>JAMJFZ010003015.1:0-1200000 GCA_026225945.1 Cricetomys ansorgei | reverse complement strand
GCCCTATTCATAAAAGTTTGTCAGTGTAACTAATTAGTTGCTAAAATGGAGTTGATTCTAAGACTCAGTATGAATGCATTTTGAAAGACAGGACATTGTCCATAAATTGGTATGGTGTGTAATACATCTTGATGAATGGTGCAAAATAATGTTAAGAAATGGTTCTATTATGACCAAATGGTCATTCATTGGTTTTTAGTCCTTGAAGGAATTATGCTCCATGGAAACATGCTCATAAAGTCCTGCAGATAAACATGAAGTGCCCCAAGGAGACATCCTGTTTTCTGTCTTTGATAACACTGTGTTTTCAATACAAGGAATCCATTCTCTGGAATGTTTTTCAGTGCTTTGGAATTACAAAATACGCTGATACTATAGAATATTACTTGAAGATAATAGTTTTTAACTAATTTATTGTGTGGAAGAAAGGAAGAATAAAATGAATTAGCAGTACAATGTAAAAATAAGATTTAAAGAGCTTTAGAAAGCTGATATTTTAGAAATGTGCATCTCAGTAGATTCAAGCTACTGATGTATTATTAATAATTCAAAAATCATAATATTAGAATATCTGATATGTACTATGTTTCAGAATTCTTTAAAGAATACATGTTAAACTATAAATACAAGTATAATATTGAAGCATAGTAATATTAGCCTAGTTTTATAATTGGAAGAGTTTGAAAAGCCTTTAAAACTTATTATTATAAAATATGGTAATATATTTTACTTGAACATAGAAACAAAATTATTGTTTTATTTTCATTTTATTTACAGTTTCCTTTTACTTACTTAGTTATAGCTAAACAGCATATTACAATATTGAAACAGTTAACCAACAGATCTGAATTCTCATGCTGCTTTAAAAATAATTTAACTTAAATAACAATCTTAATTTTAGTAATGCTTTTTTACAAGTCCCAACTCAGTCACATATTGATTTATATAACATGCTAAGTGTGAATGAAATAACATTTTAAAATTTTTATCCTGAGATTCCTGTCAATAAAGTATCCAGAGCATGCAGAACATTTATTTATTGTTGTTGCTGGTATGGTGATGCTCACCTATAATGCCAGTCCTTGAGATGCTGAGACAAGAGGATTGCAACAAGTTCTAGTCTAGTTATTATGGTCTACATAGTGAATATTAGGCCAGCCTTGGCTCCATGATATGACCCTGTCATAAAACAAAAAAAGAAATAAACAAGCCCCTGAAACATATGAAGGGATATAAGAAATTTTATTAAAATTGTCTACTTAAAAATATTCTTTATAATTCTTTAAGATTTTAGTAACACTAAAAGCAAATTGCTCCTTAATTTGTGTTTGTCCAATTTTCTCTCTTCAAAAATTTTGTTTTGATTTTGGGACTGAATTAGACAGTAATTAATGTATAAGTAAAATACTTTTTAATAAAGTATGATCGCCAGAATGGTGTGTGTGTGTGTGTGTGTGTGTGTGTGTGTGTGTGTGTGTGTTTGAGTGTGTGTTTCTGTCTGTATATACATGGCCTCATTCATGCCAAGCACGAGCTCTACCATGGAGCTATAATTACAGCTTGTTTTTGTTCAAATAAAATTTGATGACAGTTATAAATTTATAGGAACCTTTCAATGATTTAACTCAGTTTCCCCATTCCCATTCCCTTTATTGTTAATACCTTGAATTAATGAATCAATTTGTGAGACTATTGTTAACTTATATTTCTACATTATTCAAACCCTCTCAGCATTTTCCTGGTGCCCATATTCTGTTCTAAAACATAGGAAACCATATTCTTTTGAGTTGACATGTCTCCTTTTGGTTGTGATCAATTTTCTCTCAGTTTTTGATGACTTTGACAGTTTTACAGTTCTGGTAAGGTACTCAAGCATAACCTATATCAAGTTTCTCTGATGCTTTTCTTTTGATTTATTCAAAACAAGATTTCCCTATGTAACCACTCTGGCCTAGAACTCACAGAGATCCTCCTGCTTTTGTCTTCTCAGTGCTGGAATTAAAGGTGTGTGCCACCATACCTGGCCCACTTTTCTTATAAATAACTTGGGATTATATGCTTTACAGAGGAAGAGCATAGAGATTGACCTTGATCTCCTGGCTCAGTAAGTGTTTGCCAGGTTTCCTTACTGCAAAGTTATTTCTTTGTTTCTTATACTAGAAGATGTTCCATATCTAGACTCACCTGTTTCTCAAAAATATGGTTTGGCAAATTTGATCTTCTCAATCCTGAGCACGTATAGAGAAATCATGTCAGTTCCATTTTACTCATCTTATCAGCAACAAGATAGACTTTTAAAGCTACATACATTGTCATTTGTAGATTTAGTAATCTAAGTTTAAATTAAAAAATTAAAAAATTCACTGTATATCAACCTGTCAACCATTCCCTGTCTGCAACTTGCTCACCTAAACTGATCCCAATAATCTACATTATCATCTATTCATGAATCATCGTAGATTCATTGCTATTCTCCTTTGGAGATCATTCTTAGGGGTCAAATCATTTTAGAAAATAGAGAATTTGTATAAAATATATACATGTTTCTACTGCAAGTTTTCTGTAAGTCCATATTTGTGAATTTATAAGAGACAATATTATGTAGACTTCTAAATAAAAAATGTAGGAAGCTAATATTCAAAGAAAATTTTTATAAATACTTGCAAGAGTGGTAATAGTCATAAATTTGTAGTTCTAACTATATCATGTGTTCAATCCTTTACTCTGACATTGACTAGCCCTATGACCACAGACAGGATACTTGGCACCTACAAGTCTCCTCCATGGAAGGGACTTAATGTTAACTCTTTGGGGGACTTGTGGAGAGGCAAACAAATGAATGCAAAGGTTTGTGAAAATCTTTTGAAAATGTTTTGTGGTCCTTTTATAGTCACTTTGATGGTGAGAACCATGTCTTTCTTTGTTTTGCTAGTCAGTGCATTTCCAGAATTTGGTATATCATCATAGTGTTAATGTTCAATATTCAGTAAATAGTTATTGATAAATTGAATATATTGTCACATTATTTTCTATTCCTCCCCAAGTGTTGTTCAGTAGTTTATAATGATTTATAAGCTATTTTCGAGATTATATATCCATTTGTCAAAAAATAGGAAGAAACACACAGCTCAAACTGGTTGTATTTATACGCAAAAGTACCTAGATTATTTTTATTGTGGCTTTTGTTTTACTGGGCTTGTGCTCCTACTCAGTGGCTGACTGCCTTCTGATTAGTTTTCAATTGCTCTAAGCTGACCAGATTTTCCTTTGAAATAAAGGCACTGGAGCTTTCACCTCACCGCAGTGGTGATGTAAAATCCCTGCTGCAGAATCACTGAGCTAGTGAGAGAAGAAGAGAAGCACCTGTGAGCACTGGCTGTCAGAAGGCCTTCTGAGCCCAGGTGTTTTGAGGCTACAGCTGCTAGGCTGAGAAGCAGTTGGATGCGCTTTGCCACTTATTCTTTTGCAACCACAGGAGACCCACTAAGGATCTCTACTTTTCTATGTATAATTTGCATTAATTAACAGTAGTCAAGAAAAGGGTCCCTTTTTGTAAGACTGAAGCAAACTGGATCTGCAAGAGGAGAGGCATGGTAGACTCTGTTAAGCAAAATATTTTGGTGAGCTGAGTAATGTGACCTCACATCTTCCATTTTGTCTAAATCTCCATTTAATAATGTATTCAGTAAGTATACCCAGAAGAAAATGGTACTAGGTTAAAGCTTCTCTTTGCAGAAAATCAACAGGAGCATGTTTATTATATTTGAATTTGATGTATTTCCAGCATTCCTAGAAATGGTAGGTAAATAAATCTATGAGGAACCCACCCAGCTTTGGACATTGCAAAAACTTTTAAACCAACTCTAGGATTTCGAGTTTGTGAGACAATTAGTAAGATCAGTTTAGGGGTCTTTTTCTTAACATGTAAATAGTGATGTATAGCTTTTGCGCATCTGGTAATTCATGAACTATAAAAATCAGAAAGAACATTTGAGTAAAACTAAACTTTGTGTGGAAGTAATGATGCCCTGTCATTTCTAACAGGAGTTGTTCACAAATTCTCAAATGGTAGTTCAATCATTTCTTGTAGTGTTATTCTCATTTACAGTATGAAATAGTAAGGGATTCTCTTACCCTTTCCCTGTTCTGCTCAAAAGTGAAGTAAGAATTGTAAAAGATATGTAGTGTGTGGGGAAAAGAAGAGGGCTTAATATTAGATTATATATATTATAACTTGGTGTTATTATTTTACTCCTTGAAATCACTGTTTTCTTTCAAAACCTGGATTTCCCATTTAGAATCATCAATCTGTGCTTTTATTGTATTACTTCAGTTTTGTTGAAATATATAGGATTGTTATTTAATTGAAATGGATATCTGCTGTGATAAGACTCATGTATTTTTGTGGAAATTCAGCTAAATAAGTAGAATATAATCAATTTCTTTAAAAGAACAATTACAGAAAGCTTTAAACAAACTTTTCAATTTTAATCTGTAAATTACATTTAAGACCCTTTCCTTGTGTAAATCTTCTGAATTTACCAAACCTTCAGCAATAAATTCCAGTACTGCAAAATAATTAGTGAAATTAAGTTGAAAATGTAAACAAATGAAGTTATTACTCATTCTGTACAAAACTACAAGTGTGGGAGGATATTTTAAATGATAAATTAAGCATGAACGGCTTTAATCTGTAAGCTGAACATGTTAGCAAATGGCTTGTGTTTGTAATTAGTATTTATGGCCATAGTAGAGTGCCTCTATTAAAAAGAATGACAGGAAATTGATCAGTTTAGGTTGCCATAGCAACCAAAATATTCCATTGCTTGTGTTGGGCTTACTATCATATAATCTATGCTTAGAAATATTTTTATTAACTGCAAAAATAAACTATTTAATAATGCAAAAGAGGTTATGCTACTGGAATGACTAATAAAGTCCAGATGAAGACTTGACTACTTGATGACAAGCTTAAGTGTTCTATGGTTGTCATGACATTTCTTTTACAAAGCAAATGATGTCTTCCAAAAAGTCTTAAAACTAGATAAGAATGCAAATCTCTTTATGACTGTATGTGGCTGTCACAATCATAATGAGAGACAATAATTGATGATTTATGAGATAATACCATGGCAACAAAGTCTTTCATCATTGGCACCCCTTGGTTCCTTTTCTATCCAGTTGCTTGTGACTCCCTCTGAAATGTTTCCACCATGACACATAAGAAGATCTAATCAGATCTGAATCCATTAGATCTAATCTAAAGCACAGAGAAAGTGTTGACAATCTCAGAATCAACAATGTTAAAACTGAAAATTTCTTATTGAAACATTACTTCAATAAACATGTTCAATAGCTGAAAACGTACAGACTTTACAGACTATTACTTAACTTTTCAGGCAAATCTTTACTTTTTCTCCTAAATTTGGAATACAAGATGCTAGTCTTTTAAAGTTATGTTGTCTGATAATATCCTTTCATAATAGCTGGTAGGAAAGGAGGCTTATTTTGATGTCAAATGAAACTATTGTTTAAATTTGACTTTAATATTTTTATTAATTTGGATTAAATGTATAATTGAATTCTTTAAAATGGCATTAGCATATTTAGTAAGCTGAGGAATAACATGTTTGTTTTTTTCTTAGAGATGACCATGAATTATAGTTAATCTGCAATAGTCTGTTGACGATTACTTATAATATCGGGAAATTATGAACTTTCCATATTAATTTTAACAACAGTTCATCAAAAACTAAATCTTTGATACTTTTGTGTTTAGGAAGATATCTGGATTATTTAACCTCATGTGATTGAAAGAAAACATTATCCAAAGTTTCAAGGTTCTTTCCAGTGAAATATGACAATGATTAATAAAGAGTTTTAGAATTAATATATAATGGATATAATACACCAAAGATGTCAGATTTAACACTGAAAATATAATGGAAACATACACACCAAAATGAACCCACGTTTATGCATTTTATTTTCATAAAATATGTAAAATATTTTAAAACCATATTTCTTTTATTAGTCAAGAATTTTAGGTGCCGAATTCTGGGTTTTTCTTTTTTTCTATTTCCTCTCTGCATTATAAGAGAGTGTGGTTGATGTTGTTTGTTTTACTGGCTTGCTCAGCTGGTGTCTTCACAAGGAATGCCTGCTGGTTTTGGAGGGGATACAGGGAAGAGTGGGGGGAGGGTGGTTAGGTTAGGAGGGGATGGTCTGTGGGATCCACAGGGGATGTGGACAGGGGCTAAGGGAGGCTTCAGCTAGTGATCTGTTGCAGTCTTGGGGATAAGAGTGTAGCATAGGGTCTAGGGGAACAAAGAGAGAAGAAGTCTGTGAACAGCCTAACTATTTTTGTGGCTGGTGTAGCCTGTGATTGAGCAGGAGGTGCCTGCTTGATTTGGAAACTGGGATACAGTGATAAGTGGGGGAAAAGAGGTTAGGAAGGGATAGTTTGTGGAATCCACAGGAGATGTATCCAGGGATGGGGTGGGGGAGAGGCTGCAGCTGGTGATGTGTTGCAGTGCTAAGGATCAGATGTTGTTTGAGAACCAATACATCTTTGCTAAAGAAATATGTAGGTTGGTGAAAGGATCACATGCTAAGGTAAACAAAGATGAAAATGGGTTTGAAGTCTTTGCTTAATGGCTATGGTATTGAAGATGAAGAAGTAATTTGAGAGTGTTTTATAGTAGAAATTCTCATAGTTTAAGGTTGGCTACTGATTTGATACAGATAATGAAAGAAAAGACTTACATTTGATTTCTGTATACCTGATAGACTGAAGTAGCAGAAAGAAAAACACTGAACATCCATGAAAGAAGCTTTACTTTGAAGTCTCCAGTGAGAAACATTGTTTTCTTTGACTTAGTGATGCTTATCATCTGCTAGAAATAGAATTCAGTCTGGATGAACTTTCCAGATCTATGATTGTGGACAAGTCATTTACACTTGGTCTTAGTGGAACATGGAGAAACAAAGATTATTTACCTGGCCAAGTATTTATAAACTAAATTATTTAATAAATATCAAACGCATATCTAGGTGTGTTGGAAATATCATTAACTTAGTGCTTCCTGCTGTTATAATTACTGCCTTACTCTCTGAGCTGAGAACCTGTTTTTCTATCGTGAGAGTTGGGTGTGTAATTTTTTCCTCTGATTCGACACTTTCCCTGCCCTTCACCCTGACTCATTTCAGATGTCACTTCCTGTCTGACACCAGACTCCTCTGAGCTGGGCTTCCTGTCTTCCAAGTGCTAAGATTAAAGGCGTGCACCACCACTGCCTTCTGAATACTGGGTTTAAAGGTGTATGTTACCACTTCATTCTGAATACTTGGATTAAAGGTGTGTACCAACATTCCATGTACCATACAGCAGCCATTCTGATGGATTAAAAGATTAAATATTCCTCTACAAGCTCTTATTCCAGGACTCATCTTTTCTAGATAATCTTGTTCAGTCTTTGAACCACCAGTAGTCTCATGCACCTTAAATGTTTTGCTTTCCTAACTAGGCCATAAACTCTTAGAACAAAATTGCTAATAATTTATTTTCTGTATATCCAATATTGTTCGCATCATTAGGTATTTAAACAATAACTTTAAAACAAAAATGAATTAATGAGTAATGATAAACTAAAACAAATTTTAAACTATTACACAAGGTGATATTAAATAGAAATATAGTAAATATTTACTTCAGGATCTCAACAGTTTAACTTTGTGCATCCCTTTGGAATAATCTAGGGACAGGAGTTACTTTTTGGTATTATTAATGTGACTAGAACATTTGTACAGCTATCCTTTGAATAGAGATGATTTATGAAGTTTATCATACAAAGATTAATACCTACCTTATTTGTATAGCCATTATATATTCTGTCAATATTTCCAGATTACATATATTTAGTGTGTAAGACAACTATTGAATAGATTACTAAGAAATTATTTATTAAAGATTAAACATTTACAGTAGTGCATGAGTATTGTGGCACTAAACAATAATGTACAAAAGGTAATATAGGAAATGTAGGAACAGGGGTAAAAATTATATTTTTCAAAGAGTTGACCTAGAATCTATTTCAAATTGATAGATTCCATGTGTCCAAACAACAGCATGCAACAACAACAACACACAACACCCAAACAAAAGCAACTGAAATTAGCTCTGAAGGAAACAGGTGAACAGAATTTAAGACAAAGTAGCACCCCAAGGGCATTCTTAGTACATGGTCATTATTTAACCCTTGTCTGAAAATAAACAATACTGACAGAATGCGTTGAACAACTATGATGTATGAACAATGTCAACTCAGTAGGCTGATAACTTATAGCTTGACATTCTTATCTATAATTTTTGACAAAGACATCATTTTGTTATTGTTACATTATTAACTTGCTCCTTTGATAGCAAAAGATAAGTTTCTACTCTGTAATGTTGCAATATATTACTAAGAGAAATATTTGGGGAAATACCAATTAAATTCTGCTTTTACTAATGAACAATCCTTCACACTTGGGTTCATATTCTGTAGATGTTTTTCAGTATGGGATGATGTTTGCATATCAACAGTAGAAAATAAACTGTTTTATTACCTCATTAAATCATTTATGCCAAATAATAATGACAGCTTCCTTTTAAAATATAATGCTTCACTAGAAAATGTTGCACTGGTTTCCAAATTAAACATTGTTGCTTAATACATTAATATTTTGGACTTGTGAATTGTAATTGGAAAATAACAGCTGTTCCTGGTTGGAACTGACTACTTGCTTTTCTAATAGTTTCCCTTTCACTCTGAGTACTGCAGGAATTTCACAGGCCTCCACAAAAACATGGGAAAGTAAATTAGTCCCATTTCAGTGTGTCTGGGAATTAGAAGAAACTAATATTTCAATGACAACTTTTCAAACTATTTGTTTTTACTTGGTATGTTGCCTTCCATTACCATGATACTGGTCATCCATTAATAGAGTAATACCCAGTGTCAATTTGAAATTCTTATCTCTGATCACGAGTTAAATGGTTTTGGAGCTAGTAAACTAATCCTTATTGCTCTTCTTTCATTCTGTTTTCTCTTTCTTTTACACTATTTAACATAAAGAACATCCTCACTATCCTTACCTACACAATGTCCTTCTTCTGTTCTGTTTTTGAGGATATTGAATTAATGGTCTGGGCCATCTTTCTGCCACACTTGCTACATCCGTCCATCCATATTAATCATACAGTTTATTGCCAAGGTTGTGCTTAGGACATGAGAATGGTTTCATGAGCTATCTGGCATTTGGAAATTGTATCAAGTGTTAGTCTACAGAATAATTTTTTTGTTTAGATTTATTGCCAATATGCCCTGAGCACCTGTGTCTTAGAATAACAGTGATGAAAAAAAAATGGGAATTAAAACTGTATTAAATCTCTTGGATTCTAACAGCTGGAATAATACTATCTTCCTTTTATTCAGTGCAGGACTCACTTTTGGAAAAATGGTTAGATATACTTGGTCAAGATTGTCTATATTCTTCACTGTTCCCTGTGGTGTGCATACATTACTGGAAAACAGCTCTAATAGAAATGAAGTTGCCTAATTTGTTTTCTTTTGCTTAATACCATTTTCCTTGATCTTTTTTCCTATAAAGAAAAGATAAGTAAGCTTTCCATTCATAGCCATACACCTCAATTTTAAACAATACAAGGTCATAATCATGACCTAAATTTTTAATGCATATTATTATCTTTTTTAGAGGTCTGGATTGGTGTAAGTTTTTCTTGTGGTCTTCCCTCGTTCTTATTTTCTTCTTTTCCCTGTTCTTGTACTGACATTTAATTTTGGATCTTTTAAACATATTTTAACATATTTGCCCAAATATTCAAATAACAAATGTGACAAGTCACCCTAGTAGTTTTCTTGTCACAAAACTCCCAATGGAGAAAAATTGTCATAATTTGTCTCATAATTTCTAGCCAGAGAAAAATTACAGTATCTTCTCTAAGCAAAGAGAAGTAGTGAACAGGCTATATTTAGGAATATATATATATATATATATATATATATATATACACACACACACACGCACACACACGTATATATATATGTATATACACATATATGTTTACATCTGTGTATATGCATGCAATAACAATTAGTGAAAAAAGAGACTATGGATTTGACAGAGAGCTGGGAGGGGTGATGGAGGGGAAAAAGGGAAGGAAGAAATATTGTAATTGTATTATAATTTCAAAAATAAAAAATAACAAAAAATAAAGGGTAACAAAGGGAATTGTGTGTCTAAGTCTACACAAAGGATTTTGTGCATGCTAAGCATGTGTGAAGGACATTTGTTTAGGAATTTAACTAAATTATATCTGTTGAGAACTGTATTGTGTATCTTAAAAGAAAATCAAAAGTGATGTAGTTAATGAGACTGAATATTTTGGAGAGTGGTCAGTGTAATTTCTAAAGACTTATATGTATTGTGTAGTGTAAGATAAACACATATCAGGCATTTGACTTTAGGGTAGAGGAATAGGCCTGGGTGAAAACTAGGAAGGGTCTATATTCCAGGGGTCCATATTAAGGAAACACATTAAGAAACCTGTGTGGTCTTGATGGAATGTAGAAAGAATGTTAAGAATGTTGGTACACACCTTTAATTCCAGTAAAGCAGTGGTAGCAAACATCTTTAATCCCAGTATTCAGAAGGCAGTGGTAGTCCACACCTTTAATCCCTAAGACAGAAACAGAGTGTGGAAGCAGACACAGGAAGCAGAGCTCAGTAAAGAGTCTGTGTCAGACAAGAAGTGATATCTTAGATGAGTCAGTGAAGGACAGGCAAAGGAAGAGTTGGCAGATTGAATCAGAGTGAGGACGTGCCCAACACTCAAGATAGAAAGGTGGACTCACAATTCAGGGCAGAGTCAGTTATGGAGACAGTATGAGGCTAACAGTCCAAAGCATTTAGATGGAGGATATGAAACAGAGACAATGAAATAGTCAGACATAGGATAAGACAGAGAGGTTGACTGGGGCAGTATGAAGCAGGAGGTCTGACTAGAGAGTTTGAGAAGTCTGAGGCAGAGACACAGAGGCAGCTCAAGCGGATGAAGTCAGTATCAGATGGAAAGAGTGAGTCAATTTAAAGCTGAGCACAGCAGTTCAGTCTAAGGCCATGAGAGAGTCAGCCAGAAAATGGCAGAGTTAGATGATTTCAGTCAAACAGTCAGCTGACTCAGAAGGTCAGTTTGAACCAGTCGGCTGGGGAGGAGTTTGAGCCAGAATAGCAAGTGAGTTGAACCAGAAGAGTCAGAGTTCAAAAGGAGCTAGTCAGAATGGCTGAGTCAACAGTGGGTCTCAGAGGCTGAGGTTGAAGCCTGCCAGGACTAGATTGGAGACTAGATTTTATGGAGGCCAAAATGATTAAGGGGCCAAGGATTAGGACTAATGATTTAATTAGCAAAGAATAAGAAATATTTTTGAACCTGAATCTACGTCTACATCTGTGCCCAATGATTGGATGACTATCCTTCAATATTATATAGATGTGAGTCTTTTATCCTCTTGTTTCCTACCTTGAATTATGTAGAATTGCTTTTATTAAATATGTGCCTGTATTCTATGTGCTTCTTTTTACAATTTTACGTAGTTTTGTTTTTATTATTTAAAAATTTTCATGTAACATATGTTATCTTCTTTCCCTCCTCTGAAGTCCTCCCAGATTCTTGGTCCTACTCACCCAATATGGTATTTTTAGAAAATTAAATTATGCAAAGAATCTATCAATCTACCTATCTACCTATCTATCATCTATCTATCTATCTACATATATGCACACATTTATTATAAGTGAGTATTTTATTTAAGAGAGGCTTGGGTACCTTCAAGTTATATTTACTGGCAAAAGG
Source organism: Cricetomys ansorgei (assembly GCA_026225945.1). NCBI lineage: Eukaryota > Metazoa > Chordata > Mammalia > Rodentia > Nesomyidae > Cricetomys > Cricetomys ansorgei. The sequence goes on along the minus strand of JAMJFZ010003015.1, from coordinate 1,188,086 downwards.
TAGTGAGATATGTTTTCATCTCCAAAATGAGAGTGGACATTGTAGATTTGCTTAATTGTTTCAAAGACTATTTTCTGACTGTCAGCCATTGTGTTATGAAATGGAAATTCCTGAAAGTGCAGCAGTAGAGGGAAATTATGTAGGATGGTATCATCATGAGTTACGTTGTCTTTATAGGAAATCACCTGATTCTTGGATTGTGGACAGGTTATCATAAACCCCACAAATGATAACTAGCTTCAGTAGGTAGCATGGTCTAGGAAAAAGATCCCAGTCTTTGGCATAGGAGAAATCACTGTTTAAATCCAAGTATTATTTCTTTGAGCTATTCTGACCAGGGGACACTATCTGAAACTTTATGAGCTCAGTATTCTTTGCTGTAAAATTAAAATAAAAATATCTTTGGAGGCCACTATAGAAATTAGAGACGACACATTTCAGTGTTCAGTGAATAGAAGACTCACCTGCAGTGAATATCCCCAGTAAGAAATTTTTCCTTTTGCCATCAGGTCCCTATGGAGAAGAAAACCTGCTAAAGGAATAAAGGAGGAAACTAGCTAGCAATCACATGCACTTCAATAATGGGAAGGCATGCCAACAAAGGCACAATGCCAGTACCATATGCCAATTAAATAAGCAAGTGCACTTTCTCTGTGTCTATATTTTATTATGTTCCAGGTTTTTGAATAAGATAGTTTTCTTTTGACTAGAAGTAAACATCATTGATGACTTTATTGTCTTTGATGCATAAATGAGTAGGCAGACTGTTAATAAATTTTTGTGACAGATGCAGACATGCACACTTTCTTTTTCTTACAGAATTATAAATTAGCATCTTTACAGAGGCCTCTCTTAAAATATTCCATGGAGTTTATGCCTTGTCTAATAAAATCACAAGTACTACATGTATTTGTGCCTAAGCATTTTTCTTTTTGTAACAGAACACATTTACATGAACAAAAAACGGAACCTGTCACATTTCCCAACAGCTTATTTTTATGCTATAATTGTGTTACAGAAAATTTACCCTCTGTGTAACCCTTAATCATATTCACAGGCACCTAAAGTGTATTGCTTAATGTCAGAAGTTAATAATAATAATAACATGCCTCATTTACATTTATGTAAGAGTGAAAGAGCACAAGAAATTGTAAATGTTTAAAGTTATTTGCTTCATTAAGACATGAATTAATAAAGGTTTTGTGCATATAAATTCACATTTTAATAATTTTGATCATATTTTACTTATTCTTTAATCAAAAAACATGTTGAGAAATTTCAAAGATTAGTATATTGAATGCTGCTTTTAAATTGGTTTTAAATGACTTTTTATATAATAAATCAAACACAAAGAAAAATATAAATGATTATATATTATGTAGGAGTTTTAGAAACTGATAGTATAAGGCTAAATTTCATGTACTTATTCAAGCATAAAACATCTTTCTGTTCTAGACTATTCTTTTTACTTCTACTTATTATACACAAAAGTACACAGTAATTTACAATATACATTTGTACTCAGATTTTTAGAATAATGGTAAACTATGAAGGCAAACTTTATGGTAGTTCTTATGAAGCTTTCAGATAAAGAAAATATTTCATGGTTATGAGCAAATGCTTTCCATTCATGTACCCAACAAGTCTTTTTAAGTGCTTACAGTAATAGTTCACAATTATACTCTACTTCATAATTTACTGTGAGCTTTAAGTCATGTTATCTCATTGTGTTTTAAACACAGCCTTAGAAACTAGCATCCCTTGAGAATGATGGAGTAAGGATGCCAAGATTATTTGGGCTGGTATTATTACCTTAGCATTTGGGTGGCTCCTTGAAGTATGATGCATTTGACTAGGTTTAGGTGAGGACTGGGGTTATTCTAGATAAGAGAAATGACACAAATAAGGTGAAGTGATGAGAAAGCACAAGGTTTGCCTGAGAATTTGATAATATTAAGTTATAATACAAAGAAAAGAAAAGAATTTTTTCAGTGATGAGTAATTAGAAGGATTTTCTTTACCTCTTTAAATCTTTAAAGTATAAATCCTAGTGCTGAATGTTATTATTTTGAATCAAGGTTTGGGTGATGAAATTTTATTTGATTAATATAATTAATTTTGTATTGAGTAAAATTATAATATAACAATATTAGTATCACCTTCCTTTGATAAATCTACTTGTGTTATGAAGTAATTCTATTTTTGGAATTTTTTGAAAGGAAATAATTTTTAGACATATGGAATAGCATTTATTCCTTGTTTGCTACAGCTGGTTGTACTGGAAACAAAACTTGGTGACACTAAGGAATATGTAATCTTTCCAATTAAGAGATGTTTTAGAAGTTCCACAGAGTCAGAAGGAATTGTATATAGTATATACTAGGAAATAAGGAAAATAAGTTTTATACCAGGAACAAAAGCTTTAGATTTAAGTTCCTGTTTACATTTTGTTATTGTTGTCATTGTGAATCAACTGAAAATGTATTTTCATAGTCTATTTTACCCTTTGTTTATTCCCTATTCAGATTCCATTATTTACAGCTTTGATATAAACTGGCAAACATTTTAGCCATGAAATATAATGAGGATAATGAGGCGAATGGAGCTATTCTTTTTATCCCCTAGCTGTGTTTTATATATTGCAGTGGATAGAATTATTGTTAATTTTATCTGTGGCTGGAGGTGACTTTACATATGAACAAGACTAGCACCAACAACTTTCAGAGCTTTTATGGACTTCATTTTTGCTGTCTCTTTTGCTGTCTCTGATGTCCTGCTTCTATTTACTAGCATGGCATCTTTGAGTGTTGATTTGCCTATGTTGTTTAGTGTTATTCTAATAAGCTTTTTAAACATCTGAAAACATGAAAACATATGTGTGCTCATGCTTGTGTATGTACATGTTTGTGCGTGTGCTCCAAATTCATGATCATCTGCAGATAGAGGAGCCAGAGGACAGCCAATTTCCTGCTCTATAACTTTCCATCTATCCATATATTGCCCCAAGACAGTTTCCCTACTGAACTTGGAAATATACTGTCAGTCAGTAACCTACTCTGATCCTCTTATCTTCAGCTCCTACAGCTTTGAGGTTATAGGCATATGCTTGGCCATACTCATATTTTTCCACAGATGCTTGGGATTTGAAGTAAGAGTTTAATGCTTGTACATAAGCACTCTTACCCACTGATCTATTGTTCTAGCTCCTATCATCAGGAATTTTTTAAAAAAGTTTTTAATTGAAATCGAATTATGTCAATTTTCCAAGTCCCTTTACTCCCTCCAGCCCCTCTCAGCTACCCTTTTCCCAAATTCCTCATATACCCTCTGACTTTTATTATTTTTTACATATACATGAATATTTGTGTATGCTTAAATATAACCTGTGGAGTCTGTTTTTGTTGTTTGTATGTATATGGTTTCAAGGCTAAATGTTCTACATTGGATAACCAGTAAGGTAGGTCATCCCTGGGAAAGACTAATTCTCCTTTTCCCATCAGTCATTAATTACCTGTAATTCTTTGCCTAAAGATGGAACCTTGTGAAAATTTCTCCATTCCATATTACCATGTCCATTGATTTTGTCAGTGTTCCAGTGTTGTTTATGCAGCCATCTCTAGGTGAGGCAATTTTAGCACACATTTCCTGGTATTCTAGCTCTCAAAATCTTTCTGTTCCTTCTTTCTGAATGTTTCTTGAGCCATAGATACAGGAGATGTGGTGCAGATGTATGTATTGATGCTAGGTTCCCCATGATCCATCATTCTCTGTACTGTATCTAATTGTGGTTTTCTGTGATGGTCTCCATTTGCTTTTAAAGAAAGGCTTCTCTGATGAGGGGTTGTATCTATACTTATCTGTGAGTATAAGGATATGATTTAGAATTTAGCTAGGAATTATGCTGTTCTAGCAAAGTGACAGTACTAGATGCTTTTCTAAGTTCCTGACCTCACTACTTGGAAGCTGCCTAAAATTCCAGTACCAGGCATGGTTTCCTTCCTTTGAGTGGGCTTTAAGTCCAATATACAGCCCTTCGTTGCTACCAACAGGAAGAAATTTTAAAAATTTATTGTTTTTAATTGTGTGTGCATGTTTGTGTATGTGGGGCTGTGCATATAAAGTGCATATACCCACAGAGGCCTGAGGCATTAGGTGCCCCTGGAGCTGGAATTATAGGTAGCTGTGAACAACCTGGCATAGGTGCTGGGAAATAAACTCAGGATATCTACAAGAGCACAATGTACTCTTATCTGCTGAGCCATCTTTCCAGCCTCTAGAAAGAATTTTTAAAAATGATTTAATGGTCAAAGAAAGTTTTAAAAGAGCATTTATGAGAAAAAATTTATAATGTGAATAATGTGTACCAAGCCTGAATAGTTTTGGTAAAAATTATGTGAAGTATTCACTTGCTTGTTAGCAGAATAAGAAGAACTTGTACTTTTATTTGCTAGTCTGTCTCCAACATTTTTTTCAGAGAGAGAATAATTTCATGTTTCCAATATTCCATTCATCATGTTTACAAGAAAGTTTGCCTATAGAACTAACTTTCTTAGTCTTATCCTCATTCTTTACCTGACACAGAGCCATAATATATTTTCAGTTTTTCTATTTACCATTATGTAGCAGATTATAAATAAAGGATTTACAAGAGTTTCAATTGTGGAGTGGGCCTTATATCTAATAAGAAACAATGAGAATGGTGGAGAACATGATACTCATCCCACTATTGAACTAGTGGACATGTCTTGCCAGGTAGGTTGTTGTAGCATGCAAACATGTGCATGTGCTTGTGAGTGAGTGTGTGTGTGTGTGTGTGTGTGTGTGTGTGTGTATGTGTGTGTTCTAAATTCATGATCATCTGCAGAAAGAGAAGCCAGAAGATGGTCAATGTCATATGCTCTATAACTTCCCACTATTCCTTTCACGATAGCTTCCTTACTGAATCTGGAATTAGACAGTCAGCCAGCAAACCCCTCCTACCTTTAGTAAGTTGAAGAAAAGCAAAAAGAAAATGAAGCAAACATCACAATTATTAAGTTATGTTCAAATATATTGAATTGCCACATATTTGGCATAATAAATAGTCAATGATTTAAGTTCATTTTTAGCATGAACTTTTTAGGATGTGTATTAAACAGTGAACATGAAAGATCAAATATGGATTGTCAATATGGTGATTAGTGTAAGCAATTTAGTGACAGAAATAATGTTATTTGAGTCTTAGTGCCCATATACAGAGTGATTCAGCTCTTCCACTATAACATGCAATCAAAACTTTGTAATCATAATAAATTAATGGCGTAACAAGCGTAATATAAGCAGTTATTTGTATGTTCTCTTCAAATTTATGGTTCTGAATGAGTACTTTACTTATTCAAGACAACAATAGCTAGCTACTTTGCAACATAAGTATGAAATATTATTTTAATTTTACAGTATTCGTCTATTTGTTTTTATACCCTTCTGTAAATTTATTAATTTAGATTTATAAATATATCTGGTTATTCTGTTTATGTTACACCTTGAAATACAGCATTGTGGTGAATAAAGTATTAGTTACTTTTTCATATTTAGTGTGATATTTTATGGCCTCAATGAAAAAAAAGTATTTATTCTTTCTGGATAGCCAATTCTGTAATAAGAAGGAACTTCTAAGGTCCAGAGAAAATTCATTTTGACAATAATCTATCTGTTTAGTAGTATGTCCTTATGGTTGTCACATGCCTTCTGAAAATCTACAGATTCTCCAAACTTAGCTGAAATATTAAACTAATGTATCAGAATCTTGGTACCCTGAAAAATCAGAAATGCACAAGTTTTAAAATTTTGACTTGCTTATAGGCATAAAAAGAATCTAGTTTGTGTTTATATATTACCTTTTGTGCTGATACTTTTAAAAAAAGATTACAGTGTAAAATACTAAATTAATAGTATCAAATGAGCTTAGAGTTCTCAATTTCCCCTGGAATAGAGTGAAAGTAACCCTCTCTGACAAAAGAGGGTTACTACCATTGCTTAATCCTGTTATGGAATTCTCTCTATATTCTGTAATATACATTCATAAAATAGGAAGGTTCAAAAATGCCAGATGGAGAAGTAATGCTGTTCACCTTAGGCTTAGAAGAGCACTCAGGTGTCTTACAGCAGATGTTTACAGCAGATAGCTTTGATCTTAAATATGATATAGTATTAGGGCCCAGGTTACACTCAATACCATGCTATATATTAAGGAGTTAAAATGACATTTCTCAATTACAGAGTTAATTTTGTTACTTTTAAAAAATAGTTACATTTTTTTCATTACATGTTCTTGGAGATCAAAGGACAGCTTGTGGGAGCTAATTCTATCTTTCCACCATGTGAGTCCTCCAGATTGAACTCTGATTGTCAGGCTTGATGGCAAAGTGCCTTTACTTTCTAAGCCATCTTGTGGGGCCTGTTAGGATTTTTTTTTTTTAGCTGGAACAGTGGAAAAGTGGCCTGGCATTCAGGAGCCCAGGAACCACACAGTTCTAACAGGAAGGTGCCTTGGCAGTTGGGAGCCCAACGACCATACAGCTATGAGGTGGGATGGTGTCTCCAATGTTGCAGCTCTGAAGGGAAATATCTCTGGCTGAGATGAGGTGTTATTCATACTTCTCAGTGGCTGCCTCCACTTGGGAGGAAGGCAGTAGCCGAAGTTGTGCTCTCTCCCTGCTCTTCAGTAGAGTTCAGGAGGCTGCTCTTTATATGATGTCCCTGAGGGGGCGGAGCCTCCAAGGGTGGCCTGTGATTGATGGGACTTTTTGTCCTTATTTGGCAAGTCCAGAGAGGGATGATGGGCCCAGCTTAGGCCATCTGTGTTAGTTGGGGCCACTTCTGTGCTGCTCTGCCAGGTTGCGGGACCCTGCAGCCAGCTCGGAGTGGGATCCCTAATAACACCAGTGAGGAGCTTTCTTATGGAGGGTCTCAAGTCCCAGAGCTCCCCAGCCTTGCAGAGCCAGATTCCCTCAAAGGGGAAATATGCTGGCTCCTCAGTGGTCCTCAGCACCATTTGGATGGGGTTCATGGTGGGCACAAAGGGTAGTGGCCAGGGCCTGGGTTCCCCAGTGGGGTGGAAAGAGAGGCAAGCAGCAGCCCTGAACAGGAGTTGGTAGCAGGAGGGGTTAGGCTTGCTCTAGAAAGTCAGATTTTTCTCTCCTGCAGAAACACAGATAGCTGTGATGTGCCATTTTGTGTCTGGAGCAGGCAACCAGCAGCCCAGTCTTCAACTCAATCCACCTATGGCCATAGCTGCCTGCAGGGCCCACCGTGAAGCAGTTGTTGACTGGCCATAGGCAGCTTGACAGTTTGGCACCTAGAGGAGGGGTGGGCCAGGCAAGGGGGTGGGACTGAGGCAGAGCTCCCTGCATATTGAGGGGGTCTGCAGAATTTAGGCTGTGGACCTTGAGGAGAGCAAAGCCCAGGCCCAGCTAGGTAAGTATGAAGGGCTGTGTCAGGGCAGAGCTCTCCACAGAAGTGGGAGCTTCCTAAGCTGTGGATTGTGTATGGGGAGGAATCCTCCCAATGGGGAACCCTGGGCTGTGTAGGGGGACAGGGCACTCCAGACATGGAAGCCCAGTGCTGGGGACTATCTAGGGAGCAGGGTCCTCCAGAAGTGGAGCCCAGAGCTGCTGTGGACTAGGTAGGAGGCAGGGCTCTCCAGAAATGCAGCCCTGGACTCTGCTTATTGCTGAGCTCCAACAGGCCCTAGAATGAAATCTTGTATAGGAGAGGTTGGTCTTGGCTGTAGCTATGGATTTATTAATGTACGGAAATCTGCTTTGTAAGGTTTATTTAAATTTCAATTTATTCATGAAATTATTATGTATGAAACTTCTATCTGGAGATGTTTCCTTGTTTATGTTTTGAGAGATTGTTAATACATGTCATGTTACATAAAATTATCTAAACCATATAGATTAGATATAAAGAAGATATAGAAACTAACTCAATGTTAAACACCAAAAAGCTAAGATATAAAAACATATAAATACCATTTATTGATCTGTAGTTGCCAACTGCAAATGTACAAACACTTCACAGGGGTTATTTCATACCTGTAGCCATTACATCGGCTCCATCAATATCATATCCCTATTTCACAGATAAGAAAACGAAGACAGAGAAAGGGCCAGCAAATTTTATGCAGTATCATGTTTAACTTCAAACCATTTTTCAAAATTGGATTTATTAAATTTCAACCCATCGACAAGTAATTGCATGTACCTTTTTGCTAGTTACAAATGTTTTAATTTGATCTTTTTTCTAAGAACTCCCTCACAGCGTAGAACGAATGTTCACTGGTTTTTGATATAGAATATTCATTTATTTATTTCTCCATTTTATTGAAAATAGGTTTTTCTCTCATATAATATATCCAGATTATAGTTTCCCCTCCCTCTACTCCTCCTAGTTCCTTCCCACCTCCACTCTCATTCAGATACACTTCCTTTCTATCTCTCACTAGAAAAGAACAGGCTCATAAGAGATAACAAAACAACAAAATAAAACATGATAAGATAAAACAAAAACCATCACATTGCAGTTGGACAAGATAAACCAGCAGAAGGAAAAGAGCCCAAAAGAAAGCTCAAGAATCAGAGATCCAATCCTTCACAGAGTTGGGAGTCTCACAAAAATACTAAACTGAGCTTAGTGGAGTACAAATAGAAAGCAAGAAGCCAGTATGGGTATCTTTCTTTCTCTCTGTTCTATAGATGTGTCATAGCTACTTGAGTTCCTGCTTTGACTTCTTGAAAACTATAGACTATAAATTGATTGTATTACTTCTTATCACAGTATTTGATCACAGCAACAGAAATGAAACTAGTACAACTTAGGCAGTTTTTTTGTAATTTTTATTATTTCTGTCATTGTTATTCTTAAAGTGGCAAAGGTCTATGAGACAGATTTAATGTAGAATGTCCACTATTATCACATATATTTGAATACTTAGTCCTCTGTAGGCTGTGCCTTTGGGACAATGTGGAACCTTTGGAGGTATGAAACTTAGCAGGAAGTCTTCAGTGCTTACAGAAATAGTGGATTGCAAATGCCATGTAACCAACTGCATCAAACTCCTTATGTCCATGCCATGAGTTGCCTTCATTATGCTGTCTGATGTCCCTGAAAACCTGAGGTTAAGTAAACTCTTCCTCTGACAAGTAAATTCCTTTACAGCTATTTGATCATAGCCATGAGAAGAATTAGTATAGTTGTTGGGGACTAACTGAGAAGGAAAAAGGCAATATAGGTTTTGCTGAGGCTTGATTGGTTCATTGCTTGTGAGATCACAAGGAGTTATTATGAGGTATGCTAGATACCAGTTCATATAAGGCGCTGTCTGAGCCTGGATTTATTCTTATACTGTAGAGAAGCTGTTTGTTAGTTGGTGAGCAGTTGTTTCTGAAAGACCTGGACATTCCCAACCTGTTAGACCTTGACACAGTAAGCTTGTTTCCTAGGTTTTCCATTTTGCTTTTGGTATTTGTCATTTATTTATTGATTTTTTAGACAATATTTGTTTCATTCTCAAAAATTTGACTGTATTTTCTTTTTGTTTGTTTTTCTTTTGCTGAAAAAGTAATATATATTTCTCATATAATATGACCTGATTACCCCTCCCAGTTTCTTCCCACCCCCTCTCCCACTGTTTCCACCCTTTCTTTCATTAGAAAAGAATAGACTTCTAAGAGATCACAAGGAAACACAACAAAATAAAATATAATAAGAATAAATAAAACTATTACATCAAAGTTGGACAGGACAAATCAATAGAAGGAAAAGAGCCCAACAGAAGGCAAAAGCATCAGGGACCCACTCATTTACACACCCAGAAGTCCCATGAAAGCACTAAACTGAATGCTGTAATATATACAGAGGATCTGGTGCAGGCCCATGCAGGCCCTGTGCTTACGGCTTCAGTCTCTATGAGATCATATGAGCTTTTTTTGTTGACTTAGAGGGTCTTATTTTTGTGGTGTCCTCCATCTCTCAGGCTCTAACACTTTTTTTGCCTCCTTTTCTAGTAGGGTTCCTATAGCTATGGCAGGAGGGATTTGATGGAGACATCCCATTTAGTGATGAGTGTGTGTGTGTGTGTGTGTGTGTGTGCATGTATAATATCTGGCAGTGGGTCTCTGTATTTGTTCCCATCTGCTGCAAGAGTAAGATTCTCTGATGGCTGTATAAGGCACTGATCTATGAGTATAGAAGAATATAATTAGAAGTCATTTTATCACTATGTGCTTTTTGTAAAGACCAGCAGTGTTTGGTTGTATTGTATGTCTCTGAGCTATCTAGTCTCTGGGTTTCGGTCAGTCAAGTAGTGGGGTATGGGTTCCACCTTGTGGAGTTGCCCTTATGTCTAATCAGACATTAGTTGGTTACTCCCACAGGCTTTGTGCCACAGTTTTCCTAGTATATTTTTCAGAGTGCACAACATTATAGATCAAAGGATTTGTGGCTAGTTTCTCTTTTGGTAACTTGCAGAGTACCTTATCATACCAAAAAACACTACAACTTAGTGGTGAAGGTTCTATATAGTCACCAGCTTGACCCCTCCATGTTCAATGAATGATGTGGATGTTGTCTTTAGCAATGGTTCCTTCCTGTCAGTTTGTGGAGAGCATCCTATATAGTCTTGGAAACAAGCCTGGCTTGTTTCAGGATTTCTATAGTATGTATTCATTCACTTATTTTAAATTTTATTTTATTCTTGATAATTTCATACAATGTGTATTGAACATATTTACCCTTTCCCCCAACTCCTCCCACACTTACTCCCTTCCCTACCCATTCAGATTTGTGTCCTCTTTTTATTTTTTTAAAAGTGCATCAAGGCCAATCTGTGATTCCTATATTTACTTGAGTGTGGTGCCCTTCCATTGGAGCATGGTTGACTTACCAGTAGCTCCATTCTTTACATGGAAAGAGTATATTTTGTAAATTTCCTTTATTGCATGTCTACCATTAGAAATGTTAGCAGTCATTCATGAAATTATAAGTTTCTTTTTCCTAAGTATTATCTAGAAAAGCCTTGCCTGAGTTGTTTCATATGTTTAAGTATGCAAAGCTCTTATGTAGGTTTACAATTTCTTTGACCATTTCCCAGGAGCTTCAGATTATCTAGTTTACATATCTTATACTACATGCAAACAAATATATGTCCAGGTATAAGAAAAGGAAATTCTCAATGTTTTAGTGACAATTTTCCATATTTGCAATATGCCTTTTGTTTTCATTCTTGTCTCATTCACCTTATGTATACTTGACAAAGCAATTAGAACCTTAAGTAGAGAAGACATAAAGAATATGAAAGGACGTCAAACTCCATTTTAAGACTATCAGATCTACCAGTCATTTGAAAAAATCATAAAATCAAAAACTAAAAGAAAATAACACTTTAAAAATAAAGTCAGAAATAGAAAAAAGCTTGAGTTGTGGAATTACGTACCTATAATTCCAGGATTCAGAGGAATTCTCATTCTCATACCAAGACAATGTGTATAAAGTTCAGTCTAAAGAATCCAATCTCTCTTGTTAAAAAGTATAAATATTTGTTGTACAGGTTAGATATCTGAAGAAAAAACATTAAAGATATTAATACATGTTGAGATTTGTGCCTAAATCACAATTATTAAGAGACTTCACATGACTCACATTGATTAATTCCAGAAATTACCTTCCCTGAATATTGTCACTCAATATTATGGCTGCCGACAAAAACCTGAATAATGTCTATACCAGTTGACATGCCAATGTGGATTGGGGAACTCTCACAGGGCTTTACCCTTAAAGTAAGAGCTTCTGAGAGATGGGGAATTACTCTTACCCAGGAATGAGCCTCCTAAGTAGTTATCTAATACCAAATGGTCAGCAATAAAATATAAATACATACAATTAATAATAAGTAGAATCACCAGATTGTACTTACATATTTATAAATAAATATCAGTCACACAATCAAGAAGAAACATAAAACAATGTATTTTGTGATATTAACTGTGACTAGTTACACATAATTGAAAGCTGATAGGCAGTCAGGTGATGTCACAACTATATGCGATAAGGGTTATGATGAAAAACAAATTAAAATGAGTATGAATGACTTTGGGATAACATTTCAATACGGGTGGTCAATGAAGCCATCTCTAATAAGATTATATTTGAACTTGAATAATCAAATGGCCAAATAGCCTAAATAATAAGTGTTTTAGCCAGAGGGAATAGCAAGGGTTAAGGTTTGGAAGTTCTCATCTTAAGGCTTAGTCTGGTGAGGAAAGGACAAATTGTTTGTCGACTGATATTTGTATACTGATTGGCAAATTTTACAAAGGACTTATCTATATGACTATTTACAAATGTATCTATGAAGTGTGAAATACTAAAATCACATGGTTTACATATAGTACTTCCCTTAGTGACTCTATTTTAGTCAACTCTCACTGTTTTAGAAATGGGATTGACAAAAAGCATAAAGACACATTTTACTCCTGGACTATCTTGCTCATAAATTGTTAACTTTGCCTTTTTGTAATCTAAATACAGAAATGAATCTTTCAATTTCTTTATTTTCTGGAAAATTTTTGCATTGTTTTTTACATAATAAAGTTTCATTTAAAGAATAAATGTTCGTAAGAGCTCTAAGTCAAAATCGATTTCTCAATTTGACATTCATGAGAGAAACTGTGTGTTTCAAAACAGGACTGGGTTAAGATCCTCTCAGTAATGTGAAAAGGGCATCATACAATCTGGAAATAAAGCTGTATCCTTGGTGTCAGGGCCTGATGGAATGTAATTAATGGAGATAATGGACTGAAGAAATAGAGCAACAGAAGACACTTGTCTTCAATGAAGCCTCTTTTTGATGAAGCTAAGAAATACAGTCTTGTCCATTAGGGAATATAATAGTGGGTTATTTTAAAGATTTCTGTTAGTGAAGATATGGTTATGAAACAGTATAGCATTTTTGGTTGTAGTGAATACTCTGTTCATATAAATAGGTCTCATAATAGGTTGTAGAATTTCTGATAGAAAAGGCCAGACCTAGTGTAAATCGAAACATTTACAAAGGATTCTTTAAAGATAAAGGTTTTAAGTGTGTCATGGTACACTGGTAATAGCTAATCAGATAACTAGTAATAAACTAAATAAATTACAGTAAATCTAGTAATAGCTCAATAGCTAGCCCTATTCAATTTATTAGTATGACAATAATTGAAAACAGTAATGCAGATGGCTCTGATAATGTTAGTATTTGTTCACTTTTGTTGTGGTGTGTTCACCATTTCTACCACTAAATTATTTTATTTACTCAATTTCTCTTACATTTCTTTATAAAATACTCATATGAATCTCCTTTTATTTAGTTAATTTTACTTACTGTAAACTTATCTAGAGATTCTCAAAACTTATCTAGAGATTCTCAAAATATGTTCTTAGAAATCAAAATCTTCATGAAAAGTTATTTTAGGTATCCAATTTTCTCTCTTGTTCTTTGCAAATACACTTCTTAGCAGCTTTTTATTTTCATAACAAATCAAGAGTTTATTACTTAAAAATCAAAACCATTACAAAGCTTAAATTTTTTGCCTGTTACCACTTGACTAAAACATGATAGAAATAATTGTATTCTTCTAAAGTCAGAGACTTAGATAAATTTCATTCTAATATGAGAAGAGCCAGTGAGATGATTCAATGGTTAAAGGTGCTTGATGGCAAGATTGATTATCTGAGTTGAATTCCCAGAAATCATATAGGTTAAGAGGAGAACCAACCAACTCCTGCAATTTTTGAGAGAAAGAGAACAAGAGAGGGAGAGACATATAGGCAAAATAAATACAATAAAAATAAAGATGGAACATTGATTTAATAGCTGTTATCAAAGGAGAAAGTAAAGTACTGTCTTTTAGTAGCCCTATTTTCCATCTTTATACTTTGAGAGATGCTATTTGGTGTGTAATATAATCATATGTATTTTCTTTGAAGAAGAGATCTAGTTTAATAGAGTCTAAATAATGTATGAGGAAAAGTTTTCTGCTGTTATTTTTTATTACACACACCAATTCAGAATATAAGGACTAAATTGTGTGCTAAGTACCTGTTGGCATCATTGCATTAAAAAATCAGAATTATTTAGTTAGTATTCTATGATTGAATTCTCAAAGCAGCTAACATTTTGTGTAATTATTTTTATAGGGGATCAATATAAAACCATTCAATTGAAAACAAATTGAACTTGGAAAGATTCTTCTTCTGTGCTCCGCTCTAATATTTGAAGAAAAAACATTATGTAAATAATAGCATGAAGACTAAAGGATGTTTTTTTCTTTCTTTAGTCATGGCCAGAAAAGCTTAATGGTGTTTTAGAAGTGATATTACACTTCAGAAAAGGGTAAGGCATCTTTAAAAGCTAAACTACATCTTCTTTACTTTTATCAAATTCTCTATAAATCTTTCATGACAGTTTATTTAACAAAGTGCCATTGAAACTGTATAGATGATTGATGTGACCCATGTAAGATCAACATGAAATGTTTGTAAATGTCAGCAAAATGTGACCATCTAAAAGCATATAAGGAGTTTCTGTGAAAGTGAAAAACAAACAGAAAAAATGTTTATCTTATTCTTTGCTTTCTGGCATGCAATTACAAATTCATAGAAGAAGTATTGTATTTGATTTTCCTTGGAGCTCATGTCATCAGAGGACTAATTTACTTTTGACATTTACCCTTTCAATGCCCTGCTTCATACTCATTGGGTAAGTTTTCTCTATCATCTATGTGAACATAATACAAGCTCAGAATTTCTTAGAAAAATGATAATTATTTCAGAAACCATTAGTAAACATTGAAAAGAGCTTTTATACATACATTGTAGGAGGTATCAACATAAAAATGTCATTATAGAGCAGTTATCATCCACACATGTATGCAAAAATCTTTGTTGTTTATACATTTGTTTAAAAACATTAACTATGTAAAAGAAAAACAAGAAAAAGGAAGAAAATAATGAGATAATCCATAAGTACTATATTAGAAGACTACAGAACTGGCAAATAGACTAAATATTTTTCAAAAATTTTCTCTTTGGCTTAGTTTAGCATAAAATAAATATTAAGTTTAGTACAGAAAAACATTCTCTCTTTGAGGGTGATATTTTGGTATATTTTTGCATTCATTGGCCCCAAAACAAAATATGTAGAGTGAAATCAATGCAGATAATGAATGGACAATGAATAGTAAAAATAAAAAACTGAAACTTGAATATCAATATGGTTTCCTACTGAGATGAAAGCAATTTCAATGGAGGAGGGATGCTTATATACACATTATCCATTATTGGTATACTCTTCATTCTTATTTGCAAAGATCTACAAAGAAGCACACAATGCTCAGTACTTAGTAGATACTATTTCCCACCTCAATGATGGTATATATTTGCTAATAAAGAATATTTTTAAATGGTATCTTGATACCTTATAGGTAGAAAATGTTTGGTAATTGTACAGCAATACCATGATTAATTAGAAAACTACTTTAAGTCTCCCAACTAAATAAGTTTGTCTGGGGAGTCATACTTAGCTCAAGGAGGATATGACATGAAGAAACAGCTTAAGAGGTATTTGGAGATAGGTATACACTTTATTTATTTATTTATTTATTTATTTATTTATTTATTTATTTGCATCTCTAGTGTAGCACAATGGATGGCTATATTACAGTGATTACGTTAATCTATGGCAAGATATTTCGTCATCTGAGAAAGGTTCCATCTAGTTTATAAGCTGTATTTAACAAAAGTAAGAAATTACTAGAGTAGAGTTTGAGATGATATTAAACTATAGGGACCTCAATATAAATTTTTATTCTGAAGGAATTCTAATGAAAAATATATATGATAGCTACCAAATACACTATCCTCTTGTCATGAACATTCTTGTATGTGTGTGTGTGTGTGTGTGTGTGTGTGTGTGAGTGTGTGTATTCTGAATACTCTCAACTCCATCCTCTCTTATCTTCCTCCCACCTCTGCCAATTCCCCCTCCTTCCTATGAATACCTTTCTTACAATTATACCTTTTAATTTTGTTTTGTGACCCACTGAGTTTAATCAACATCATCTATGTGACCACAGATTTGGAACTATCTATTGGAGCCCAGTTGGCTCAACAGTGGGCACACAACTGAAGACAATAACTCACTCTAAAAGAGAATCTAAGAATAGTCAATAGGTTAGTATGGAGGGATAGATCTGTGTAACTTCCTCCTTTCCCATAGTTTAAAGTTAGCAGAGCCAGTTTTATGCCAGTCTAGTGCAGGTAACAACTTCTATGAGCTCATGAATGCAATGGCTATACTATGGCCAGAAGAAAGCATTTTACAATCTTTTCCCCTATGTGTTGGGTTTGAAAACTGTTACTTTTCCCACTATATTTCTTAAGCTGTAAAGGAAGTGGTTATAAATGTCCTATTTAGGGCTGAGATCTCAATCATTTATTCTCAGTACTCTGAAAGGCCAAGTGTCTCTGTATTCCCTGACATTCACTGTAAAGAGAAGCTCCTTTAGTTAAGTCTCAGAGTTATATTAGTTTATGGATATAAACAGATATTTAAAAGATAGTTCAAGACCATATTAATTTAGCTAAACAACAGTAGTAAGTTACCCCATAGAACCTACAACCTCCACAACCAGAGGTTTTGAACTGAGGTTAAGGTAACTGACATGAATTCCTTCCTGTGGAGAAGGCCTCAAATCTAGAGGGGTTGCTTTCCTACACAATAAACACATCACTCTTGCATAGACTCATCTTGCTTGGCAGGTTGGTACTGTAGTTTGTGTGGCTCAAAACTGGGTGAGGCTATTGATACATTTTCCCCTCAACAGTCTGCATTATTACCTTCCTTCTAGCACTATGAAAGCTAGCCGGCAGGAAGTTTTCAACTGTGTTCCAGTATGTTTTCTTTGTATCTTACAGCCAATGTATGTGGTGTATTTGGCAGGAGGATTTTATAATCTAGCTCTGATGGACAATCAAGAGAACTGGCAAGAGGCTACATAATTTTTGGGGAACTCCATAAATTCCTAACCCATAAATCATATGGAGGTATCCCATATCTGGCTTCTAAGAATCAAATTACCCAGTCATGAAAATATGTGCCTTTTAACTTTTTAAGATTTATATTTTTCATAGGGTTACAAGATACTAGATTTTCCATGTGTGGTTTTTTTTTTTCATACAGCTTTCATTTGGTTAATCTTCTCCCATCCCCTTTCTGCTTGAACCTTTCTTTCCTCCAAGTAGTCCTCTTTTCCACTTCCAAATCATCTATGTTGTTCCCCATTCTTAAAGAATCTCTGAAGGCCTCTATGCTGTTTCCTGGCTTCCACTGGTGCTACAAGTTAAACTCACATAACTAAAGACTCCAAGCTAGGGTGTACATGTGAGAGAGAACACGTGGTGTTTGTCTTTTGGGGACTAAGTTACCTCATTCAGTTCCTTCAATGTCCCTAATAATTTCATAATTTCAGATGTAGGTAAAGGAGTATAGGGAAATGCTGCCACTTCAGACAATATTTTATCTTAGAAAACTTTAGATAATAAAGCAGAATAGAGCTTAAGTAAAATATTGGCTTTAATTTGGTGTTAGAGTAGTGCTGGCACAGTGATCTTCTAAACCCTTTGATCTCACCTGGATAGTTCTAATCTTCCTTTGACTATACTTATGATGGAGAAAGCTAGATTTCATTTTACTCATATAATCGTTTTCTTGTTATATTTTCTTGCTGTGCTGGTTGCCATTTGTCTTCATTCTATTTTAAGTTTCCATACCATAACTTATTCGTTTATTTTATTCTAGTTCCTTTTTTAAGGTGTTAGGAACTCTGTCAATTTGCTTTCAGTTTAAAAACAGTAGGCACTCTCCCAATTGTTTTTCTAACTTCTTGCTAAAAATGTCAACTCATCCCGGTTATTTGTGTGTGTGTGTGTGTGTGTGTGTGTGTGTATGTGTGCATGTCTGTGTGTGTGAAGAGATCCATAGATGTCTATTTGCTGGTTCCAAATGTGCTATTGCCAAAAAGTCATGTGCCCATCAAACAGAGTCAGGTAATACATGCCAGCATTTTAAAGTCTTGTATTCAAATGGTGAGAATGTCTATTTGTACAACCATTATGAAAAACACCATGGGAGTCCTCAAATTAAAACTACAAATTAAATACAAATTAAAACATACGATTCAGCAATTGTATATTGATGAATAGGTAAAATATATGTGATATATATGAACAATAAACTAGTATTCAACCTTACAAAAAAGGAAAGTCTATCATTAACGATGAGGGTATTAAGTTACACGTAATAAGCCAGGCACGAAAAGACAAATACCACCATGATTCCCTTTTCATATGCTATATAAACAGTTGCATTTTTATAAACAGAAGATAATATGGTGGTTCCTAGTGACTGGTAAGTAGTTGCAACACAGATAATTATTGTTCAATGAACACTAGAATTATTCTTAGAAGGAATTATGCATATAAGACTTGCAGACACAATTAATTTTAAGTGACCTTACCATAAAACAGTATGCAAGATAAGCATTTATGTTAAGTAATATTATTTGGACATTCCACAGTGAAAATCTATATCAATAGATCTTGTGATATACCATACTTTTACACAATTTTACCTGTTACTATAAAAGATCAACAACAACTAAAAGTCATTTATAATTTCATTTTGACTAATGCATTAAAATCTAAGAGTTACTATTTCATTTATTCTGCACAGTTTGGAGAGGAAATGGGAAGTATAAGGTGATAAGGACTTGTGGTTACAAGAAGACACATCTTAGTGTTCTCAGTTCTCATTGAGATCTTTGGTTCTCAATGAATCTCACAAAACAAAACTTAATAGAGAAAAAAATTATGCTTATTGGTAGAAAATTAAAGTGAACTAGGTCAGCAAGTCATTGAACAATGATGGGATCTTTGCTGTATGTCTTCTATTAGGCTATTCTGGTGAGAAATGTATATGTACACATATTATATATTGTGTGTTTGTAAAGTTTATGACTTTTCCTAGATGTATAATAAATTAGTATCAGCATCAAATATTACCAATCCAGTAAATATTAGACCTGTCAAACTGAACTGAGAACATTAGTTGTTGCATTCTCCTTTTGGAAATTTAAAACTTAAAAGTGCCTCTTTCTATCCTGACAGATGCTCCCAGTCAGAGATATCATTGATATTCTGGTGTGGTACTGTTGATCTTATTTTGATTGAAACAGGGTTCTAGACAGCAAAATTGATGAGTGCTTATGGTGAGAATGTTGCAAAGAAAAGTGATAAAGGGCTTCATATTTAGGTTTGCCTGGGACAAGAATTATGATCTTCTTTAAAGTTGTAATTTAGAAAATATTAAACATATCATACTTCTTTTTGCACAAAGTAGATTATCAGCCTAGTTATTTAAACTCTTTTAATAGCTATATTTTGATTGATGGATTTCTTGTCATTTTCAATGATTTTTTTCTGTGTAAGTAACATATGATAGAGTTTTACAAAGGACAGGACATTTATCTTTCTTGTTAGGTGAGGTCTTTTCCATCATAGAAATAGTACACTCAGTTATGTCATGTAATAATGTTATCATATTTATAATATCAAATTACACAGAGAATATTTATTGTATTTATTGTATAAGTTAATTTAGGGTGATTTTGGTAAATATGGATTATACTTATATATTTATAATATATTTATATATTACTTAAATAGTAATTTGAAAATTAATACAGTATGGAAAAATGTTATACTTACAGAAATATATAATTACTTAAGTAAAAATATACAACAGATGCCAAAGATAAATTTAACCTTGGCAATGCTCTAATTTAGTCACTTGTAAAGCACTTACCTATTATCTAAGCATTTAATATAACAAAATAAACAAAATAGGCTAAAATCTCTGCAAGTCTCAACTCTTCAAATTAATGTGATAATTTTTAACCAATTGAAAACTTTAAGATACTTTAAAATCTGGTCATAAATCTAATACTAGAATATATAAAATAAAAATAAAAATAAAAGGCTACAAAAATATTATGTCAAAATATTTTATAACTTAACATATTTATTCTTTAGTTCACACATTTCTAACGTATTTTATAATCATCTTCAAATATGTTTAACACAAATCTAGAATACTGACAGTGTTATAAATTTTCCCGATTTTATATTTTATTCATAGTCAGTACCTTAGATGTATTTTATTTATTTATTTCTTGATAGTTTAATATATGAGGACTATAGTTTCAACATTTCCTACACTTCTTTCCTCCAATTCCTTTTGTGTCCTCTATTACTCAAATATATACATTTATGAATATTATTGACTCAGTCCATTTAGTGTTGCCAATATGTGTTTTGGGAAAAATTCTTGATATTGGCTAACTTATCTGGGAACTCATCTTTACAGAATACTGATTCTCTGTCTCCTAACAGCCACTAATTGCATATTTATCTAGGGGTGAAACCTTGGAAAAATTCCTCTAACCAAGTTGGCATGTCAAAAGGTATTATTTTTAGAGTTACTTTATGCCACCATATTGTTGATATTTCATTGAGTGCACCTTCCCTGTAATATATAGATAGCATCTCTCAGCAGACATGCGGGTCACAGTAGACATCCTCTGGACCTTATTACAATCTTTATGCCCCTTGTTCCATGGTATTCCCTGAGCCTTAACTATAGGGGTTGTGTATGCAGTGGCAATACTATTTTGAGGGTCCCTTGGAATCCCTGACTGACAACTCAACAGTTTTCCTATGACTAAAACTACAGATTTTGTTAGATATTCTATGGCTCTTGGAAGAAACATTGTCATCCCAAGTGGCATAACTTCTCTCTCCCTCCCTCCCCCACTCCTCTCTCTCTCAAGAAATTTTTATTTATCACTTCTCCCTTACCTCCAAATTTCCCCTGCCTTTCAGGTAACTCCTCCCCCATTTTCTTTCTATTTCATCCTTCACAACCCCTGTGTCCCTCTATTTCTGTATCATAATAGTTCTTTTTAAATTGCAAGTTTAAATATTTTAATTGCATGTGTCTGTGTGCATGGATGTGTGTGTGTGTGTGTGTGTGTGTGTGTGTGTGTATGTGTGTGTGTGTGTGTGTGTGTATGTGTGTGTGTGTGTGCTCCATATGTATGTGGGTCCCTGAAGACGCCAGGAGGAAGCTCTGTATTCCCTGGAACTAGAGTTATAAGTGGTTTTGATCCACCCAATATGGGTGCTAGGAATTTAAGTCCAAGGAAGAGCAGTACTTCTCTTACCTGAGGAGTAATCATACCAGTCCCTACAATAGCTCATAATTTTTAACCTTATATGATGTTTAGAAGAATAATAACTCAGAGGATTCAGGTACAAATTCTAAACAATGTTATTATTTGCACTTCTCTTTCATTTATTAACATAATTTAAATAACTCTCAGTATGAATTATACTGAGATTGTGTGACCTCACCTAGTATTATATATCCTAACTTCATCCATCATCTATAATCCAATTTATACAGACACAGACAGACAGACAGACACACACACACACACACACACACACACACACACACACACACACACATAAACAATTATAAACAATTACACATATGGGTGAGGTATATCATGTAGAAAATAGAACAAGAAAGAGTGAGTATTAGGGGATGACGAAGGACTGAATGCAGGTAATGGACACGTGGTATGAAAAAGAATAAAAATTGAGTTATTTTTCTAATTATAACCCCATCACGAAAGTTTGGGGGGTTTGCTGATTGCTAAATGCATAAAAATGTATTTGATAGTGAAAGGTAAAAATCCAAGGTGAAACTCCATGTCATCAGAATGGCTAATCTAACTGCATGGGAAGTCATTGAAATGCATAGAATTTGGGTCTGCTTAGTTTTAGTGTATGATGCTATTTTATTTGCAAGTGTTTTATAATAAAATTTAAAATTTCAAGAACGGAAACTTAGATGTTTAACATAGCAAACAAAGTATATCATCTTTTTCAAGTTATTTAACAGGAGAGATGAATCTTTTGAAAGACAAAAATGTTATTAGGGATATTTACTAGAAAGTTTAGTTAGCTTGTGGAATAAATATAAGGGATTTATTTATAACTTGGTCACTATAGCTGATAAAACACCTGGTGTTATTGAAAATCGCTTTGAGGGGAGAATTTAAATATTTTAAACTATATGTTAATTATGTTAACTGTTAATTATATAAAATTAATTATTTCACAGTTTATATATGTTTCTCAATATAATGGTGTATAGACAACACATATATATTTTTTCCACGGTTAGTTTTTATGTCAACTTGATGCTGGCTAGAGTCATCTGGGAAGATGGAATCTCAATTGAAAAAATGCACCATTAAATTGACCTGTCTGGAAATCTGTGGTACATTTTCTTAATTAATAATAGATTTGGTAGAGCCAATGCAACGTGAGTATGCCATCCCTGGGCAGGTGGTCCTAGGATGTATAAAAATCAAGCTGAGCAAGCCATGGAGAGCAAACCAGTAAGCAGCATTCCTTTATGGTTTGGCTTCAGTTCTTTCCTCCACAACCCTGCCTTGAGTACCTGCCCTGATTTCCTTCAATGATAGATGGTTACTTGGAAGCATAAATGAAGCAAATCCTTTCCTCTCCAAGTTGCTTTTGGTCATGGTGTTTATTATAGCCATAGGATATAACATAAATTTTGCCAATTAAAATTAAGTTATTAATTAAAAAGAAAGTGAAATCTAGTGTGAGTATGGGCTATTCCATTATTTGTTGCTCTTAACAGGCAATCAACATTGGAAACAGCAAGCATTTTCAGAGATATAATTTTCTACCTACTTCTACCATCATCTTAGTAGGCCTAATATAATCACATTGGTTCTTACAGGAGACAAAGGGATACAAAAATAGAAAGAGATGTGTAATTTGAGGTAAAGGTCAGGCAGATATGACTGCAGGTTTTGAATATGAAGATGTGGATTTAACCAAGGAATGGGACACTTCTGTAAGATGGAGAAGGCAAGGAATTGGGTTGTCTCCTAAAATTTCTAGAAGAACTAAAATCCTATTGACACATCCTATGTAATGTGCCCATTTCAGAACTGTGAACCCAGACAAATAAGAAAAGTTCACGTTGTCATGCTCAACTAAATCAAAGCTCAAAATATAAAAATTTTAAAAAACTGAAAAAGACGTCTTCTAAGGTTAGAACTTAATGATAGATGACCAATAACTTCGTATTATAGTATTCTTTTAGTTACTATACACTATTTTGTATTATATAAACTCAAACACTTTAGATATTATTTCTGTTTATAATTTTCTTACAGTGCCATAACAGTATTTTCTTGTTCATAATTGAAGACACACGTAAGCTTAATAGGCTTACAGGTGGAAGATTTAAAGTCTTGGAAAGCAAATTGAATGTTGGAGCTTTGGATACAATGTGGACCAATTGCTTTGCTGGCATTATTAAATGAACTCTCCAAGTCATAAGAGATACTTCTGTTCGCACTCAAATGCAAATATTTCTCTCAACATTAGAGCCAAGAGGAGATGATTAAACTGCTTCCTCCCTTACTGCACACATTTAAATGTTTGTTTTAC
Source organism: Cricetomys ansorgei (assembly GCA_026225945.1). Taxonomy (NCBI): domain Eukaryota; kingdom Metazoa; phylum Chordata; class Mammalia; order Rodentia; family Nesomyidae; genus Cricetomys; species Cricetomys ansorgei. The sequence continues at coordinate 1,164,386 of JAMJFZ010003015.1, read as the reverse complement.
ATTTCATATATTGATAACAAACACATAATATTTGATAACAAAGTTTAGGGCTGTTTTCAGAAAATCATGATCTTACCAATTTAAGAAGGCAATAGAGATTGAAAAAAAGATATGCTTAATTTCTGAGAAAACAAATACACTATTATTGTTATCTCTATATTTTTTCTGTTTAGCTCTTAATATCTGATTGCATTTGAGCAGCAGTAAATTATGTGTGTGTATGTCTATATGTGTATGTATATTTGTGTGAATGCATGCATAATTTATACTAAACAAATTGAGGTAAACTATGGAAAATGGTAGTTATTTATAATATAAAATTTTTATTTCATGTAGCAATGAGATAATACTGTTGGCATTTTTTCCAATTTAAAAATTAGCCAATTTTCAAAGTTATTTTGATCTGTATAGGAGTACATGAACTAAAATTACATGAACTAAAACTAAAAATACACAGCCTCTTTAATTATTATTGGTAAATCTGTGTCTATAAAAATACAACCTAATGAGTCAATTTAGTGTTGCTCAGATGTATATGGATTTAGGAATGACCGTTTTAGATTGGATAACCTATCTTGAATCTGGTCTCCAGAGAAGATTGAACCTCCTCTTTTAGAAACCATTAGTTGCCTGCAGCACTTTATCTAGTGGTGGAGCTGAAAGGGAGTAGAGAAACATGGGAGTGTTTGATGAGGGAGTGTATGAGGTGGAAATAATATAAATACAGTACTCACATATGAAATTCTCAAAAAATAACAAAATAAATGTTAAATAATTGCGATGATGCAGAGGGAAATGAACATGACTCCTGTGTGGAGAATGGATGTTCATGAAATTATTCCATTTTTTATCCTACTCATTTTTATATACGTGAACAAATGTCACCTTCTTTATTTTTTCAGGTCAGGTATATTTCTTTGACTCTACACTTCAATTTACATCATTTCTAATTTCATTTGTGTCCATGTTTATCTTCTCATTTGATTGAGTTCTGATCGATCAATATTGCACATCTTTATGTTCTTCACATATCTAACATTCTGTCTTTTGAATACTGAGGAATAAAAAGATTTTTGGAATTGAATTTCAAAAGAGTTCATTTAATGTGTTTTAGCAGAAATGACAGTTATTGTGTGTGTGTGTGTGTGTGTGTGTGTGTGTGTGTGTGTGTACCATGAAAATAAATGAATAAAGACTAAATTCTCCATTTCTCAAACACTTTTTAATAGTTTCTTTATGTGAAATGTTAGAGGAAAGATGAAATTTTTAGGAAGAGAAGAAGGTATTGAAAATTAAAGTTTAAGTGCCCTTCATCCTAGTGGCCTGTTTACCAACTAGTGGTTAACTTGAAATTCTATGCAAAGCACTTTGGTAACTAGGCAATAGGATCATTAGTTAATTATATCATTTGGATTACTTCACTGGTTTTGATCTCTGTGGTTCTTTATAAAGCATACTGATTTTCCTTCATAACAAATAAAGTGACTTCTCTTTATAGTATTAATAAAAGGGTAGCATCTTGTAACTTGTGGAGAAAATGTGCCACTGATTTTGCTTGTTTTGTAGGAATGTTACCTTATATATCTACATATGCATAGATCTCAATCATCTTTATGAAGCTAAGTCCCACTTATTTTCCATAGATTATTTATATATGGAAAGCTGTCATCTATATATTTTGTTTCAACTTATGTTTACCATTCCTTCAATCAACTGGGAATGATGGAGATAATACTTTTAATTTAGGTACTTTGTTAATTTGAAGCTTATTAATAACTTTTTGTCTGTACTATAATTTCAGAACTGGCCATGAGTAAGAGAAAATCTGCTAAGTTTACATTCCTATGTATTTGTTTCAAGTTTAAGTAACATGCTCATTTTTGTCAGGCAGAGTGAGCCAAATGGACTCTATTACAGTGCAATCATAATTTTCTAAGCATGCTTGGTACTTTGTGGAGGTGGCTAAAAAAAGACCATTTGGTCTTTCTTCAGGGTAGCACCAAGTATGGTTTTGTGCATTGCAGTGTGCCTACTGGCACCATTGGAAGTCCAGCACTCTGGGAAAGGTAATGCTTTCAAACACGAGTAATTGATGAATTGTATGTAATATGCAAATGTGAATGCATAAATCTCCTGAATGACAGCTTAATTTATGTGAGCTTTTAAGGATGTAGGATTAGATTTTAATTAAATATCTTCAAAGGCTGACTTATTCAGTTTTTTGGCTTCTATCTTTAGAAAGTAACATGGGAATGTTTAAACCATAATTTTACACACATTATCTTCATTTTTTCCCTACAAATTGGCCACTGTTTTGTAAAAAGTATGAAGGTATTAAAAGAAAAAAGACATTTGTATTTAATTATGGAAACAATGTTCTTTAAATACAATGGTTGAAGGTTTCATATGATAGATGGATATAGGAAAATATATGGTTTGAAAATAGATTACTTAGATTTCATGTATCATTTTTCATTTTTAGATGTTACTCTACCTTTTAGTATGTCAAATTAAATAATTGTAATTTCCAACTATTTCTTAGTACACATTGTTAGTTTGTTAATCTTGTATACATTTTCAAATTATTACTTTTCTATGAACTCAAGTAATCCCAGGAGATAAAGCTGATTTTCCTGGATTTGCCCTTAGATATGTAGTGTGTTTGTATGGTGCTCTTTTTGTGTGTATTTTGATATCTCACACATTTTGTACTATGTAGATTATTGAAGTTTACAAGTACTCTTATAACTAACTACTTATGTAGTCACATAGTAGATTTAAATGAAATGGATTTTAATTGATTACATTAAATATGAATGTGGATTAATCTTTCAAAATATAGTGTATATCACATTTCTTATAAGTGAAAATATTAAAAATTACTTTATTATTATGCATTATGTCTACTTTTTATTTGTTTTATCCTTCATTATTGCTTGATCTTCTTAAACTTCTTAATGTTGGCTGCAGCAAAATAACTATGTATACCTCTTCTCTTGAATATGTTTCTCTTGTGATATATATTCCAGTGGTTTACTGCATGAACTCATCCACTTCATCCATATCCCAACTCCCTCCCTTCTGTGTGACTTTAAACAAAACATTTAAATATACCTATTTCTGGATTATTAGAATTATGTGATTTCATATGAAGTATTATGTAGAGTGCCTGCCTCTTGCTTGGTAAATGCTCTGCACCATATCTTTATTTTATCTGTCTGTTATGTGACTTTTCATTGGAAGAAATGAATAAAGGTCTGTTTTCCCAGTATAGGAGACTGATGGCAAAATAAACAATTCTAATGAATCTTAGTGTTTATTAATATTATTTACAGGAGCGTGAGTGACTTAAAGGTAGCTGAATCACTGAAATTTCCAATCAAGCATGGGTGACCACTCATGATAGCTGCATCACTGCACAACTTTCAGGACGCTCAGCTGGCCAGAGAGTTTAATCTCAGAAATTATTAGTTAATATAAGTGTGCATAGAGACCTTATTAATCTCATAAGTTTTGGCAACTTCTTGAGCTTTGTTAGTTTTGTTTACTTTCTGAGTTTAAAATCAACCTCTGTCCTCTCTCCAGAAGAGAAAGTTTAAGAAGAGATAAAATAACTGAAAAAACTCCAACCCTCTATCTGGTTCTTATATTCTTTCTGCTCTCTTTTCCATGTTCCCTGATCCTTGGAAGGGGAGATGCAGATGTCTGATTAGTTTTCTATATATGACTGAGCATTGGGACACTACGATACAGTAGCAACTACTTTTTTTTCTGAGGAGCTTGACCTTCCATAGATATTTGCAGAGCACTTTCCATTGTAAAATATGAAGTTTCTTTTCATGATTAACAGGGTTGACTTCAGTAGTCGTATATGGGATATAAACACAAATATCTAAGAAAGCAGTTTGACATGCATATCACATTCATTGAACAAATCATAACTCCATGGGCTTTTGCCCTCTCTTACAATACTAGATGTGAGTTTTTCCTGTTGGGTAGGCCTTCAGTCTGATTAGAAATCTATTGGGTACACTTATAATAGTCACACCACTATTTGTCAAGTATGCACATCTTACCTGGTAAGTTAGTATTGCAGCGTGCATGTATCACAGCCAATGAGAACTTTTGATGACAATTTTCCCCAGCAAATCACAAGACATCTTAGCACATGAGGAAACCCAGTTAATAAGGATGGCATTTCCAGTTCAAACTGGCTTATAGCCAAACCATGAAGTGTTTTCAGCAACAGGGACTTATTATCCAGTTCTGCTATGTAGCCACCAGCAGTGGCAAAAACCTTTATAATTTGTATGTTGAACATTGAAGGCTTATCTGGCTGGGCTAGTTTTTTTTTTTCCCAACTAGACACTCATTTGGGTCATCTGGGAAGAGGAAACCTGGTTTTAAAAATAATTTATTCATAATAGCTTAGTAGGTAAGTCTGTGGGGAAGTTTTCTTGATTGATAATTGATGTGGGAGGACCCAACCCACTGTGAATAGTTTCACCTTTGAGAAAGTACTTCTGAATTCTATAATAAAGAAAGCTGAGAAAGCCAGGGGTAAGCAAGCTGGTTAGAAGAACTCCTCCATAACCTCTGCTTCAGTTTATGCCTCCTGGTTCCTGTCTTGAGTTCTTTCCCTGAGTTCCTTAGATGATAGTTTACAAACTGTAAACTGAAATGAATGCTTTCCTTTGTAAGTTGCTTTTGATTATGGTTTTAATCACAGCAATAGAAACATAAGTAGGACACTGGTCAACATTTTGGGGAGAAGCAGCTCAGCCCTGGCAGTGAGATTTTCATTAAGTAATCTTACAACTTCTGGAAATTCTCCTTTTCACCTGTACATGGTACCTTATGATTTTAAATTTTTCTCCTATTATTTTAACAATAACCCATTCTTTCTTTTAATTAATGCAACCCAAGTAGGGCTATAAGGTAGGTGGATTTACCTACGACTTGATTGCTCTTAAGCCTGCATTGTAATACATATCTTTGACATTGTTGATTTTCTGTGGGTGCCCATACATAGCACTAAATTGGGTTACACATTTGATGGTGGCTTCACCTGTTGCTCATTTGTATGAAAATGCTTGTTAGAGTCAATGGCAGTATCCATATAGATGAGGACACATTAACATCCTTCATCAACAGGCTTAGGTTCTTGGAGTATACCTGCAAATCCAGCATGGAACAGGTTGCCCCATATGAGAATCCTTCTGTTTAGACTGTGATAATATGAAGGTTCATATGTTTTAACAGCATGCAAACTATTAGAATATTCTTTGAGTGTGTTAGTAGCCTTAGTTATTTTTAAGGCTGTGTTGGATTCTATAGGGGTAGATTTTGTATGACACCAAAGAAGCTGCCTCCAAGGGTTCCTGAGGAAAGATGGTTTGTGTTTTAGCAATCACATCTGCTTCATGGTTTCCAGGAGAACTCAATGGGCTGTGGAATGACACATGGAAAACATTCATGTGTTCTGATTCCCATTGAACAATGCTATATATTTCTTTCCATATGTGGTGTTGTCTGTAGAGTTGCCAACCCAGAACTTCTTAGTTCTCTTTTTCTCACTAAGCCATCTAAAAAATTAGGCCACTGAATATAGACCAGTTGTCAGTACATATTGCCACAGGCCAAGACTCATGAGTTACTCCTATCCATACTGCTCTTTGTACACTAGCTACTCTTTCATTCTTTTTGTGTTAACTACATGTTGTCTGTGTTCATTTCTATTGCCATAGCTATTTGTTACTGTTTGATGCCCCTCCTTGTTTCACCCATGCATTGAGCATCTACAGGGATGGATGATGCTCATATAGGGCTTGATTCGGCTTGAGTATTGTTTTAGTTACTAGGTAAAGCTAAATGGCTTGAAAAGACTATGGTCTCACTACGGCCTATATTACATTGGAGATTTCCCATATCATATCATGATTGTGTACATACACTTGCCTCTTTTGCAGAGTTTGATACTGTGCAACTCCAGAGAAGCTTGTCCAAAGGTCCTTCAGTCCAACAGTGAAGACAATTGGATAAGTTGTCTTCAGTGTTACTAAGGTGAATATGGTGATGGATTTCACTTATTATAGTGCTTTATAGTCAGTTAGCCATGTATACAGCTTCAGCTATTTTCCATGACTAGGAACAAAACTCTATTGGTTGTGTTTTGCACTGAGCTTCTGGTAACTTCTAACAGCAGGAGACCTAGATGATTTAGCATGTTTTCCAATAATATCACCTCACTCAAAAGCCTCTTTAGACCTTTAATCTCAATCATACATTAATTACATTCCTTTGTAGCAACTTGTACTCATAATTTGAGGGAGCTGATGTATGAAAAGCTTTTATAACCAAAGGCCCAAACAATACCTACAGATATTCTATATTTACAGGTACAGATTATTTTAGGATTTTCTCCATGACTATGGCATGTGTTGTGTGCATCTAATATGACCATAATACTCCCAAATATTTTGCTTCTGTGCCTGGCCCTTGCACCTTGTGTAGGTTGATGTTCTATTTTAATTTCTTACAGTATACTCATATATCTCTGTGATGCTTTTCTAAATCTGTAAACAGATATCTATGTACTAAAGCCTTTTTTCAGAGAGGGGTGGGCAAGATAACAATACATGTTCCTGAGTCATTATCCTGTTACAAGTAGTTAGACCTTTGAAGGTAACCTTGGTAGAGTTCTCTGCAGGTCCTCTGATGACTTTTACATTTGAATGCAAAATGGTCTTGGGATCCAGCAGCTATAGGAATATACTAATTTTTTTTAGCAAAGTATAATACATCAAGAAATGATTCTGTCACAATGTTGAGTGCAATGGCATACACGTGGGAGTGTTGCACTACCCTCATGTATCTCCATAATCAATGGTCATTCTCTGGGATCTGTCTAGTCTCCTTTGCTCACAGACAAGTCTGTGCTGTTTAAAGGGCATGGGAATGGGTGGATAATCTTTATCCTCTGAGCCTTTAAAGATTTCAATTATTTCACTGTAGTTCCTGAACATCTGTGATTTTTGATATTCAGAGCATTTCTCAGGGTAGGCAAATTTATAGGCACTTATTTTGTTTAGTATGCCTTTATAGTTGGCACTTTTAGCTGTAACTGTCCAGTGGTAGTATGCAGAGTATGACTTACACATACATACATCCACCCTCAGAATTTCTCTTATAATGGAAAAATACACAGTATATTCCCCATGGGGTAGTTTCCTAACTCGAGGACAAGGTTAATCTCTTTCACCTTCACCTTTCACCACTTGATTTTAGCCACAATGTGAGAAGTGATTACATAAACCCTTCTATTACTGTATCCACTCACTGTTGCCCATTATCCCTATTGTTTATGGGGTGATGCAAATTGAGGTATATTTGGCTCCAGTATTAATAAAGGCCAGAATATTTGGACCACTAATGGAGGAATAACAAATACTCAGTTAATCATGGAGCTACCAGTCACCATGTGGTAGCTCACTCATAGGCAAAAATGAGGACCCTATTAGATGAGTAGCTGGGGTGGTTCTTACCCAGATATTTTCTTCCTATATATGGATGGAAGCAGTAGAAACTTCCACACCTTCCTTTAGCCCTTTGGTAAACCACTAGTCTTGCTTTGCGTTCCAAGACAAAAGTATAGCATTTGGAATTCATCAAGTTTTTTTTTTTCTCTTGGTACTTAAACTGAATGCAAATCTTGCCACATTTCCTTTTTAACAATGTATGTTTGGCCCATTATCTATTTTCTTTCCCTAATCTCCTGCTGAGTTCTTTGGTATCTTACAAACCAAATTTATATGTTGGTCATATCCACCAAAGTCTCTAATATCTCATAAAAACTAAATCCCATCATGGGACTCAACAGAGTCACTAAAGCCTCATACTAGCCCTTAGGCTTCTGCTAAGTGAATTTCTTTTTTAATGTTCCTGTGAATCAAATTCTCTATAAGATCCTGTAAATTTGGCATCCAACATTGGCCACCCCCATGTCTGTTTTTCTAAATGATGCCAGTTCTTATTAGATTGTCTTTCAGTCCCTGATATTCATGGAGATTTTAGATGGGGATAACTAAATGTTCCTAATGGCTTCCACAAGCAAATCTGTCCATGACCAATTCAGCTTATATTGTTTCAAGTTACACAGCTTTTATCTCAAGGAGGGTTGGGTTTGTTTGTCTACTTCTACAATACTCAGAGTCACCCCTTCTGCTCCCATATTAGAGGGACTCACAAGCAGGATGAGACGTTCTTTCTTTGTTTGTTTAAATGTGTTCCACAATATAAGCAGTTCCAATATTCAATAACTTTTGATTATCATTTCTTGTACTACCCCATTATTAGTTGGGCATTACATGCCCTTCTGCATTAAAGGACAGAAATGAGGATTATCTACTATCCTCTGTAGTGCATTCTCTTAGCCCTTACTATCTAATTCTTCCCTTGTGTTACAAGTTTTTCCATCCTAGGAAGGGCTCCCAGATCTAATTTGCACTTTCCCCACTCTTCATCCTATAAGCTGTAAGAAATTCTAAGCCAGTACTTCTATCCCATCTTCCCCTTGCCTCATTTTTTTTCTGCCAAATCATAGAGTAATATAGTGAATAGCTTTCACATGTCTTTTTTGCCATTGTAAGTCTTTCTTTATATGGTCAGCTTCTTTCTAAGAAGACATCAGATACTCAGTTGCATGTTTTATGGCCCATGACAAAGTCTATGGAATTGATAGCACAATTACAATTACAATCACAGACAACATAGGATCACATCCCATATGTTTTGCTTTCAGGGAATGTAATATATTTTTCAGTCCATTAGTAACATTGGGGGACATCTCCATATGCTTATAGTAGACGCCATCTCACACCATTTAGGTGAAGACAGATGAGAACCCTGGAATTATCACAAGGGTGCTCCATTATCAGATGACTTGGCTTGGTTTTATGTCCCATCATTCATTGGAGAAAGAATGCATCAACCACTTCAGACAGGAAGTATAGCATCCCATATCATATTGAGAAAGGTAACCAGATAAGGATTGCTCCCATGATCACTCAACCCCCATAAAACCAGCGTAAGTTGCATGTTTCAGTACCCATTGTGGTGACAATGCAATGCAATAAAATTCATCTCTGATTCTGTAGGTCTGTGTTTTGCATTTTGTTTTTGTGGTTGTTGTTTTTTGTTTTTGTTTTGTTTTGTATTTTTTTTCCCGAGGCAGGGTTTCTCTGTTGTATCTCTGGCTGTCTTTGAACTCACTCTGTAGACCAGGCTGGACTTGAACTCACAGAAATCTGCCTGTCTCTGCCTCCATAGTACTGGAATTAAAGGTGTGCTCCACCACTGTCTGGTAGGATTTTTTTTTAAATTTTACTGGGGATATGTAAACAAAATCTATTAGCTTAAAGTATTGATATCAGGATAGTTTCATTTCCATCTGTAGTTTTGTCTGACTTACTAGCATCAGGAAAATTTCTTTTCCATCTGTAGTTTTGTCTGTAATGTGTTTACCATGTTTCTTCTACTTGTGTAGGTCTATAGAACAAACTCTTGGTAGTTTGCTTATCCTCTTATTTACTATATTTCTAGTCACAGTTAAATGTGTGAAATTTATATTTTACTTGCTAGGTTTCTTTCAAGTATGTTGATTTAAAAATCATTCCTTGTCCTGAGTCCCTAACTCTCTTATCTGATTTGGTTTTGTCTAGGCTTGCTAAATTTTGGACATGCAGGACAGGCTTTCCAAGTGAGATAGCTATACTATGTTCCCTTCCTTAACTCTATTTATACGGCTTCTGTTATGGTTGCAATTGTTTTTTCCATTCTGAGGAAGTACTTTTGTATTTGTTAGACATTAAATAAGATCATTTATCTCCTGTCAAATAAATTATGGTGATATAGTTGATGGAGTGAAACAAATAAGGGCTACAATCCTGGTTCTCCTGTCTAAATTTCAGAAAGTTCACTTCTTTCATGCTTAGCTTCTTAGCTTAAATCTAGATAATAATTCTCATTTAAAGAAACTATTTAGAGAATTATAGGATGCTTACATAAACCTAACATTGTGCTTGACACATAGTAGGTGTTAATCTACTACTACATTTCCTTTTCTTTAATCATGCAGCAGCAGTAATAAAACTCATAATAATAGGCTATACAATGGAATCAAAGCCCTTCCTTAATTGAGGTCTAAAACGGAAGGGACAATGAAAGGTTTTTCCAGGAGCAGTGTGGGATTAAGTTTCCTAGTTTCTTCTATGAAGAGGCCACTACATAAAGACATCTAATTTTAACATTTAATATTATTTTTAAAAGAAATAAAATGAACTGAAATCAGGATGCATCTGTTTTGGATTTTTCTAAATGCCAACATAGAAAGTGGCTAAACATAAACTCTCAGGTTATTCCAGCTTTGACAGCTGAATACAAATTCCACTTAACTGGATATATTGGATTAGTCACTTTAAATGTAAATTTTTTGGCTATGAAAAATTTAATTCTGGCAACAGTTATTATACCCCTTTCTCTTCAATATAGGGTAGCATGTGTAATGTTTTTTGTAAGGTAAGTCATCATTTACTGATTTATAGAATGCTATTGCAGAAACTGTAGTAGGCTCAAAGATGAAGTCAGTAATCCTACAGTGTACTGGACATGAAAGATCAATATGTAGATGAGCTCTTGCAGAGCAATTGGTGCAGTAAGTATCAAAATATATACTTTAGTGGTACAGAATAGAACTCTCTTGCAGTAAACATTAATATAAATCCTTGTTGCTTGTATTCATTTTAAAGCTAGCCCTTTTATAATGGCATACGTATACTCAAAAATATTTGATAGTGTTTTAGCTTCAACAGTTTCTACACATTTAAAAATTTTTATACATTTTTACATCCATTTTAATGAGTCTTTCACAAAAGCAATTCAATGACTACTAATAAATACTATCATAATGATAATCACACTTATCAAATGCATATATATCAGAAAATTGCATTAAAGACATAATGAAAACAAAACAAAACAAATGCCTTTCTCCATGCAATAAGCACTGTAAAACATTTTTGAGATCTAAATACGCGACACAGTAAAATAATGTAGGAGTTTAGAGTCAATCTGATAAAATTTTGAATTATTTTACCAAACTCTGTGGTACTAACATTGCTACCTAAACTCCATGAGCCTTACTTTCTTAGTTTCTAAATTGAGAATTGTAATGCCTACATAAGTGCTTTTGATATCATGTATATTATCATCTGTCTGCCTTTATATTTTTTTGGCTGAACATAATATAGCATATTGATTATGCTATATTAGCATAAGTTAGCTAAGCCTAGATATAGATTCCTAGGCATCTAGCCTTAGTTCTCCACTGTATTTATTTGCTTTTATGACTTGAGTAAGTAATTTTATTGCTCTCTGATCACAATTTACTCATCTTTAAAATTAACATGGTAATACATTCTCACCAGAAAGACATGACTAATTTGAGATAATACATAGGGCAGTTAAACTGATTTTGATCATTCTACAATATATACATGTATTGAGTCATCATTTTGTGCCCCATATAGTTGTTTAGTTTCTAATTATAAATGAAAAAAATGTAAAATGAACTATTTCCAAAATTATTTGTTATATAAATTACAATAAGTTTATATAAAATATATAAATTATTTCCCAGATTCTTATTGATATGGTTAGTAAACAGATAAATTTATAGAAAAAACAGTGTGAATCATGATTAACAAATGATAATGTTCTGTGACATAGAATAATAAATATTATATAAAAAATGTTTTGAATATCAGGGTTAATGTAGTTGATAAAAATGAATTATATATTTGAAAGTTTCTTAGTTTGTGAGATAAGGTATTAATTAGCTTGCTTAAACCATTTTACAATATAAGCAAGTAACAAAATATATTGTATCCCAAAAATATAGGCAGTTTCTGTATGTCAAACTCTAGGACATATATAAACAAATAGATTTAGATTATGCATTACATCACTTCAGAAGTTACATTTTAGCCTAAATTTCTTTCTGTTTTCTTCAAATAATATGCTTTCCTCTATTATCTTCTAAATGTCAAATGTTCCTTGTTTGTACTTGGAATTTTGAAAACAACATTCTTGTTGACAGAAGAAAGCTTTTTCTGTTGATGGAATTTGCAAGACTCTCTAAACCTGTTCTTTACCATTACTTCAAATTTTTACTTACCATGAAGCCTTAAAGGAAATAGACTAGAAAATTACTAGAAAATAACTTCTTTGGACAACAAGGATATTTACTGTGTCATTAATGTTTACTTAAGAAAAAGCCAGGAAGTCACAGTGTACTTTAGAGCAAACACACTAATCTTGTTTTCCTGGATTTAGTACAGAAAGCACCCATGTGCCTTTTAAAATTCATTTTGAAATATGTTTTATGTCTGCACATTTTAATTTGTGAACAGATTATACTCTGCATGTTGTAAAGAGGAATCAAATTGTTCTTTTGTTCTTCCATTTTAGAAGAAACATCAATTATACTTATCTCTGATTTTTGCATTTTGGGCCAGTTTTGGAATAATTATACGGAATTATGATAAGTGTCATTTCAAAAATAAACCAAACTTGGGATAATACCATAGAATGTCACAATGAAGCCAAGGGGATAACTTCTGCTACTGATCTTTGCATTGCAGGCTACTGTAGATCTTAGAACTGAATACTATCATTGCTCTTGTAACTGGAAATAATTTAATAGGTAACACTCAAAACTAGAAATGTGATAGTCAGGTAGTCTGACTGGATCTGGATAACAGCGCCAAGAAATGCAGCTCTGGTAAGTAGAATTTGTCTGTTCAAGTTTGTTCAATTTGTCAGGCCAAACATAGACATTTTAGCCTCCTTGAGATATCCAGATTTCAGCAGGCTATTTTCTAGTTAGATTACTACCTAGTAATGTATACATTTGCCTCTTTCATTCAGAAGTTCTGGAGAAAACACCAGAACTCCAAGCTTCAAAATTTTGAAATAAGGATTATAGTTTACTTTTTATGCAAATAGTCAGCTCCTTTCAATGGATGCATGAGTTACTTCATTAGCATCATTTTCTATGACTGAATTTAGTGGACCACTAGCCCAAAAAGGACACAACTACATGAAAATTGACCTAGCTATCAGAAATAACCTCCTAGTTAAAGCAAAGTAAGTTTCTTCATAACATACACCCAGTAATTAGATTTTTTTATATTAATTGCATATTAAAACTACAGTCTATAATATGATATTTTTCAGTCAGTATCTCTTCTTGCTACTTGCTGTACATAATTCATTTTAATATAGATTCATGGACAGTAGCATGGACAGCTTCAGTAGCATGGACAAAGACATTGTATATGACATTTCTTAACACAGTAGCTAAATTTATTAGCTATATTTACATGTAGCACATTTACTGTTTCAGGATGTTAAATCTAGTTATTTATGGGAGTTTTCAGATGCAAAGAATCCCTAATACTTTTATATATCATCATCCATGCACAATAATGTTAGTAATACTGGCTATAATTAATATTGAAATAGCATAAGAAATACAAAATATTTAATTCAACATAATATTTGCTTCTGTATGAAAAAGAAATTAGCCTTTATTTTGGCAGCAAGTATTTCCAAAGGAAGCAAATGTTTTAATCACTGTGGCCAAAATAAATGTTTTCTTTCAGGCTCTTAAGGCAGCCAAATGTTTTCATAGCATTTTAAAAATGTTTCCATCCTTTATTTTTACACAGAAATTCTCTCTGCTTCCCACCTATCACCCTATGGAAATATTTTGAAAATGTATTTTGGCTATGAAAGCAGCAAAAAGTTATGAAAATGTTGCCTTTATAAGTGTTGAAAGGATACTCTCAATGTTAAAGAAACAGAAAACAAAATGACAGTCTCCATGGAACAATTTGCAGAAAACTATAAGTAACAAACTAAGTCCTATTCTTGACTTTAGATGATATTTTAGAAGGTCATTTTACTTCTTTTAGATTTTATTTTATTAATGAATAAGATGTAGTTGTACTAAACACCATATAATCTTTATTTTATATTTGCATTTCATATATTATATAATGACTACATGCCCTTTAATATCAAAAATTTCCCTCTACACACATACACACGTACATACACATGTGTAGTGACACACATACCCACACACATGTACACATACACACAAACACAAATTATATCTAGATAATATATTGTCATTCTCTATCTCTTCAGAGTTCATATGTATAATTTATAATTTCAACATCTTCTAAATAGCATATATGATTTAATATTTTTTCCTGGTCTGAACTATTGTGAATCATTCGTTATGAGCTTGGAATCCTATAATACCTGTATTTGTCTTCCTTTCCTCATGTTGTTTTCTGTTAATGAAAGAGACTGATTAAGTAAAATTAATAATGAAAATTTAATGAAAATTCAAGGTCACCTATTAGAATGATGCACTAGTATTTAAGATGTCTACATTCTAAACCATCATTATTCAGTACAGATAGCATGCAAACAATAATATAATATAAGGTCATGTGCAATTCTAATGGTCACATTTAAAACTGAAAATAAAAAGGTTAAATTAGTTTTAACATTGTATTATTTAGCCTGGTATATTAAAAAAGACATCATTATAACATATGGATATATAAAATATTGATGAGTCAGCTTGCATTGCTATTATTTTCCCTACAAGGACTTAAAATATGTGTTCTATAGTTATTAAATATCTCAATTTTTACTCTCCAAATTGTAGGTTCTCAGTAGCCACATAAGGTTGTTGCCTACTTTATTGAGCAGCTGAGCTCTGGACTGTGGAAAAAAGAATTCAAGTTGTGTGATTTTGTGAAAGTTATTTGTATTTCATCTTTTCTCATGCTTCTCTCCTGGGAAATAGAACAATATTAGTATATTTATCATAATGACTGAGATTCAATAAAGCATGTGGAAAGATGTGTAACAGTGCTGGGCACATAAATGCTTAGTATTGTATTACTAATCAATGGTTGATAACATTACTTGACAATATATATTGTAAAATAAGATATTGTAATTATAGATATTCATACATTTAATTTATAACCATATTATAGATTTTTAAGGTGAAAATATGTCTTAAATAAAAGGAGTGGAGTGCTCACCAAACTTGTAACTATAATAAACTACTATAAAGTATAATAAGATAAAATTTGTGAGTCTATCTATACTAAACATAAAAGTAAAAGTTAGGGACAGGATTGTAGTTTTAAGTTATTGTTGAATAATAGCGCAGAAAACTCATTTGCATCACAGATATAAAATTTACAAGTGAATTGATACATTTGACATTACAACATTCATATTTTAAATATATGTCCTATTACTTCATATCACATTATTTAGTCTTTTTGATGGAGAATACAGATGTTATTAACCATCTTCAGAATCATTGCTACTTGGGTAAGTGACAGTGATTTACAGTTGCCTTTGAATTTAGGTTTGGATTTTCGATTTTGGATTAAGTACTCATATGCCAAAATTTTCTCTGTAGTACCGATTACTTAATCTTTGTCTGACTTTTTCTTAAGCAAATGTGTATGGTCTTAGATTATATATATATATATATTTGAACCTCATCAGCCACATGCAAAACTGAAGAGGGAAGTAGTGCTTGTAATTGCAGCAATAGGGAGGATAAGGCAGAGGCTCCTTGGGGCTCACCAGCCAGTATAGCCTACTTGGCAAGTTCTAGGACAGGAAGATACCCTTTCTCAAAAAGTGGTGGGTAGCACCTGAGGTTAACTTCTGGCCTACACACACACACACACAAACACACACACACACACATACACACATGTAGCCACACACTCATACACCTACACACATATGCCCATACATAAGCATATGAACACACTACTACTACTACTACTACTACTACTACTACTACTAATAATAATAATAATAATAATAAAATTAATAATGAGACAGTTTAAAATGTTTACAACATATGAAATTATTACATGCCAACATTGTTCATTAAGTATCAGTTGTGTACACAGGAATTTTAGTTCCTTTGAAATTTTCTACTCAGGTGCTGAAAAAGCAACTTTGCTTTCAATATATCCAATTTTAAGTGGAAGTGAAGAATTAATTTACATAACAGATAAGTGGTTTACCATCAGATTCGTTGACATTTGTGGATATTTAACATTCAGAGAATGGAAATTCACCATAATTTGGAAAGTAAATTAGAGAAAGACTTTGAAGAGACAAGCTGAGATTGGATTCTTCATAAGCCATTTCAAATGGTTACCTTGCCCAATACACAAAGACAGGAACAGTTGACCCCTGTGTAGGCAATTTAAACCATCATAGTGTTACCAAAATATCCTGTAATGGGCCTGACAGGTAGATAAGCATGCATTGGCACCAAGCTTTATGACCTGAGTTCAGTCTCCAGGAACCATGTGGTAAAAAGAGTGAACCCACTTCTGTAAGTTGTCTCTTGTCCTGCACAATGTGGCAAAGACAACTCTTCCCAATAAATATTTGTAATTTTAAAAAATTCTATAATAATAAACCATAGGGAAAATATGTCATTTAGACTAACATCTTCAGGTCAACACAAATAAGTATTTGTTTTGGAAAGCATGACCCAATGATTTGCCAGTGATAACAAATATTTAAGAATGAATGGAGAGGAGGTGTAGCCCTGATACATAAAGCTGTTGGTTTCCATGGTGTAAGTTCTCTAACCATGGCTAATTTCAAGATACCAACATAAGGTTCTTAATACTTCCATTAGGAAGTGACACACACAATTAGTGATTGCAGGTAGATATAAGCTGACTCAACCATATTACTATTTCACAACATAAATATGCATAATCTGTTAAAGTGATGAGAATAAGAGACTGAATTCTCTCATTGAACAGGACATCTATGTCACTCTTTCCAAAGTTCAGGGAACATCATGGAAGAAGTAGAAATATTGAAAGAGCTGGAGAATGGGATGAAGTGCTATGAAATGCTGTCTTCCGGTCGTGACATGACTAATTCACACATGAAATCACAGCAGCTGTGATTACTTCCACAAAATAACACTATCCAAAATTCACGGTTAGGTGGAGTTGATGATATTCAGGCCCCATGTCTTACAGAGGAGCTTTTAGCTAGGGAAAGGAGGTAGTTAGAGGGGATAAATAGATATATAAATGATCATATTGCATTGTATACATGCATGAAATTCTCAAAAATTGAAAAAGTAAATATATATTATTATTTTTCAAGCATTAATAGTACTACTTTGAATTACAGTTGTTTATTTAATGAAGTATGTACATTTTCACATTAATCAGTAGATGTAAGTAAGAAAATAATCAAAATAAGAGAGAAGGAACATCATAACAATACATGTAGCAAGTTTTGGACAAAGTCCCTGTGCCTTTGACCTTTGGTCCCAAATAATACAGCATACCTCCTAAATGTACACAATTTACCACGTCTCACATTCCTACTCACTACCTCAAGGAATAAAATTGTAGAAAGCAATGACATATTAGGTAGAATTTTTGGAAAATAAACCATAGGCTCCCAGCATAATGTTTTAGTGGACGGATGATGGAAACATCTTGTATTTATTGCAATTTATCTGGAATACAACTTACTTAGACTTTCTGTGTTACTCTAGTCAGAGGTAATTAACCACCAATTTTAGAGCACCAACAATTGCACAAAGTTACTGTTTAATTAGCAAAAGGGAAGCACCTGTAGTGTGGAGGAAGAGGCTCCAAGATTAGACAATACACGTTCAGGTTGCAACAAAGGACAAATTCAGGGAAAATATAGTTACAAAGTTGTTAGATAGTTTCAGTAAGCAACCTTTTGAATATATAATTCATTGTTGGCTTTTTACCAATAAGCACCAATGAGAACTGTTTGCTAGCTTTCCTGTCCATTTAGCACAAAAGGAAGCTGGTTGTGCTTGGGACGATTAAAAAGATCTATGACAGCTTTAGTTGAATATGTCATATTTTCTATTTGACATGTTGCTTCTCACCAAAAAATCAACCCTCTGGCCCATATTTTCTTGTTCTTTAGTATTTGTGAGTTCATTTGGGGAAGACTAGTCTAAATGCTTTCTCACCACTGTAGCTTTGCTGCCATCTTAACATTTATAATTATCTTTTTGTGAAACGATAAAAAAGATTTAACATGATTGTTCTTGGCAGGAGGCCTAAGGTGAAACTGTTGTATTTAATGTGTAAATTATAATGTGTGCAGATGTGAAGAGGGGTTTTGTGAAATGCTGATTTATCTACAAGAATTTAAAGGAAGCTGTCAGAGAGTTTGTACTCTTTAGCAGCAAATAGGCATTGAAAAGCACCTCATAATGTGTTATATACAAAGGGTAAATGAATAGTTTTGGTTAAATTCAACCAATAACTTTCTGGAAGACAGGAAGATAAAGGATACAATAGCTTGTCAACAACAATTTTCTAAAAATCAAACCCGTTCCTTTCTGACTGTTACTTTAGAGCATATTTGAGATAAATAGTTTTCATGTATCTTAATGTAAATCAGAATTTTCTTGCTGAAAAACTGGCCTTATTTCCCTACTTTTGAGGCTGAACTTATTTGCGGCTTTCCTAATCAAAAACATGTATAGTACAATCCTAGCATCTAACTAGGAAGCTGAAAGAAAACATTTAAAAAATTTTGCATATTGACAATTAAAAATAAATGTTCCTTCCTAAATTTAAATTGTAAATATATTCAGTGTGTGTCTCTATTGTTGTGTTGATTAGTAACATTGCCACCTGTTCTTTCTGTTTTTTTTAAGCCAGTTAGGCGACAGTACTTAACAATCATTAAATTTGGCTCTAGTTTCTTCTAAATCTCCAACATGGAGGCTGGAGAGTTGGCTTAGCAGTTTAAGAGCACTAGCTGCTCTTCCAGAGGATCCAGGTTTGATTCCCAGCACCCACATGGCAGCTCACAAACATCTGTAATTCCAGTCACAGGGATCTAATGACTTCTTCTAGCCTCTGAGGGCACAACATGGATGTGGTATATAGACATGCACTCAACCAAAACATCCACACACATGACATAAAATAAATCTTTAAACAAAATCCAAAAAGGAATTCACAAAAGTGCTTCAAGAAACTAAGTATTCTGGAAAAAATATTTAGTATTTTTCTTACTCTTCCTTCCTCACTCCCTCTTTCTTTTCTTAGTCTTTCCCTCCTTCCCTCCATTCTCTTCTTTTCTGTTGAGGTTTACAAACTATTCACTTTAGTATGATGTTGAGATGAATTAATCACATTATAATTATCACTGGAATGATGAAAGTGCTACAAAAATTCAAGGAATTCCAGCCACTCCTGAAGATGGGAAGAGTGTTGGTGTGAATGAAAGTCATTGCAAACTCTTTCCTGAGGTAGAGGAGTCACTGTACAGTCCATCTTATTGATTATTTTCAATTTTCAAAACATTTAAAAACTTAAAATTTCACATGGTTTTAATGTTGATGAGTATTATTTTATCTTCCAAAGTAAAACAAATACATTCAATAGGTTTTAAATTTTTAGAGGTGGTTTTAAGTCTTGGTTTGCAATTGTGTACTAACTATGGGCATGTGGGTTGAATTTATTTCATGATACCAATATGCATTTCTATCTCTTCCCACATTAGAGGATGCTATTTAACATTGCGTTTGTTATTGTTAGACTTGTTGTTCAAATTTTTTTTCCTGAAAAACTTAAGAAAAATTTCCAAGAGAGTGAATCCATATGCTCTATAACTTATTTCAACATTGTCTTAGTATAATAATCACAATAATATCAATATATGAGCAATGAACTAAATGAATTCATGATAAAAATAGAGTAAATAAACCATTATAATTATAATTCTCCCATGTCCATTTTAAAGTCTTTAAAGAAGACTTTAGTATACTATTTTGTGATTTTGGGTTTTAAACAGTATATTTGTGCATATATACATACATATATTTCCTCATAGGATGGTTTTACAATATGCCAGGGTATTATTTTCCCCTTGAATTGAATTGTTGGTTTAGCTAAGAACAACACACCTGGCCATATAATATCCTATGCCAGGATATAATACTGAAGTTAATTTAGGAATAAATTAGTGAATTTTTATTTCAAGCTACTCTTTTATTAAAACACAATTTTAGGTATTTAGATTATACATTTCCCCTTTTTTTGCAGCATTGCCCTATTGCTAGTAGGTGCCATAGAATCAAATTATCATCAGTAGCACCCAGGAGATTCTCATCTGACGTGGTGACTCACATTTGTCATGGCAATCATAAGGGAATGCTTAAAAAGTAAAACTTAAATAAGCAGATGATGAATTTTAAATTTTTTGTATCTCAGCAACCCTAGAAATTATAGATATAAATATATAATATTGTGTTTTTAGGAAAAATATATTCTAGAAGATTTTATTCACATTTGATCACTGGAAAGTTAGACAGAAAAAAATAGAAAAATAATTGTTAGTTGTTCAGTTTTGTTTGTGTGTGTATGTGTGCCTGTGTCCATGTCTGTGTGTGTGCATGTATGTGTGTGTGTGTGTGTGTGTGTGTGTATGTTTGTGTTAATGTAGAGAATATAATACTGGGAAAGGATTGTCTGAAAGTGATGCAATCACTGACTATGCAAAATCTAAAACAAGTGAAAATGAGTTTATGATAGAAACACTGTCAAAGAAAATGCCTGATGCCCCTACCATTACAATATAAAGTATCAGTCTAGTTAAACTGAGAAATTTGGCACAAAGACACTTAAATGTTGACTATTTTGTTTCATTTTGTGTACTTTTTAATGTAAGATTTTCTTAGAGTTGGCTGTTTTGCATAATTCCCTGTGTCAAGAAATTGTAGTTTATTTAACAGGTGATGAAACTCGACTGCCACAATTCAGTTCCTCAGGGAGACAGGTAAATTCATGTAGACTTTCAAAAATGATCCATTTGTGGCTATCACATTGCACATTCCCTTAGAACTATGATTTAAGAAGAAAAATCTATTTGCAAGTGTGTTGGTCTATATTTAGTTGCCCTGGTTATCCGGTCTTCAAATTTAGTTGTGATATTTAAGTCTATTTTAAATTATGTGACTTCAAAATTAAAGGATAGAGAGGAAATAGAAAATTCCATTTTATACATTTATTGTGAAATTGTATTAAAATATACACAATGTGAAATATGCCATATTAGCTATTTTCAGTAGTATCATCTATATTCTCTGGACAGCATAACAGTTATCTGAAAATATGCCATCTTCTAAAATGTTACTCCAACATGTTTGTGATCATATATTCTTTGACCAGTATTTGTCCCTCCCCTCCCATCTAACTATCCCAGCTTATGGTAGTAACCATTCATCTTTCAGCTTCTGTCACAGCTGACTTCCTTAGATTTCAAATGTGAGTAAGATCATCCAATTATTTCTTCTTCTATGCCTGAATTATTTCACTTAATGTTACCCAAATTTGTCCACATTCACACAAAATATAGCATCTTCAACTAACTTATGGCTAGTGTATATATTATATATTCATTATCCAGTCATCATCTAATGACATATAGGTTAGTAGACATCTATGTTGAATATTAATGAAATAAATCTGACAATATAGATGTCTCTTTAGTCTGCTACTCACCTTCCTTTGGATCTATATTCAATAGTAGTAAAGCTGAATCAAATAGGTGTTAAATTTTTTCTAATAATTTTAGGACCTCATACATTTTCCATTATAGTGTATAAACTTATTTTCCACACTTTCCAACTTTTATTCAACATCCTTGCCAGTTCTCATTATCCCCTCTCTTACTGATAATAGCCATTCCAACAGGAGTGAACTGATATCTTCTGATCAGTGAACTGATTTTTCCTCTGATGACTCAAGATATTCAAGTATTTTTTCATATATTTATTAGCCAATTTCATATTTTCTATTTAGAAATTTCTATACAGAGTTATAGATTTATTCAATGTATATTGACCATATCTATCTCCTGCTTCCCCTTCTCTAACTCCACTTAATACCTCCCATGCCATCTCTTTTACATCTACATGTTTTCTTTTACCTTTATTATAACTCCCTGCATCTAACAGATCTGCACATGTGCTCAAGGGTATGGAGCCATCCAATGGGCTTAAGAAATCTAGTAGCATGTGTATGTTCCAAGAATCAACTTATAGCAGGTATGGTTACCAGCATAAGATCAAGCCATGGATTGAGGAAGAGCCTTCAAGGTTCTACCCTTTTCAGAGGAGATATTGAACGTTGATGAATACAGAAGGAAACCAACTTGAGAAAAACCTCAAGTATTTGAGAAAAACAACTTAGATGTGAAAAGATAAATTTTGTTTTATGGTTTAAGATGTTTCAGTTCATGGTAGTTTGTATTGACAAGGCAGAACATCATGGCATGGAGGTGTTCACCCATGTTATGAAGAAGCAAAGAAAAAGGAGAGTGGGGGTAGAAAATAAAGTGGAGAAAAACATCCCAGTGTTCCAGGACACATCAATAATAGCATAATTATTCCAAATAGGCCCTACCACCTATGATTCATAACTTCTGAATAGTGCCACTGACTGAAAATAAAGATATTATATTCTCTCTGAAGTTCATTTCAGGTCCAAACTAAAATATCCTCAGTCTCTGATAACATTTAATTGAATTCTTGTGAGGGACTTGTGTTCTGGTGGGGATCTGTTTCAGAGTTCTCTGATAGAAGGCTAATTATTTTGTATGCTTGTGGTTGTGGTTTCCTACATGCCAGGGAATTCTCACATTGCATCACTGGATAGTTCTTTGGGTTGATTGTATTACTTATAGATGAGCAGAAACTGACACACAAGTTTTGTTTTGTGACCATCACTGAGGCTGACATTCTCAGGTCTATTTCTGTAGTTACAAATAGGCAAAGCCATAGCAATTTCCTGGTTGACTAGATCATAGTATCACATTGCATTTGAGGAAAATAGTTTTCTATTTTTAGGGCTGTTTCAAAATCTACATGACTGAAGATAAGGCTCTATAGCATCTTTTATGAAAGTGTATCCCCTCAACTCTCTACCAAGTAGATATACTCTACTATAGGAAATAGAGGCAGAGCCAAAATAAGGGGATATTTAGAATGTTCTGAAGACAGGGACTGGTTAGTCTGACACTGGTTCTCAAATAAGTGTTTCCTTCATGAAGCTCTTGTCTGTCTACAACTTTTCTCTGGCTGTATTTGGGAATGTATATGTATGTATGATTCAGAATTTTCTGTAGGACCAGTTTTGGCAAGACTATGGGCAAAATTCAGAGACGTTCTCTATACTGTAGCTGAGAGGGACTGAAGTTGAAATTGAATGTCCTTTCCAGAACTGTTGTTGAGCAGAGTTCAGCAAGATTGTCTCATTCTTCACAGAATTTCCTGGTTAGGTTTTATAATTCCCGAACTTCAGCAAAAAGTGCTTAGTGATACTACAAGTTCTAATCAGAATCTTCTACGAGATCGAGTGTAGCTGTTGATTTACCAGATGTGGATGTTGATTCGGGTTCAAAAGCAGTTTATTCTTTTTGCCTAATTCAATCACCGGCTCTTAGTCCTGGAACCCCGGACTGTTTTGACCTTCATACAGTCTACTCTTAGCATAGAAATGGAAGGCTCTAGTCTTTGTACAATCTAGAACATTTAAACCTCCATACAATCTAATTAACCTCTGTGACCTACTGCTTACTGAACCACTCTGAGTAGCTCTTTCTGAACTTAGACTCTTCTGGTTCAACTCAATTCACTCATCGTTCTTGGCAAACTCTCCAAGCCCCTGGCTCAAACTGACCTGAGCTCTCTTACTGTTTCTAGTAGACTCTTCTAACTCTGGAAGACTCTCTGTCTCAGATTGAACTGCTCTGCTTGGCTTCAAAGCTTGCAGAGCTACTTCTGTGTCTGTATGTTTCTCTGCTTATCCCCAGTCAGACTGTTTAATTGTCTCTCTCTGTCTGCTTTAGACTGCTTGCCTCATACTTCCTGCTGTAAGTGACTGACTCTTCTGTAACTTTTCCTCACTTTGCCTTTCATTCACTCTGATTCATCTCAGATGTCACTTCATGTGTGACACTGACTTTCTGAGCTCTACTTCCTGTATCTGCTTTGGTACTCTGTTTCTGTCTTAGGGATTAAAAGCATGGACCACCATTGTCTTCTGGATACTGGAATTAAAGGCGTGTGCTACCACTGCTTTCTGAATACTGGGATTAAAGTGTGTATCAACATTCTTAATATTCTTTCGATATTCCATCCAGACTACACAGCCTCAGAATGGAATTCCTTCATGTAGACCCCTGGCATATAGACCTTCTTAGCTTTTACACAGGCTTATTCATCTATAATAGAGTCCTCCAAGTTTGTCCTGATTACTTTGGAAGGTTTATCTCTTAGCTGTTGCAGAAGTTTATTTTTAGATATACGTAAAATAATTGTTTTCTGCACTGTTGGGTGAAGAGCTATCTGGGCATTTTGTATTGTTTGCAGGTGTTGGATTTCTGTTGGGGTTGTTTAACTGCTAATGATCTGTATGTGCTATCAGTAGAATACCTGAGGAGTTCTGACAGAATAAAAACACATGCACAGAGGCTTGAGGTTCCACTGTCAACTGAATATGGCACTGGCCAGGATGGTGGTTCCCTCTGCTGAGGTCTGCCATGGTTTACACCTCTAAAAAATATCTTCTTGTCATCCCTGGTGACCCATCCAGTAGGTGTACTACTTACTACAAGTAGCTTTCTATACAATCAGGGCAGTGCTATGTATGTGACAGAGAAAAAATAGGGCTGAGAGAGGTTCCCTTGATGCTCTGCTGTTTAGAATGGACATATACCTCTGTATTTTTATGGGTGAACTGTGCTGAGACCTAAGCTGTGAGATGCTGTAGCTTAGTTCCTTGGTAATTTCTTGGTACACTGCTAAACGTATGTCAGCAAGCAGAACTATTTGTCTACCAAGATATCAGAGTACAGGATTTTTCCTTGTTCTCTAGGTCAACGATATATTTTGTGAGGCCAAGGTTAAGTGAGATTGTTGTCAAACTCTTTCTTGGCTTGGAACCTGGGGTATAATTTGTGGGTCTACCACCTAAGTAATTTCAAAATGACCTTCTTAGGCCATAGGTTCCACTGAGATATTAAAACCTCCCACATGATCTCTGGGGTTCTAAAGATAGTTTTTGTCTGTGGGTGCAGGCAGAGTTACTGTTCTGTTGGATGGTCCAAGAAAAGTACTTATATTTTTATATATTGAATATCTTTAATTGAAGTAAATGAAATGAAATAAATGAAATAACATGATTTTGGGGTTAAATCATAATGATGACCAATGGATTCAGATAACCTGATGTTATTTCATTTCTAATCAACATATAACCTAAAGAGATCATGCATTCTTTAGTGAAATATAGTATATAATGATTTTTAGATTTTACATTAGGCTTTGTGAGTGATCCTTCAAAATTATGTGTACAGATACATATACAAAATCAGAAGCACCCTTGTTTTAAATACTTAAAAAACTCATAGCTCTGGAGCACAGATCTGCGTCATCTTGTGCCTGTTTCTATAAACTATACAATCCATGAATCTATATTGAGCATGTTAATTTGTTTCTCTGTATAAATTTCATTTGTTCTATTTGGTAACTACTAAAGATAATATTTGATATTTAATTTTTTCACATAATATATTTTGACTAAATTATTTACTCTCTCAAAACTCCTAATATAATATCCCATCTTCCTACCGACCCAATTTCATGGTCTTAAAAAAGAACCTCAGATCAAAATGATCAACAACAAAACCAAAAGACAAACATATCAAAGCAAAACAAAACAAAACAAGTCACACAAATGTAGTGGAGTCCCTTTTGTATTAACCAACCACTTCTGAGCATGGGTCCTGCCTTGGAGTATGATTGATATGCCCAATACCCTCTACTGAAGAAAAATATTTTCCCTTTCTTGGAAGGTATCAATTGCAAATATCTTATGATTAGGCAAAGGACTCTGTCTCACTTCCCCCTTTCAATGCTGGGACATTGTCTACCTTTAAACTATGCAAGCCTTGTACATGCTGCTACAGTCTCTGTTGGTTCATTTGTGCATGGTCCTGTTGTATTTGGAAGACATTGTATTCTTGGAGTCATTCATCCCCCCTGGTAATTATAATCTTGATGTCTACTCTTCTGCATAGAACCTTGAGCCTTGCAGGGAGGGGTTTTATGAAAACATCCCATTTAGGACTGAGTGCTTACTTACTCAGTTTCTTACTCTCTTCACATTGTTCAGTTGTGGACCTCCGTGTTAATTGCTATGTACTGCAAGAAGAAGCTTTTTTGATAAGAGTTAAGTGATGCAATGATCTATCAGTATAATAATATGTTTATATTCCTATCCATAGACATTAATAGACTCTATAGAGAAGTTAATTGTGATCACTTTTCTAATCAACTAACTAACCCTCCTAAGATCACCTTAGATTGGACCTTAATGCTTTCTTTGATTAAATTTCTGATTCAAAGTGTTAAATATTTAGATCATCAGGGGATTACACAGAGACTGACAATTACTGAAGAGACTTTATTTGCTCAGTATGAAAGACCATGCTTTCATTTGTTTTAATAGACTCCTTATTGCTCATTTTAAAACATTCTTTTTAATAGCCATTAAATATGATCTATATTGATACAGGCTAACAGGAAAAGGAAAAAAATGAAATTAAACACAGCCTAAAATAGCAATCAGCACATCAGATTATAGTGAACCCTTCCTAAGACAGAGGAGCTTAAAAAGCATAGCATCAGCAACCCTAATACTAGTGTGTTTTTCATAGTGGAAGAGTTCTTTTATCAAATCCTATAACTAACATAGTTTAAATCCAGTAGTCCAGCTGATGTGTTGTCACATACTTATAATCCCAGAAGTGATATTTATATTATATTTTATATGTGGAAAAAAATTAGAAGTTATAGAGCAGAAAATACACGATGAAAGGGAATGCTTAATAGCATTAAATGGAACAGTTTAAGTACACTGTATTAAAAAACAATGAAGCAACATGGTACAAGTAATTAGAGCATGAAGAAATGAAGACTTGACCTGGAATGTAAGAAGTAAGAGTGTATGAAGAGAAATTAGAATGCTAATAATACATTTAAGATTGAAATACAAATACTGGAGACTGACAATGAAAGGAAAGACCAAGAAAAAGTTTACAGTATTGAAAACTGAGAAAATTCCAATTTTGCTGACAGAACAAAAGAAAAGTGGAGAGTGTGGTTTGAAGATGAATATACTGATTTTTAAATGATAGTGTAATATGTCAAGTGTGAATGTTCAAACTCTTTCTAGATGTTTTCCACAGTGATATAACCAATGATGCCTTTATTTTTACAAGAGTATCTGAAGGTTATATGATATACACTGGGGGAATTGTTTAATTTGAGACATCCTGAGATTTGCTAAGATGCAGGGATTCTACTGATGTTAATAGGAGCTACTCAATCAGAATCAAAAGTAGCTGCCAAGAATTCATATCAGAAAACAGCATTTTTGCTATATAACCTTCATTAATTATACTAAAACTTTATTATAATTCAGTAAATCTGTGTCAAACAGTAAGCTCCTTTAAAGGTGCTAACAGCATGCCCAGAAAACATTTCATTTAAATAGAGAATAGTCTGGTAAATGAAGTATAAAATAACTTCACAGTTATACATTATATGAAGTAATTAGCCAACCCTTTCATTATTAACAACATAAGATTTCTTCTTCAGTTAGGCTAAAAACAAATATTTAACATTAGCATGGGCATGAAACATCCCAATATTAAACAGTAATTGTAAATAATTCAATTCACTACACTTATAAGATGAATATATAAAAATAAATTTTTATGCTAAAGATAATTTTCAGAATTTTTCTAATACTAAGGTACATCCACTATTTTTCAAATCCATATTTAACTTTTGGGTATGCTTATAAAATCTGACAAATAATGTAAATAGTAATCAAATCTGAATTGTCTTCTCCTAGTGTTGTTTTCCTCCTTATATTAGTAACTCCCAGAGGCACAGTGAAGCATATTCTTACATTGTCATGAACCAAGAAGGGTTTGATGCCCAGTTTAGCTTAAGTACCATTTTATGAGCGTTACCATAGTGACCCTTTTGTAGTTCTGAACTTGAACCATTTCATTTATAACAAATGCTAAATGCTCATTTTACGTGGATGACTTTTTCTCAGTAGTTGAATTGGTTGCTGCCACCTTTGATATAGACTGAAATATAATGTAGTTCACAGTTAGACAAATGGTCAGTTTGCCATCACTGAGAAAAGATTGATTCTGTTTGTGGTGAAGTCACAGTTTGTTTTTCTTCATGAACACAGAACAGTCAGATAGAGTTTAAATACCATTGGCATTTTTGAAACATTGTAACAAACGTCAAACCCCAAATATTATTATTAATCCAAGATTCAATTAAAAATCTTAGTGTTCCAGCAAAAAAAAGATCCTGATTCAGTTTAACAAGCACATAGGAAATTATGAGTGCTTTCATGGACAGGTGGACAACAACTCCAAAGCTATTGTCAGCTTTTGCTTGGGAACATCTAATGTAAGATAAATATTACACCTTAATGATACTGTCTGAAAGGATTTTATATATCAGTAATTCTAAAAACTGAAGAGTGTGTCTTGCATCACTGATGACTTTAAGGAATTCCCTTTAAGGAATTCAGATGCATGCTGCTAGTAAAAACACCCTTAACTGTTAATTCATATATCTTTAGCAATTTATAAGTTGATATAAATCTGATTCAATTACAGAAGTATGAAGTATCAATGCTATTTATGAGATTTTTTTTCATTAATCTCAGGTTGTTGAGTTCCTATTTCATTCATACTAAACAATTTCATCAAATGAAGAAAACAATATTAAGATAAATCACATAAAAATGGACTCAGGTAAAATCAAGAGAAATTGAAATAATTTAAATCTATATAATCTTTAATTGTTATATTTAATATTAATTTTATAAAACAATTTCTTGATAGTTTAGCTAAATAATTTGTAAAATTTGTTGCTTTATTATGGGGTTATTTAACGTTTTTTAGCAGTTACTTTTTATAGTATAATGGTGACATACCAGCAGAGCTATTTGTATAGTAACTTTAAAAGTGGGTGATTGTTTCATTTTACAGACTACAAATAACCTTTTAATTAAACTGAAACAAATAATTGCCAAGAAACAATTATCATTCAATTAAAGAGTAATTACATGGTTATTTGTGCCCTGTAATATAAAGCATTACTGAGATCAGTAATGCAATCAATATTCTAGTAGAAACATGATGCTGCAATGATAGAACTATGCTGATTAAATTGTCATTCAAATAACAGTTTCCTAGTTAAATCACCACATGTTTATTTGTCTTGATTAATATGTAAATATCTGCCTGATGATAATTAAACCCTTAAAGATAAGAAGCATCACAGGATCATCTATCAAGCTTGGTGATCTTTCCCAGCTTTTACAGAATTCTACATAAACTTTCATCAATTTTTAGGATTATCATGGAAATGAAATGTAGGAATTTTAGAAACACTAATGTTTTATGATATGTGAAAATTCAGTCTGAAATTATCAGTAATATTAATAATTCTATTGCATTTTTATAGAACTTTACTAATTATAAATTATTTTCACTAACATATTCCAATTAAGTTTTTCAAGTTACTACTTTTGTTTTGATACATTTAAACATGTTTATAAAGAGATATTACATCATTATCCTCATTAAAGAATCAATAAACATTCAAATAATAGTGCAAAAACTTATTCATGTCACTAGAATACACATTTTTCAAAGTCAGAACCTGTTCTGTTTCTCACAAATATACTAACAGAAAAATCATAACAAATAATCTTTCCTTTCAAGCTTACATTTTAACCTATTAATCACTGACATCTAGCAGTGCCCTAGGCATATACATTGTGGATACACAGCACATAGTTTTTCACAGATTAATCATTAATCTATTAATCATGTCTTTCAGCTTCTTATGTTATTCACAGCATAATACACTGAAATCTACCATATCCTTCTTTGACATTATATCTAGTCATATTTGACTAGATAATTACAGTAAAGTGTAGAATCTTAAATAAAATGATCATCTGATGAATAAGTGACAGAAATACCTCTCTGTTCAGTTCATATTATTAAGTAGAACAAACATCTAAAGAATATTTAGAAATTGTAGAAACAGTAAAATAAATATTTTCTACCTGTCAACTAATGAGTTTCATTAACCACTTACTGGCCTCCTGTATTCTACACATTATAAGAATTTCTAGAAAGTCAATTACATGTACCACTATCCATGCATATATCCTCATGGAGTTCAGGTTGTAGTTTGTGTGACTCACAATCATACTAAAAATATAAATTAGAATTTAGAAGTATATAAGAATGGAGAATATGATGCCCTGGAGTTTATATCTATGTGTATTAAATGGGACATAAGCCATGGATTCTCCAGATTATATCCAACAGCAGGGAATTTAAATACATCTTTCAAACTTTAAAATTCAAAGTGAAACCACTAAACTGAGAGTCCTCTTGTATCTGCCAACTTATTTGAAAAGTACTGTTTTAAATAGGGAGGATTGGCAAACACGTGCGTGTGCGCACGTGCACACACACACACACACACACACACACACACACACACACAATTAAACTAGATAGATTTGAAAGTCTTCTGTTAACAGTTGGCTGTCATATGGCTCCACATATGGAATTTGAAGGGGTATCAGGCTTCAAAAGTACTTATGAGCATGGAGATAGCACTAAAACACAGGAAAAAAATATAATGAGTAAACATGTGGATTCAAATAGGAGGCTTGAGATCTGACAAATAGAAGGCAGAATAAAACATTTAGAATGTTTATATTTAATGACTATTATTTAGCAAACTATTATATAATTTTGTTTTGTTATTTATCTTCTTTAAATGACTATATACCTTGATAGATATTTTTCACTGATCTTGGGTTCCTATTAGAAGTAAATAGTATGTTCCCTTTTAGCTCCCTTAAAAAAATCTAAGGAGACATAAAAGACATAGAGCAATGGCAAACAGGACAACAACACTGAATTAAATAAAATAAATTGTGAGCCAGAACTGAATAGAAAGTAAAGGAGAGAAAATTTATAGTAATGAAACATTAAATGGAAAAAAACAATTTTTGTTGCTAGAATGATATACAATACTGATGTGTAATAGAAGAAAAATAACACTAGCACAATTTGTGAAAAATGATCTTGGTAATAGTACCTCTGTGTGAAGTTGCTAGAAGTTGTCCTCATTGGATTGTCCTCATTTATATTACATTGATGGAGCACTTCATTACTGTAAAGTTGATAGAATGTAGTTCAACTTACATCTCTTTGTAGACCAGAAGTCATTTTTGAAAATGTAGTCTATCTGAATTTCATACATTTTTTTATGATCAGTTTACTTAACATAATATTTTGTAGTATTTAGTCAAAAATCTTTTTATTCTCTTTTATAAAATGCATTTCTATTAAAAGTCATCAACATCATCTTAGAAAAGATTAAAAGTAATATGTAAAATGGGGGTACTGCAAAAATGGTTTAGTGGATGAGGGTACTTGTTGCTTAGCTGAAGGACCTCAGTTCATTCTCCAAGACCCATATAGCAAAAGGAGAGAAGAGACTTCTACAAATTGTCCTCTGACTTCCTTCTACATGCTGTGACATGCAACACTGACATGTTACAGTGTTGTAATAAATAAATAAATATAATAAAATTTATAGTAACTTGAGAATGACTTTATTTTACTATTCTATGGTTCATAGGTCTTCAAATTGTGGCAACCTTTAAATAATGATTTTAGTACACTATATCAGGCTATGAGATGGTGAAAACTGTTATACACATTTTTATTTTATTACTGCAGTGGTAATTATTCCCCTCCATCCCTTTGTACTCATGTTTAATGTCAGAGCTGTAGGCATGCAAAGCAGACTTTCTACCACTCAACTACATCCAGAGCTTTTGAATTGTCATTTATGAACTCCTAGAGCTAATTATGTGTAAATGTAAAAGTTTAATTTAATGCTCTAAGTATGGGCAGTACAATTTGGACTTGATGAGTTTAAAACAAAGCAGACACAAAGTAGAGTGAATATGGAAGAAGAACAGGAGAGGGAGGGAGTGAATATGACAATGTACAAAATTCTCAATGGCCCAACAAAAATGTTTGAAGAAATATTTGATCTGATAAAAAGGTATACTACATGCAAGTATTCTTAGTATAGCCACTCCAAAAGAGGCAGAACAAAAACAACATACTAGAAACAAGAGTGTCTTTTGTTCCTCATGGGTTTGCAGCAGCTGTGGAAATGCTAATGAACACTATGTTTTATTTTATATCTCACAGTTCTTTACCCCTCTCCTATGTATGTTAAGTAGAGAACGCTTATACTGTACAATTTTGTACAGTTTG
The DNA here is from genome assembly GCA_026225945.1 of Cricetomys ansorgei. Classification (NCBI taxonomy): domain Eukaryota; kingdom Metazoa; phylum Chordata; class Mammalia; order Rodentia; family Nesomyidae; genus Cricetomys; species Cricetomys ansorgei. Next base: position 1,131,740 of record JAMJFZ010003015.1, on the reverse strand, counting down.
AAATTTGTGACACCCTGTCTCAGACCTTAGTAGCATATATTGATATCAAGGTCACTTAGCTTTGAGGGTAGGGAGTTATTTAGGAATTCTTCACAACAGATGGCTTGTATTGCAAAGTACTATCTTAGAAATGAAATCTGAACTGGAAATTGATCCTCTCTGTTTTTAGTAATTAGCCATAAGTGCATTGTAGAATTTATTGTAAAATGTTTGCTTTTCTTATTAATCTGTGACAGTATATAGTCTCTAGTGCAAAGTTCTATTTATTCTTGGCAATTAAATAAGATCTAGAAAATAAATTGTAGCAAGTAATGGTATTTTAGCTTTATCTTTGTTGTTTTTCAACAGTTCAAGGCCTGGCAGGCCCCCTAAGCGTTCTTTGGGAGTTTTGCAAGACAATGCCCGCCTTTTGCCCCATGGGGTCCCAGGCCTCTTATCACCAGGACTTATCACTCCAACAGGTAAGGCAATCCCTCAGCCTTGTCTCCTCTGACTTCCCACAGTTTGAAACAAGCTGAATTGATTTAAGTGCCTTGTCCTTCAAAGCTTTCAAGCTCTAAGAGAGGTTATGTTATTGAATATTTTTGAGTATTCAGACAAACAATTTTTATTTTATTTATTTTTATTTATCTTTAACTTCAATAACTCATACTAAATGGTTATGATTTTCTAAATGTCATAGCCTTATTAAAAAATCTTTCTCTATGTGGGTATTGTGTCCTGGGAGCAAAGATGGGGAATGGCTAAATTTGCATCATATGAAAGCTTGCTGTGAGATGGTTACCTTATATACCTCGCCAATATTTGTTTTGTTTGTTGTGAGCATTTGTATACTTTGTCAAAGTTGCTATATCAGGTTAAGAAAGTAGAAAGAAGATGCATGCATCCTCTGAAGAATAACAGTATATTAGTAAGAAAAACTGTGGATATTCATTGCCCTGAATAATGTGTTTTTGGAACACTGAAGTAAAATACTAGTAAAAATAAGAAGTTTCTAAGACTTCATTATTAGATTTACTTAAAAATAGTTCTTGGACTTAGCTTGGCTTATAAATCTTTAAAGATGGGCATGATATCAGATATATTGTACTGATTTATTTTCATATTATGAAGTAGATATTTTCCATTGCATGTAAATTTCTTTTGTTTTAGTGATTTGTAGTTTTCTTTTCATTACAAGGATGCTTTTTTTTCCTCTGGGTTATTTTTCCTATACATAAAAAAGTTGATTAATTTAAGCTTTAACTTATTCAGATTTTATAATTCAAGTAACATCTATGCTGAGGTATCTAGTACTAAAGAATACCTTATTTACTATAATGAGTATTTAAAGATTTTGTGTGTGTGTGTGTGTGTGTGTGTGTGAGAGAGAGAGAGAGAGAGAGATAGCATGTGTATAAACATATTATAGTGCTTGGAGTTTATCTGGATACTCTGACATGCACCTGTAATTTCAACATTGAGATGCTGAGGAACACATATTGCCATGAATTTGAGACCAGCTTTTGATACAGAGTGGCTTCCTTGCCACCACAGGCTATGTAAAGAGATTCTTTCTAGAGATATACTTAAAGTAGAGAGTACTTATATACTTAAAATGACTTTAGCAAAATCTTTAATAAAAGCTATCAGCATGTAATTACTGAAGATTGGCCTTTGTTCATGAATGAAGAATTCAAGGTCTATTCTTTACAACAGTGGCATATATGTATTTAGGTAATATATCTATATAAATGTAAATATATATTTATATGTATATAAATATAAATATAAAACTAGAGATATCAAAATACTTACAGATAAGTAGGAAACTAAAGATATATTTTTATTTCATTGAATATATGTTTATTGAATAATTTGTTCTATATTAAAACAATATAAGAAATCATAACAAACACTAAAACTCATTTTGTGAGTTATAGTTTTCTCAAATTACACCTAGACATTTTCTCTAATAATCTTCAAATTATGAAGTTAGGCTGTATTTTAGTTTCATGTAATTGAATTATTGACATATCACATTATATATGTTTTTCTCTTACTCTTATATAATCAATGTCTCAGTCCCCTGACAGAGCATTTTCTATCGTTTTTCATGATGTACAAGAGAAAAAGGAAGACCGATATCTTAAACTTTCTTTTGAATCTCTTAATCACATTGAATGAATGAATTATTCCTATGTAACTTTCAATTTCCTGAAAGATGGCTACACCATTTTCCACAGATTATGAAGTCTTTCAAAAAGACAGATGTGGAAACAAATCTGAGAGAGCTTTAAACTGACAGCTTACAAGGAAGTAATAAAGTTTTTGATGAAATTCTTGTAGTATTCACTCCTGAGATGGTGGTCAAGTCTTTAGTTTGCTTTTTCCTCTTGGTATATTGTTACAAAATATTTTTTGAATGTCAGCTACCATCCAAAATCTCATGGAATTAATTCCATAAAGAACCAATCTTAGAATGGTGAATTCAACACTTAACTCAAGCCAGAAGAATTATGACTAGCTTTCATAGTATGGTTCCATTTTCATTTTCTAATTACTGTGATTATATCACTGAAATGAATATTGCTCATTTTTAATGATATATTTCATTTTCACACTCATTAAGTTTGAAAGCTAAAAAACAGTCATAAAGAACCATCTTGTAGTGGGGCGAACATTTGATCTTTTGATTCTTTGATCTGGTAGAATGGCTGTTCTAGTAAGGTTCACCTTCAATGGCCTATGTGATACAGATTTCTGTGTGATCCTGCTTTCTGGAATGCAGAACATTTGATCTTTTGCTTGGTAAGCAGTTTGGTTCAGTTCAGGTTCAGCCAAGGGTTCAGAGACTGTTCCATAGTCATAGCTTCTTCCCTAATTAATTCCTCTTCAGTGACTAATAAGGAGATTTGAGAACACACATGCCTCTCTGTCTTAACCTTCATTCACCTACTGACAACAGGTCAGCTGGCCTGGTGTTTTGGAAGTGGATTATAGGATTCTATTTATAATACAAAAGATTCTGTATCTGGAGGTAGAGCTTTCAATCAATAAATCACCTGGGATATTAGGATGATGGGGATCCTTAGGCAGCTCAGTTCAGTCCAGGGCTCAGCCCAGGGAGACTGTAGCCCTCTGCCTAGATTGTTCTGGCTTGCATTTCCAAATTTGCCTCTTGTTATTTACCAACCCACAGGAGACAGACTAACTACTATAATTGACACCTAAGGTTTTGTCTAGAGGTTCAGCCCAGAGGTTCAGATGCTGTTCCTTCTGCCGTGGAGAAGGAGAGTGTTTTCCTTGTCATTATTGAACCCACATATAATCAGTATACTCCCTGGCCAACTACCATTTGATACTCATTCCAACAATAGTTCATTCTATTCTGAATATTAGAAGAAATGGGTAAACTCAGTATAGATAAACCAAACCAATATTTATGATCTGGTGACTAACTTAAAACATGTCTTTCTGTATGATTATCTTTTGGTTTTTTAATAAGCAGTATTATAAATTATAATAAATGTTACATAAACACTAAATACTTTTACTTATTCCATTGCATTTTCCGTGTATCTTGTGTATTTAAGAACCACTGGCCTTGCAAGAGCTGTACTTCCAATTATTAATATTTAAATAGTAGTTGTATTAATTACTTGACAACTTCAAAGACTATATTTTATTAATATTCCTTCCCTCCACTAACCCCTCCAGATGCCCTCTCAGCTTCATGCTTTCCCCTAATTTTCAAGCTCATAGAGTTCATTTTTGGTAGCCTGAGCATGGGAAATGCCCTGGAACGTGATAGTATACTAAGTGTTTCATCATTAATGTAAACTTACTTTCCTTCCCCTATCAACAATCAATCACCAGTAACTCCACAGCTTGATGTGGGACTTCATGCCTACATCTGTTTCTCCATGTCTTGCTTAAGCTTGTACAGGTCTGCATGCTGTCTCAATTACTGTAAGTGATAGATATGGTTATCTACTTTGTTTTGTCAGGAAAACATGTTCCTTAAAGTCATTCACCACCTCTGGTTCTTTAAGATTGCACATTTTTCTGTCTCCTTTTCCTCTTAGATCCTTGATCTTTGAGGGAAAGTGTGTAATATAAATATCTAGTTCAGGGCTGAGCACTCTGAAATATCCTACTTTGTACCACTATCAGTTGTGGGTCTCTGTTTTAATTGTTGTCACAAAAATATGTTTCTCTTATAAGAAATGAATGATGCACTGATCTGTGGGAATAACAATAAAATAATTAGGAGTCATTTTATGCTATGTCTAGCAGAACAATAGTAGAAGTCTTTTCCCATTCTTGACCTTATTGACAGTATCAGGTATTGGTTCCACATTTTGAAGTGGCCCTTAAATATAGCCAAATGTGGATGGTTGCTTCAATGACATTTGTGCCATTATTGCTCCAGTATATCTTGTGGAGAGGTCATTATTGTAGCTCACAGGGTTTACAGTTGAGTAAAATTGATGATTATTTTTCACTTCTGTTAGTGTGTATAGGCCTTCCAGAATTTTGCAGTCTAACCAGTAAGGATGAAGCTTCCAGTTGAATACAGATAGATTTCTTTATATTCTATGATTCAAGTATGTGGCATCTTAAGCAATAGCATCTTACTGTCAAATTCTAGAGGGTAACCAATATCATTGTTGCTAGCATGCACTGTTTTCAATATTCTATGAGATATTACTGGCCAACAATTCAAAACAAAGTAAACCATTCATTGTAGTGAGTTTTGTATTTAGTAGCATAATGTATCTAGTTGCTCCCACTATTGTGTAATGCCATTTATCCTCTTTTTTATTTACTTTATGTATTTTTTTATTTTCAAGACATGGTTTCTCTGTTGTAACTCTGGCTATCCTGGAACTCACTCTAGAGAACAGGCTGGTCTTGAACTCACAGAGATCCACCTGCATCTGTCCCCTTAGTGCTGGGATTAAAGGCATGTGCCATCACTGTCTGAACCACTTATCATTTTTTTAAATAAGCATGTATCTTAGAAAAATTCTACAGTGGTTGGTTTCCACTTGCCTTTTCAAAAGGTCTTCAGTGTTAGTTATCTGTCCCCACATTTTCTTTTTAATTTTGTACTCCACTTAGTCCTTCTTGTTTTATTTCCCCCCTTTCCCCTTATAATACTGTATTCTATTTCCCATTCCCTGAAATATTCTTCTGGTATTCCAAATGAAATATGCATCTCTAAAGTTCACTAAGGATGCTTATTTCCAGTTCTATCCATTTACTGATAAATTTCGTAATTTCATTTTTAAGTAGCTCAATAGCATTCCATTGTGTAAATGCACTACATCTTTATTGTACATTCATTATTCTGTGGGCATTTAGGTTTCATCTCTCCTCTGGATATTGTGAATAGAGAAGCAATGAACATGGACAAGCAAGTTTCTTTATAATAAGGTACAGAGTCTTTTGGAAATATGCCCAAAAGTGATATAGCTGATACTTATAACTGTCTATTTTCAGCCTTTTGATTAATAACCACATCAATTTTCACAATGGATTTATAAATTTGCAAGCCAAACAACAGTGAGTAATTGTTTCCCTATCTCCACATCTAGGCCAACATATGTCTTTTTTTTTCTTTCTTTTTTTGGTCTTGGACATTTTGACTGAGGTAAGATGAAATCTTAAAATAGTTTTTTATTTGCATTTTCCTGATGGCTATGGATGTTGGACATTTAAAAAATGCTTATCAGTCATATGTATTTCATCTTTGAGGAGTCTCTTTTTTTCATATCTCAGATATTTTTATTAAACATTGATACAGAAACTATGTAGAAGCAGAATGGTTGAATATTAAATAAAGTCATGATTACAAAAGTACTTTAACTGTTTTATTTTTGTCAAAATGAAAAACCCAAAATACAAGTAATTATTAAATGCTAATATTTTCTTCTGTTAATGCTTAATTAACAAATCTATACAGGGAAAACAAAAGAACATTTAAATAGTTGTTAGATTTTCCTTCTTTCTCTCTCCCTCTCTCTTTCTCTCATTTTCTAATAATGAACATTAAACCTAGGGTCTCATGCTACTACCAAGTTAAATAATTTTAAAAAATTTTTACCTTTAATTCATTTTTCTTCTTTCATGTAATACATATAAACACACCTCTTCCCCTCCCTCTGCTCCTCCCAGCTCCCCCCATCTTCCTTCTCTTCCTATTATATTTCCTTCTCCCTCACTCATCCCCTCTCCACACTCACCCCCTTTTCCTCACAGAAGAGAGTAGTCCTCCCAGGGTTTCTGCTCAAACAGTACACAACAAACAGAGGAGACCCAGCACTAGTCCCTACACTCAGGATAAACAAAGCAATCCAGCTGGAGAAATGGGTCCCAAGAGCCAGCAAAAGGGTTAGAGAACCCCCACATACACTCTAGCCTGTAGACTCTCTACAAGAACATCAAGCCAGACAACCACATGACGTATCTAGAATATCCTTCAGGTTCCCTGTCTTCTGCTTCAGGCTCTGAGGGATCCCAAGAGCGCTGGTCCTTTGACTCCTTGGGGCCTGCTCTTCTGATGTCCCCAAACCCTCTCGTTCCTGAAATGCCTCATGCCCTTATTCTGTGAGTTTTCTAGAGCTCTGCACAATGTTTGGCCTGGGCCTCTGCATCTGTCTCCATCAGCTGCCGGCAGAAGCCTCTCTGATGAAGACTGGGCTTGGTACCGATCTATGAGTAGAACAGGATATATTAGAAGTCATTTCCTGGCTATCCATTCTCTAGTTCCTGGCCTATCCTGCAGAATCAGGCATGGGTTCTCTCCTTCTGGCATGGAGTTTTGCCCTTCCATTATCCCAGTGGGTTCTGTACGGAAGATGGGCTATAGATCAAAGGTTTTTGTGGCTGAGGTGGTGTCCCACTTCCTCCAATGGGAGATTCGCCTGCTTATGTTCCTATCCTCCACTGCTAGAGGTCTTCACCAAGGTCTCTATCATGAACTCCAGTGAGTTTCCACTAGCGTCAATCTCCAGATTTCCTCCTTAATGTCTTCCAGTCCTGGTTTTCTCTCCATATATTCTTTCCCTCCATCCCTCTACCCACACTTGGCCTCTTATCTTCCCATTCTCATTCTCCCTCAGCCCATATTTACCATAGGTTCCTTTCCTCTTTACCAGGGAGATCCCTGTTTCCGCACTGAGGCTCTGAGGCCCTCCTTGTTGCTTAGTCTCTCTGGGTCTGTGGATTGCAGTGCCTTTGTCCTTTGCTTAACAGTTAATAACTCACTTATGAGTACATGCCAAGTTTGCCTTTCTGGAACTGGGTTACCTCACTCAGAATGATTTTTTTCTTACTTCATCCATTTGCTGGCAAAATTTGTGTGGCCATTTTAAAAAAAAATAGCTGATTAGTTCTCCATTGTGTAAATGTACCACAATTTCTTTATCCATTCTTCAGTTGAGGGGCATCTAGGCTGTTTCTGATTTCTGGCTATTATGACCAAAACGTTATGAATATAGCTGAGCAAGTGTCCTTCTGGTAAGATGGAACCACCTTTGGGTATATGCCCAGGAGTAAAATGGCTGGGTCTTGAGGTAGGTCGAGTTCCAACTTCCTGAGGAGTCACCATATTGATTTCCACAGTGACTGTACACGTTTGCACTCCCACCAGCAATGAAGGAGTGTTCTCTTGCTCAACAGCCTCTCCAGCATAAGCTGTCATTTGTGTTATTGATCTTAGCCATTCTGACAGATGTAAGATGGAATCTCAGAGTAGTTTTAGTTCGCATTTCCCTAATGGCTAAGGATGTTGAACATTTCTTTAATCGTTTCTCAGCCATTTGATATTCTTCTTTTGAGAATTCTTATTTTAGTTCCATGCTCCATTTTTAATTATGTTGTTTGGTTTGTTGAATTCTTTGTATATTCTAGAGACTAACCCACTGTCAGATGTATAGTTGGTTGGATTGTTGTCACTCTTTGTAAGTCATGTCTTCGCTGGAGTGATGGTGTCCTTGGGTGTAAAGAAGCTTTTTAGTTATATACTGTCCCATTTGTCAATTTCTGGTTTTAATGAATTTGCTACCAGGGTCATTTTCAGGAAATCCTTTACTGTACCAATGAGTTCAAGAGTGTTCACTAATTTTTTTCTGCTAGTAGGTTCTGAATATCAAGTTTTATGTTTAGTTGTGACGTTTTAATTTAGTGTAGGATGTTGACAACAGCATGAGTTTCTAGTTTCTCTGCTCAATAACAGGTTTAAATATCCCCAATTCATAGTAAGAAGTTTGTTATATTTGTTGTTTTGTTTCTCAATTTTCAATTTCTCTCTTAATGTCTCAATAAACTTTATATGGGTAGTATAACGTTTTAACCTAAAATACAATTTTTTAGGCTTTTGATAATATCTTTGCCTCTTCATGGGTGGCTCATAGAACAAAAATCACAATTTATATTTGATGTAAAGTGAGGGGTGTTTTGCAAATTAAACAAATCTTAGAGGATGCTGCTATAGATGATGATTATAATGATTTGTAATAACATATTTCCAATAATCTCTGTAGTACTTTATGAACACTTTCATATCTTTTTTTGTTCTATTTCATAATATACCAGACAGATACAGAGACACACAGCTAAATTTTACATTTAAAAAGAGGTGTTTAAAATTCTTATTTAATTCTCTTAGATGTATTAGGAGATTAGCATTCTCCTAATGAGAATTAATAATAATAAATTATTACTGTATTGCAGAAGATTTAACCCAGGGCATTGTACATGATTAGAACTGATTCTACCACTGAAGTCAACCCTTTTTCTGGGGTTAACATTGTTATTATTTGTAAGTAATGAGTGAAGAAAATGAGTTTTCATGAAGTTCAGGAACATGCCCCAAATCATTGAAATCTTAAGACATGGAATAACAATTTCAAAGTACAGATTTGTTTTGTTATAAAGTTAATACTTTTTCAAATACCTTGATTGATCTCTTAAGAAAGGAAACACGACTTTGTAAATTTTAATTATAAAACCTCAGGATCATACTAAAACTTATTTTTTTTTAATACAGGAAATCAAATATCTGTTGTTTCAGACTTAGGCAATCCTGGAAACAATATAGCTACTTATTTGCTGTTGTTAATTTGTTCATTACACTAGAACAACATTAATGTAATTTTTGATGATTATTATAGCAGGTTATATTGCAGGATAGCTTGTATAAATTAGGTATGATTGCTACTATTGTGTGTATATATTTTCTTCCAAGATATAAAAAGACAAAGTCTTCTGGATGTCTGAAATCTACTTTTCATGTTGCAAAAATTAACAGTTACAAATTGTTGTATGTGGCAGTTGCTTAGGTGGATTACTTCAGTTTATATGGTTAATGAATTATTATGATTAAAATACAAGTATTGCCAATATCCAGTTTCCCCACTGCCATGTCATGTCATTGTGGTAAAAATCCCACTGTGCTCTGCTTTCCATCTGATTAATACTGAAGCCACCTACAAGTGAGAGAGTACATAAAAAATCAGTTGTTTGCCAACACTATGGGAATATAGGAAGATGTTTTCATCTCTGAGTACTAACATTTAACTAACTTTCCTGCACCATACATAACCTACATGAAATAAAATACATAATTCTGCACATCCTTTTTCTGTTATGCTTTCAATGTCTGATTTTATGTTTTATTTTATGTATTCTTTTCTTCTAAGAAAATCATAAAATCATAAAACTTACTATTATATGATACACTTAACACATAACAAGCTGCCTTTTCAGTGTTTTAATTTCTTTTTCTTTTTCTTCCTTACCTTGTTCATATGTGAACTGGAGAAGGAAAAAGTCATTTTCTTAGATTTGTTGTGTTAAATAAGACTATGCCTATAAATAGCATCTTGTGTATGACTTAGAAAAGGACAGCCATTATTATTGCTATCAGAATATACTTGTGAAATCTGATCTAAAATAATATATCCATGGTATAAACATTGTGTGACTATTGACTCATTTCATAATGTGTTTGTCTTTATTTGATTTCAAAATTTACAAAGCACAAGTAATTTATGAAAATTGTGAATAATTATAAAATCATTATTGTGCAGTATTAGGAATTTGTCAAAGCTAAGAAGGGACTATATTCCAGAGGTTTATATGAAGGAATGACATTCAGATTTCTGTGTGGTCTGGATGGAATGTAGACCTTTAATTTCAGAAAAGCAATGGTAGCAAACATCTTTAATCCCAGTATTCAGAAGGCAGTGGTGGTCCATGCTTTTAAACCCTAACTCAGAAATAGAATGTGGAAGCAGAGATGGGAAGCCAACCTCAGGAGTCAGTATCACACAGGAAGTGGCATCTAGAGATGAGTCTGAGTGAAGGGCAGGCAAGATGACAAATCAGAGGAATAGTTAGCAGAGTGAGTCAGAGTGAGGATACACCCCACTCTCAGAATAGTAAGGAAGGCTCTCAGTTCAGAGCTGTGTGAGTTACAACATTCAGTTACAGCAGAGTATGAAGCATCTGAAGCAGTCAAACACAGAGGGTATGAAGTAGGCAGGCTTGGGGAGAGACACAGAGATACAGAAGCAAGCTCTGCAGAAGTTAGTATCAGATGGAGTGAGTCAGTTTGAAATGGGGCAGAACAGTTCAGTCTGAAGCAATAAGAGAGTTAGCCAGAATCTGCCAAAGTTTTTAAGAGTTTGGTCAGAAACTGTAAGCTGACTTAGAAGGTCAGTTGGAACCAGTCAGCTTGGAGAAAAGTTTGAGTTAGAATAGCAAGTTAGTTGAACCAGAAGAGTCAGAGTTCAGAAAGAGCTAGCTAGGGTGGTGCAGTCAGCAATGGAAGATTAAATGTTTTAGATTGTATAGAGGCTAAGTCTGAAGCCTAACTGTACAGAGGTTAAAATCCTCTCCAGGGCTCCAGCTCTAAGAACCAGTGATTGAATTAGGAAAGTAATAAAAACCCTTTTGCCTGGGTTCAACATCAATGTCTACAGCTACCCATATATTTATAAAAGTAGTTTACTTTTCTCTACCTGAAATATTTTAAATGAATTTTATGGTTAGGTATAATAAACCAAATAGAATAGACCTTTGAAAATCTATATTTGAACACAGCATTATTTCTTTAAAATTTTACATTTATTTTTATGCGTGTATATTTATGTGCTGGAGGGCTTGTGCATATCATGGTGTATATGTTGAAATCAGAAGACATATTATAGGAATCAGTTATTTCCTTCTATCATGTTTTATCCAGAGATCACTCCCAAGTCTCTCCAGATTTAGCCTTTTTCTTTCCCTGCTGAGTCATTTCAGAGGTCCATGATTTCATTTATTTTCCTGAGAACTATTCATTTGAATAACTTTTTTTCTGGTATGGATTAGTTGTTATCTACCACCTTTAAAGTAGATTTTAATAATAACTGATTGACGTTTTTGTATTTTTGAAGAAAATCATGAGGTGCCTGCAAATATATATACTGACTAGTCTATAATGGGAAAACTACGAGAAGTAAAATAACAGGAAGATCACAAAGATAAGACATAAAATATTAAGGAACTTGTTGACAGAGAATACAACTATCATGCCAATAAAATATTTTTCAGATAACCTATATAAGAAGCATTATCATATCCACATCTGTCTTTTTAATATTTGAATGCATAGAAAATACTCCAATTACCAATTATAGAAAATTACAACATGTATCTTGATCTCTTATACAGGGACATTTTGGAAACTCCTATCTTCTGGTAATTATCCAAATTGTGGTGGCTCATTTGAAAAGTAAATTTTTTGGATTGATAGCTGTTTGTTGGCTGGAACAGAAGAAGAGCGATTTATTTATTTATTTATTTATTTATTTATTTATTTATTTATTTGTGTAAAACTGATTCAGTTTGTCTCAAAATTATAAACACCAAATTAGATAAATATTTCCTTTATGATATAAATTTTAGTGTAATGATAGCTATATTTTGTTGCTTACTTGACAGGCTTTGAAATGATGTGGGTCTTCACTACATAAAAATGCAATAAATTAACAGAAACTACTGTGGTAGAGAAATAATAGTCCATATGTTTATGAATGCTGATGGAATGCCTGGTTGGCATCCAGGAATGTTAAGACTAAACAAAGTTTCCGTGTAATAATGAATATCATTTCTCACTTTTTGTCCTTATGAGCTGAGGGACTGAAATATTCATGACCAAATGCTTACCTGTGAAAAAGCTGTGTGTTGCAAAACTGTAGGTGCTAATATAATGATTACAGTGTTTGGCTAAACCTATAAATCAGAAACATTCATGTGCAAAGCAAATTTCCTCTCTTGCTTTAAAATCACTGTTACCTAAAGCCATAACAAGTTTTTATTTTTCTATTATATCAAATTTTGAAGTTAAAGGAAAAATTCATGTTATTTGATAATCTTAGAATATGTGCTCTATATCACACAGTTTTGATATCTATCTGTTGTTTCTTCACTTATATACTTAAGTGATAGTTGCTTTTATTCCCAGCCTCCTTAATGTGCTCATTGTGGTCCAAGTCTGAAACTCTTGCCCCTATGTCCCATTTCTAACATAGCATAATTTCTTTTAAAAGTACAGAACCTGTTTTTATTAGAGATAAATGCACATAAAATAATATGTAGTCAAACTAAAGTAGTATTAAATGGAAACAGAACTTAATTAATTGTAAACTTCTTGTTCAATAGTCAGAGAAAGAAGGTTTCCTTGGGCTAATATTCATATCTTACTTTGGTAAATGGAAGATAAAAATGACTGATTTTAATTTAATAGTTGTTAGAGAAAGACTAATAATATTAAATATTTTTGAGGTTTTATAAAATAAAAATTATAACATGATAGTTAATTTTCATGATCACCTCAACTAGATCCAGAAGCCCTAGAAATACACCTCTTATTGAGTTGAGGACATTTCACAAAATGTGTAACTGAATTGGAAAGACATAATATGAGTGTGGGTAGTGACTATATGGAGAATTGTACTAGAAGCCATTTGTGCTACATTTTGTAAAAAAAAAAAATTCTAGGTGAATTCCACGTTTTTTAACTGTTGAATGAGAATGAATTAAAAAGGTATAGGCTAATTTGTTTGTCAGTGCCTGCTTAGTGCCCTTGGTCAAAATGTAAGTTCAATGCCACTCTAAGCTACATGAATCTTGACTTAAAAAGCAAAGAACACATAGTACAAAGGAGTCAGAGAGTGGCATGATTATTGCCTATTGCAACAGTAATTATAGTAATATTGCTTATTAACAATATGATAATAAATATAATATAAAATAAATAATATAAATATAATAATAACTTATAATAATCAGATCTACTGCAAGAGAAAGCAGAAATATGTGCAGTTTAATGAGGAAAGGCACATGGCTAGGTTTTATGTGAAGACAAGACAGGTGAGGAAATCCCATAAGTAAATGTTAAAAGGATTAACACAACTAAGGAGAACCCTCATAAATAACCCTATGGAAATAATAGGAAAAATGACTGATATCAAGACTCTACCCTTCAATGGATTTAATTTGTTAAAATGCAAATTCATCTGAAAGGACAGAGCCAGAATTGAGAATGTCATTGAAAGGGTGACCAGTTGGATAACAACGGTAAAAGGATGCATTTTTCACATTTAGATACCAAGGCATACTGAAGTCACCAAAACATTAGCCACATTAAGTTGGCAGCAGAACTTGGCAGCATTGTCTATGCAGTTTTACAGGCTTACAAAGTTGTTGTTTGTGCCAAGATTCCAGAAAGCTGACAATTCTTGGATGATAATGTTCCTTGCAATTAGCCCAGCGAGGCCAGTGTGTGGTGCTGTGAAGGTAAAGCCAGAATGGCAATGCAGAGCACATGATGCTAAATGCCAAGAACAATGGATATATACTGAGGAAAGCTACAGCATTAAATAGAGTCAGCCAAAGAGAGATGCTATATGTGCTGCAGGCAGCAGATTTGAAAGGGCAGGGCTACCCAGAGTTTTTTTGGGCCCAGGTGATTCCTCCATGATCTATCTGTCTGTTTCTAAATATGGAAATTCAGAATTTGGTGTTTCTTTTTCTGGGATTTGGTATTGCTTTGAACAACTCTTTCCTTGAAATCCCCATTCCTCTTCTTTGAAGCAGGAATGTACATTCTTTGCCATTATCTTTTGGAGCTAAGAGATTTATTTTGTCATTTTCCCAGAGGATACAACTTAAGAAACTACTCTGAGTCGTAGAAGAGACTTTATCTTCTGCAGTGTTAGATCCGTTGGAGACTCTTTCAGATGTACTGAATACATTTTGTATTATGAGATGTCCATAAACAATTGAATGAGACAAGGGATGGTGTATTATGATTTAAAAGTGACCTATTTGAGTGCAAATGAACAGGGATGAAATTAGATAGTTAGTCTTCACTAGTAATCTGATTGAGTTTAGAACTATCTAGGAGACACCTTGTTGCTCCTATTTTCTGTCTTATCTCCTTGTCTATCTTTCTGCTTGTTTGTTTCTTTATCACACAGGTAAGGTAGAAAAGGGAGTAGAATGTCCCTGGAGCATGAATAAAGTATTAGATTTATCTTGGAAATTCAATCACCCTGCACTTAATAACACAGATAATCTTGACTTTAATATGATCATTTTGTCTTTACTATGTAACTAAAGGGAAGGGTTTTAAAGTGATTTATAGTCCTCTTTTTGGTAAATGGGTTTTCTTCCCAGTCTCAGTCTATTCTGAGAAAGTTTACACATAATGTTTCTGTTAGTTGCTTATCTACAGTTTAAATCAGAAATAAGACATATATTATGAAAAAGTTAAGAGATATGCGCATTACATAATAATTTGCTGAATGATAAATTAAAGCTGATTCAAATGTGAACAGTGATAGGAACGAATGAAATATAATCAAATATTTTAGAGGTCATGTATAGAAAGGTTACTTCTACTTCATGTTATTAAATTGGGTAAAGTGAAATTTGTATTTTACTAATATATTTTTTGCTTGATTGTGTACTTAACTCATGTAAAAATGTGATTAAAATGGTCTGAAAAATATTAAAGCATACATTGCATATATGCATGAAATTATAAAACTTGACTGATATAGTGGTCACTGCTATAGAAATTATAATCATTTGTTATTTATAGCTAATTGAATAAGAAATGTTTCCATAAGTGACTAAATTAATGTAGTAATATTTTATGAGTAGAATGACTAGCTATACTTTAACTATTTGCTAAACTATATCAGTAGTGGATTCAGCCAAAATCTGCTGATATTCAGTGTTTTGTCTAATGAGTAGATCCTCTTGCATCTCAGGTCTATTTAATGCCTACTTTACAAATTCTAGATCACTGAGCAAATGGTTCTGAACTTCTATTTGTGATTATATACTCTTTGCACTTTATAGACGATAAATAGAAATAATGTCACTTTCCAATTTCTTTAATGAATAATCCTGCTTGAATTTATCCTTTTTATATGATTTTTACCTTTTAATACTGTTTACTCAGAACCACTGGATCTGAGAGCTCAGAAAAATTTGTTGCTTGGAGGCACATAATATAAGCACCTGTTTTATGTAAGAAGTTAAGATAATGTTAAATCCTCATGTGTGGTAACACAGTTGTTTTTTTTTTTTTTTGCTGCCCAATTAATATTCCCTAGTATTTCATTATTTGAAGTATAGGATCAACATGGATATATATATATATATATATATATATATATATATATATAGCATATATGTATATACAACATATGCTACATATACAGAATAAATTACTAAGTATGGACAATGCTCATTTTCATAGGTAGAAATTATAATTTCATTAACAAAGGGCTATCTAAACAGATCTTGACAATAAGTAAAAATATATTTTTCAAAGTCCTTTTGTAGATTAATTTTTAATTAATTTTAATTAATCCATTAATTAATGGATTTTTAAATAATTATATTTTTGTCACTTTACATCAACCTTACCATTTTGTTGTGTTGTTTTGCTCTCTATATATTTGAATAACAGCATTTTTATCAACTTTTAGAGAAAAAACTTTGAAGGAATATATAAATACGCACACACACACACACACACACACACGTAGTGAAAGAAGAGAGCCTATCATTCTCAGTGGTTGGACTGCAAGGTAACTTGAGGACATAAAGGATGCAAAACTTTTGACATTACATCTTGCCTGGTAAGGAAAGGACAATTATGTATTAGGAAGTGTGAATTCCTGCTATCACCAGTGCTCAGTAGTTCTGCACATACATGCAGGAGGCTGCTCTTCTTGTTACTCCCTGCACACACTCAGTGTGCTCAGTAGAGTGCAATTAACTTGGCCCCAGCAAATTGCTGAGCAGGTGACTTGTTTACACTGAACTCAGGCAGAAAATGTCCTTTTCTGGCCATTCAAGTGAATCAGTAAAATTATGGAGTGACAAAACTAATTCCATGCTTTGGGCCATCAGAAATGCCACTTCATGTAAATTAAGCCTTCACTTAGTGTGAAATTGTTTTGTTTTATTGTCTTTCACATTATGTTTATTTGAGCTAATCCACTTAGGGTATATGGATTAGTGAATGTGCTTGGATAGTTTCAGATAGTCAATCTGTTTATATACTAGTGCTTAAATATTTTATTTATCATTATTTTTTGAGTGCTTCATATACAACTTCTTTATACCATTACTTCAGGTTTTTCCATATTTATCCTTTCAAATTCCTGACCTATTCTTCTTTTATCATTGTCAATTGATAATATAGTCATCTGTGTGTGCGTGTGTGTGTGTGTATGTGCGTGCGTGTATGTCTGTGTGTTTATAAATACAAGCTGTAAAGTCCATTTAGTATTGCACACGCGCGCATGCACACACACACACACACACACACCCACACACACACACAGAAACACAAACATATGGCTGACGATTTAAGGTTGGGTAACCTATCAGGAGGCTTGTCCTTGGAGAAAACTGCTTCTCCTTCTCAGCAGACATTAATTGTTTGTAACTATTCATTTATGGGTAGGGCACTGTTAGGTTTCTCATGTTGAAATTGGCAGGTCAACTGGTCTTGTGATTGTGCAGGTAATGTTTATGTGACTATATTGTAGTAATTTCATGGATTCAAGGTAACATTGTATACCAGCAGATGTCATGATCCTCTGCCTCTTAAAAATCTTTCTGCATTCTCTTCTACAGTATTCACTGAGCCTTATGTTTAGGGTTTGTGTTCTAGATATATCAGTTGGCTTGGACAATGTATGGTCAGTTATTTTTAAATTTTTTTTATCAGTTTTTACTTTCTGTAGTTGTCTCTGATGCAAAATATAGCTTCTTTGATGAGTGATAAGAGCTACACTGATCTGTAAGTAGAAGGGTATATATTGAGAATGCAATTAAAATTGATACTGATTTAAGAAAGAGGCAGTAGTATGTTCTACTCTAGGGTTTATGACCTCACTAGTCACAGATGGGTTTACACTGCTTGGCATGAATTCCTTTGTGTTATGTGGGCCTTAGTCCAATTTTACTGCTTTTGTTTATCTCTGAGATACAAGTGCCACTATTTAACTTTGTAGATATCTTTCCATGCTGATAATTGTTGTGGTTTAAAAGATTTACAGCAGGATAGACTATTGGTTATTTTTTCTTTCTTTAATGGCAGCTTGAATAGCATGTTCTGCTCCTCTGAGAACTAATCCTCATGTAAGATTCTAGATTAGTTTCAGCATGATTCTTCCATCCATTTTCCAAGTACTGTGATACAACCAAGGGCAACAACATTATCCACAATTATTTGGGGAGCATCTTGAACTTTTACTACCACTAACTTGAAGGGGAGTTTCTCATTCTTGGTGCTAGGGTTTATGTTAAATAATCTATATCTCCTGGAGGGGGGTAATATTATCATTCCAAAAGGCATAGCTTTATTAGAGAGGGAAATACAGAGTAACAGTGAGGGAGGAGTAATAAATAGCATTAAGGATGTTTGAAAAATCGATTTGAAATGGATTTTTAATGTTTAATTATAATACATATGCAAAATATGTTTACTTGTATAAGTATCTGGATGTAGTACTGAAATATGTTAAAATTTGCAAACAATTTAGGAAACAACAAATTTTGTTACTTCTAGTTGGTACAAAGCATTTGTTCTGATTTAATCTTAATTCACAATAGGAAATAAAAGTTTAAATAAGATTAAATGTTCAAAAATTTGACTTGTATTTATCTTACTAGAAGTTTAGACATCTAGATTACAAAATGGAACATAAATGGAGATTCTTAATTGAGACATAATGTCCTGTTTATCTTAACTCGTCTTTGTTTATTAATGGATAAAACCACCAAGGTGATTGAACCTCTAGACTAGATTTATTATTTATTATCAAAGTAATTTTATTGTTATTAGCAAGATGAGAAATCCTTATTTACTAGTACTATTTATACATTGAACCCACCTTTCTTAAAATTTGAAATACCAAGGATAAGATTTTGTGTTTATGTTTGTAAAATATGATTTTGAATATTTTAGGTGTACATTAGAATCATTATGTACATGCTAATATATAATTGCACATTTGTTGGAGGTGATAGTTGTCCTGAGTACACCTTTACAAATTAAAACTGATAATACCCCTGTGTATGTTTCCAGTAAAAGGAATTTTTTTTGCCAATTATAACATAAAACATATTACAGGTGTGCCATACTATTCAACAGGTCAAGCAGTTATAGAAAGATCTAATTGTACTTTAGAGGAGATGCTTAATAAACAGAAAGGGGGAATAAGACTACATTTTCTCAGAGATAGATTGCATAATGCTTTAGTAACTTTAAATTTTTTGAATGCCAATAAGGCAGGAACAACAGCTGCTGAAAGATACTGGACTGTAGAAAAATTGTTGTATTTAATTAGCGTGTACACGATAAAGATGTGTTAACATCAGAATGGAATGTGTTACATTGGGGAAGGGGTTTGCTTATATTTCTACAGGAGACAAATGCTGTGGATTCTATCAATATTGATAAAAATTTGATCTGAGTAAGAGAAATTCCTAGATATCAACTGCTAACATGAGAGGCACAAGTCAAGGAAGGAAGAGTCACAGAAAGATAGCAATGCAGGATGCAAAAAGCTGATACCCCTACAAGCGGACAGCTCAAGAAATTGGCTGAAGAAAGAGAGACAGTGGTTTGTCAGACTAGAAAACCTTGAAGCTGAAATGGATACTTGCTGAAGATCATGACATCAAGGACTGCTGCTATGTCTGTAGTGGATCTTTATAAGGACATTTAGACTAAGTTTATGGGACTAATACAGGCATTCTATAGAAATTTGGACTCAAACAAATAAAATTGTCCTATTGTAATAAGTAAACGGTGTTAAAGCTATTTTCACAGCACAATTTAGAGTGTAAACAGAAAGGAGTAAGAGGTCAAGAAACATTTAATCTTTTAATCCAGCAGCATGGCTGCTCTAGGTAGAAAGGATATTAGTACACACGTTTAATCCCAATGCAGCACACACACTTAAACCCAATTCATAAGGCAGTGGTGACACATGACTTTAATACCAGCTCAGTTCATAGTTCTCATTTCAGAGTTCACAGAGAGTTTAGAGTTAGGAGAGAAGCAGTAGAGATTAAGAGAATGGAAATAGATTGAATCAGGGCATGCTAGTCAACTGAGAAGCAGAAAATCAGAGGCAGAGTGAAGTGCAAAGTGAGTACACATCTTTAATCCAAGTCCGAGTGTGAATCAGAGTGAAGACTTGGCAGAGTGACCTCTGAGATGAATCACTGTGAAACATAGGCAAAGTGATGAATCAGAGGCAGAATTATCAGAATTAGCCAACTTTCTTTATATAAAATAAAAGCAGGATGTCAGCTCAGAGTGGCAGTCTGAGGCAGGCAATTAGAGAATCAGTCAGATAAGACAAAGGGAGTTCAGCAGAAGGAGAATGAGTTTAGAAGAAAGAGTCAGCTAACAGCAAGAGTTAGTTTGAAGCCTCGCAGAGAAGTTCAGTCAGAAAAGATGCAGGAATCAGTCAGAGTCAGCCAGAGTCAGACAAATTCAGTCAGACACAGCAAGCTGGCTCAGAATGTCAGTTTGAACCAGTAGCTTGAAGAAAAATTTGAATCAGAACAGCAAGTGAGTTGAATCAGCCAACAAGAAAAATCAGTTTAGTTCAATACTGCTTTGAGTTTAGATGGATCTAATCAAAATGAGTCAGTCAGCAAATCTCAGGGGCTGAAATGTTCTAGGTTTAGGTTTAAAGATTAGATTGTACAGAGGCTAAATAAAGCCCTCTAGGTTTGTAATTGGATCTTGAAGACTATATTGTACAGGGGCCAAAATGCTCCAGGAACAGGACTAGACCCAAGAATTGAATTAGCATAGAACAAACTGTCCTCTGCGATGAACGCATGAGAATAACTAATAAATCAGTGATCACATCAATGCCTACAGTTTGGAGAAGAATTTGAGTCACAACAACAAGTGAGTTGAATCAGCCAACCAGAATAGTCATTTCATTTAAGTACAGCTCTGAGTTTAGAAGGAGCTAGTCAGAGTGAGTCAGTCAGCAGTAAGTCTTGGAGGCTAAAACATTCTAAGTTTTGGTTTGAAGATTAGATTGTATGTAAGCTGAAACCCTCTATGTCTTAGCTAGCATCTTGAAGATTAGATAGCACAGAGGCTGAAGCCTTCAAATCAAGATTTAGTTTTTATTATATGGAGGTTTACACCACCTAATACCTGGGATTGAAATAGCAAAGAATAAACTGTCCTCTGCCATGAACCCATGAGAATAATAAATAAATCAATGCTCACATCTACATCTACATTTGGCGACATCTACACCTACAGTAACATTTTTCCAGTTGTCATTCGAATGAGAAAAACTATTTAGAACATGAATCCTAAAGTATTTCACAAGGAATTTATGTTAAATGCAATTATTTACCTACTTCCACTTACTGAATGCACAAACATTCCAGTATTAGTTGAAATTTGAACTTCAGAAAAAGTAAAACTTATAATATATGTATTGTTTGTGTATATATGTGTTTATATGGAGACTTTAATTGGTATCATACATTTTGTGAAAATTTTACTGTGTAGTCTTCCTCTTATATTTTAAAATTTGCACTGTATACTTTCTGTATCGTATACTTATGTGACTAAATAATATTGTACTTACAAAAGTGGAGCTATAATATTTGCATTTCAGATATCAGGATGCATTTTTAGCTTGACAGCTAGAAACTCAAATCCCATGTTTTATGTTTATATATTCTTTACTTCAATTATGCATTTGTATATTTGAGATACCAAAAAAATGAATCTTTCTGAATTTGGTATCAGAAAATATGTATATTTTTATAATAAAATATCTTGATATAGTCCACTTTAGCGACATTTTAGAGACTTTTTCCATTTTGTTTCTGGAATCAGTCTTTTAACTTTCTTAATACCATTATAAAAATAGATTTTTGGCCTTTTTACTAGAATTTTCAGTAAAGTTGAAATTGTTAGGATTTTCATAAAATTTAAGAATATTTAAAACATAATACTACTTCTCATATTATGTTCTGATATAACTGTCATTTATAAGAGTAGATTTTGATTGTGAATGAAGTTTTCAAAATGTACATAAAATCACTTGTCTGGAAAAAAATCTTTTATTTTCATATTTTTAAGGTATAGGTTAAAAATGCTGTTATTCTTAACTACAATTTACGAATTAGAAAATCACAAATAATTTTATACAAATTACTATTTATATTTTAGTAAATCTATATTTGATATTACTGGCATATTGTTAAGAATATTTATTTGGTATAACAATTGTTTGCATATTAGTATGTTCAATTACTTTCAGGGTTCACTTTTTAAACTTAATTTCATGACAAATTTTTGTGGTCAAAGAATACATTAATCAAATATAATTATTAACCCAATAGTTCTTACCTTTAACAAATTACTATGTTATGCTGATAGCATAGATCATCTTCAGCTAGCAGTTTCCTCAAAAATTGTTATCTAGCAACAAATAAGAGGCTCATTTCCTGGTTCTTAAATGTGTATATTTTTAAAAGGTAATTGTTATGACCTTTTCTTGATGGTTGGAGTCTTTGGATTCTAATTGATGTTGCCTCGAAGTACAAAACTATATATACTATGAAGACCTAATTTGTGTTAAAAATTTCCTGGTAAAATTCATAAAATCATATTCAATTTTTGAAGATATATTCTTTCTTTGGGAAAAAAAAAATATATATATTCATATTCTTTGGGAATTTTGTACAGTGCATTTTGATCATATTCACCCTATCCTCCAACTCTTCCCATATCTACTTCCCTCCTCTAATTCCCCAAATTTGTGTCTCTTCTATTGTTGTTTTTGAGGCAGGGTGTCATTATATAGGTCTGTCTGTTCTGGAACTCACGGTGTAGACTAGGCTGGCCTCAAACTCCACTGGCCTCTGCCTCTGGAGTACTGGCATTCGAGGCACATGCCACTATGCCTGGCTTGTGTCTTTCTTTTTTAAAAACTCATCAAGACATGTTTGTGCTGTCCAAATACTCCAAATACTCCAACTTCTACTGAAGCTTGGTTGACATACCATGGCTATACTCTTAGAGAAAATTGTCTCTCCTCCCAACAGCTAACAATTGCCAATAGGACCATGACTTGTGGTTGGTTTGCATTCCCAACTCCAGTTTCTGTGTTGGAATTTGGTCTGTCTTGGGCTTGTATAGGCCTTGTTAATGTTGTCACAACTACTGTGAATTCATATGTGCAACTGCCCTGCTATGCCCATAAGACATTGTGTCCTGGAACTCATCCATTGTCTGGCTCTTGCACCCTTTCCACAGTTATCCCTCAGCCTTTGAGAGGAAAAGTTGCTGTGAGTGTGTATATGTGCATTCCATTTATGTCTGCATATTCTATAGTTTAGTGTTCTCTGCATCTTGCCCAGTTGAGGGTCTCAGTGTTAATCACTATCAATTGCAAATGGCACCTTTTCTAATTAGGGTCCAGAGATGCATTGATCTGTAGACATAATAATGTTATTAGGAGTCTGTTTAATACTGTGTCCATTTAGCAGGAATAATAGTATGAGGCTTTCCCCTATGGCCTATGACCTACTTATCCATAAGTTTTTGCTATAACAATGGTACAAGATATGAGTTTCATCTTGCAAAATAGGACTTATATCCATTCAGAAAGTACTTAGTTATTTTTTTGATATTTGTGCTACTATTGTACTAGTAGATTTGTCTTGCCTGGTCAGTCAAGCTCACATGATTCACACCTAGTTAAAACTGATGATCACTTTTCTCCTCTGATAACATGTATAACACCTTCTAGCACCATGAAACCTAGCCAGTAGAGATGAAGCATCCAGATGAGTACAGACTTCTCCATGTTCAATGCCTTAAGTATATACTATCTTCAGTAGTAGAGTCTTTGACCTTAGAGTTCTTGAGAGTAATGAATGAAAGTGACAATAGTCTGCAATATTTGATGATATATAGGACTTCATTGTCCAAGAATTCCAGACATGTAATCTATTTGTGGCACTGGGTTTTAACTTAAATGAAACACATGGATATCACTAAACAGACAACACAGACATGATAATTTTAAAATTAAGTCCTCCATGGAAAGGTGGGAGAAATGTCTTTGTGCATTCTAAATGTTAAGTAATTTCTACTAGTAAAGTATTAAAAAGGTACAGTTAATTACTGTGTAGAATAATTGACCATTTTTGCAGTTTTACTTAGTAATAAAAATTCTATTGAATGACAAGTCCAGGAACAGTTCATTTTTTCCTTCATGTTGTCCAATATTATGATGTACTTATCGAAAGTTGTACCAGTGAGATATTGTTGATCTTACAGTAGTTAAAAATCATTCTTTGTAGACATTTTCATGAAGAAATGTCAGTCTGTGACTATAGCTATATACTGTCATCTTATCAGAGAATAAAATGATCGAATAGATGGTCAGTGGTGAATATCTTCATCATATGTTTGGTCTGCAACTAATGCACTAAAAGTTAGATCACTGTGGTAGAAACTACAAATTTTAACATAGAAAATGTTATAGTTACTATCTGGTTGCTATATTAAATGTATAAAGGTGTGTTTTACATGGGAACTATGACTTACACATGCTCTCAAAATGAAAGGGAAGGGGAGAAAGAGGGAAGGGGTATTTCAGTGTCCTTTTAGTAGCAATAAATGAAAGATTTGTTCCTCATTAAACCATTTCTTTATGTTTCTCAATAGATTTTCAGCTAAATACTTGTTAATCCCAAAACTCTGACAAACACAGCCATCAGAATTAGACCAACCACTGCTACAAATAGCTAGTGTACATGAAACGGTAATCATTGCTTTCCAGTCTATTATTAGATTAACTTCATGGGGGTTGCTTTTTTCTCCTGTGAGTTGAGGCATAAATGACATGCTTTACCCTCCAACAAATCTAATAACAGAGTGACTATGACATGATGTTCATAATCCTTGGTCCCTTGACACATTATTTTTGATTGCTTCAGGAGTTTCGAGCAGCTTGAAACCATTAGAATTTAAGGAATCATTGAAATGTTACAGTATATCTAACTCATACAGAATAGAATATTGCTGATTCTGAGTTATAGTTATGGCTTTTCGCCCTGTGGTATTAACTATTACTCTGTGACTGACTTTAGAAACTAGGTAGAAATAATTAACTGAGTTGACAAGAAATTTATACAGGACATAAGTGTGATGTCTCTTTAAGGGTTACTATCATTGCTAATTATTGGGGGGGGTTGTCACCAGTATGTTGCATGTAACAGCTTTGCTTCCCTCTTTTAAGTTACATTTTAGATGGATGTTATGAGATGCCAAGCCTTATACACAGGTGGCTATAAATATATATTTTTTTTTGGCAAGAAAACAATTTTATTATTTCAGTGGATAGGTAACGTGTGTTTTGTGTTGACATTTCCTATGTATTTAAATATATATTTTTGTGGTGAATTAAATAAAACCTGTTTATTATTTTTATATCTTGTGACAATTGCTAAAATAAGTGCTCAGTAGAAAATATGATGTGTGCATTTTCTTCTGGTTGTGAAACATTGACTCTTAACTAGCAGAACTGGTTCCAAATGTTTTCTGAACCCAGTCAATTTATGTTTAAGAGTGTCTTTATGTGTTGGGATTAGGATTGCTCTTTTTCCTATGAATTTTTTTATTCTTATTGTATACATTGTAGGTTTTATTATTTTATTTTTGCTTTCAGTGTATCTTGTTTGAGAGATTAAACTATACAATAACCTCAGTTGCTAAACCACCTAATTTTATCATGCCCAAATTTATCTGTGAGTGTGTTTTTGAGTATAACACATGTAAAAATGACTTTTCACATTGTTCCATATCCCGGACCTTTCAACTCAACACCTTTTTGGTTTGAAAACAAAGAGATGTATACTTCATAGAAGTCTTATTCATTTCAGACATACTTATCTGAAGAAAATTGTAGTGTTAAGTTGCATCTAATAAGTTGAAAGCATTGTACCAATCACTGATATTCACCCTTTCCTTAGCTAAAATAGTTGTAAACTAGCACTTTATGTACCCCTTTCTTTCTCTATATCATCACAATATAAAGCACTGTAACATATTTAATAATATGCTTCTTTCCACTGTATTAGGCACTGGCAATATTGCAAAACACCATAGGCAGCACAACTAATGAGGGATGTAAGGAAGGGCCTTTTCTAAAATGAAAATTTAAACTGCAAAACTCTTTGAAATGCTTTAATAAAAAAATTTGGCTATTTAAAAAATTTATAACAATCCAATTCATACTAACAAAATGCATGGTGTGCTTGACTTTAGCTGCATAGAGAATAAAATGTACTATAATTTGATTTAGAATGGTTTTTATTGAATTTATATCAAGATTTCTTGTATATAAGATCTAAAACTAATGTGACTCTAATCTAATCCAATGATTGTTATTTCTTCATTTTTTTATAATAGGCACTCACAGCTTCTACCTGGTAGTAGTGTGACTGAATTCAGTCTAAAGGAAAACAAAATGTTCCCAAATTAATAATGTTTAATTATATACACTTCTATTATCTATATATATGTATATATATACCAAATTAATAATGTTAAATTATGTACATTTCACTAACTGTATATATAGTTATTATATATTATTATAATATTATATTAATACAGTATATATAGTTATTATACATATATATGTATGTATGTGTATATATATATATACATATATATATATGTTATTACACAGTGTAATATATAATCAAGGACCAAGCAGCAGTCACAGTTTGGGAATAGAATTCAATTTAAAGATAAAATTCCCTTAATAATAGTAGATAAACAAGTGAGTTTAGACATTTAGTAAGTATAAGTGGATAGGAAGCTTTAATATGTATATAGATAAGTCAAGCACTCAAGAGAATTAGATGTCCTTAATTTCATACAGCATAATATAAACATAATATAATATAAGATAATATAAGATATAAGTGGTAAACTACTGATTTCCTTTTCTGGATTTTTCCCCCTAAATATCCTTTGGAATCCACTAACATGTTTATCATGTAAAATGATTCATATATATATATATATATATATATATATATATATATATATATATATATATATATGTATATATATAGTTATATATCTATATATAGTTATAAACACAATATACATGGAAGTACTTTACCAACACACTTCAGTGACTCTGCATAACACTCTTGGACACAGGATCACACGCACAAGTGTGTTTTTCTTAAATTCTTTTTATTGCGCTGAGAATTGAACACAGAACCATGTGCAAGATGAGAGAGTACTTTGTGAATGAACTACATCTGCAGCCAAACAATGGTTCTCTAAATATGTGTGTGATATATTGTTTTCTATTGAGGCTACTTTTGAAATAACTGAATGCTACTCTATTTTGTAGTATATATAGATTTTTGTAGCCACTTGTGTTTTTTATTAAAAATGGATTCTTCTTTCATACTGACCATAATTTTCACTCCCTCTACTCCTTCCAGCTAACAACTCACTCTCTCCACAAGATCCACTCTCCCTCTGCTCTCCAACACAAAAGAGTAAACATCTAACAGACAATAACCAAACAGGACAAAACAAGATACAATAAGACAAGACAAAAGCCCTCATTTATCAAGGCTGGACAAAGCACCTCAGTAGGAGGAAGAGTCTTAAGAGAAGGCAAAACAGTTAGATACACACACACTACTACAGTTAGAAGTCCCAGAAAAATGCTGAGCTAACAGCGTTAACATATATTCAGATCCATACAAGCTCCATGTTTACTGATTCAGTCTCTGTGTTCCCATATGTGTCCTGCATAATTGGCTAAGTGTGCAGTGTTCTCTTGGCATCCTCCATCCTTCTGACTTCCACAATCTTTCCTCCATCTCTTCTGTGGAGTTTCCCATGCTTGGAAGGGAGTGAACAGATGGAGACCTCCCAATTTAGACTCCCTTTCCACATGCCTGGGTGTGGGTATCTGCACCTATTCCCATTTGCTGCTGGAGGAAGCCTCTCTGATGATGACCTGATCATGACTGGGTAAAACACGGATCTATGAGTATAGCAGAATATCATTAGGAATCATTTCATTGATTTTTTTAGAGGCAAAGTTTCTCTGTTGTAACTCTGGCTGTCCTGGACCTCATTCTGTACACCAGGCTGGCCTGGAACTCACAGAGTTCACCTACCTCTGCCTCTTGATTACTGGGATTCAAAGCATGTGCAACCACTGCCCAGCATTCATTGATTTTTTTTAAAAATTATGTATTTATTTTTGCCAGTCATGTTTGGTATTATCATAGGACTCTGGGCCATCCAGTCTCTGGTCTATGGCCATCCAGACAGTGTAGGGCATGAGCTCCCTCTCATGCTGTAGGCCTCAAGTTAAACCAGACATTGCTTGGCCACTCTCACAAGTTCTATTCCACCATTGCCCCAGCATGTCTTACAGCAGGACAGACTGTAGGTTTAGTATCTTGTGGCTGTGTTGGTGTGTAGGTTTCTTTTTTCATAGAATGAAGAGTATCTTCCCCCATCAAAGAGACTAGAATGTAGTGCTGAAGGCTCCATTTAGGCACCACCTGGACTGCTCTACATTCAATGAGCTGTGTGGATCTTGTGCGCTGCAATGGGGACCCACTGTCAGTTTTCAGAGAGCAACCCTCTGTTCTAGCACCAGCCTGGGTTGTTTGGGTATCTCCATGGTACTCGTTGGCAAATAACTTATCCCAATGCAACCTATTAGTGAGAACTTAATACAATCGTTTTGTTTTGAAGTATAACACAATAACGGTCTCATCCATAGGCATACAATGAAAACAGCAGTCTTCTTTAACAACTGTATTAGACCAAGAGATTTCTGACTTATTCTTAAATTTTATATGCTTAATTCAGTTCATTAGTGTAGAGGAATAGCCCTATGTGAGAGCTAGGGCCTATATTCCAGGGTTCTACCTTTACTGGCTTTTGTGGAATGGATGGAATGTAGACATGCCTTTAATCAGAGTATTCAGAAAGCAGGTGTGGTGCACACCTTTAATCCCTACAACAGAGACAGAATGTGGAAGCAGACAGGCAGCAGAGCTTAGAAGTCAGTGTCTGATTTGAAGTGCTATCTGAGATGAGTCAGAGTGAATGGCAGACAAAGTGACTAATCAGAGAAAGAGTTAGTAGAGTACTGGGAAGACACACCCTACTCTTATGGTATATAAGTTGGGCTCTCAGCTCAGAGAGAGAAGGTACAATCAATCAGTTGAAGAGTCAGTCTGGAGTCAATTATAGAAGTGTGAGTTACAACAGAGTCAGTTACAGAGGCAGAATGGAGCAGTGAGAGCTCATGGGGAGAGATACAGAGACACAGCAAAGCTCAGCAGAAGAAGTCAGTATCAAATGGGAAGAGTGAGCTGTACCAGAAGAGTCAGAGTTCAGAAGGAGCTAGTCAGAGTGACTCAGCCAGCAGTAAGTCTTGGGGCTGAGGCCGAAGCCTTAGAGGTCCAGACTAGCAGTTTAAACATTATAGATTGTATGAAGCCTGAAGCCTTCCAGTTCTAGGCTTAAATACAGATTGTACAGAGACTGAAAAGCTCCAGGGCTCCAATATCAAGAACTGGAGATTTAATTAGACAAAAGAATAAACTGTGTTTGCCATGGATCAATATCTATGGCTACTTCTAGTGTGAATCTACATCTACACATTAGAAAGTGAATCTACTGAAAAGAGAAACAATGTGTCAGAGAGCATTAATACAAATTTTTGCAGAAGTAACATGCAGTAACATGCATTTTATGAAATCAGTTACAGGTATTTATAAATTACAAATTGGGAGAGAATTGGAACACAGAAAGCTATTAAATTATTTCTATTATAACTTTTATCATGACAATATTTCTTATCTTTTCACTTTGCAATGCTATCATGATGTTATATAAAATGGTTGAATTAGGATTTTTTCTAGCAACTAATTGAATGTCATTTTTGGGCAAGCATTTTATATTCTCTAAGAAATATTTTTAAATCATACTTGGCCTATTTCTTAGGTTGTTCTATGTCGTATGTGAAAATGTGAATTATATGTACATTGAATGATGCAAAATATTGTAGTTGGTACTATTCTTATCATAATTTGAATTTATTTGTTTTTCTGTCAGTTACTACTTTGATAGTGATGTAAGCTACATTATGGAATTGGAGCACACATAAAATTGCAGAAATATTATGATTTTGTGGGCATCGGAGATTTTTTTCCTGATCTATGAAATATGTTTAATTATCTCAAAAATATTATTCATCCACTGTTTCTATCTCAAGTGGTTAATAACATGAAATAAATCCACATACCTGAAGCATATATCTTATGTGCACTGAAGCAATACTTCTTAAGACTGCAGTGCTACTCCAAATCACATGCATGCTGAAAGATTTTATTATTTATAACTTTGGGGTTTGTATATATTAACTATAAAAGTAAT
Organism: Cricetomys ansorgei; assembly: GCA_026225945.1. Taxonomy (NCBI): domain Eukaryota; kingdom Metazoa; phylum Chordata; class Mammalia; order Rodentia; family Nesomyidae; genus Cricetomys; species Cricetomys ansorgei. Next base: position 1,101,664 of record JAMJFZ010003015.1, on the reverse strand, counting down.
GAATTTTATAGAAAGATATATCTTTTATTATGTAAGAAATAAGTTTCAAGGCTTACATATGTTCTCAGGAATTAATGTTTTCAATATTTACAACAGCAAATCACTTGGAAATTCAAAATACTATCAGTTTGGCTAGCAGCCACCACTGGGAGAAAGTCTTTTCCTTATTTCTATCACCCTACAATTTACTGTAGTAAAAGATAAGCATAATTTGTATCATTGAGAGGAAAATGGTAATTGAATCTATGTAATAAAAGTGCAATTTAGTAAAACTGTTAGTTTTTTTTTTTACTATTTTAAGTCTATTATTTTTAAAATTACTTAAGTATTAAAAAAAGCAGTAAAATTGTGTTGGGTGTCAGCACATTGCATCTTCAAACACTCTTTAATTCTCATTTCCCTTTACTTGAATAGTAAAAACTTGTAAATTAGAAAGTAAAATTAATTGAATAAACTTCAATTGAATGTTTTTATGTTTTTATATGCATTTTAAAAAGTGCATTACAAACTTTTCAGTTCTAGTGACACTGGCTAACATATCTATCCCTTTTGATTTTAATGTGATGCTAGGAAAATGATGCTGATGTTGTGTGAAGCATCATTTATTTTCTGTTTTTAAACTCAATATGTTTACTAATTTAATATACACTTTAATGCCAGTATCTATGATATTTAAATTAGATTTCACTAAAGTGATTTTCCAACCAATATAGAAATGTGATTTGTGTAGTAGCTATTTTGTCTCAGTCCTCCTAAAATACTTTAAGTAATAATGAATTTTTAAAAAGTGAACCATTTTCCAATTTAAAGTCATTCTTTCTATAAATTTAGGATGCCTTTACTTGTTTGAAGGATATAATTCACAAAAGTCTAGAAATTAGGGATTCGCAAGTCCCATGTAGCTTCAGAAAGCCATACTCGAGCAGGTGTATGAAGCCTACAAGGTGATAGAAGCCTACAATAGAGCTACTGCTTTTCATACAAGGAAATCACTCAGTAAGGAAATATGATGAAGGGGATGCTAACTCTCACTTATGGCTTTGAAAGAAAATTGTTGCCTGTTCTGAGGTTAGAATAAGCAGGGTTTATTTTCTTTAATTTAAAATATGTTAAACTACTCATATAGTAAAAATAGAAACTGCTTAATGTATTCTTACTATAGGTCAAGAATGGTGCTAGGAACTTTATGCCTGATGTGTTGCTTAGTTTGATTAGATCTTTATGATGTAGAGAACAGAAAGATTCAGGGAAGTCATACTTCTAGCAAAGTAACACCAATTTTGTCTTTCTCATGATTGTGTTACCACTAAGTAACGTACTTTTGTTGAATTCAAAGTGTTGTCAAAAAGGAAGTCCTAAGTATAGAATCTTCAGAAGTAAGAACAATAGGGAATTCATATGAGAATTTGCTCAAAGGAGATAGTGATCAAGAAACTACACAAAATACTCTCTCTGGGCTCAAGAACAAGGAAAGCCAGTGAGCTAATTCAGCTTCATTCCTGGGATTTGAAATATAGAAGCAGACAGTGTAACTCAGGGTGTGGTTGAAGTCTGTCAACAAAGGGGACAGGAGCCTACACATCCATGAAGTACTTGGCTGTCTGATGGCAGAAAATGGATGTTCTATCTTAAACAGAATCAAATTCACCTATTCCCTGACTTTTGCTCTATCTGAGCCCTCAACAAATTGGATAATGACCATCACCATAGTAAGAGTGGACCCTTATAACTAATCTTAATGCTAAACACTTCTGTAAACGTCTTTGCAGATAAACACTGAAAAAGTGTTTTGCGAGTTTATCTGTCTGGCCCTGAATAGTCATGCCAACATCTAATATTAGCAATTACAAAATGTTAGTATGAAAATAGTTTTCAAGATGCCATGCAAATGGATTTATATTCTGAATGCAAGTCATCCCATTAATATACACTTTCATTATTTTCCTCATGTTTCCATATTTGGAAAGACAATATCAATTTATTACTTTTTCTAATATGAAAATAGCAAGGTAATCATATTGATTTTATTGCTCCATGCCAGGATGGTTGAATTTTCAAAAGACAAATTAAGTTTTCCTCAATTTCTTACATTCATTTCCTACTTTTTCTTATTCTCCACCTCAGATTTTTCTACACTAGTGTGATTGCATATTTCCTTGAAAGAGAAATTTGCTTTCTTAGGAAGAATTCAGGGTGGTTTCCTATTTGATTTGTTTTTTTAATTTAAGGATTTTTTGGTGAATTTTGTAAGTGAATGTTGTATTTACTCCATTTCCATCCTTACAGTTTCTCTCTCCAACTCTTCCTGTGACCCCTCAAATTCTTGACATTTTCTTTAATATTTACATTTATCCATCCATCCATCTATCAATCCATCCCTTGTATGTATGTGTGTTATGTAATTTTTATGTGTAATTCATAGTTTTCAAAAAAGATTAGGAAAGTTGGGAAGAGTAAAATCTTTCCTTCTTATAACAAGACAATAAGATAACCATATCAATGTTGTTAAAACTTATGAACGAAAATATTTATAATTTATATATAAACTGCCTATTTAAAGTTATATAATATATATACATATATATGTGTACATACACACACACACACACACACACACACACACACACACACACACTAATCCATACTGGATGAATCAAGTAGGTTTCTCTTTGTGCCGAGAGATATTCTATGTACATTTTGAATATATGCACACTTAGTCCTACATATTTGATGTGGATGTATAAACAGTTTCTTGTTTTGTATTATTTAGTTCTAAGTCCTTGTAAAATTACTGTATTTTCTTGAAACTTTGAATTGAATTCCTTGCTGCCATCCCCCATATCTCTCTTCAATAGTGTTTAGCTCACCTAATAAAACACTTTAAGTGTACTATATACATATCATTGATATCATAAGACAAATTGTACCATTGATATAACACATTACAAGTCACAAAATATAGTATCTAAATAAGTTTTCTATTTTTCCATCTTTTTATTACTTTAAATGAATCTGTACCCCTTGACATTTAGTCATGTCAAGCAATCTTTTATATATGTTATGCAAATTCATACTTGTCATAGCAGACAGGATATTTAGAAGTAGTCAACAATCTAAGATAATTGATGGAGAAACAATTATGTGATTTTGCATTTTCTTTTCTTAAATATGACAAAATACCCAAGCCAGTGGTGTATTGACATAGCTTCTCTACTTGCTATCAGTTATAAATACTGAGATTACCTGAGTGATTGTTTTCTCAGAAAGGCATAATGTAATCTCAAACCCAATACCTCAACAACCATGCACTAATTAAAACTGCAATTATATTTTTGCTCAAACAAAACGACTTAATAAACATTATCACAAACTGTTTACCCTTCCCAAAAACAATTTATGCTCACTAATACAATTTCCCATTAAAACTGCTGCCAGGTAAATTAAAAACTCTTGAAATAGTAAGTAAGTGGGAAATTAATTCAACAGTTTAATCTAGACCTAATAACAGTTGCAAGCTCAGAAAAAGATTGCTACAGCGGGGAGTTAATTAACAGCTTATTCCCCATTTGATAAAAGTAATCCACTCTAATTCCAGTGTAATTTACCTCAATGTAATATAAAACCACAAGATGCTTCTGGTGCTAGTAATTATTAGCTTTGTCCTGTGGCCACATTGACAATAAAAGTCAGCAGTATTTTAATAATAAGAGGGTGTCTGTTAAAAGCCCACACTTAAAGATATAATATGAAATCTTCTAACAGCAGTAACCATGTATGTTGCATACAAGCAGGGGATGCAGTTTAGATTTAAACTGCATTTAATTGCCCTACCTAGTTCTGGAAAACAGGTGTGGTAGGTAACAAGTAAGTATCTCATGGGCTTCATATTGGAAAGTACAGGGAAGATAGATGTTGCATCCAACAGCTATAATCTCTTCCTATTTGAAATATTGTACAAATTTATATCTATTCTCTCCCTTCCTTGCTACAATTGACCATATATATAATCAGATACACTAACCTCATTATGTACCCCCTGCATGGATACAAAAATTCCATTTATTACATATTATCTAAAGTATGAAGGTGAAAACTCCATATTTAAAATCCGTTAATGTTTAAGCTGTAACAAGCCATTCTAATCTTATTTATTAACTTTACAATAAATTAAGATGACTCATTCTCTTTGATTCTCTTTGGTATGTTCTATGTTTACTTTTTACTTTATGAAACTTTATTTTTGTCATATATAATTATGCATATTGTCATCTATTCATATAATACTTGTATATTTTAAAATCATTGAAATTGAATTTCCTGTTTCTAATCTTATCACTAATATATAATATATTAGTCAAAGTCTATATTATCATTACTTTACAGATGAGGAAACAAATATCAAAAATGATGAAGATGGTATTAGAACCTAGTTTGCCCATATTCTATTCAAATGCTCTTTTTGTTATATACTCCCAAGTATGGCTTGCAGTATGGATACTATGTGAATTGTTGCTAAGTATGAAATGAAGATAACAGTGAAAAATAATTATATGGTTTACTAAGTAAAGGTATCTTGAGGAGTGGGTACTGAATAAATACTTCACTTTAAAGAGAACAAGAAGGTGAAATTCTAAAATTAGATTGGCACAACAATGTCCTTTCCAAATTTGAATTTAGACTTGATTCTATATCAGAAGCCAGTGATACTCTTTTGAATACAGGATGACTGGAATAGGAATTTAGGCAGATTTTTCAGGTAGATATAGAGGTGGCTATATTAGCGCTGAGAAGTGGCAGTTAGGAGTATCTGGACATTTGAAGGTTGATGATCTGAGCTTGAGGAGGTAATGACTGAACAGTAACACAAAAAAGTGAGATTGTCATTCCTTCTTTCTCTCTGTGTGACATATGTTCTCCCTCTTCTTTAAATGATTATTTGAAGTCCTCATACTTTCAGATTACTTAACCAATTCCTATATATCACACAAAGACCTTGTCAAGTATGGTTTTGCTTATTGTAGCTATCCAGCAAATATTGAGAACTAGCCAGCTATGTGAAATCTTCAAGTGTTTAAAGTAGATGAGTCTGTAACATTATTTAGCATTTTACTGTTAAAGATAAGAATATGGAGTTCAGTTTTTAAAAGTTCACTATATATTTTAAATATTACTATTATTTTTGAGATTATAATATAATTACATAATTTCTCCTTTCCCTTTTCTCCCTCCAAATCCTCCCACATTATCATCCTTATTCTCTTTTAAATTTATGGCTTTTCTTTTAAATTACTTGTTGTTACATAGATATGGAAACTTTAGTATTGGTTTTAGTTAAAATATTAGTTAAGTGACAGGAGAATTAGGATGGAAATATTTACAATGAGTTTTTGAGTTACATATTTTCAGAAAATATCTGCTGTATTTACATTTTCTGTAGTTTATATAAGGGAAATGTATGAGACTCAATTATCATGCATTTTTTGTGCCTTTGTGCTAGGTGTAATGCTTCAAAGCTATACTATGGACATTCCTAGGATTTTGTCATTAACAAATGTTGATATGTTGAACGGCAAATAAATACATGAATAAAATACCAAGAACCCAAAGCTTTTTGACATTGATTAAAGAATATATATGACCATCTTCATCATTTCTACCATCATCTTCTGGATGTTTATCTTTCAAACAACTCAAAGCTTGTACTATTTTGTATAATTGCAATTCATTTGGAGTTCAATGAGAAAGAACTTAGTTTACAATCTTTGGATACAATTCCATGAATTGTGAGTTGGTGCTTTGGTACTTTGATATTGATAAAATTTTTCTTTTCCTTGATAATATTTATTTAATAGAGTGACTTTTTCTATTTTCTATTTATTTTATGATGAAAATATCCAAATATAGGTAACTCATATTTTTGATGGGTTCCACAGTTGCCCTACAGAAATCTTACATAGCTAACTTTAATGTGAAGAAATTTTCAAATTATGGAAACATTCCTGATTTTAACATAGTTATAATTAGCCGAACTTCTACTACATATAATGTGTTAAAATGCTGAGAATAAGAGTCTAAGTGCTTTGTTCACAATAGAGTATTTGTATCACCCCAACCAACAAAGCAAAGGCAACATCAAAGAAGAGTATGATGAAGAGTGTGATGAAGATAGAGAACACAAGAGAAAGAAGACTTTGGCAGGGTCAACAAAATATTTTCTTTCAAGATCCACACTGATATTTAACTGCAGAAAGAGAACTGGAAAACATGTGTTGTAGAATAGAAAGAATAAAAGAAGTGGAGGATGGAAAGGAGGGCTGTGAAATGCTGTCTTCTAGATTTTTATTTATTTTTATTTATTTCTTTTATTTATATTCATGAGGGATATTTTTCTGTAGATATATATTTTGCCAATTTTGTTATTGAGGTACTATTGGTATTATCAATGATTCCTGTAGTTCCAGAAAAAGTTCAGTTTGGATTGTGATCATATATACCAATGATCCTTTGAAGGCCTATTATTTTTATTTTATTTTAAATTCAGTTTTAGTTTTAAAATATAAAGGTATTTAATTTTTCTTACTTTATTCACTTCTTACATCAATTTTGATTTGCCCTTCTTCATCTGACTTTTGCATAAACCTTCTATCCATATTCACACCCTTTCCTCCTAGAGTTGTAATTCTCCTTAACATGCCATAGTGCTTCAACTCTTATCTCATTTACACACTCATTGATCTGTTCCTTTGGAATGCTTAGCTTTGAGCTTTATCGAGTTAATTCTAACTTCTTTACTGCTGATCTCAGAAAACTCTTCATTGAATGCTTTAGTTATTTCAGTGGGTGTCTTTTCCCAATCACTTCTCTATATCCCACTGCCAACTGTATTAAGTACTCTTCCTTTATCCTCCCTTGGAACCACAGAAGAGTATCTTTCTTGATTTTTGGTCATTGTGTTTTCTTTTCTAAATCATTAGAATTAGAATTACTGAGGTCAGGGACATTGGGTTTAGTTCTATGTTTTCAGTGTCAAAAAGAAATGTTTAACATTCATTAGAAATGATGATCAGAAGTAAAAAAGAGAAAGAGACAAAGCTAGGAAGATGGAGAGTGGGATGAAGATGGAGAACACAAGAGAAAGAAGACTTTGGGAGCGTCAACAAAATATTTTCATTCAAGATCCATACTGATATTTTAACTGCAGAAAGAGAACTGGAAAACATGTGTTGTAGAATAGGATTGATTCTGCTTCACTTTCACTATACGTACCATAAACCAGAAATATCTGTCATCCTCATCAACTATGTAGAGCACTTTGATATTTTAGAAAGATTACTAAATCTAATTGATACAGATTCATGTGATTGTTAGTTGGGTAGATATTTTTAAAAAAATGGAAGTTAGCTATTGATTGTCCTCAGGCCACAGTACTCTCATTCAAGATATATTTCTATCTACATATGCTAAAAATGGCAGACTATACAAATGGACAATACCACTCAATGCCTGCCAAGGCAAAAACAAATGTTAGGCATAAAGGATAAAAAAATATTAAAACTTTCAAAACTGACAATGTGTGTATATATGTACACTTAGACACAAATATTTTAATGTAAAGAATATTTGTAGATGTATGACCAGTCTCTATGAATAGAGTTCTGAATTTAATTTTTTTTTGTCTCATAAATATAATTTCTTTAAAAAAGTAACCATGATTTTCAAGAAAGAAGTAAATATTTTGCATTTACTATGTGAGGATATTTAAATTGCTTCTGTCCATCTTTATATATTTACTCTTGATTTTTATAGCATAGTGCCCTATTCATGTTTCAAATACTTTTGTTCTGAATATAGTCATTCAAATGAACATGCTTTGAAGAGTAAGCTATTCTTAATGGATATATCAGTAATGACTTCTTTCCCTTCTCATCCAAGAACACAATTGATCATATCCTAAATAAGATGAAGAGTGTATTGAAATAGTACAACAAAGGATATGGAGTAGGGAGTGAGAAAAATTGTGGTTCTTGGAGGAAGTTTCAGGGAAGTAGCAAAATGTGCTGTGGAAGTTTATTTTTAGTTATGGATAAAATAATTGTTTTGTTCACTGTTGAGTGAGGGGCTGCCTAGGTTTCAGCATTTTGTACTGTCTCCAGGTGCTGGATTTATGTGGGGGATGTTTGATTGGTCATGATTTGCATGTGCTATCAGTTGAATACCTGAGGAGTTCTGAATCAATAAAAACACCTTAGCTCAAATGCTCAGGGCACCGCTGTCCAGTATGGCAATGGCCAGGATGGTGACTACTTCTGCTGAGGTTTGGTAGAGTTTGCATGTATGTATACGCTTCCTATCTCTCCCTTGGTGAACCACCACAGCAGTGAACTTCGATATAGAAGAGATCAAAACAAAACAAAACAACAACAGCAAAATTGTACGGAACAACAGTTAATGGAAAAAGAGACTTTGAAAGAGGTCAAGGAGGGGTATGTGGGACAATTTGGAGGGAGGAAAGGAAAGGAGGAAATGATGTAACTATATTATAATCTCAGAAGATAAATGAAATAATTAAAATACATTTTATATGTGAAATAATTTTCTAAAGAATAAGTGTAAAACACTTTAAAATAGAAATTAAGGTGAATAAAACTTTGAGAAAATTCAGAAAATTATTATTTTCCTTCAGTTCATATGCTGTGTATGTTTATATAACTCATGCGGGTTAGAAGAAGGCATTGCTCTCCTAGCATTGGCGTTATAGGTGGTTGTAAGCCATCAAATGGGTTCTGGGAACTGAACCAAGATCCTCCGAAGGAGCAGTAAGTGCAAATTCTGCCACCCACTTGAGATTTGCTTCTAATTTGTATCTTCTCATATTTTAGGTACAAAATATTTCTTTTCCATTGTGAGCATTAAGTGCTTTATTCATATACACTGTAACATTTTAAAATTGCAGTTGGCATTTTGGATATGAAAATAAATCACATAATATTACATATGAAAGTTTCATATTGTTGATTAAATGCATTTTATTGTTTGGTTAAGGAAAATATTTTATTATGCTCTTTTCCACAGCAGTATTCCTGTGTAGAAGGTGAGCTGATTTTAAATCCAGTCTCAACCATACTGTCTTTCTTCTTGGAAACACATTAAGTACTGATGCAGTTAGCTGTGAATCTTGGTGCTTTGCAGGACAGGGACAAACTAAAATCCAGTAACTATCTCCTGCTCTTTCTCATTTTTCAAGCTGGGAGAAAAATCATAGATTATTTTCCTATATTATAGTTCCTTTGTGAAAGTCAATTATTAGGGGAGCACAACAAGAAAAACTTTATGCATAAGTTTAAAAAATATTTCTTGTTTCTCTCAAAGGCTCAAAAATTCAAAAAGAGTTTCAAGGACAAGCTTTTGATAAAATCATCAAAATCAGTTTCTTCCCTGATGTTTTCTCCTACTCATTCAGGATCTGACACTTTTACATTTTCTTAATGATGGTGTCAAGTAATTGTTTAGAGCTGAATCAGTTTCCAAAAATTTGAAAGGGATCATCTGATTTGAAATATTAAAGAATGTAAAATACTGATTACTGTAGATTACCAAGGAGATGGGTGAGACTGGAGTTATTTTTTCCCTACAATATCTTTGATAGTAGATAATAGAATTACAATCAGTCCAATGTTAATAAAAATTTCATAATGTAACAAAATGCTACATAGATACTTGTTCATTAATATTTGCTGATTAATATTTCACATTTATTTGTGCATCAGCATGCAAGTCATGTAAGCAAAATTTTAATGGAAGGAAGCAGTGCTTTAATGGAAATGTGGGTCATTGGTTTGCTGATGTGCCATGTTGGACATTTTACTGTAAAGAATTGTTTCCATTATAAAACACCACTTTAGAGAATTTAAAAATATAACCTAAAAAGATAGATGCCAACTTTAAATTCTTTCTGTAATAGATTTGGCACTTGAGAGAATTTTTTTCTTTACGAATTTTAATGACCAAAAAATTGATCTGGCTTGCTTTTGAGTTACTGTGAATTGGAACAAATTGTTAATTATGTTCAGCTGCAATTTGAGGGCTTAGAAAACCTCCAAACAATGACTGTGATTTCAATAATAGTTGGCAAGTGATTATTCCAGAGTTTTAGTTGGTTTGTGTGTGTCATTCAACAGAAGAAATAGTAGATAGAAGATTTAACCTTGAAGAATTTTCTCTACCTAATTTTCGAATAAAATTTGTGTGGTGATCTTAGTCTTTTAGGAATCTTCCTGGAAATTCTTCATAACAATTGTTCATCAGGACAGACTTTAGTAATAAAGAAAATTTATATTATATATAGAAAATAGTAAGTAGCTCTTGGTGTAATAAAATAATACCATTACAACATAATTGGAATATAAGACTATTCATACAAACGTGTATAAAGTAAATGCGTTTTATTATGAAACTAAGTTGTACTGCATTTGACTGCAACTAGTTGCTTTAGCTTGATTTTGCAAAACATGATAAAAATACAGGTTATAACAAGTTATATAATTTTTAGGTACTTATTTCCATGGATAGAGATTACTGTTTCCCCTCTACATGATATCCAAAAAAATCCCTGTTTACTATTATACCAGTATATCTTACGGGCAAGTTATGGTTGTTAAGTTACAGGTTTGTAGTGAGAGATACTGATAATTACCTTTTTTCACCATTAGTGTGCAGAGTACCCTCCAGTACCATGAATGCTAGTCAGTAGTGGTAAAGCTGCTAGTTAAGCATCAACCTGATGAAGTATGTTAGTGTTGTTTTCAGCAATACGATTTTATCATCATGTTGTGGAGAGAAATCAGTAGTCTTGGCAATAGTTGGGGTGCTCATTTGGCCAATAACTCAATAAGATGTAACTCATTCCAGTCACTGAAGTTTTTGCATCATGGCATAATATGTCTATTTGTGGCATTGGCCACCCCATTATTTGATGATTATAATTAGATTCTCTTTATAAATATATACAAATATTTGAGGAAGCTTCTACAATAGGTTTACATACAATCTCTCAAATGTCCTTTAATGAAAAATGTCCTTCCTCAGGTCCCCTTCATTACCATTCTTTTCCATCACCCTCCCTATTTAACCATCCTACCCAAGTTCAGCTCCTTTTCTCCTCTTTCTGAAACAATCCATTCTATATTCTCTTCCTTGGGATATTCTCTCCTCTCTAGTCTTTTACTAGGTACCTAACTTCGATGGTTAAATGGACTGTAGCATCCACATATATGGCTTAAGTGCTAACATCCACATATAAGAGAAAAACATACATTGTAAATGAATCCTCTTCCATGTGTGTTTTCCCAGACACAGTTCTTCTGCCCCAAGGAGTGGTGAAACCTTCTGGGGCCTACTGCCTCCAGGCAGAAAAGCCATGTGGGAACAAGGCATGGGGGGACCACGGTTCTTACTGCATTCCCATCCTGTCTTTGGAGGATCCCCGATGAGTTGACGAGTACACAAACTCTGGAGAAGCATGCGTTGTTGGGCCTTTTGGATATGAACTTCCTGTCTAGAAATGTTTTTGTAAGTTATTATTGACTTTTGGGTGAAGTTTGTTTATTTTTTCCATGCATTCAGATATTAAACGGCCCTAAAGCAAGGTCCACTTACAGAAGAGATATAAAGAAGCCCCCTCATTCCCAAAAGGAAATATTTTTGTCTTCGTACAGAAATCTACATTCCAGATATTTCAACAAATCCATGCTGACTAAGAGAATAGTTGACTCTCCCCAGAAGAAAGAAAGACCTAACCAAACTTCACCCCAAGGCTGCTAAAAACATACAAAAAACATTTCACAATAGGAAGTTCATATCCAAAAGGAGACCATCCTAAGAGCATTGGTGTGAGGGTGTCAGATCCTTGGGAACTGGAGTTACAGACAATTGTGAGATGCCATATGGATGCTTAGAATTAGACCTGGGTCTTCTGGAAAATAGCTAACGTTCTTAACTGCTGAGCCATCTCTCCAGCCTCTGTTACATTAATTTTTAGATATTAATTCACCGTTACATTCATGAAATTAATCTCAGTTGGTCATAGTTTACATTTTCTGGACTTTGCTTGCATTTTGTTTGAAATCACATGTCTATATTTCTAAAATATGTTTTTTGTTGGTTTCCTTAACATATTTACATCTTTGATAAAAGAGTAATAGCAACATAGAATGAGCTGAAAAGTATTCCTCTTCTTTTTGGATGAATAGATTTATGGAAATGTGTTCATTTATCATTAAAACTCAGAATTGTGGATCCCAGTCCCAATGGATATAACTATAAACTGACTCTGACACCAAAGGCTCTGGTTTAATTGTAGCAGAGGGTAGGAAAGAATTGTAAGAACCATAGGATCAGGGAGTTTGCTATGAGATTGTATCTCCTAGTAATGTCAGAAGTTATACACATAGTTTCACCAACATAACTTCCTAAATATGACTTGAGCAAAGATGACAAAAATGGACATGCTAAAGTGGAAGGAAAAAGATCACTAGGCCTCAACTCTATGCAAAAGAACTATATATAAGGGAAAGATGCAATAGATGCCATAGAGTTCTATGCAATAGAATTATATATAATAACTGTGTATATATATATATACACACACACACACACATATATCTATATACATATGGAATACTGAGAACAGGAGAAATACTCTTCCCCAGGGAAGAATACGCCAATTGATTTTCCAATACTAAGGGGTCAGCCCTGAAAACATACATACAAATAACATATGCAAACAGAGCAGGGTCTCTTTATGTATTTATGAATGTATGTGTGTTTATGTATGTGTATACATATATATACCTAACAACAATTAATAAAAAAGAGATCATGAATTTTAAAAAGAACAAGGTGGAATAAAGGGAGAGTTGGAGGGAAGAATAGGGAAGGGGAATATTATGTAATTATATTATCATCTCAAAATAATAAAGGGAAAAATTAAAGCTAAAAAAATAGTTTTATAAAATTCTTTAGGGCAATTTGAGTTCTAAGATTTCCTTTCCATGTAAGAAGTCAGTGTCATCCATTTGACTTCAGTAAATCTCTCTGTATATATTTTCTATTAATTCTTCAATCCATTTTGATATTTTCTGCCATTTTAGTAGTTTGTTCAATTTCATGTTTAATTTTTAATTTAATTTAATTTAATATTTGTCATAAAATTTTTCACACTATTCATTACAATCCTAAATAAAATAGTGCACTTTTTTTCATTTTTAAATTCACAATTGAGGATCAGTAAATTAAGGTATGTATTGTACAACTGTCACCAGCTTATAATTTTAGACATTTTTCATAAAAACAAAATGAAACCCCTTGTCCACTGTGGAATCATTTCTTTTTACACAATGATTTCAGTTCCTCAGTCTCATTATTTTGTTTTCTTTCTCTGAATTCTGGATATTTCTCTGTCTTGATATATCCAATGAATGGTACAATACAATATCTATTTTTCTGGCTTTTTTGAATTAGTAGAATCTTTTACAAGTTTCTTCTCTGTTGTAAGAAGTACCAATACTTTTTCATGTCAGTGTTAAAATAATATTGTAATATAAAGCTTCGAGTCGTATAGTTGCATGAAACTTAATTCAAATATTAACTTGAATGATCTTAAAATATAGTCTCCCTCATGTCCATAAGACTCTTCTTACACTTTTATTCTAATTCACTGAATCCTATGTGAGATTTCCAAACTTGAGAAGCTATGAGATAATGAATTCGTATTAATTTAATCTGCTGTGTTTTTTGTAAATTTGGTATATTGACAATATAAAATTAATGCACTTTACTTTTAGTTATTTCTACTTTGGTAGTTCATTTGTCATATGTAAACAGCTATCTTATATATTTTTTACTTTTATTTTAATCTGTATATATATTTCCTGTAGTTCTAGTGCTTTAATTTATATGAAGAAAATCAAAATCTTCATGATTATCTTGCTTTTGAAATGTACAGCTCTCTCTTGCTCTCTGTCTCGCTCTGTCTCTCTTTCTCTCTCATCGTTCAAAAGAGAATGGCCTCAATAGGTTCATGTACTTGAATGCTTGGTTCCCTGTTGTACTGTTTGGGAAGTATTAGGAGATGAAGCCCTATTGGAGAAAGTGTCTTACTGGCTTTGAACATTCAAAATCCACACTATACCCAGTCTCTCTCTCTCTCTCTCTCTCTCTCTCTCTCTACCTGACTAAGACTTGTGGATCAGATGTCAGGTCTCAGAAACTGATACAGTGTCAAGACTGCCTGCCCCTGTGCTCTGTGCCATGCATCATTGAGCAAGACCTCAAGTAAATACTTACAGGTATAAGTTGCCTTGGTTGCTGTGTTTTTTTTATAGCAATGGACCAGTAACTAAGACAGAAGTTGGTACTGGGGACTGGCCTATTGCTCTGATAGTCCTAGCTGTGCTGAAGACTTTAGTACTTTGGACTTGAAAAGTAGATGTGTGTTTAATGGGCCATCATAGTAGGAACGTGGAAGATATTGCTAAGGGCAGTATGAATGATGGAATTTAAGCCAAAGTGGTTTCAGAAAGGGAGAATATTAGAGACCATTCTTTTGATATTTTAGCAGAGGCTAACTTGAAGTTTTGATTAATGTAGTTAGTTGGCAGAGGAAATTTCAAGATAACCTACTATTGTCACATGGTAATTTGTGATCACTTTTATGCAGATCTGCAATGAAAAGAAGCAAGTGTGCAAAAGGAAATACGAAATTCATAGTTTGAGAAGAAAATGTGAACCAGGAAATATAGTGTTGGAGCCAACTACTGTGCTCAAAGATATGAGAAGGAATGGCTTAAGGAGAAATGGAAAACAAAAGGGAGTAGTATCCCCTGGGAAAGACTCTAGGCAGCTAAATTTACAACTTGTGAAAAGAAAATCTTTCTTTAACTAAGGAAACTATCAACAAGAAAAGGTTATTCAAATGTAAGTCATGCAGAGGGCCTGGTTTCACCCCAAACTGGAAGCAGAACTTGATTGTGTGGGCCACAAAGTTTTGTATATAGAGGAAAAATGATACAGGTGTAAAAGAGATGTGGAGTCTTCCTCTGTGGTTCAGGAAACCAGCCAAGGCCAAGCCAGGCATGTGGCAGGGGAGTTCTTGCATGAAAGCTTAGAAGGGACATTTCATGAAACTATAAAGGTAATACTTGGATTGTTTTGGAGAGCCCATGATGAATACGCCAAGGATAACTGCTAAGGAGAGCTTTATATAAGGTATGGAACAATCCCAAGGGAGAGTACTGTGTTGCAATCAGCAAAGCTGGAAGGTATGAGAGATCTGAAGAGCCATATTAGTCAGGATTTGGCGTTTGCCCTGCTGGATTTTGTTCCTGCTAGATTTTGGTCCAGTATGCCCTCACTATGATTCTTTTCCTCCCTTTTGGGATGGTAATGCATCTTCTGTGCCACTCTATGTTGGAAGTATGTAATTTTATTTTTTATTTTATGGGGTGTGGTTACAGATAAAGGATTGACTTTGGACTATGAAATAATAGTGCTGAGAGTAGGAAAGACAATGGAGACTTTTGAAATTGGACTGAAGGCATACTGTACTATGATATGGCCACAAGCCTTTGGGGAGCAGGGGGTAGAGTATGGTAGGTTGAATGAGAACAGCCCCCATAGGCTCATATATTTGAATGTTTGGTTCCCATTTGGCCAACAATTATTGGAAGATGTATCTCACTAGAGGTGTTTTTGAGGTTTCAAAAGCCCATGCCAAGCCCAATCTTGCCTTTTTTGCATGCAACTTAGGGATCAGATGTGAGCTCTCAGCTACTGCTCTAGTGCCATGCCTGATTACAGTCATATTTCCTGTCATGATGCTCATGGACTAATCCTCTGAAACTGTAAACAAGTCCCCAGTTAAATATTTTCTTTGTTGAATTGTCTTGGTTATGTTGTCTCTTCACAGCAGTAGAACAGTACATGTATATGTACATACATCTGTGGGTATAAATTACTGGGTTGACAGATTTGCTTTAAGTTTTATGAGGATGTCCTTCACATGTATTTGTCCTTGCATACATTCTAATAATAATTTAGATTCCTTTGAAAGAAATTTTTTGTTCCTGATACTTTGTATTCATGGCATTCTTTAAAATTTCTTTATATTTATTTTTCCCAAATTAGGCCATTATGTCATCAAATATTTTTCTGACACTTTTATTCTCATGTTTTCTCAGAGTCCAATTACTCATATATTTAGTCACTTGACTATTAGAGTTCTTTGATGCTCCTTTTGTTTGTGGGTCAATTTTATTCAATTATTGTTATTCTTGTGGCTTCCTTGTTTACACTACTTGAGGTTCAATGTTTTTGTTCTTGGGTGTATGCAGTTTATTGGTTTTATAGGCATTCATGGTAATTTTCTCTCTTTAAATTTTTTTCATTTTATCCACTTAGTTTTTATTTGCTATAGAAATTATCATTTGTTTATGTGTATTTAAGAGTCCTTGGTATATTAATAATGCTTTTTTATTCTAATTTTCTTGACAATTTTAACTTCCTACTCTACTATAAAATGGATCAGAGTGTTTTTCTTCCATCATTTTTTGGAGGTACACATATTTTCTGGTATTTCAAAATACTTGCTTGTTTTGACCTTGTCTGATTAGTTAGTAAAACAAAAGCTACATTTTGACTTTTCTTAGTTATCTGTTGTTGGTTTTTACGATTTGAGTGATACTCTTTCACCTTCAGTAGTACAGCTTTTGCTGTAATATCTTGATGACATTTTTGCATTCTCAGTATTTTATTTTAGAACAAGAGTTTAATGTCAGAGCTGTACTCATAGGAGTAATAATAAATACTCAGGTCCAGTATGATTCATAATATTTTAATGATGTTGAAGACATAGATACTATTTTGGATTCACAATGTAGTGGAAGAGTCAAGTGTTGAACAAAGAAATCATTATGTGTTGATGTAGATGTAGATGTGGATATAGAAGTAGATTCATCAGGTGTAGACATTGATTCAGTGCAGAGGACAGTTTATCCTTTAACTAATTAAATGACTGGTTCTTGCCTGGACCCCTGGAGCTCTAAAGCTTTTCAGGCTCTTTACAATCTAGTCTTAATCCTTGAACTGGAAGGTTTCAGCCTTCATACAATCTAGAATATTTAAACTGCTAGCTAGGACCTAAAAGACCAAACTTAGCCTTCTGAGACCTACTGCTGACTGAACAACGCTCTCTAGCTCCTTCTGAACTCCTACTCTTCTTGTTCTACTGACTCTTCAGCCTGATTCTCAACTGACTGACTCTTCTGTCTTCTCCTTAACTGACTCTTCTTAACTGAGTATGTTAAGCAAATGATTCTATGTACTTACTCTGGTAACTCTTCCTCTGATTAGTCATTTTGTCTGCCATTCACTTTGACTCACCTCAGATGTCACTTCCTGTGTGACACTGACTCCTGCTTTCTCCTTTCTGTGTCTGCTTCCTCTGTTTTTTTCTAGGGATTAAAGGCATGGACCACCATTACCTTCTGGATACTATGATTAAAGGTGTTTGCTACCACCACATTCTGAATACTAGATTTAAAGGTGTGTCTACATTCAATCTAGACCACATATGCCTCTGAATGTAGACCCCTAGAATGTAGAACTTAGCTACATGCCAGGGAAGGAAATTCATGTTCAAAAACATTCTGAGTTTGTCATCATGTTTTATCTGTACTTATACATCTATATTTTTATATCAGAAGTTAAAAGTATTTAAATACGAATAGGGAGTGGAATGTGGCTTATTCTATAAATCATTTTACTTTGCGGCCTCTTTAACTATTAAAACATGTTTGAAACTAGTTTTCCATTAAATGTTTTTTTTTCCTTACAGAAATTCTCCATTTTGTTTTAAATAATCTATAATTTATTTGTGGTATGAAGTCATGTTTGCCTTTTAGATGAAAGATACTCTAGTATTTTTAAACATCATATTTTCTCTTACTGCTGGAATATTTCTAGAATCTTTCTTTTTCATTTCTGTATACATATCTCCTACCACTATCCTGTGCTGACTATGGTATCTGCCACCTTTCTATTTCATTGCCTATATATTTTTTAATTTCTTATTATATCATTCCTACTTAGAGAAGCATTGCCTTTTAGTAAAATTTCTTAACAATACGGCATCTTGTTTGGGGTCAGCAATGGACAACAACATCTCAGTGGAGTAGACTACAAGTTGTACCATGGCTGACTTTTTTGGTTGGAGAGTATTAGAAATATAGTGTCAAATTTTCTATTTGGACTATATTGTCAGAACTTTATTTTTTCATAAAAATGTTTTAATTACTGAGTTATTTGGATTCTGTTTTTTGACTAAGAATAAAGTACTATCATTGATGACTTCTTACCAGATGGTGTGATCCCTAGATACCTCATATAAAATATAATATATATGCAGCAGTACCAATAATTCAGGACCTGTGGCATAAATCAGTCACATGGCTTGTTATAGCAGATGGAGAAAACCCTCCCTTTCTCATTCTTTTGTCCTAATTCCCAAGATATTATTGCACTTATTCTACATAACTCCCATATAGATCATGAATTAAAAGTTCAGAATACATTTTGGTGTAAATTAATGTTGCTATTACTGACAAATTACTATACATATGTACAAATATAAAAGTTGAGTTAACTATATTACCCAGTTTATCATTTTACTCAGAGAAAAACTGTAGTACAAGAATAATAATTATTTAAAGCAATCTTTGTGTTTTGTCAAGTGAGAAACCATACCTGTCAGAATGAATAAATTTTTATTGTGTTTTTTCCTTCAGTTGTCAAACCGTCTCAAACAGCTAATTAAATATCAGTCACTATTAAAATATAATTATGTTAAAATTTGTTGTTTTGGCTCAAATTTAATAGTGTTCTGGAAACCTTTATTAAGAGATTTATTTTATTTTCAATTTTATGTATCTGTGAGGATTTGTGTGTAAATATGTGCATGTGTGTTGAAAAAAGGCCAGAAGAGACCAATGGATTCTATGAACTGGAATTGTGATCCACTGAACACAGTTACAGAGAACAGAACTTTGGTCGTCTTCCCATATGACTTAAAGAAGCAAGATTTTTGTGGAAAATAGAATTCATTTGCAACCTTGTCCTAAAAATTTCAATGAATAATTCTCAAATTTGTATTGGAAAAATAGAAAATGGTATTATAATTTTGGTACGATTTTTAAAGATGATGAGAGAAAGCATCATTATACATAATACTTTAATATTTTCAAAAATATATTTTATATATGTTATCTTGTGTATACCTTATACTCAGTACAGAGGACTCTTCCGCTTCACAGGAGAGGAATTCAAAACCCTATTTACCATCACTGTCTTGATCTTTGTGCAATATCCTTTCTACTATCTTTGGAATAAACTATAATAAGAAGACCTCATGAAGTTCTAAGAATTTATGAAGCTAAAAATGGGAGAACTACCATATATGATTGCCTTCATGCTATTGATCCAAATTCTGACCTACCCTTTGGCAAAGAATCTGAAAGTTTCTTAAATTTGTCTGTTCCTTACTATACCATATTTTTTTCCAGACAAAGTCTTCTTTGTAAGAGGAACAAAATGAAGATTCTATTAAAAGTTATATCACATTGAAAGCACGATCAGTGCTTGTCACCCATTCCTATTCGTGCATCTGAAAAATATAGTAAGGCAAAACAGAATTCTCTTTATTTGAAGACAAATGTGCTCTATTGTTCATGAAGGAATTAAACTTTGATTTTTTTTATTTCATATGCAATCCAGAAAATGAAATTTCAATGTGTTCTGGGACAAAATTATTTTGCAGAAATCTTTTATGAGTATACTATCTTCCTTTCTTCTTATTTCTCACATCATAGTCAGAAATGGTTAGCTTTTTTAATATGTGAGGGAAAAAGAATTCTGACAGATACAATTATTTCTACAAAATAGATGGAAAAACAAAAAATAAAACCACATTAAATTGTATGTATATCACCATGTTGTATTTATAAGAAATGAGCATCATAATTCAAATGTTACTACTACTACTACTACTACTACTAATCTGTAATGTATATTTAGTTGTTCAACATATGCAAATGTTCCATTTGTGATCTGCATTAGACCATATTGCAGAATTACATGCTATATAGTATCAATTAGCTTATAATTGGAACACTGAGAATTTACAAAAGATCATACATACAGAATATAATAGAGTCCATGTGTTAAAGATTTAGCACCATGATTTGCCAGTAATGAAATACATTAGAACCTTTAAAACATGTGGCTATTATACCAAGGGATACACACTTTTCTAAAAGGATTTGTAGAACATAGTCACTTCTCTTTACTTCCTGGCTGGCAATCTAAGTTTTGCTATCTGATTTTGCTATACAGTGTGCCTTGATGGGCTATTTCAACACTGGTCCAAAGCAATGGGAACAGTCATCATGAACTGGAATCCTCCAAACCATGAGATAAATATTTTCTCTTGAAAACTTAACTATCTTATTTATTTTGATACAGTAACCATAAGCTGAATGATACAATGATGAATGCATCATTTGAGAAATATTGCGGCTATTTCACACTTTACTCTGACCTCTATAACATACTGATATTATAGAGAAACCACATCCACTTAAATGTCTAAGGTTTTTGGCAATATATGTATTAATTCTCATATAGCACAGGCTGTGTCCAAACAACAACCATATATTATTAGAAAATTTACACTTTATACATGAAACATATTTAAAATATTCCTGTTAAAATCTTGTCAATGCAGATTAAATACTTTTCTTACTTAAGTAATTGGAGGTATTCTGTCCTCCTTTTGAAATTCTTCCGTTATCAATGATTCCTTATTAATTTATTGACTTCTATGGCTACTTCAATTTAAATATTGATATCTAAATATTCAAAGCTAGCACGTCCATATGAGAAAAAGATGTGTATCAGTGGCTTTGGGGACTGTATATTCTCATTCATATTGATGATTTCCAGGTCTATTAATTTACCTGTGCATTTCATTTCTCAACCTATTATAAATACTTCAAGCTACAATAATGAGTGGCTTGGCAAGATGTGCCCACTGTTGCAATAGTGGCACAGATGTTATGGGAGTAGTCAGTCATTTTATGCTTAGATATAAACCTTGTTCCACAAGACTTAATTCATTCCTGGTACCATTTACTGTACAGAAAACCTGTAGTTAGCTAGTCATGGTACCTAGAGAAAAAGACAACTGAAAGAACATAGTAATAAACTAACCCATGTGTTCTTATCTTCATATTAATAAGTTAATGTGTCTCCAAACCCTCACCAGAGAAACCTTTTATTCCCTCAATAAATGGCAATGATTAGAAACAGTCACAACTTGTTGACATGCAGAGAATAAAAGACTGTTGAGTGCTCAGCTTTAAATGGGACATCTATCTCACACTTCCTTTCTGTAAGGCTTAGGTTTCATCATGGAAGAGTGGATAGAAAGATTGTAAGAGCCAAAGACAATGTATGTCCACAGTAAAACTGTATTTCCTGATGTAACAGGACTGTTGCACTCATGAACTCATAGTAATTGGTACAGCTTGTATAAGATCTACGTCAAATCAAACTAGCCAAAATGCCTGTGTGGATGGAGAAGCGGTTGAAATTTTTGTTGAAAGGCAATTGGGAATTATTAGCTGTTGTGAAAGGAGGAGTCAGCTTCTTCACCGTACAGATCTATGTTCTATTAAATGTTCCTACATTAATGTACAACAGGCACCACTAAGTAGATTTAGAGGCTTTTTGAATTTTTTTAAAAGAAGAAGAAGAATACATGAAGTTGTGAGGAGGGGCAGTGTTTAAAAAGATGGAGATATATCTGGCAGGAGTTAAGGGGAGGATTTGGGAGTGAATATGATTAAAATACATTGCAAGACATTCTGATAGCTTTAATAAACATATCAAAAACAGAACCTATGAAGTTGTGAAGGAAAACATTAGAGGTTATAGGGAAAGAATTAGAAGCAAGAGAATGTGGATTTGATTTGATCAGCATATATTATACCCATATATGAAATTTTCAAACAATATTTTTAATTGAGGCTAGTGTATTTTGAAGCTAACTCATGTATTAATATTGTAGCTTACAGTGAAAGTCATTGTATGAAATTCTGGATACTTCTCCACTTATTGATATAAATGAAACAAGATAGTTAAGGTCTCTTTGTCTAACTATTTTTATCTGTTAGATAAGATGATTTTAAGTTACTTTACTATTGGGGAACTGACTGTGATAATGCAAATTAACAAAACTATCATATAAAACTTATGAGGTAAGTAAATTTTAATGAATCATTGAAAAATACTCTATTTGATTTTAGTAGTGAATAAAATGTAGATTTTAGTCAAAATTTATGAGCAAATATTTTTCTTGTAATGATATATATTATAAGATAATTTCATTCATGAATATAATGTATTTGGTCATATTCACCCACATACTTTAAAAGCAAAATTGCTTTGAGTTTCACCGGTGTATTCATGTGTTGAAATCTGAAAATATCAATACATTTTGAAATCTTAATTCAATTGGAACACATAAACAAGTTCATATTTAAGGCTGTAGAGGCAGAAATATTTAAGTATTTCTTAACAATTTCAAAACAATTAAGTATTGATTCAGTATGTATATTTAATTGTTTTTAATTACACATTTTCTGTCTTACTTTTAAAACTAAAAAGAATAAGTTAAGTTAATGGTAATTTATTCTGGCTTTTGTGTATGTAGCTCCTGAGTTTTTAGACTACATCTATTGAGAAACAATATAGGAAACCAAAAGTACGTTGCTTTCTTCTCTTGAACTGACTGCTCTACTTAGGCTACAAAAAGACTTTGGTAGTAAAGGTAAACTAATTCCAGTTCATTTGAAAATAGTCCTAACTGTATACTTGCTGTGGAAAAGTTTTTTTTTTTCCTTAAAGTGGCCCATGGACAAAGGGTATAAAATAGGATAACATCTTCTCTTAAATCAGGCAATTACTGAGACTCTCAGTTGCATTTATTTCTGTTACTTGTAGTAGTGGAATGGGCTGTTTCTTTAATATTGAGAATAATTTTATTTTTGAGGTAGATAAATTGATAAGCAGCCTTTTGTAGCTTCTTTATGCTTGCCACCATGAAAAAAGGCTTTGGAAAATCTTTAATCTTTCTATATTTTATGTTTACCCTTACAAAACTTTTTATCTTGCAGGTCAGAAAAACACCCTCAATAGTCTCCTGAAATATTAGTCTGTTTTTTGTTTGAAATGGGAATGCCAAACATATTGTAAATTCTTTGAGTCTCAAAAATATTCTAATCTGAGCCCTCAATCCTCAGGATATTTAAATTTTGATTTATTCCAGAGAACAGTTAACATAGTTAACTTATTATTTTCTCTACTCTGCCTTCTCTTTGTGATTGAGAAGATCTTCAGTGAGGATTAGAGTGGTGGACTGGGAAGGGGGAACCATGAAGAGCTAGTAAATAGTGCTAAATAATCTTTTGACAAGGAGAGAAAGTAAGAGAAAGAAGAGAAAGAGGATACCCTAGTCTATAGTTTTCAAAGACAAGTAGGTTTGAGGGGATTGCCAATGCTAGATAGCTGTCTCATTTCAATACAGAATAGTTCTTAAACTTTTTGATTGACAGCCTTTGTATAGAGGCTAGTGAAATATTATAACCATTGATATATCTTTTAAAACAGAGATATTTAAGATAGTTTCTTTTGACTTTTTTCCATTTATTTTGAAGATATTTTCTAATCTATTAATTTGTAAGCTCTACCTTCTCATTAAAATTTAACTTTGTGATGACAATTTGGTTTAGAAAGTATCCAGCAAATAAAGGTTTTCGATGAATGATGAGAAGCTGTCACCTCCAAACCCTTTTTTCAAATTACCACAAGATTCAGATGCTTATAAACTGCTTGCATCTGCAAAGAGAAATGGCACTCTGAGATAATTATTAGGATGCTTCAGAAATAAAACACAGTATAGTAAACTTTTATAGTGGTATTCTAATCACTAGAAAAAAACTAATAATTTGAGGCGACATTGGTCTTCTGGACAATTATTCAATAAATAATATTTATGAATGTTTGTATTATAATTAAAATAAGTAATAACAATGTAATATCTTATAATATTAATAATTATTTCTCAACATCTTAAAAATGCTCCATAGTAGATTTACAAACCTCACTAAATTTGCTGTAGTTTTGAGAATAAACTATAGAACTAACCATTTTTCTTTGTTCTAGAATAATAATATTTAAAACTCTTCACACCATTAGAGGAAGAGAATTTTGAAGTTAGAGAATGGTTCAATCTATACAACTTTCACTTTCATAATTTTAAAAGTGTCACTACTGAACATGGATTTTCAATGAATTTTGTAAATTTTATATAAAAAATGCTTGGTATACAATTGTGCATGTTTTTTTTTCTCACATCTTGGCTCTAATGCAAACTATAATGTAACAATCAAACCATTCTAGATAATGGAAAATGCACAATCACATCATAATAATTATCATAATTATTGGCATCATAAGTATTATTTACTCCAGTACTGGTTTTCTGTGAAAAACATTTCTTAGGAATTAGTTTTTATGTTTCATTTTACATTTTTGTAAATACATCATGGTATCATATTGGAATGTTGGAACTAAAGGAGAAAATCCTGTTACAACTAACATTGCACTCTTAGATAACAGAGTAGGAATTGTTTTACTAAACTACTAACTGCCAAATAATACATAGCTATTAAAGCTTCAAGAAGAAAACCAATTCATTTCAGTCTGATATCACCTAAAACTGAAATATTATATTAAAGCTAAACAATTGCAAATGGATTTGGTTGAGATTAAAAGTCAAACCTATTTCTTTTCTTTCATCTTCAGTGTTCCATTTCCTAGGAGTATGACCTTAGTCAAACATATATTAAAGTTAGCTTTTGATCTTAACCCTCTTTTGTGGTTAAAAAAAGTCTATCTTTAAATTTCACTTCTAGAGACAATCATTCTATTGTGTATTAATGTTCCAGTAGTGTGTGAGTAAATAGGATTCTCTGATGTATGTGATAGAAGACTGGTTAAATGGGACAATCATTTTTGTGTCAGAGACAAGAATCAAAGGAAGCATTCTTTAGATGTTATTAACTGTGGGACTGGGAGTGGGGAGGATTCCCTGCAGGTCAGTAGAAACATGTTAACTGGTCAGTCGGCTAGCTCTTTAGGTCTTTGAAGAAAATGCCCTGTAATTTAATAACAGGTAGCTGCTCAATTGTAATGTAATTTTCTTCTCAACTGTTAGAACCACTCTATTTTCAGTGGGGGTCAAATACTTCTTTAAATTTATTTTTAAAAATATTTTTTCTTTAGAAACAGTTTAATATGCTTTGGAAAGATGATAAATTTTTGTTCTTTATGTCTTTGACTAAATAGAGCATAAAGAAATTGGCATGTTTAATTAAAACACTAAGACATTACAACAAATGATAATTGAATTAAAAATAAATTATATGTTTGCATTTGTAAGTACACTTTATCCATGTATATATTTACATTCTGAATACTGGAGAACTTTTGTCATCTTTTTAAATACTTTGCTTTATAGAATAGTAATTTATATTATTCCAACAATGTTTTACCTCTGAAATAGTATTGTAGATCCTCCTGAAGACACAAAATTGAGTAAATATTTAGTGAATATTCAACAGTGGTTATTAAACCCTTTGGTTTCTTTGAGCTGAAACTTATAAATATAATCATAGTAAAAGTCAGAAGAAAAATAAATATTCATATGTCTGTATAGCGTACTCTAGAAAACTTGAGAGAATGAAACATCATTTCTAATTGTTAGAATAAAGCAAAATTTCAATTTAAGATCTAAAGTGATACTTTAAAGATCAGTTAGAATAAAATTACATATCAGAGATAAAAGTATTCTTGGACAAAGTGATAAATCAACAGAAGTATCATGATTAGTCCAAGATCATTTGGGCAAAGGGGTTCACTCTAACTAGAGTACTGAATATGTGTCAGAAATGAGTAGGAATACTGCATAAAAATGAGCATAGTCAGATTTGAGGGGGTGGTAAATACCAGAATCTAATTTAGAACTTTATTGTACATACGTCAAGAAAATGCTAGATAGCTGTCAGGAATGTGAATACATTTCTTTGTGGGAATGTCACTAATAAAAGCACACAACCTATACTGAAGAAAAATTGAAGACTAGGAGATTATTCAGGAAATTTTTTTTCCAGTAGTATGACTGAGAGAGAATGTAGATCTATAGAAAAAAGTGACACTTTTATAGTCAGCATATTCTATTTACACTTGTAGTGGATGATGATGAAGTAAAGCTTATAATCAGCTCTGTAAAGATAATGTTGTAGTTTAATTATTGGTAGCCACAATTTGAATTAAAAAGCAAAATGCATCCTGCATGTAACTTTTTCTATTTTATGTGCCATTGGATGTACTGGAATCAGTTGGTATAAAACAGACAAAATGAAAAAAATATTTTTAAAAAATACATTAGAATTAGCTGTGATGTTTAATAATTGTTTTAAAAATATTGAATATAAATTATTAGCATGCAATTAAAAACTGAGTAATAAATGATTAATAAGAAGATTAATTTGACAGAGCTAAATTCATTTTAGTACTGGGATCGTGAATAGACAGAATTATAGGATATCTCACCTTGAAATTATACATTTGACTCTCGAAAACCCATTATTTATGTCAACTGTTTGAACAAGTTACTAAAATCTTCCTGAAACCACATCCTTTAAATAACATCAAAGAAAAAATGGCAAAGGGCACACATTAAATGAAAGAAAAGGAATTTATAAAATCAAATTAGTTAATTAAAATGCTTTCCTCTAACATATGGGTTCTGTACATAAATGTATTAATGTGAAATAGTTACAGAAACTTCCTAATACACAAGACTGAATTGCTTATCTCACCATTAAAATTGGTGATGGGAGGATTCAGTATTCTTCTTCTTTGGATCTATACATTATACTAGGCCATAATGAAATTCTAGTTCCCTATAGTTCAAATATGCTATATTGTAGCCTTAATTGATGAAAATATTCTTCAGAGAAATTTTAATAAAAGTCATTGTGGTTTCATATTTTTAGAGGCAATGACTACTAATTCCCTCAAACTCTATCTATTTTATAAATAATATTGCTCTGAGTATAAAAGTAACTATTTAAATAAATACTATGATATGGACTTCTTCCTCATCATACTCTGTGAGGCACTTTTTTTCTGGTCATAGAAACATAGTGTAAGGTTTTAATACAAAGTAACACTATCTAAAATTAGTTATATTTAGCTATTAAAGTAAGAAGATGACTTTCAAAAGTCACAATAGATTTTAACTTATATGGCAAAGTAAAATAGGCTTGAAAATTTCTCATGTCCATTAAAGACACAAGAATCAGATTAATATTTTATGATGTCTGTTTACTTTTCCATAGGCCTCATGTGCATTTGATCATGTGACTATTTAAGGTATCTTCATGTGCGTTAGTATACTATTTGATATGAATATAGACAACTTTTCCATGTTTATACTTCATCTGTATACTATATGTGTGCATGACACATAGTTAAATTCCCCTGGATCTCTTGCTTTCTGTTTTAGTTAGAATATAAATATTAGAATACATTGTGTTACAATGTTGAATGAAAATAGCAAAATGCCAAAGTCATAATATTTATAGGGCAGCCAAATGGTTGAGAACTAGTATCATGAGGAGTGGAGAACTGACTATATGATTGATTCTCTGGCACTTATCTGATATATCCAAGGAAAAATTTGTTCCTAAAGGCCACACTAGGTAGTAATCTTCAGGAAGCCAAATACCTTTCTAGAATGTGGTTAATTACTAATTTTTAATATTCTCCCATTGGCCGTTGATATATTTTGCAAAACACAAAGCACATTTGAATAATCTTTAGCTAATACACAGAAGTTCAAATTGCAGATTAATTTTAGACTAAAGTAGTATTTTTAATTTGAGGCCAATTTCCCATTCTACAATGAAATAGGAAAAAGGCAGTTTCCCTTCTATATTTTCTTTCTAAAGAAAAATAAATTTTATTTTACTGTATTTTGAAGACTAATTTTGATTTTTCAAAATTTATCTTCTCTAGTATAATAGATATCAACACCCCTCCTTACCTCCCTCGATCTCTTCCAGCTTCCTCATCTTCCCTCTCCTATTATATACCTCCCCACCCCTATCCACTCATCCCTACACCTGCTTCTCCCCATAGAAGAGAACAGTCCTTCCATGGTTACTGCTCAAACAGGGCACAACATGATGGGACCAGGCCAGGGACTAGTCCATACATTGAGGGTAGACTAGGCAACCCAGATGAAGGAAATCCATCCCAAGGGCAGGGAAAAGCATCAAAGAACCCCAACATACACTCTAGAGTGTAGGTTATCTGCAAGAACAGCAAGCCAGACAACTCTCTTCCCATTTCTATCCTCCCCTAGCCGACTTGCATCATATCTTTCATTTCTCCTTTACCAGGGAGATCTCCCTGTCCCTAACGAGACCCTCCTTGATGCTTAGTTTCTCTGTGTCTGTGGATTGCTGTGCCTTTGTCCTTTGCTTAACAGTTAATAACCACATAGAAGTGAGTACATGTCAAGTTTGTTTATCTGGGCCTGGGTTACCTCACTCAGAATGATTTTTTCTAGATCCATCCATTTGTCTGCAAAACTCACGTAGTCATTGTTTTTAATAGGTGAATAGTATTCTATTATGTAAATTCACAACAATTTCTTTATCCTTTCTTCAGTTGAGGGGCATCTAGGCTGTTTAAAAATATCTAGCTCAAGTTGCTATGAACATAGTTGAGCAAGTGTCCTTCTGATAGCATGGAACCACCTTTGGTAATATGCCCAGGAGTAGAATGGCTGGGTCTTGAGATAGGTAAAGTTTCAGTTCCTGAAGAATCATCATATCGATTTCCATAATGGTTGTACAAGTTTGTGCTTCCACCAGCAATGAAGGAGTGTTCCCCTTGCTCCACAACCTTGCCAACATTAGCTGTCATTTGTATTATTGATCTTAGCATTTCTGACATGTGTAAGATGTAATCTCAATGTAGTTTTGATTTGCATTTCCCTGATGGCTAAGGTTGTTGAAGATTTCTTTAAGTGTTTCTCAACCATTCATGATCCCTTTTTTGAGAATTCTTTGTTTAGCTCTATATCCCATTTTTTGATTGGATTATTTGGTTTTGTTGATATCTAGTTCCTTGAGTTCTTTATATATTTTGGATATTAGTCCTCTAGCAGAAGTGGAGGTGGTGAAAATCTTTTCTCATTCTGTGGGCTGCCGTTTTGTCTTATTGACATTGTCTTTTGCCTTACAGGAGCTTTTTGGTTTCGTAAGGTCCCATTGTGTTCTGTTCAGGAAGTTGCCTCCTTTGCCAAAGCATTCAAGGCTATTCCCCAGTTTCTCTTCTATCAGGTTCAGTGTATCTGGTTTTATGTTAAGCTATTTGATACACTTTAGACCTGAGATTTGTAAAGGGTGACAAATATGGGTCTATTTGCATTCTTCTGTATGCAGACATCCAGATTGACCAGCACCATTTGTTGAAGATGCTGTCCTTTTTCCAGTGTGTCTTTCTGCCTTTATCAAGGGTCAGGTATCCATAAGTGTGTGGACTTCCTTCTAGATCTTTGACTCAGTTCCATTGAACAACATGTCTGTTTTCATGCCAATATCATGTAGTTTTTATTACTATAGCTCTGTAGTATGACTTGGGATCAGGAATGGTGATACCTCCAGAAATTCTTTTGTTTTTCAGGATTATTTTAGCTATCCTTAGTTTTTTTTTAAATTTTCCACATGGAGTAGAGTATTGGCCTTTCAAGGTCTGTAAAGAATTGTGGTTGGGATTTTGATACGGTATTCACTGAATCTGTAGAATGTTTTTGGTTAGGATGGCCATTTTTACTAAATTAATCCTACAGATCTAGGAGCATGGGAGATATTCCCATCTTCTGATGTCTTCTTCAATTTCCTTCCTCAAAGTCTTAAGATTTTTGTCAAACAGGTCTTTCTCTTGCTTGATTAGAGTCACTCCAAGACATATTATGTTGCTTGTGGCTATAATGAAGGGTGCTGTTTCCCTGATTCCTTTCTCAGTCCATTTGTCTTATTGGTCTTTTGTATAAAGGAAGGCTACTAATGTTTTAAAAGTTGATCATATAGCCAGCCACTTCACTGAAGTTGTTATTTTTTTTTTGGTGGGGGAAGGGGGTGTCGCTTATGTACCCTGTCAAAGCATTTGTGAATAAGGATACTTTGACTATTTCCTTTCCACTTTGTATCCCTTAATCTCCTTCTGTTGTCTTATTGCTCTCACCAAACCTTCAAATACTATATTAAATAGATATTTAGAGAGAGGAAAACCTTGCCTTGTTCCTGATTTTAGTGGAATTGCTTTGAGTTTCTTTCCATAGGCTTGCTGTAAATTGCCTTTTTATGTTTAGGTATGTCCTTTGTATCCCTAATATCTCCAAGACTTTTATCATGAGATGATCACGTGATTTTTTTTCTTTCAATTTCTTTATGTGATAGATTACATTGACTGATTTTCCTATGTTGAACCATCCTTACATCTCTGGGATGAAGCCTACTTGATCATGGTGCATGTTTTTTGATGTTCTTGGATTCTGTTTGTGAATATTATATTGAGTATTTTTGCATCTATGTTCATGAGGGAAATTGGTCTGTAATTCTCTTTCTTTGTTGAATCTTTGTCTGGTTTGGGTATCAGGGTGACTGTCGTCTCATAGAATGAGTTTGGCAGTGTTCCTTTGGAGTCTATTTTGTGCAATAGTTTGAGGAGTATTGGTGTTAACTCTTCTTTGAATGTCTGGTAGAATTCTGCACTAAAACTATCTGGTCCTGGCCTTTTTGTTGTTATTGTTGTTGGGAGGCTTTTAGTGACCTCTTCTATTTCTTTGGGAGATATAGGTCTGTTTCAATTGTTTATCTGATTTTGATTTAATGTTGGCAGGTGGTATCTATTAAGAAAACTATCCCTTTCTTTTAAATTTTCCAGTTTTGTGGAGTATAGGTTTTTAAAGTATGATCTAATGATTCTTTCAATTTCCTTGGTTATATCCCCCTTTTTGTTGATTTGGAAATTCTCTTTCAATCTTTTAATTAGTTTGGAAAAGAATTTGTCTATCCTATTGATTTTCTCAAATGTTCAACTCTTAGTTTCATTATTTGTATTGTTCTCTTTTTTCCATTTTATTGATTCTATCAGTCATTTTGATCATTTCTTCCTGTCTACTTCTCTTGGGTGATCTTGTTTCTTTTTATTCTAGGGCTTTCAAACATCCTGTTAACTTACTAGTACGTGATCTCTCCATTATTTTTGGTAGGCACTTTGTGGTATGAATTTTCCCCTTAGCATAGCTTTCATTGTGTCTTATAAGTTTGGGTATGTTGTAGGTTCATTTGCATTGAATTCTAGAAAGTCTTTAATTTCTTTCTTTATTTGTTGTCTGATTCAATCATCATTCATTATACAGGTGTTCAATTTCCATGAATTTTTGGGCCTTCTGTTTTTATTGTTGTTGTTGAAATGTAGCTTTAATCCTTGGTGGTCTGATAAGATGCAGAGGGTTATTTAAATTTCCTTATATCTATTGAGACTTGCTTTGTGTCCAAATATGTGGTCAATTTTGGAGGTGGTGAGAAGAAGGTATCTTCTTTTGTGTGGGGGTGAAATGTTTTGTAGATATCTGTTAAGTCAATTTGGTTTATAGAATCTGTTTGTTCTAACATTTCTCTGTTTATTTTTTGTCTGGATGACCTGTGAGTTGGTTAAAGTAGGGTACTGAAGTCTCCCACTATCAGTGTATGTGAGTCTATGTGTATTTTAAGCTTTAACAATGTTTCTTTTTACAACATAGATGCTAAGTGTTGAAATGGCTTCTTGGTGGATTGTTCTTTTGATGAGTTTGAAGTGTCCTACCCTGTCTCTTTTGATTAATTTTGGTTTGAAGTCTATTTTGATAGATATTAGAATGACTACACTGGCTTGCTTCTTGTGTCCATTTGTTTATAAAATCCTTTCCTAACTCTTTACTCTGAGGTAATGTTTATTTTTTATGTTAAGGTGTGTTTCTTGTCTTCAGCAGAAGGATGGATTCTGGTTTCTAATCCATTCTGTTAGTCTATGTCTTTTTATTGAGGGACTGAGTCCATCGATGTTGAGACATATCAAAGATTGTTAGGTCCTGGAAACTTTTTTATAGAGGTTGTTAGTTGTGTTTTCTGTATGTTTGTGATTCTTTGTGGTTTTTTTTTGGTGTGTGTGTGTGTGTGTGTGTATTTCCTGTTGGTTTTTTCAGTGTGAGGTTATATGTTTCCTGTGTTTTCATAAGTATAGTTAAGGTCCTTGCATTGTTTGAATTTGGATTTGTCATGGAATATTTTGTGTTCTCTATCCATGGTGATTGAAAGTTTCCTGGGTATAGATGTCTGGGCTAACATCTGTGTTCCCTTAGCGTAATAAATCATTCCATGCCCTTCTGGCTTTTAAAGTTTCCACTGCAAAGTTGGGTGTAATTCTAATTGGTTTGTCTTTATACATTACTTGCTCTTTTTCTCTTGCAGTCTTTACTATTCTTTCTTTATTTTGTGTGTTTAGTATTTTAATTATTATGTAGCAGTGGGTTTTTTTCTGGTCTATTCTATTTGATGTTCTGTATGCTTCTTGTACCTTTATAGGAATTTCCAGCTTTAGGTTTGGAAAAATTTCTCCTGTGATTTTATTGAAAATATTTTCTGGGTTTTTGAGCTGGGATTCTTCCTCTATTCCTATTATTCTTAGGTTTGGTTTTTTCATAGTGCCCCAGATTTTCTGGATGTTTTTGTATTAGTAGTTTTTTGGATTCTGTTTTCTTTTACTGATATGTCTAACTCTTCCACAGTATCCTCAACTCCTGGGATTCTTTCTTCCCTCTCTTGTATTTTATTGCTGTGCCTTGCATCTGTAATTTCTGTTTGCTTTTCTAGGATTTTCATTTACAGATTCCCTCATTTTGTGTTTTCTTTATGGCTTCTATTTCCATTTTCAGGTATTGAACAGATTTATTCCTTTACTTTAATTCTTTGTTTGTTTGTTCGTGAGTTTCTTTAAGGGATTTATTCATTTCTTTTAATTGTTTGTGTTTTCCTAGGTTTCTTTAATGAGTTTATTCTCATTGTTTGCCTTTTAATTGATTTCCTTTAGAGATTTAGTCATTTCCTCTTTGAAGGCCTCTATTATCTTCGTTAAGTTGGATTTAAGATCTTTTTTTTTGTGTTTCAGCTGTGTTAGAGTGTCCAGGGCTTGTTGTGGTAGGGTGGTTGGGCTCTAGAGGCAACATACATCCTTGGTTGTTGTCAGTTGTGTTCTTACACTAGAATTTATTCATGTTAGTAAGGAATGATTAAAGGTTTAAGTGATGAATTCCTAGGTTTGTCTTAATGAATGTTTTGCTCCTCCTCCTCCTCTGTCTTCTCCTTCTTATCATCATCCTTCTTTTTCTTTAATCTTCTCTAGTCTTTTGTGTTTTGTGACCTCTTGTTGAACAGGGGTCTCTGCCCAGGGCTGGTCCTGGAGCCCTTGTGACTACCTTGGCCTTTGGTCCAGCAGGTAGTCCCCTTTTTTGTTGGAGGCAGGGTCTTGGAGAGTGCTATTCTGGTTGGCTTGTGTGGCCTGATCTAGAACAGAGTTTGCCTGCCTGGTTTCTTGTCAGGGCAGTAGCTGTCTGCCTAAGTTGGTCTCTGAAACTCAGAAGCAGTGACAAGAAAGGGTGGGGTTGTGAAGATGGAGGTGGTTTGGGGCTTTTGGGCTGGGCAGGTGTAGTGGGAGAGGTCAACATGCTGGATTCCCACCTGATCTCTTGGAGATGGCTTACTTTGATTGTGCCAGATCAGGGGCTGTGTGTCCTAGTGGATCTCTGGAACTCAGAAACAGTTGCCTGAAGTGGAGGGTGGCTAATGTTTATTTTTAATACAAGAATTGATCTTCCAAAAATGCAATAGGATGATTTATATTTAGCAGGCGAATGATGTGTAGAAAATTAAATTTCACAGAATTTACCTACCTCTGATTATTAATGGTAGCATAGTATTATAACTTATTTATAGTAATATTATACCTGAAATGAGAATTATCAATTGATATCTTCCTAAACATCTTACTTCCTGAAATGTATATACCAAAATAAACGTAATGGACTACTGTGAAATAATATTCTATTGTGAAAATAATCTCTAGGTGAATTGTATATGTATGGTTAATTTGCTTTTATCGAGGTCATCTTCTCTTTCTGCCCCCTTTTCCTCTGCTCTGGCTAGGTTTTCTTTCCTCTTGCACTCGTGCCTAGAAGTCATAATTGCTACAGACCAGTATTTGTTGATTCAAATGTATTCATTATTTGAATTAGTGATTGTTAGTATTGTTTCTTACATCCAAAGGAATTCGAGGAATGAATTAGTATTTTTTGTTTTCAACTTTCTCTTAATAATGTTTTCCTTTTCTAGCAATTTCATCTCTATAAAATGTGCTTCAGGGTCATAAAACTAACTGCTTTGTTGCTAAAATCAAGTACTCTTCCAGTATAAATTAATTTTAGTTTAAACATTTGAAGTGAAGCTTAAATACATTAAAGCAATTAGAGAAAAAAAAAGCCAAGAATTGTACCCAGTATCAAAAGCTAATGATCATTCTCTTCAATAGAAATTATTGTTACTATTAGTATTTGATTATAGGTGATTGCTGTGACCAAATATACTTTTTATTGTGTTAAATGTACAATTCACCCATTTTAAAGTTTTGACCTTAGTGTATTAAGTGCATTCTAATTATTGTACAATCACTAAAATAGAAATAGGAACATTGGACAGACTTTCATATTGTTACATAAGAACCATGGTATTTTTCTCTGTTTCCTAATTTTGCATATATATTACTGAAGTTAGCACTCTAAATTCTTTTGTAAAATGCCTCCAATGTAACTGGGAATACAGATATATTTTGTGTGGATTAATGAATTTAAGACCTACCTCATAGAAGGACATGTAAGTATTTTACCTGGTATACTTGTCCATTAAAGCAATTCTGCGATTACACTTTGGAGAATTCTGAAAGACGATGTAGTTACTGTTTTGGTTTACTAAGCGTTTCAGATTGTTTCCCAATATTCCTGAGCCAACTCTTAGGAACAGATATTCACATTCTAATGTCATTGGAGGAACTTTCTTGTATTGATTCTATATAATATGCATTCTCACTTAGACTTATGATCAGATCTACTAGGCCGGCAACCTCCAGTATAAGAATTATAAACCTATGGAAGATCGTGACTGTAAGGTTCTCAGAAGTTATCTTTAAATGCCTTGTAACACTGTAGAAGAATATTCAAATGCATTACTTTGGAAGGTGTATAACATAATAGAAATCATTCTATTGACTGTTCAAAGTTACTATGGCTCAGTTTTTCTTAAACATAAAATATCCTTTACATGTTATGAATAAAATAATTGATAATTTTCTTAGTGATTAACTATAGAAATCTGAAACATTTCTAATTTAAAATGATATCAGAGATTACAAGTGTAAATGATTATTATTCATAGAAATATTCAAATGTGATAATTAAAAGTACCCAAGAAGTTGAATCTGAATTTGCATTCACTTAAAAAGCCTTATCAGTGCATCATTTCTCAAATTGTGTTTGTATTTAGTGTTATTGTATTTCAAACCATTCTTTTCTATGTTTAAGATGGTAAATATTGAATTTTAAATGCTTTGAAGAATTCTGCGGTAAGAAACAAGTGGCTAGCCAAGAATAGTGGCTAGCAATAATTGTCACAACACTTTAAAGGCTGAGGCAGGAAGATTGCTGCTAGTTCATAGGGAATCCATGTCATCTTCGACTATAAAATGAGACCTTTTGTCAAAAGCCCCTCCCTCTCCAAAAAAAAATCTTGAAGGAAAGAAGATAAATGAGAATTAATGTACCTGGATACAAACCTGAACTGCAGTAATAGTTGCTCCTTAACATTCCATAGCTGGATTGTGTCTGTGTGTCAGTATTCCTATTTTGAGCAATGTAACCTGTGAGGTTATTATGCATATAGCGTTAAGAAGTGTAAAGAAATTAGATTGATATTTGTTTTGGCAATGACATTTACAGTTTTCCCTTATGAACCTAGTATGGACTAGTTTGACATTTGGGCACCTTTATTTCCATTCCAACTGCTCCCGTACCATTTTAATGGAGATTATCTTTTATACATTTGTGGAACAAATATCCAAAACACAGTTTGAAAATGTTGGTAAAAAGAGGCTTGATATATTGCTATTTTTTTACTTACAATTGTTTAAGAGTGGATGTAATAGGAATATTTGAGAAGGTTTTTAGACTTTCAGATTGGCTAATATCTACTACTTTGTTTAGCTAAAGCCATAAAAGGTAAATACACAGTTGCTTAGCAATTG
This sequence comes from Cricetomys ansorgei, assembly GCA_026225945.1. Taxonomy (NCBI): domain Eukaryota; kingdom Metazoa; phylum Chordata; class Mammalia; order Rodentia; family Nesomyidae; genus Cricetomys; species Cricetomys ansorgei. The sequence goes on along the minus strand of JAMJFZ010003015.1, from coordinate 1,065,025 downwards.
AGAATTTTGTTAAACATTAAGGCCACAGTAATGTGTTCAAAATTGCAGCCAGCCTTCTAAGCTTTGTTTTGGTTGCACTCTACAATGTTTTGCCAACCGTTCTTAATTGTCATTGCTCTCTCTGGCTCCATTCTAAAATCAAAATTCACTGTCTTATTGTACATCTTCCAATATGTCATTTTTCAAGGGCATGTCTTCCACAGAAGGACTGACTGTATCCTCTCTTATTATCTATATATAACTCAACGAAATTTGTGAATAAATGATATATATTTAATATATAGTGCCCACACCATTTCTTGGTTAAACCTAAATTCTATCTAACATTGTGAGAACTTCTAGTTGTAGTTTGTCAAACTTTCTCTCAGTTTTGAAGATCTGTATTATCTTTAATATTGTGTTCAATACTGGATGATGACCAGAAGATTAACTGTAATATTGATCTTCAATTTCTTACAAATACCTTTGCTGAACACTCACTCTTTTACACCTAGATTATTTTTAATGATTATTTTATTTATTTAGTTACTTGCTTACATTTATTTTTAATATTGGTTTTTGAGAATTTCATATATGAGTACTATCTTCATATCATTTCCCCTATTGCCTCTATCCACTCCAATTCCTTTCCTGTGTCCACCCTCTGAATTTATATTTTAAGTATTCATAGTGTTAAGATTTCGTGGGTGTCCCTTTTCTTGCCACACAGAAATATACAATCTTGTAGCAGAGGCACTGGTCCTCTGGCTCTTAAAATCTTTCTATCCTGACCTCTAGGATATTCCATGAACAATAGATGTAGGGATTTGTATTAAATATGTATACATATCAAGTTGATTTGAGCACATCATAGCCAATTGGTTTTCTTTTTTTTTTTTAAATTTTTACCAGTTTTATATTTCTGTAGTGGTTTCTACTTTTTGATTCTCATGGGTATCCTGATAATATGGGTGTCTTCCATTCTAAATCTATTTCAGCCACTTAAATATCAATATTTTATTTTCATTTTTAATATATAATTTTTATTTTAAAATCAAATTATTTTGCAGTTTCTCTTTCTTCTCCCTAACCTCTTTCATATAACTCTCCTTGCTCCCTTTCACTCCATTGCTTGTTTTAGAATACTGTTATTGTTGCATCTATGTATAAATACATACATGTAGCAAATTAACTTCATTCAGTGTTGCTTATGTGCATATGATCACAGTGTTCAAACACTAGATTGAATATCCAGTAGGGGTTCTCATCCTTGATAAGAACTAAGTTTCCCTCTCTCTTAGCAGTCCTTAGTTGCCTGTAGCTGTTTGTCTAGAGGAGGCGACTTGTAAGATTTACCTCTTCCATGATAAAATGTCTATTAGTATTGTCACTGTTCAGATCTTGTTAAGGCAGTCATATTGTTGATGTATAATGGATATAGCTTCCTTGTCATTTTGACAGAGGATTAATATACAGAGTATATAAAAATCCCAGAAAATAGTCATCAAAACAAATGGCCCAATAAAATAGTGGGCTATTGATCTTAACAGAGAATACACAAAAGAAAATATAAAAATGCCTAAGAAATTTCTCGGAATATGTTCATCATAGTAATTAGGGAAATACAAATTCAAGTAGCTTTGAGAGTTTGTTTTACCACAGTCAGAAAAATAATATCAACAAAAGAACTGACAACAAATACTGGGATGCATGTAAGGAAATGGGATCCCCATTCACCCTTGTCAAAATTTCAAACTGGTGCAGTCACTCTAGAAATTAGTGTGGAGACTTCTCAAAAAGCTAAGTGTAGAACTATAATTCAGGTATACCATTATTTGGTATATGTCCAAATGATTCAGTATTTCACTTTATAGGTACTTGCACAGCCATGTTCATTGCTGCTCTATTCACAATAGCTAGCATGGAAACAAAATGTCCTTCAACAGATGATTAAATAAGGAAAATGTGATGCTATATATATATATATATATATATATATATATATATATATATATATATATATATATAATCTCCTCACAAAAGAGTAAAAGAGCTATCTCAGAATCTGTGGCTAAAATAGCAAAGTTTATGTGTCAAAGAAATATGTCTGGATATGTAACTGTAATTATAGCACATTCAATTTTAAAAAGATCCTTTTTTTTACACTAACCTGTTTTCTAATTCTCTATGTATGCATAAATTCTGATATCTAAGTTAAATTTATTATTCTCAAATTAACTTTATTATCATTCCATCTACATGCCCTCTTTAAGGCTATACTGTAGGAACATATGTCAGGGTGCTGTCTTTTCTTAAATGTATTCCCAATTATACTGACAAGTTGTTGAAAAATTGTATTTGACATTTGAAATAAAAAGCAATTTACTAAGACATTTTCAAGTACATGATTTTTTTTTGTTTCCTATGCTTGACTGTGGTTTTACTTGAAGACACAAAATATTCTGCAACTTTTCTGGGGACTCAACCAGATTTCATGATTTATGAACATAAAATCATTGTAATGTAGACCAGGAGCTAATCTAGAGCATAGGAGATATAGGCTAAATCCTCAACTTTGGGTCAAATGGAAGGATCTATAAAAATAGAACTAATATTATATGAATAAGTGTGGTAGGTGAACCAATCCTTTAATGATTTTTCATTAATTCACATTACATCTGTTTTATATCTTTAATGCATCTAAGTTCCACTAAGAAATGTGGTCCTTTGCCACATGTCTTTGCATAGACAACTGAGTTATATATGTTTACTGTTTTCTCATCTTTAAATGAAGAAATTGAATGTTATATCTTCTCAATTTCTTTGTAGCACTATTATGGCATGAGTCATCAGCAGTTTAATATTACATTCTGTGTTTTCTCACACATATTCCCTTACACAGCATACAGATAGTACTTGCTTAGACAAATGCACAAATATTGGAACTTTTCATTGGGTCTACAAATTAAAAATATATGAGTAGTTTTGTTCATAAATATTCTTATTTTATTTTTATACACTTTAAGTCTTGTTTACTTTTCTATTTGCTGTTAATAATTCCCTTACTTAAAAATGATTAAAGTGAACAATTTCAATATTTGGCCGTTTTACTTTTTTCTCTGTGTTTTTAATTGAGATTCACATTGATATTCTAATCATTTTAAAATAGATTTTCCTGCTATTTGTTATAAAAAGTTATTAAGAGTTGAAATATATTTTAAAGTATTATCTTTTAATGCTTGCTTTTGGTTTACCTTTCTGCTTGTACCATGCAGCATATCCCTGTTAAATAACTATGTTCAGATTTCACTGCCATTAAGAAAAGATTCCCAATTTTAAATTGTTGGTTCTGTTTTAGGCATAACAGCTGCAGCAATGGCTGAGGCAATGAAGCTCCAGAAGATGAAGCTTATGGCAATGAACTCTCTTCAGGGAAATGGAAGCCAAAATGGTACTGAGTCAGAGCCAGATGACCTTAATTCTAACACAGGTGAGTGTCTCCAGCAGTTACTAAAAGGTGACACTTACTGTTTTATTATAGGATGGAAGAGAGGAGGAAAATGAACAGAGAATATTGTATGTGCTTTGATTATAAAAATTTACTATGGAATGAGCCTTTAGCTTGTTGATAACATGTACACTGAAACTAGAAACCCATTGAAGATTATAACCCTATATTTCCATTTCATAAACATTTAGAAATATGTGTTATTTGTTGTGACACGAGGTTTCCCAACATAGCCAATGTTGACCTTAAATCCACACAATTCTCCTTCCTTAGCTGTCATACCTGCCACCTTTCTACATTTTGTTTTGGTGCAATTTAATTCTTATTCTTATAACAATAGCTATTGCATTTCCTGTAAGAAAAATAGTACCGTATTTCAGATTCAAGCCATACTTCTTACTCTGTCATTCTCAAGATGAAAGGTATAGCTCATTTTCTAGTTTGATTGGGCCAGTCTTCAGTTGTAGAACTACTTGTTTAGCTCAATGGTGGTTCTGGTGGAATCACAGCATTATTAACCATCCATAAGTTGAAAAGCAATAAAACAGAGAGCTGACAAAGGAAGCAAGACATAAGAGAGATGAAGAAAGATACTTGTATAGTAATATATTTTCTCACTTCATAACGATTGCTTTTTTTTCTTTATTCTAGGATATAATTGTACCTTGGGCTTTATCATATGATAGTGTTCTGAAATTTTGGAATTATGATTGTAACTATTAACATATGTGAATTAAGACATGAATAGTTTAATGATTATAATTTAATTTTAGTGAAAAATAACAATTGAGGTAACCAATGCTGGTCTCTGGAGTTATAGATTCCCAAGAAAAGTTTACAACTAAGCTCAAAATAATTAAGCGAGTAGATCAGAAGGTTTATCTCTTTACTTCTAGGCACCCAGACATAAAAGAATGTTAGGACTTTATTTTGGATGGAAATAAAAAACTGAATTAGGGAAGAAAAATATTTAATCAAATAAATGTGTAAATGACTCTGATTTTAACACAATGTGGATATCTTCATATAGATTTCAATGTTCTTTGTGAATTATAAACTTAGAACTTCTTTCAGCCAGTGGTATTTTCCTTCTATATAGCATCAGTACAGCTTATCAATAAAAAAAGAAAATTCCTATTTTATGGATTTATAATATTTAAAATGCTGGTTTCTGTAATTTTTACCAAAATATGGGGAAAAGGATGTTCTAATATTTGTAGTTTGTAAATCAAGAAACAGTAGTACAGAATAGTTTACTTTGCCCAAATCATAAACCTATTGAATTTCAGCCTTAAATAGATTCTAATACATCTTTTGTGAAAGGTTTTTAGTGTTATGTATTCCTTCCCGTATTCCTTGTTTTATCCTCCTCTATATTTTCCTAGTTCAGCTTAATTCTTCTTGTTCTATTGTTTCCTTTTTGTTGTTGTATATATGGATTTATATGCAGATTCACCAGATGTAGACATTGATTCAGGGCAGAGGAAGATTTATCCGTTTTACTAATTAAATAACTGGTTCTTGCCCAGATCCCTGAAGCCCTGGAGCCCTGTAGTTTTTCAGGCTCTTTACATTCTAGTCTTAATCCTTGAACTGGAAGACTTCAGCCTTCCTACAATCTAGAACATTTAAACTGCTAGCCTGGACCTAGAAGCCTTCAGCCATAGCCTTCTGAGACCTACTGCTGACTAAGCGACTCTGACTAGTGCCTTCTGAACTCTGACTCGTCTGGTTTAACTCATTCTTGGTTCTGGGCTTCTGCCAAGCTCTGCTGCATCTCTGTGTCTCTCCCTGAATTCTCACTGCTCCATCCTGCCTCTGTAACTGATTGCTTCAATGAACTGTTCTGACTCCTCTGTAACTGACTCTTCAACTTATCCTTAACTTCTCTTCAACTGACTCTTCTTACTGACTGCCTCAATTGACCCTTTAGCCTGCTTAACAACTGACTTCTCTTACTGAGTCTCCTGTCAACGGACTCTGTAACTGACTCTTTTAACTGAATGACTCTCTTTTACTGAGCTGAGAACCCATCTTTTCTTCTGAGAGTTGAGCACATCCTTCCTCGCTAACTCTTCCTCTGATTAGTCACTTTGTCTACCATTCCACTCAGATGCTACTTCTTGTATGACACTGACTCTTTCTGAGCTCTACTTCCTGTGTCTGCTTCCACTGCTTTTTTCTAGGGATTAAATGTGTGGACCACCATTGCTTTTTGAGTACTGAGATTAAAAGTGTTTGCTGCAACTGCTTTCTGAATGCTGGATTAAAGATTTGTCTACATTTCATCAAGACCACACAAGTCTTTGAATGTAGCCCCTAGAATGTAGACACCATTTTTCATACACGGCTATTCTTCTACACCTTTTATCCCTTTATACAAGTTCATTGTATTTCTCTTCCCTTGAAAGTTTCTCCCCATGACCTCTTAGTAATTTCCTTAGCTTTAAGGATACTCTAAACAAAACATACATATCAGAAGATTCAAAGCTAACATCCACAGCTGAGAGTAAACCTGATGTGCGTCTTTTTGGATCTGGGTTATCTCTCTGACAATGATTGTTTCCAGCTCAATCCATTTATCTGAATATTTCTTTTTTCTTAATAGCTGAATAGAATTCAATTATGTAAGTATACCACCTGTTTATATTCCATTCATCAGTTGATGGATATCAGGGTTGTTTCTACTTCATAGCTATGGATCAAAAACCTCATAAAACCTGATACACTGAGTTTGGGAAATGAGAAAGTAGGGAATATTCTTGAACTCATTGATACAGGAATTGATTTTCTAATTAAGACTATAATAGCACAATTTTAAGACCAAAGATTAATAAACAAGTCCTCATGAAACTAAGTTTTCTTTATAACAAAGGACAACAGCAAGCAACCTACATAAAAGGAAAAAACTCTTTACTAATTATGCATCAGATAGAGGATTAGTATAAAAAATGTACAAAGAACTCAAAATATTAGACATCAAGAAAACAAACACACCAATTAATATAGTATATAGAACTAAATAAAGAGTGCTCAGAAGATAAAATACAAATGCTCGAGAAAGAGTAAGATAATAGAGATTGTTATTAATTTGGTCTGATCAAAGCTCCTTTATTAAATAAGGTAGATACCATACACAAGTCAGAAAATATATACTCTGGGAATTACTATCTTGAGTTTATTTGATAGATTTCTTGGCATTATGCTCTTTATGTTTTATTTTGTTCATAAAAAAACAAATGGTTCATTTGGAATTCTAAAACTATTTCTGATCAATTTTGCCATAAAAAATGGTACAATTCCCCCAATAGCCCAATTGATTAAATATGATTTAAGATTATCTATTACTTTTAATGTCAGCTTAATGAGGTAGGCTCCAGCTCTAAAATTTAACATTGCCTTTTTCCCTTCATGGGCAGCAATTCCTTTATGAAGCATAACTCTAGACAGAAGTAAAGAATCTGCTTTCACTCAATTTCTTTGTGGTCATATGAAGATTTTAGCTGAGGGATCTGGTACTCTTATATACTTTTTTTGAGACAGGTTTCTCTTTTATAACTCTAGCTGTTCTGGAACTCACTGTGTAGACCAGGTTGACCTCAAACTAATAGAGAGTTCTGCCTACCTCTGCCTCATAAGTACTGGGATTAAAGGCATACACCACCACAGCCTAGTTTATATACTATTTTTATACTGTTCAAAGGATACAGAACATCAATTTTCCTTCAAATTTCATGATTATATTTTTAAACTGCTGAGCGATAGCTCATTGTGTAAATTAACCATATTTTCATCATCCATTCATCTGTTGACAGACAGCGAAGCTGATTCCATGTACTAGATATTATGAATAGAAAAGCAATGAACATGATAGAGCATGTTTCTCTGTGTAGGATGAAATTTCTTTTGGTTATATGCTGAAGAGCAGTATAGCTAAATCTTGAGGTAGATCTATTTTCAGCTTCCTGAGGAACAACACACTGATTCCATCATGGTTGTACAGGTTTGCATGCCTGCCAGCAACAGATGAGTCTCTTCCTTACCCCACATCCTAGTCAGCATGAGCTGTCACTTGTTTTATTGATTTTAGCTTTTCTGACAGGTGAAATCTCAAAGACAGTTTGATTTGCATTTCGCTGATGGCTAAAGATGTTGAACACTTATTTATGTGTTTCTAAGCAATTTGTGTTTGCTTCCTCTTCTGAGAATTCTCTGTTTAGACCTTATTTTTAAATTGAGTTATTTGTTATCTTGAGGGCCAGTTTATTTGAGTTTTTCATATATTTTAGTCCTCTATCATAAGTGGAGTTGATAAAAATCTTTCCCCATTCCCTGCTGTTTTTTCCTACTGACGGTGTCCTTTGCTGTGCAAAAACTTCTCAGTTTCATGAGGTCCCATTTATTAACTGCTGATTGTAGTGCCTGTGAAAATGGTGTTCTGTTCAGAAAGACTTTTTTTGTGCCAGTGTTTTCAAGGCTACTCCCCACTTTCTCTTTTGTCAGTTTCACCACAACTGCTATTAATGTTGAGGCTTTTGATCTATTTGGAATTGAGCTCTGTGCAAAACAGTAGATATGAATATATTTTAAGTCTTCTAAATGCAGCCATCTAAATTGACCAATATCATTTGTTCATACTTTTAGCTTTGTAACCTCTACCTTCCATTGATACTTGTTATTTTATTATGGAACTTCTGGATTAGATTTAATTGTAATTACTTTTTAAAAAATAGAGTTTGAAATATTATTTTGTTCATACTCAAACACAGAATAGCATACATAAAATTAGTATTTTCCTAAAGAGATTGAAGTCACCCATTCTGAATTTTTCTTTTCACACTCACCACTAGACATCTGACTCCATATTTCATCACCAGAAAATAATTCTAAATCTTTTGAATCATCATAAAATAAAGAGAAAACAGATCTTAAAATATAGACAACCAAGATTTAGTTGAGAGGTTTGAATGACTGTGGGAAAACGAACATTTTCCTTATAGAAGCTCTGCCATGCCTTCTTATTTCATTTAGCACCTTTAAATAATTCCATAAATCTGGAGGCAAGAAAAGGGAAATTAAAATTAATAAAATTAGGCTTTAAAATGAAAAGCAATTATAAATGCTTGAAGATTCCTCAGGCAAGAATAGTATTTTATCTTGTGAAGACGGGTCAATAGTTTCTCTGATTCATGATATTTAATAGGCTCATTAATGGTAGCACCATGAGTCTGCATCAAGATTTCAGCATAAATAACAATCTGTTTATGGTTCATCGAGCTCCAAATGAGAAATTCTGTCTTTTATTGTTTTAGGAAATTATTTTGTGTATTTTTGATGCTGGAGCTTTATAATTAATCACTAAAGGTTCTGGCTATGGAGAGTTTGTGGGAACTAGATGCCTGAGTGATTATAATTGTAGCTACCAAATAAGAAGTGTAGCGATATAGCAGTGGGTCTTTTAAAAATGACTATAACAAAGTCTTTGATATATTTCTATGTACCAGTTGAAATACATTGGTTATTTTTAACTCTGTTGCCTTTTGTAGGAAAATCTTTGCATATGACTTACTCTGGAGAATCTAAGATAATAGCCATGTAAATCTTTGTCCTCCAAGTCCCTGATTGTTCTGATTTTTGTACTGCTTTAGCTTCTGGGGAACAGATGTTAACGGTTTTGATTTTTAGAATATATATGTTTTAGTGGAAAAGTTGGAGCATGTAGAACTGATTAACTTGCAATTTTCAATTAGAAAGCCCTATGATTGCATCCTTTCTTTACGCTTTCCAAACATCTCATTAGACATGAGAAGATGTTTCTAGAGATCCAAGTGACTGCTTGTTTTTAGATGATTAAGGTGACAAGTATTTCTGGAAGAATTTTCTCACAGAATTATAATCTTTTTCTCTTTCATACACATTTCTTGTAAGCTGATAACACCTTTAAAGCAACGTAAGCTAGCATCTGTTGCTACTGGAAAGTTAGATTTATTTTTTTTTTAATTTAATACTCTTAATTTTTCAGAATTTCATATGTAATATATTTACATCATTTCTCTCTCCATCTCCCTGCTCCTTCTCCTGTGTCTCCTGCACTCCTTCTCAATTTAATGACCCCTTTTGCTTTAAATATTGTTGAACACAGACACTTCTGGGTCCATTTAGTGTTTTGCACATGTGTACACTTGTTTGTGTGTTTCTATAGAAGGCTAACCACTTGATTGGATAACTTATCAGGAATCTTGTTCCCAGAGAAACATTATCTACTTGTAGGTATCCTAGTTTAGTGTAGTCGTAGATGTTGATTCAGGTCAAACATGGTTTCTCACTCTCTGTCCTGGGCTTCTTCTGTAGAGCTCTGCTGTGTCTCTGTTTCTCTCACTGAGTTCTCAGTGCTCGATTCTGCCTCTAACTGTTTTGACTCCTCTGTAATTGACTCTTCAACTTACTCTAACTGCTCTTCAACTGACTCTTCTTACTGACTGCTTCAACTGATTCTTCTTACTGACCCTTTAACTGACTCCCTCTGTCTACTTCTGTTAACTGACTCTTCTTAATTGACTCTGTTAACTGAATCTTTCAACTGACTCTTTTAACTGAACGATGCTAACTCCTATGTAGCTCTCCTTTAACTTAGCTGAGAGCTGCCTTTTCCTGAGAGTTGGGCATGTCCCTACTCTGCTAAATCTTCCTCTGATTAGTTGCTTTGTCTGCCATGCACTCTGATTCATCTCAGATAACAGTTCCTGTGTGATACTGACTCCTTTTGTGTTCTGCTTCCTGTGTCTGCTTCCACTATATTTTCTAGGGATTGAAGGTGTGGACTTTTCTGAATACTGGGATTAAAGGGATTTGCTACCACTGCTTTCTGCATATTGGATTAAAGGTGTTTCTACATTCCATCCAGACCATAAAGGCCTCTGAATATTTCTCCTGGAATGTAGAATCTAGCTTTCACACAGAGCTATTCCTCTACAGACTACCTCTTTCAATTGTTCTACCCTCAATTTCTTGAAGTTCCCTAAACCTTAGGTGTTATAGTTGGGGTTATGTTATGGATGTTTTAATTAGTTATATATCTATTATGAGTCAGTTTGTTCTCTTCATTTGAAACGAAGATGAATCTCTGTAATAATTTCCATCTGTTGTAAAAAGATACTTTTTGATGAGGGGTAAGAGCTATATTTATTTTCTTTGTATCTGGATTTATGAACCACTCAGCAAGAGGGAGTTCATATCTGGTACCATAAACCTAGCCAACTACCCATGGCTAATTGTAGATGTTTATTCAGGGCAAAAGACAGTTTATTCTTTAAGTAGTTCAATATCTGGTCCTTAGAGGGTTTCAGCCTACCTACAATCTAATCATAAGCCTACAGCTGGAAGGCTTCAGCGTCTGTGCAATCTAATCTTCAAGCCTAAACCTAGAACTGAATTCAACTGACTCTTCTTGTTGGCTGATTCAACTCACTTGCTTTTCTGGCTCAAATTCTTCTCCAAGCTGACTAGTTCAAACTGACTTTTTGAGCTATTTCTGACTGAACTCTTTGAACTCTGATTCTGGCTGACTCTCTGACTGCCTCAGACTGAACTGCTCTGCTCCGCTTGAAACTGGTTTACTCTTCTAGTTTGATACTGACTCCTGCCAAATTGCCTCTGCATCTCTGCCTGATGCTCTAACTTCTGTTTCAGACTGCCTCTCTGACTGCTTTATATTGTAAGAGTTTGGCATGTCCTCACTCTGACTCACTCTGCTAACTCTTCCTCTGATTCATTATTTTGCCTGCTCTTCACTCTGACTCATCTCAGATGTCATGTCCTGTCTGACACTGACTCCTTCTGAGCTCTGCTTCCTGTATCTGCACCCTCCTTTGCTTCTACCTGCTTCTGTCTTGAGTATTAAAGGCATGTGCTACCATTGTCTTCTGAATGCTGGGATTAAAGGTGTGTACTAACATTCTTTCTACCCTAGAGCAGCCATGCTGACAGACTAAAATATTAAATGTTTCTCTATACCTAGTTAAGTCATGGAATATAGAGCATAATGTATGCATTAATTCCATATCCTCACACCAGTATAATATCATGCTTATTCTTAGTATGTCAATAAAGTATTGAAGGCTTATTTTCTGTGTAAGTACTGTTAAGATTTACTTGTATAAAAGCTAATTCTAAGAATCACTTTTTAAAATCAGAATTATTAATTTAAATTAATACCACCTAATACCACCTTTCTTTACATGTTTATATCCCAATCTGTAGTATTTCCACCATTTCTTCAAATTGTTTATTTTTTTGCCACCAGTTTGATATTATTACAAAATGCAGAATTCCACTTTTAAGCAGAAAGAAAATCACCACTAAATCTACTTTTTGGGTTCTTATATTTTATATTTCTTAAGTGCTTCTGCATTTTTAACATTTATGTATGTATCTCTAATAATATTTTGTTCTATGATTTTGAATAACATCCCCCTCTCTTTAGATTAGTGAAACTGTAGAATTTAGTGGTTATCATATTAAATATGAATTTTAATTTTCACTTTTATTTTTAACATCAGTGATCCTTGATGAGTGTTCCTGGGTTTACTTAGTAATTGAACACTATCCTGAATATGATGTTCTCAAAATCTATTCATTTCTTACAAGATATTATGTTTAGTGCTACCACGAGATTCTGAACTTATTTTCACAAGGTTTATGTTTATGTTTCCTGATTGAAATGTGCCTATGTCAATGTTCTGGATACTGACAGAAATATTTAGACTGCTCTGGAAATTTCAGAGTCTTTCCTTTATCATAGCCCAAATAAACATTGATCCATTGTGACTGCCTTTGAATGCACCGTTTTTCTTTTTGTGAACTCTTTACAGGTATGTGACCTGCCTGGATTTTCAGTTTATTGATGAGTCAATTGTTTAGACTGGTCTAAAAACCTTGATAAATTCAACATAAATTGTGTCTAATGTTTCTCTTCTATTTCTCAAGCTGTCATTCTGTCACAAAAGGGAGATTATATTGGCCAGACAGGACTTGATCTTTAGTAAGCTAGGCTGAGTTTTACCTAGTATACTATTTTCCTCAAGGCATTTGGAAATTGAGTTTGTAGTGTCTTCCAGGATGCCTGTAATATCCTTTCAGACTAAATTTTAAAAAGATGAGAAATACCAGGTGAGAAAAATGTAAGTGGTAGTTCTTTTTGAAAATGGTGCATATTCTTTTTTCATGGAACTGAGTTTCCTATGGACTTTTTTATATAATCCCTTTTTTCTGTTTTTTAAAATTTATTCTTCTTTCATACAATGCCTACTGACTCATTTCCCCTCCCACTTTTCTTCCCAGTTCCCTCCCCCACTTCCCCTTTCCTCCAGGTTCATTCTGCCTCTGCTTCCCTTTATAAAGGAGCAGATCTCCCAGAGATCTCTGCAATATGTGGCACAACCTAATTCAATCAGTCTAGGCACCAACCCTTATAATAAAATTATATAATGAACTTTAAAGATCTCCTTCATATCCTCCTTTGCTTTCCCTTCTTCCTTTTGGTTCTGTTCATTTCCTTAGGCAGTTTCACTATTACTTTCATGATGAGTGTGTGTGTATATGTTTGTGAGCATGTGGCGGGTATACATGTGCATGTGTGTATACTCATTAATATCTGTATGAAATCTAGGTAGGGATTACAAATTAGAGAAAATATGCTATTTGTCTTTCTAAAATTGACTTAATTTGCTGAATGTGGTAATCTCAAGTTTAAGCAATAGTTCCTCATACTGGTGCAAATAGTACAGAATTCTAATTTCTTCTCTGAAACCCATTAGGAGGTGTATTGCAATCCATTTGTAATATTGATGTCAATTGTAAATTGTCTTCATAAATAGAGTTTATAACAAGTACCAGGTTGTTTTAGCATTTCAAAAACATTCATGAACTGTCACTTGACAAAAAGTAAATAGTGTTTTTTAAATTATGTTTCAAAGAAAATTATATAGCAGAGCTTTCTATGCTTTTCTCCATAGAATCCCACTTTGTTATTATATAAAGAAAATAATATTTTTTTTGTAATATTTTAAGTTTTAATTTTGTTTTGCGAATTCCACACATTTGAGAAGGTGGAGAGGCAATGGGAAGAGATGGAGTGGGAAAAGGGATAGGTGGAAATGATGCAAATACAGTACTCATGACAACTTCTTTTGACTGAGAAATTTTTTGCAAACCCATTTGTAAATAAAAAAAGTATGCAGATCTAATGCTCACCATCAGTAAATATTTAAATATTCATTTTAAAAGATTTGCTACAGCACATATAATTTTAATATTTAATAAAGCAAATTTGTATGCTACTGGGATGGATGCACTTATTTTTTTTCACATAAACATACATTCTTGATAAACATTTGTTATTGCAGAGCATAGAACATTTTCAATGTTTTCAGAGTTAAGTACAATTTTGCTTTTAGATTCAGCAATGTTATGAAGGATACTTTACATGCAAAAAAATGTAGTATAAAATAGCAGAAATATGTTTATGGCCATTTCAGAAGTTATTGGAATTTTTGAAGTAAGATTAAGTCAAAATTCAGTTAATAAGTTTTTATTAACTGTACTTGTTTTATTTAATTTTTAAAACATTTAAAACATATATACAGTGTATTTTGGTCATAGTCATACCTACTTCCTCTATCCAGCTCCTGCCACCCCTATCAATGTATCTTCCATTTTTCTCTGTACTTTGTTTTTAGTTTTATGACCCTCTAGGGCTGATTAGTTCTGCCCAGTTGTGGGGTCAATTTCTTCGATGTATGTAATATGTTTTGATTAGTCTCATACACGTGAATGTTTATGACACTTGCAAATCTGTTAACTTTTCCTTTTCCCTACAAATCTCTTTTCCATGTTCTTTTCTGTGTGTTTTGTTTTGTGAAATACGCTTTGGAATTATCATGTTTATACCCATTAAGAGAGGACTCATCTATTTCCTCTCCTCTTCAGCCTCCAATAACAATGAAGCACCCTAAACACTGCATTGAATTTAATGGTGAATTTGCTTATTCTGTATTTTTTGTGTATCTGAAATCATCTAAGATGTGATCTCTAATGCATGGTTTCTTTCATTGAAATATTTATTTTAAATTCATCCCTACTATAGTATGTATCAAGTCTTAATTCTTGCCTCTTCCTGTCTTAAACAATAGTTTGTTATATAAAGGTACAACACTTAGCAGGCTATTGTCAACAAAGCTGCTACCAACATGTATGTATATGGTTTTATGTAGGACACATGTATTTATTTTCTTAGCTATATTTCCAGAATTTATGGGCTACACAATAACTTTCTGTTTCACACTGAGAAAATACCATGCAGTTACTCTGAAGTGGTACAATGGTTTTAATGTTTATGAATTGAGTTTTGTGGATTATACATTCATAGATTGATTTCAAGGTTTATATTCATCATGCATTTCCTAGATATTCTATACTCTATGAATTTGGCTGTGCAAATTTTGTGATATTTAAACATTATAGTTCCTTTTTATAGGTGCAAACTGATCTTGCCATGTAATAAAATACCCCAGTTCCTTTAGTAATATTAAGAAACACAAACTGAAATGTGATAACTGAATTGATGTAAGGAGAGGAGCTGTGACTTCTAACCTTTATAAAGCTTAAGGATATCCATAAATAGCAATAAAATAACTCACAAAAGGGTTAATCATAGAAGTATTGTCATCAAAATAAGTAGTTTATAGATAAAATTCTCATACATTTTGCCTGGTTTTCTAACCCCTAACAGGTAAAAAAGAAAGGGGTGGCGAGTCAGTTTATTTAGAGGGAAAAATAGAAGAGTAGAATTTAGTTAATACTAAATCAAAGTTATGTATATTGACCCCAAAGGTTGAGAGGTAAAACTTATATTAAGTTTTTTTTTTTCTGTAGAAATAGTGTGAACAAAGACACTCTAAGTGAATTAGGAGAATATTTTTCATTGACTACTATTAATTTAGGAAAGTCTTCAAAGGAGTTACTGTATCTTGTTAGGAAAATTTTCTCTCAGTCTATCAAGAAGGACGAGGCCTGACACTTAATCCTTACAGTATGTACCTATTTATATATCTATACTATAAGATGTATAATATAAATATATACATGCTGTAACTATGTGTACAAATATTTAGTGAAAAGTAATTTAAATTGTGTCTTATTTAATTATTAAGGATTAAGTATCAGTCAATAAGCTATATAACAATAAAAGGAGTAATTACACAGCTATTTATGATAACACAATCTGAGTTTTAATTTATTGTACTCTTGGTGAATTCTGTTTCAACTGTAAGGTAAGTAATTATCAAGTAAAATATAAATGGAAAAGGAAAAATAGTGCCAGTATACTAGTAAAAACATCACTAGCATTCTGGGAATATCCTTGGGTAATCATTGTAGGAGTCACTATTAAGACTACTGGCTCTTGGTGTGAAAATTAAGTATAAAGTCATAATATTGACACTTGCTGTAGGGAACACATATATCACTAGTACATGAGAGTTTTGGCTTTTAAAATACTGAAGGAGTTTGATTAGATACAGATTCTCAAATATCATGTTTTCTTTATGAGAATTGCATATAACAATCCAGTACTATAAGACATTTCCTCATAGATACTCTTATCTTTAAGATGATTTCATGGACTTTAGGAAATTTCACTGTTTATGTCATTTCCAACTCTTCTTGGATGAGTTTAGTGCATTGTATAAACTTAATTTCAGCATCCTCGGGGTATTATAAGTTTCAGACTTATATATTTACATCTTAGTGTGAAAGAATGAATGAGGAGTAGTGCTTATGAGAAGAGAGAACCCTGGAAAAAGCCTAAGAGAACTGCAAAACAGAGTCAAACCAAATTTTTGCTTGTTTTAAGATTATTTCTGTTTTTCCACAGTGTTGCAGCATTTCCTGAAAAATAATATTTATTACATTTTATAAAATATAATGCAATTTTTCTAAGCAAAGAGATTCTCACCACAGACTAATTATTATCTACATGCCCATATAGCCAGGTTCTTTTTTCTCTAACACATTTTAACAATAGGTCTCTTTGTCTGTTTCAATTAAATGTTAAGCTTTTCTAGCTAGGTCACATTGCAAGTGCCTTCTTTCCAAGATCATTATACTATCCTAATGTTTATCTTACATGGCTTACAGAAATTAACAAAGAGGCCCTCAGAATACCATAAGGCTTGTCTGTATCTGTATCTTTTTACTAAGATTCAAAAAGTGCACTTTTTAAATCTTCCAGATACTCACTTTGCATTTTATGTATTAAACAGCATCTACAAAAAATATATATATTTGTCATTTTAAAAATAAATTGTAAATGCTCTTCCTTTTAGATCATATTTTAACCCCAAGAAAAATAATCAGTGATGCATACATTACCATGGCCATAAAAAGACTGAGCAAAGATATCCAAGCATTTATTTTTTCCTTTGTAGATTCTAAAGTTAACATACATGCTTTAACGAAAGTATTTTTGTTTTCTCAAGAGAAATATAAAACACTTTGAAATATTTTAGTCATATTTCTTTAACAAATTCAAATGCTACAAATATAGACTTTTCCAGAAGAGTAAGTAGGTTTGTGGTGTTGAGGAAAACTATGTATGAACATATAAGTTTTTTCTCTACTAATATAAGATAAAAATAAGACACTAAATATGTGAACATTTTAGATCATTCTACTGAATCCATGATGGAATCATCTCTCTAATGCCACCATGTCACATGACCTCCTCATACCTTTATGTTATTACTTGAGAAAAATATCAAAGAATAAACAATAGGATACAAACATCTGATATTTTTCTTAAACTAACCCATTTCAGCATTAAGAAGAAAAATTAAGCCCAAATATGTCAAGTTCTTTTTTTTAAACTATTGAGTCTAGTGTACAATATGCTCTGCTGCTGTCTCCAAATTTTCTCTGTGTCACTACATTTACATGAGTTGCCAGAGATCTTAGCAAAAACTTTTGCTGCATTTTAATTCATGTTATGTCCAATGAACAAAAAGTTATTTAACCAGGCAATCAGGAAAAATGAATAAGAGTTAGAACAGAAATGGAAAATCAGATTTGTGGTGTCATCTCTATTATAAAAATGGTTTGCAGAACTTGAATTGTTTAAAAGTTGAGTCCAAATAAGACTAACTTTTAAGGAAATTTTAAAACAGTCTTGTGTTTTTCCACTATAAATATTGAAAAGGAGGAAGTTATAAAACAAATGTCATCTCTGGTCTCTGAGTTCCTATGTAGGGATATGCAAATAGTTTTGGAAGTAAAGCTTTGAAATTTTTAAGTTCTTGTTTATTGTATTCCACACAGAACACTCACCTTGTTGGTGACATTAGTTTGCACTTTTTTAATTATAAAATTCATTGTTATATTTATTTGTTACTTACGATGCCAAAAATCACAATAAGTTAAAAATTGTAGATGTGCCCCAAAATTATATTTCCCATCTACCCATATAATGACCTGTGTTCTAAATTCTCACTTTGAGCAAATCCAATGTCTTTTGATGATGTTTTCTAAATCTGTATTTTTTCCCTTTCCACCAATCTTCTTTCATTTCTTCATGAGAAATGCACCTCATTAGACTAATCAGTTCAATTAAACATATTGATCAACTAATAAATATTTAATTTCATATACCTCAGTACTGTTTAATATTTCTGGAGGGGAGGAAAGGATGGTGATAGGGAGAGACAGAGACAGAGAGAACGCTTACATATTTGATTGAGTTCAAAGGCATTTTTATGTAAAGTATTATATTACATATATTATATGTAAAGTATCTTTATAATCATAGTCAAGGAAATAATTCTTTCCTCCTTAGGCAATGTCTTTCTGACTAATTCTCCTTTAAGTTTGTATCATCTATTATGCCTTTTACTTTCTGTAGTACTTGTGTTGATCACAGATAAACCAATATAGATAATTGACTAGATGGAGTTACTGTCCTCAAAGAAGAACTAAGAATATTCACGATGATTTGTTGAAAAATATCAAGGGGATGCTTTTCAAATTGAATCAGGATGTTGCTGAGGCAGAAAAGAGGACATAGGGGTTAGGAGATCTAGGTTCAAGAACTGCCTCAATAAAACATAGATGTGAGGCCTTAACCAGTAGTAGTACTTTAAGTACAGCTTAAATATTTCCATGTATAAAACATCATTTTAGTAGAATATATTTAAGAACAATTTATGAAATAGGACGTATTCTTTTGTGCCTAGATTAAGTGGTTATCCTTATTACTCTAATTACATAAGGGGGCATATTTAAATACAGAGATAAAGATCAAAATCTTTGGAGACTGCCTGTAAATAAATTTTAAGAAGTAACAATTCTTATATGATTGTATTGTCAATTGCTCATTTCCTTCCTGAAGTAGATAGAACACATGCATAATAGAAAACACAGAATTGATGTGTGATATTTTCTAAGAGTACACATTAAAGAAATGAGTCTGGCTCTACATTATTTTCCACAGGATGCATTAATATAATACAGTGAATATGCCAATATTTATGAAATAGTTATACCTTAATTGAGACACCATCTCACTGTTTTGCTTATAGGATGAGACAAAATATATTTATTGATACTCGGATTTATCTTTGTTCATTTTACAACTGCTTTAGTCTTTATGTTATATGTATTAAAGTATTATTAGTAGATATTTTGATACTTTCTTGGGATCATACGAGTCTTACTTTCCATAAGACAATTATGAATAATGAATAATAAGAAAACAATAAAATGACAAAAAGCCTTGTAGTTCAGTCATTCAGCAATGCTTTAGGTTATAGTGTTGTCTGAATGCATTAATGTTAAAAGGAATTGCACACATTCATTAAAGAATATATATTAGTTTCTATTTTAGGCAGTTAGAAATACTACATGAGCAAGTTTACTTGATTTATCTGGTTTACAACCTTCCTTACAATCTTAAACTAGCACTGTACTTTAATCTCAAAAACAGCATTGTCCCACTGAATAAGAATTACTTTTTTTAAGTGATCTGTTTTTGCGTATATGACTTGTTTTGCCAAATTTAATTTGAAGTATAAGACATGTATTTTTTTGTACAGCACAGCCAAGTACCAGAGAGGAACTTTGAAGTTTCTAGTTATGTTTTTATAAGAACTAAATGCAGCATAACAGAAATGACAAAGCACAAGTAATAGAACCTAAATCATGTAGAATGAAGCATTTTTAAATGTCTATCACTTTGCTGATCTTTTGAAATTTATAGTCTTTGACTACAGAGGTCTAAATCTTCAAAGCTTTAAAGACATAGGTGCAGCATGAACTAATCTTCACCCCCCCATCTTCTTACAGCAGCACTAATGGAAATGTATTTTGTTTAATGACTCTGAAATCCTGTTTGTAATTAGATGTGGGAATTGGTCTTACTTTGTAACAGATGATACTGGAATAATAATATGAGAGATGCTACACTGAGACCACTCTTCTCCTAAATCTATATCATTTTTCATTTTATTGACAGGAGATGTGTGCAAAGAACAAAGAAATTGATTTTTAAAAGGAGGAAAATAGGATTTAATAAAAAGAACTTCCAATCCAAATATTTTAGTATTATGTCAAATATATTGCAGTGGTAAAAGAAAGAGCATGAACATAGTTTTTAATTTTAGGAAACAGGGGTTTTAATTTTGTTGCTTTATTTTGATAACGATCTTTGAATATTATTGGAAAGACTAGGTAGAGAAGTTTAATTACGTGACAGAGATCATATCACTAAAACATGTTAGTATGGTTATACAAAATAATTAATTTTGTCTTTTAAGAATTAACTTCTATTAAAACAAAGAGTTTAAAGAGTAGATAAGCTGAATGCAACAGCTGTTCAGTTCATCATGTTCCACATTCTTCATTGTCAATAAACAATACTGTCACAAATCACTCTGGTGAGTAATGATTTGTAACAGTTGTAGGACTCAAATATTTTTCCTCTGGCTAATTATAGACTTCAGAGGCCACACAAAAAAAGTAGACTTTTGAGAATATATGTACCTCATGGATAAGTCTTACTCTCTTTTTCAAACACATGTGTTGTTAACTTCAATGATGCTACTGATGTTTGCACATTTGGATAGTCTCTGTGTGGAGATTGTAATAACATGTTCTTAATAGTATTAGAATTCAAATAATTTTTTTTAATTTAATGTACATGGGTGTTTTGTCTGAATGTATGTATGCCTGGTACTTACAGAAGCTAGATGATGGAATTATATCCCTTGAAACTCGAATTAAATATAGTTGTGAGAATCCATGTGGATGCTGGGAATTAAGCCTGAATACTCTGAAAGAGCAGCATATAGGCCATCTCTCTAGCCCAGTATTTAGGATTTAATATATTATTTTATTTTCTAAGCAACAAACTTGGTTCACATTTGATTATTACTTTTTTGTCCAAGCATTTTGACATATGCTTACTTCCGTTTATTAAATTCCTATAAGGTGAGCAGAGAAACTATTAAAATGATGAATTTTGGATAGTAGGAAAACAAAAAGACCAGAAAATATTTAAGTAATTGATGAGGTTGTAGAAGACGTTGAGTACATGGTCAAGTGTATGATGTTTAACTACAGAGCCTACATACATACATACATTTTAAAATAACTCATTGGGAAGGAATTAAATTGAGAACACATAGCTCTTTCAATATATAGGTTAATAGATTTTGCTGACATTATAAGAACACAATATAATTAGAATAGAAATGTCTCCAACAGTGGGTTCATGAGATGGTTCACTTTTCAAAGACATAGAATAAATTTCAAGTTGATAATGGTGAACAGATTCTTTTATTTGCAATGATAACTAGAATTATTTTTAATAAAAATTAAGGCCATCATAATTTCTCTACCTTTTCTTTGTTAAACAAATCAAAAATCTTATTAGTGATGAAGTAAAATCTTAATTTTTAAAAAAAAATTAAAACAAGACACATGTAATGTACCTTTCCTATTATAGTGTATTTCAAACATCAAATATTTATTGTGGAGTATTTCATTAGATTTTCTTTATATTTTTTGTGCACACAGTTTCTTAGCATTACAGGCTAACAAAATGAACTAAGTGAAGTGCTGATTCATTATGAAGTGCTAGAGGGACCATTATAGTAAAAAAAAGTCATAGGCTTTTAAATTTCTACTTGTAGCTATCAGTATAGAAGAGACTTTTCATCAAATCATCATGATACATAAGTATATGATAGATTCCTTGGGACTGGCTCAGAAAAACTATAATTAAAATTTTGTTGAATGCTATTTGCATTGTGTGTCATTGCCTTTTCAGATCTTATGGTGACACCCATTTCATTTACTATCTTGTGTAAAATATTGCAATTTTAACTGTGTTTTTATAATTTACAAAGATCAAGAGAAAAAAGTTGAATTTCTTCATAAAGTTCAAAATGCATTGTTTTCTAAATATCCTATAGGAGATTATGTGAAGTAGTTAAGAGTTATGATGAATAAATGTATGATGAAATTTGACTTTCAATAAGGAACATTTTCGGGGCATTACTATGATTCTACTGAATAGTTAATCACAGCAGTCCTTTCAAATGTGATCACTTTAAACTTGAATTGTAAAGTTTTTGTCCAGGAAGGCATTATTTGTATAGAGAAAGTTGCATATGAGGTAATCATAAAGAGTTTAGGGGATCATACATTATTTGGAGATATTTCAAACAACTGGTACTACTAAAGATTAAAATATTTTAATATACCAATATTAGTTTTCAGCAAATGTTAGGAAGACAGAAGAGGGCAATAGTGGGAACATGGTCAATAGGGACAAAGCTGGAAAGAAATAGAGTAACATAATCCAAATCAAGAAATTATAAGAGCAAAAGTCAAGTAATGGTTGAAATGAAGTTATTTTAAATTTGCTAAAAGTCTTGTCATTGAATATGAAATAGGTTCAAATAAAATTAAGAAACATTGAATTATAATAGTCAACACAGGAGGCAAATAAAATGAGGAGCGATTGGAGACATAAATATGTTCTCCATCCATTTGTTTAAGCATCTAGAAAATCTCATGTTTTAATAGAACTCAGTTACATGAAAATTCTAAATTACAATAGATTAATGATAATAAAATGTATGTTAGAAAGGAATCAGACCTAAAGTTATAATGCCAAAGAAGAATATGGGCTATGTTTTTAACTTATATATTTAAAATATGATTGCAAATACTTATATTGAAATATTATTGCTGTTATATTCCTCAAATTACCCAAAGAAATATGCAACACACGATTATTTTATTTAAATGCATACATATGGTGCCTATTTTTTCTATCTTGTTATGTTTTGTTGTTGTTGTCTATTAGCTCTTTAAGAATTTTGTGCAATGTACTTTGATCATAGTCACCTTTTTCCCCAATGTTCCCAGAAACATCTCCCATTCCCTCCTTACACAACTTTGTATCCTCTTCTTTTTCCACTCATGAGGTCATATTTGTCATCCATATATATTCTTGGGTGTGGGGCCTTCCACTGTAGCATGCTCTACTTACCAGGGGTTGGGGGTGAGGTGGGCACACATTAAAAAAAAACACAAAAGACAAAATTAACTTTTCCTTTCCCAGAAGAACTGAGTCCCAGCAGCTATCAATCACCAATAGCTCCTTGGCTTGGAGTGGTACTTTGTGACCACTTACACTGTCCATGCTGGTATTTGGTCTTGCTTGTTCTTGCATGAATCTGTGCATGCTGTCAAAACCGTTGTGTGTTCATATGTTTAGCTGCTCTGCTGCATCCAGAAAACTCTGTTTCCTTGTAGTCATCCACCACCTATTGCTCTTACACTCTTTCCACCCCCTTTTGCACAATGATCCCTGAGCCTTAGGAAGAGAATGGTGAATATCTCTATCTCTATCTCTCTTTTTCTCTATATCCATATCTATATCTATATCTATATCTATCTATCTATCTATCTATATGTGTGTGTGTGTGTTTGTAATCTGTATAATGTTACTTTTATGTATGTTATCAAGGATAACCATTTGGTATTGGACAATCAACCTTGGGAAAACTATATCTCTAGTTCTCAGGATTGTTGTCTGTGGTTCTTGGTATAGAGTTGAATTCCTCTCTGCTTTTATCAGTCCGTTTTGGCGTGGCTATTGGTATTGACCTTGTTCATATCATATGTTGTCATCTTGGCAGGATTTTATGAGTGTAACTTCTTACATTGCTAAAAGACATACTTTCATAACATAGTCACTAATCTTCTGTTTCTTAACAGCATTATTCACCCTCTAGTGCAATGTTTCCTGAACTGTAGGTGCTAGAGTGTTTCGTAGATGTATCCATTGAAATGGACTCCACAACTCTATGTTTCATTGGTTGTGATTTTTCTGTAGTGGTTTGTAGCTACTGCAAAGTTAAGTTTCCATGATGAGGAATGAAAACTATACTTAGTTGCGGGTATAAGAAAAAATATTTAGATTGGTGTTAGAGATTATGTTGGTTTAGTAAATTAGTAGTTGTAGATGCTCCTTGAATAACCATGAATGCACTAACAATTAGTAGGTAGGTTTCCAGTACTGGGCATGATTTTCCTCTTGTTGGGTAGGGGGGTATTCAGTGTTATTAGAGAGACTTCAGTTACCACTGGAGTATGAATGTCACTACTACTTCATGGGTTATCATGTCTTTCTGGTTATTGTTATAGTTCATAGACATCATTGCTAGGCAGGACTGTGGGTTTCCTCCCTCTTTTGGAAGCCTACAACGTGCCTTCTGGTACCATGAAAGTTGATACTCAGGGAAAAGTCACTCATGTTATTTCCATCTCAGGGGCCCCTTGTGCCCTGTTTCTGACATGCATAGTGTCTTCAGCATTAAAGACTTACCTACTAAATCTAGGGAACAAAGAAGGGTAATTACAATAGACTTTATGCTTTGGAAGTCTTTTAGACATCACTGACCAATAACTAAAAAGAGGGCTTCTTGTGCCTGGTGTTGAAGTTTTTGTTAGTAGGTCTTTGGCTCTTGAAAGAAGCATCATCCTATGTAAAAAAAAATTCATTAAAACTGTGCATTTGAATTTATACAAAGAATTATGTCTATTATAATTTTTAAGTTAAATAGTATTATGATTCCTTATGACATTTTAGATGTTAAAATTGGGTTTTTCTAATGCTTAGAGGAAAACTGACTCCTTCATACGCCCTGAGGAACATAATACAGATTCATTGTTTATATTATCACCTAGGCTTACGTCCCTTCAAGGAAGGCCTAAACCTCCCTATCTTTTTGGTTGATGAACAAAAAAATATTTCAGCAATAATTACTCAGCAATAGCTAGCAGTACGACTGTGACTTTCACCTGTGTGACTTTCAGTTTTCTTTATTTTTAAAATTCCTTCCAGCTGAAATAAACTGTGGTACTATAAATAAAATATGTAATTTATTAACTTGTATATTTATAACATATATAATATATGGATGATATTATAGCTACCAAACTGACATTAGTAATTTAATTGTCATATATATATATATAGATATGTATTATATTATATTATATATAATACATATCTATATATATATATATATAAAATCATATATCTGAAGAAATATGTTATTATTTCTTCAAGTTAATGCTGTGTAGATATTTGGTACAGATAGAAGTGTTGGTGACATTAATAATGGTATGAGATGCTTTAATAAGATATTTCACAGTTTAATTTTTTTAATGTATACTAGCTTTTATATGAATTGTCTATCTTTGTGGTGTAACAATTGAATCATATTTGGAATAGTAACAGAACTCTGTATTTTATAACTTCTATATGAGTATAAAATGAACTAAACTAAGCCGTAAATGCAGATATTTTCTAGCACTACTATACTCATTGATCCTAATTTTATGCATGTGAATATTCTAATTCAGGTAGGATTGTGTATATTCCACATTAGCCTTTTTTGTTAAAATCTATGTAGCATATCAGAAAAAACATCAGTTAATACCAATTAAACTAGATTTAGGTCACTGATCTTAACTCTAAAGTATTATAGAGACAGAAAATATGGACACTTTATTTTCCTACATAGTTCACCAGAGCTCCCAAGGCTTTCCAAAACTGTCATCTTTTCTTTATATATTATTATTTTTTCTTCTCCTAAAATGCACTATAGATGTTCTTTTTTCCTGTACAAAAAAGTCACTTTTTAATTATTTTTTAATTGAAGGTTCTCCTAAAAGAAATGTCTGGCCCTTTGTAGCTATAGTCTCTCATTTGTAAATTTTAAAAGTCATGATTTGTTGGAATTGACTTGCTACTATGTCTGGAATTCACTGGAATTGACTTGCTACTATGTGTAGAAAGCATGCAGTGATTAAAACTTGACATATAGTGTAGGTTCAAATGTTCTACCAGCAAAGATTTCCCACTCCCCCCTTAGACAACCAACTTTGTGTCCTCCTCTTTTTCCACTCATAAGGTCATGTTTGTCCTCCACTGTCAAGTTTGATCTAACTTGAATTTCTTTTTACCAGTATGTACATACAGTTGATTTTGATTCTCTACTGGGTAAGGCCAAAAAATAAAAAAAGAAGAAGAATAGAATCATGCTTAATGTAAACTGTGGCTCATTAAGTTGTTGAATTTATTGCAGATAAGTAACATCATTGTGAATACAAATTTCTAGGGTATCTGTCTTTATATTGTCCCCCATACAAATGATTTTTTACACTAGCTAAAAGTCAGTTATACTTCTACATTTTTGTTTTTTATATTTGAGAACTGATAAAAATTAGAATTTCTACTTTAAAAGGAAATGTCAGGTAATTTAAAGTGGTTTTGTACTTTCAGGAGTGCATATCTGGATACATTATTTTCTTATATCAGTCTTTGCTTATAGTAAGTCTTGTCTTACAATTTATAGATCTAATTGAGGTAGCCAGGGGGAAATTTTGTCAATATTCTCTTAAATTATCTTCAAAATATTTGAAAGAAAATAGTATGTGACTTATGCATACTGTAGAGCATAGTATAAATATCAATAACAACACACAATTAAAAAGCAAAAATATTATTCAAAGCTTGTATTTACTTGCATTTATATCCACTTTTCCATCTGTCTGCCTCTCTGTCAGAGGTAAGCAGCCTGAAAAATTTTGCATTTGTCATCTCATTCAGCAGTTTACACTGCTCATTATAAGAAACTATGTATAGATTCAACCTGCAAAATCACTGAATGTCAGAAGTAGGAGACATAGTTTAGCTCATCCCACTCAACTCCATCATGACACATGAAAAGAAACTGAAGCCCACAGGAGGCAGAATGAAGAAGTTAATCATCATTTCATCATTTGCGAGGTTGGCAAATTACCAATATTTCATGAGTCTACTATTCACTGAGTAATACTGCTACATAATCATAATATTGAAATGCTTAAAAATAAAACTTGGTAATATAGTTTTGAATTAGAGATTTTTATTATTAAAATATTAAAAGTATACATATGAATTAAATATAAATTTGTGTAAGAATATGTTTACAAAACACCCAGTTATCAAACTTATTTGTGATATGTATATATATATTAGTCCCTCAATTGTAGAACTCCTGATTCGTGATTTCACTGAAAAATAGCAAACATAAATACAAATTTGTATCAAAGTACTATCTCACTGAAAATGTATTTTCTGTAGAGATATTATTTTATATAATAAAAAATTAGTATGGTAAGCTATATAAATCCTTTGATTTGACGATTATTCTAATCAATAATCTTGGACATAGTTCTTATATGGAACTATAGCTGTACACCATTCATTGGTTGTTGGTTTATTTAAGAGTAATTGTGGGCAAAATAACAGGGATTAAGCTGAGTACTTTGCTTTCACTTCTTAAACCATGCATGTTTTTCTAGTTATTTATTTACTGGAGCTTTTACAACTGAAACTCATTGCCTTTCCACTGAGGAAATCAAAGGAATTTTAAATTGTTTGCTAATTAAAGGCTCACCCTTCGATTTCTCTATTCTCAGTTTCATAATTTCATCATAGTTCAACTTTACTAATTTGTACTGATAGAGAAATTACCTTAAATATAGATTTATGCTGATTAGCAGGTAATTTTAAAATGATGGGAATGTTTCCCTATGCCATTCAAAATAGTACTCACTAACCACATATGTCTGTATAGCAATTTCAATGTGGCTCGTATAATTGGAAAAGTGAATTTGTAATTTGATTTAATTGAAATTTAAATAGCCACACATGTCTCATGGCTACTGTATTGCACAGTTCAGATAAAATACTATTAAAATGTTAATTTGGTAATTTTCAAGAAATAAAAATGTAACCATAAAGTTATCCTAGTGGGCATGTCTGCCTAAGTTGATAAGCATTTGTAATTAGCTCACTGTTTGTTTTAAACTTTAGTTTTAGATTGGTTTCTTATGTAAGTGAAACAAATCAAAAACTCATTTGTCTTCTTGTCATGCCAGTGCCATGTCAAAAACATTCCTCATTCAATAGAACAGTTAAATATTCTAAATTCATTAATACACTGTTATCTTTACTCACAAACATTAAGTGAAAGACAGAGTGAAATTATTTTTGTTATACACTACCATTGTCTGAACACTTTGCAGATGGCTAAATAGAGCAAAAGCTACCAATGGAAATACTGAACCCCAAAATATTTTAAGTCCTAATGTGATACCTATATGGTTAGAAATGCAATCTTAGACATAAGTTAGTAGTCAAGTGAACATGGAAGTGAATAAACATTCACTGATTTGTCATTTACTCTAATGAAGTATAACAATAATAATGATAACTTTAATATGAATCTTTACATTTTTTCCTTGAAAATACTGGTTGTGCCAATCTTAAAAGATAAGTGAGAGCTTGTTTATAAATCTAACCCTATATATTTATTGCAAACTATCTAAAGGACTTCTGTATGCTAAGTTAAAAGAAATGTTCTTTCATTGAGTAGTATTTTTTTTTCTGCTTTTAAACATGCAACAATGAAAATGTTGCCCATCTTTTCTGGACACTGAGACACAGTTACGGTTAAAAATAGATTTCTGTTCTTCAGCATAACATACTGCAATCAGTAGCCTGCCATTCACTAAAAATGCAATGGGTATAGGGTAAAGGGTAAAGGTAGACTTACTCTTGAATTAGAGCAGGTGCTCCAGCCCTGTACTGTAGGGACGATTTGGAAAGTATGGGGAAAGCATCACTTTACCAAACAAGTAAGTCAGTTATCAGAAATGAAAAGTAAAGTCTCAACTTTTACAAAGTACTAAAGCTTTGGGAAGTATGTATTTGTCATTATGGCTAATTTGCACATACCTCACTGAAGAAAAGGCCAGGGGAGCGAAACTGAGAACACAGCTGTATAGGCAGCACAACTAATTGCCTCTCCATCCTCAACCTCATTTATCTTCATTTCTTCCCAATTATACCAAATTATCAATAGTCTCTGTTGCATCAGAGTCTTAATCCCCTTTATTCAGGCAGCATTAGATAGTGGCAGATGAATTCTTGGAGGGAGTCAGGGTAAACAGCCATGAAATGCCACCTCTGGCAGATGGCATTGCTCACAAGAAATGTGACAAAACATTTGGAATTTGTAACTGGGCATTAGTATGAGGAGCCAAGCTGTTAATATTTTTTTAAAGATAATAAACGTTGTCCATGGTAAAAGTGTAGCTCATACTTTAAGGAAAATATGCAAAGTTGCAGCTGTTCATATCAATACAAAGATTAATACCTTTTTAGTCTATATATTCTCAATGAGCACCATAGCATAGAATCTTTCAGGCTGTGTTATTTTATGATAAGTAACCTATTTCAGTTTGAAGAAAGGCACACAGGTTCTGTGCTCAAAGACAAAATATCATTTATTTTTCTCTTCTATCTTATGCCAAGTTGTACAATATTTATTATTTCTATTGCCAAACTGGAAATATGTAAAAATTGGAAAACAAACCAAAGAGCAAAGAGAAACCATATTAGTGAAAGAACATACTTTGGAAATATTTAAAAACAGTATGCTATTTCTTGGTGAGAAAAAGGCAGAACAATCATTCATTTTGTGTCATTTCATAGCATACCAATGATATAATTAGTTAAAACACTTGATGATTTTACAGAAATAACTTAAATAAGATGTTATGAATTCTACTTTCAGAAACATATAGTCGATAGCTGTGTTCATGTAAATACAATATGTGACATAAATATGAGAACAACTTTTAAATAGTCACACAAAATAAACAATGAGGTATCTTAGTGAATTTTATTAACAAGTTAAGAAGGTTTTGGAGATGGGCATTGATGGTGCATACCTTTAATCCCAGCACTCCCGTGCAGGGGAATGCAGATCTCTGTGAGTTCAAGGTCAGCCTGGTCTACAGAGTGAGTTCCAGGACAGCCAGAGTTACAACAGAGAAACCCTGTCTTGATAAAACAAAAACAAAACAAAAAATCTTTTGGGATGAGGTAGTGGATTTATATTTTGCCATTTCTGTCATAGAGCAAGCTCTGCTTTGAGGGTTGTGTATATGTACTAAATGAATTCAGTTGCATTACTTGACATTAGACACTTTTGTTCAGTGAGAGAGAAGGAAAAGGAAGACATGCTGGATTCCTCTGTACCCTTGGCATCAGAGAGTTCAGGCTCCTTTAGTTCTCTGGGTATACCTGGACAACTTTATCTTACATCATTATCCATCTTCTACAATCATACCTAAGTTACATCCTAGAATGTTCTTTCCCAACTAACCTTGTAGAATAATTTCACTATATGTGTGTGTGTGTGTATGTATGTATGTATATATATATATGTATATATATATATATATATATATATATATATTTTATATAGTGAAATTATATATATGTGTGTGTGTGTTTGTGTGTAAACTTATCTTGATTAAATGAAGGAAATGTGCATGAATTAAATCTGTAGACAGTTTTAGAAAATAGTAGATTTTTTAAAATCTTCTGTTCCAAACTTGTAAGTTGAAATTTGTAAATTGTTCACTTCAAGGTTAGCATAGTTTAGGTAATTTGTACCAAGGTGTAAGTATGAATTTTCCTCAAAGATATTTAGCAAGAGTCTATCCATTCTTCTAATTAAATTGTTTGACTAATAAAAACTAGTTATCCTTATACAAAATATATGCATATATTTGTCCAATTGAATATGTATATGTATGCATGATAGTAAACTTTATGTATTACCCAATATTTTCAGTATTTACTTCTTTATCTGTTTCTGAAACTATTTGATATAGTTAGTAGAGTTTCTTTTTTAAAAATGTTTATAGTACATATTTACATCTTCTAAAATTACTGTATAATTATTAGTAGACTCCTTTATCTCCATTGGGACATGCTTTTCTAAGTATGACTGACTGATGGACAGATTGTGATTTGGTGACTTAATGTATGTATTTTGAATCTTTGGCAAGGCTTGCCTGTATCTACATCTGTTGAATCAATTAAAACATTGTAGACAGTATCACAGTAAAATCATATCTGAAGTACTTAATTTTCAATGCTTTAACATACTTGATTATATATTACATCATACTTGATTTTATATATATATATATATATATATATATATATATATATATATATATATATATATATAATTTTCTTTAATACCAATATGTTAACATACATATGGCCGTGCATGTAAAAGTGCAAAAATAAAAAAAAATATTGCCTTATGTGAATTATTTATTTAATTCTTGTCATTTCTAGTAGTTTCAATCATCATTTTTGTTCATAGTACTTTTAAAAATGTTAATCTTATTGACGTGCCATTAGAATTAATAATGGAAACAACTTGATCTTTCTTTTGCATTTTAAGGTATTTGCTCTTACCTTCTTTAGTTGTTGCATTATGTATTTTATATGTTATGTCTCTTTTAATTGTTGCAATAATAAAAGGATAAATAAGCATTTTTACCCCCATATGTGTAAGATAAGCTTCAGAGAGATTTAATACCTTTCCCAAGATCCATATATACAAAATGGATAAGCCAACATCTAGCTTTAGGCCTCTTACTGTACTTCTAACTACTTTTCTTTTTATTATGCTTTTTATAATTGGGGAAAATTTAGTCATACTCCATTTTTTTAAAATCTAAGTTTATGTGTGTCTTTGTTTTCTAGACTGTACCCTGTTAACGACTGCCAGTTAAGTAATGTCATTCTAACTCTACTACTCAAAGACAAGTATAATATCAAGTTATATATCAGGAAACTCATAAAAAGTTACAATTTGGGCAATAATTAATTTTCAGTATTTGTTATAAAAGTTCAAATGGCTTCATTTCAGTTTATTGTGTAAAATTAATTCTGTTATTGAGAAAAGACTTTATGGTTTCATGAAATAGTTTTCCAAACTATAAAAGGTTACTATTCTGCCACAAAGATATCATGCCTTTTGGGGTGACATTAATATCTGTGCATTATGTCTGTTTAGGGGACAGAAAGACAAAAGAGTTTGGCCAGGCTTGTCATTTACTACTTACTCTAAGTCATTAGCTTAAAAAATGACCCAATTCATAAGTTAACATGAAAATAAGGATATACTTTTGATATATTTGTATATCAAAAATCTAGTAAGATGAAAAATTGAGGGAGGTAAAATATCTAGTGAATGAATTTTGAGAGAATTTCAGATTTGAGAGGACAAGGATTTTAAATTTATGCTCAATTTTATGTTTTCAAATTCAGGATAGCTTTGTTGAAACCTCAAACACCATATCGTTTAAATACTTTTTAACTCAACTTCCATACTTTGATTCTTTTCTTTCATCTGAGGCTGTGCTATGTTATCCACAAGAACAAATTAATAGAGTAATTATTAAATATATTACTAGTCATTTATGCAAGAGAAAACATTACAATTACACACAGAGTAAGTGCCAGAGGGAACTCTCAGTTCCTTCAGAGTATTACCGACAGTAGAATTGAAAGGCAACCAGTCATTATATTACTCAAAATCAAAGTAGGTGTTATAATATTTTGTTCTGTCCTTATAGGTCAACTCTTGTATTTTAGGTATGCATGCATAATTTTGGGGATCTAAAATTTAAGGTATACTTCACAAGCTCATAGGTCACACCTTATATATTCTAGGAAATAACTCATTAGAATAAATCTTCACCCTCTACTCTCTGCAATGGATGTTCAATATTTCATAAATACAACAAAAGAAAAGAGAGAGATGATGGTATTATATGATTATTTACTGAAATGACTGTATAATATGCTTGTCATTTATACAGACCACATGCTATTAAGGATGACAGAAGAAACTAAAATTCAGATAAGAAAATGCTGTCACTGCTTGGAACATTTATTACTTTTTGAGCATCGTTCAATTTGTAATACTTACATTAGCAAGAAAATAATTCATTTTTTCAAAAGTATGTCGTATTATTTACTATTCTCTATTAGTCTCAGAGCATAGTTTATATAGAATTTAAAGGCATGGAAAGTAATTCTGCTCCAGTAAACACTTTAGAAGACATGTGTAAATAAAATATGGGGTTCAAAAAAGAGAATTAAGATACGTTTATCATTTGTAGTTTCAAAGTAGCAAGCAAAACCTATTTTCAGCAATTGCTAGGCAGAATGCATTTTAAATATGGTCATTACATTATGCAAGTTTGTGAGAGTCCCTCCAACCCTGTCACCACACTCAGCGGGTTGTATAGGAGGTCACCGTGTTTCTATTACATGTGATTTCATACCCTATATATCTAATATCTTTGAAACTCAACAATTGTGTGTTAACATTTTAGTCACTGTGTCTGAAATGGCATACAGGGAGTATTTGTATCTTGCAGCATTTTAATTTAGAAACAAATGCACAGGGACTTTGGGTTTTACGTTTATTTAGTGAAATATATTAGTATAATTCTTAGAAAGATGTCTAAGTCGAGTTCAGTATTTTTTAGTAACCCTGAGATGAATAAATATTTTTAATCTTAAGTATGCTTTTAAGCAAGGAGTTTGTATTGATTCCAAAAACAAACTTATTCATCAAATAGTTTTTTCCCCTTTTTGACTTGATTCCAGATTCTTTTTCTTTTGGTGGTGTTTCATTTAATTAATTCATAAATAACATTTTATTACTTCTTTGAGAATTTCTTTTGTTAGTTTTTTGTAGAGAGTGTTTCTCTGTTGTAACTCTGACTGTCCTGGAACTCACTCTGTAGTCCAAGCTGTCCTCAAACTCATAGAGATCCTCCTGCCTCTGCCTCCCAAGTGCTGGGATTAAAGGCATGCACCACCACTGCCCAGAGAAAATTTCCTACAATAAATTTTGATTGTATTCAAGTCCTTCAACTCCTCCCAGATACACACTTTACCATTTTTTAACCCATCAAGTCCAATTTATACTCCCCAATACTACTAGATATAGCACTAGCCCCTTGAGCATGGTTAATGACCTACCGGAGGTCACATCCTTAAGGAAAACTGAATCTCTGTCTCCCAGAAACTATGGCCTACTAATGATTTATCACATATTGGTAGGACTCAATGCCTGCTTCCCTTCTCCATGTTTTGATTTTATGTGACTTGAGCATGCACACACTTGTATGCACTGCTGTGAGTTCATACATGCAAATATTCAATTGTATCTGGAAAATTCCATTTCACTATAGTCTTCCATAACATCTAGCTCTTAAAAAACTTTCCTACCCTTCTTCAGCAATGATCATTGAGACTTGGAAATAGTATTTCTTCTAATGCTGAGCACTCAACAATCCCTTACTCTCTTCAGATTGACCAGTAATGGGTCTCTGTGTTAATTGTAATCTACTGAAAAAAGATGCTTCTCTAAATAAAGTTAAGAAATGCACTAATCTATGGGTATAATGATAGATCCTTAGGAGTTGGTTTAAGATGATGTCCCTAAGCAGAAAATAAATAGTGGGTTCTCAGACTCAGTGGCACTCTGACTTATCTAGTCAAATGTTTTTGGCCCTATTAACAGTGCCAACTATAAGTTCCATCTGGATGAGTGGACCATAAATGCAATATAATGTTTACTTCATAGCATTCTTGTTATTTTTGCACTAGCGGGTATATTTTGCCAGGACAGTTGTTTTTTCACTTCTTTGATTATGTAAATAGCACCTTACAGGACTATGGTAAGCAACTCAGTAGGTATGAAAAGTCCAGGTTAGTAACAACTTGATTTTTCCATGTTGCATGACTCAAATATGTGGAACCCTTTGCCAAAGCACCTGTTTTTCAAGTTTTGGAGTACAACTGAGAACAGTGTCAATAGCATGTAATGTTTGGAGTACACTGAGAGTCTGCTGGCCAACAACTCTAAAAGAGGTCACCCAATCCTGGCTAGCAGTCGTCTTTTTACTTGTTAGCCTATGGTGTCTAGTAGTCGTATACCGTCCCCCATTAGAGGGTAACTGCTTTAAACTTGTTTTATTGTGTATCTGCATATCTTTTAGGTAGGTTCTAAACTAGTAGGTTTCCACATAAAGTTTTTAATAGATCTTCAGTGTTAATTATCCCTTTCCTTACTCTCCCTTCTACCTAGTCCTCCATCTTCTAACCCATTTAACCCCTTTTATGCCATGAGTCTGTTTTTCCCATTTATATCTGTCTATTCTATTGCACTCTTGAAATTTCAACCCAAGAAACACTAGTTTTCAGACAATTATGAATATTCCAAATGAAACACTCATGTCTAAAGAATACAAGCAAGCATCTGCATGTGAGTAGAGACACGTGGCATTTGTCTTTCTGAGACAGGATTACACTATTCAGGATTAACATTTCCAGGACCATTGGTTTTCCTGTGACTTTCAAAAGTTAGTTTTTTTTCAAAACAGCTGAAGAAGATTTTGCTCTCTAAATGTACCATATATTTCATTGTCCCTTTATAAGATGTTGGAAATCTAGGCTATTTCTGTTTCCGGGATTTTGTAACTATGCAAATAAAACAGCCATGTACTTGGTAGCAAATATCTCTGCTGTAAGTTACAAAATCCTTTGGGTTTATGCCCTAAAGTTGTATAGCTGGTTTATATGGTAGATTTATTTCTAGCTCTTTGATGAACCTCCACACTGATTTCATAGTTGAACCTATGTGTACTCTGACCAGACCAACAATGAATAAGCTTTCTTTCCCCACATCCATGACACTATTTTTTATCTTGGTTTTTGTTGTTGTTGTTGTTGTTGTTTCTTTTCTTTTTTTAAAAAAAATATTAGCCATTTGGACAAAGATAAGATAAAATGTCAATGTAGTTTTGATTTGCATGTCTCTGATTGCTAAAGATGTTTAACATTTTAAAATGTATGCCTCAGCAATTAGTTTTTCATATTTTGGGAAATCCCTATTTAGTTCCTTATCCATTAAAATAGGGTTGTTTGTTTTCTTGATGTTTAGGGTTATTAGTTATTTAACTTCTTTGTATATTCTAGTTACTACCCCTCTGTCAGATATGTGGCTAAAAAAGACATTTTCCCATTCTGTAGGATGCTTCTTCTCTTGAATGATGGTGTGCCTATAACAGAAGGATTTTCATCTTTTTCTTTCTTTTGTTCAAAGTCCTATTTTTACTTTCTTTCTTTCAATTGAAAATAGATTCTTCTCTCATACAATATATCCTGAGCACAGTTTTCCCACCTTTTACTCTTCCAAGTTCTTCCCTACTTTCCCTCTCCCAGAGACCCACTTCTCCTCCATTTCTCTTCAGAAAATACCAGGCCTTCAAGAGACAACACCCAAACAGTACAAAACAGTAAAATAAGAAAGGGCACAAACCCTCATATGGAGGCTGGACAAGGCAACCAAATAGAAGTGAAAGAGTCCCAAATGCATGTCAAATAGTCAGAGACACACCCACTCCTACAGTTAGGAGTTCTGCAAAACCACTAAGCTTACAGTCATAACATATGCAGAGGACCGGGTGCATACCCATGCAGAGTGTGTGCTTGCCACTTTAATCTCTGTATGCCCCTGTGAACCATGCTTAGTTGATTCAATGGATCATGTTCTCCATTTTCTTGCATTCATACAGTCTTTCCTCTCCCTCTTCCACAGTGTTCCCCAAGCTCAGAGGGGAGGGATCCAATAAAGACCTCCAATTTAGATTCTCTCTCCCTATAATGTCTGGATGTTGGTCTCTGCATTGACTCCCATCTTCTGCCAGTAGAAACCCCTCAGATGACAATTGGACACCAATATATGAGAATAACAGAATATCGTTGGGAATCATTTTATTGATTTTTTTTTCCTTAAACCTGTTTGGTTCCCTCCCATGGCTTGGGCCTCAAATTAAACAAGACAATAATTAGCCATTCCCACAAGTTCTGCAATAGCACATCTTGCCGGCAGGAAAGATTGTAAGTTGAAGGTTTTGTGGCTGTTGTTAGTGTCACAGTCCAACCATGTGAAGAATTGCCTGGCTACAAAAGATGGTCATTTCAGACTCCAATTCCTCCATATTATTAGGAGTCCTCATTAGCGTCATCCTCACACATTTCAGGAAGTTTCCACTGCTCTAGGTTTACACATCACCCCCCAAATGCCCTCCAACTCCAGCTATCTCTCCCTAGCACTCTCTCCCTCCATCCCTTTCTCCTTCCATCTGATCCCTTCTGTTCATGTCCCTAACTACCCCCAGTACACCTGAAAATGAATTATAATTCCCCTTCCCAGGGAGATCCATGCCCTTCCAAGTATATACCATGTTTGTGTTTGTTGGTCTGGGTTACCTCACTTATTCAGGATGATTTTTTTCTGGTTCCATCCAGATGCCTACAAACTGCATGGTGTCACTTTTTTTTAAAGCTGAGTAATACTCCATTGTGTCAATGTACCACATTTTCTTTATCTGTTCTTCAGTTGAGGAACATCAAATTTGTTTCTGGTTTCTGGCTATTATGAATAAAGCCACTATGAACATAGTTGAGCAAGTGCCCTTTTGGTTAAATGGAGTATCCTTTGGTTATAAACTCAAGAGATGCATACGGTCTTGAGTTAGATCAGTTCTCAATTTGGGAGGAACTTCAATATTGATCACGTTTTTTTTTTTTTTCCTTTTTTTTCTTTTTTCAATTTGTTTTTATGGAAGATTACATCAACTGATGTTCATATGTTGAATCATCCCTGCACCTCTGGGATAAAGACTACTTGACCTTGGTGGATGATCTGTTTGATGTGTTCTTGGATTAGGATTGCAAATATTTTATTGAACATCCATGTTGTTAAGGGAAATTGTTTTGTATTACCTTTCTTTCTTGAGTCTTGATGTGGTTTGGGTATTAGAGTATTTGTGGCTCTACAAAAGGAGTTGGCCAATGTTCCTTCTGGTTATATTTTGTGGAATGATTTGAGGAGTTTTGGCATTTACTCTTTTCTGAAATTCTAGTAGAATTTTGCACTAAAAGTATCTGGCCCTGGGCTTTATTTTTTGTTTGGGAGACTTTTAATGAATGCTTCTATTTCACTAGGGTTATAGGTTTATTTAAATTGTTTATTTAATTTTGATTTAACTTTGGTAAGTAGTACCTATCAAGAAAATTGTCCATCTTTTCAATCTCCCAATTTTGTGGAGTACAGGTTTTTCACGTATGTCTTTATGATTCTTTGTATTTCCTTGTTGTCTGTTGTTATGTACCACTTTTCATTTTTGATTTTGTAAATTTGGATATTCTTTCTTTGTCATGTACTTAGAATAAGGGTTTGTCTATCTTGTTAATTTTATCAAAGAACCAACTCTTTGTTTCATCGATTCTTTGTATTGTTCTCTTTATTACTATTTTATTGATTTTAGTCCTTAGTGTGGTTATTTCTTGCCCTCTACTCCTCTGAGTGTACTTCTTTTTGTTCTAGAACTTTCAAGTATGCTGTTAAGTTGCTGGTATAAGATCTCTCCAATTTTTTGATGTAGGCACTTATGTAAACACTATGTAGCCTCTTAGCAGTGTTCTCATTGTGTCTCATTCTTTTGGGTATGTTGTGTATTCATTATCATTGAATTATAGAAAGTCTTTAATTTCTTTATTTCTGTCAACACATTTTTTTCATTCAGTAGAGACATGTTCAGTTGCTATGAGTTTTTAAGCTTTCTGTTGTTTCTGTTGTTGATATCCAACTTTAATTCATATTGGTCTTGCATGATTCAGGAGTTATTTCAATTTTCTTGTATCTGTTGAAACTTGCTTTGTGTCCAAGTATGTTGTCAGTTTTGGAGAATAGCCCATGAGGTGCTGTTTTTTGTCTGGTGAAATATTATGTAAATATCTATTAAGTCCATTTAGTTTATAATGTCTACTAGTTCCAGTATTTCAGAATGAGATTCAATATATGATTTAAGCTATAGTATATCTTACCCTTAAGCATGGATTTTCTCTTGACGCATTGTTTCCTTTGCTATAAAGACTCTTTTATGAGGTTCCATTTGCCAACTATTGACCTTAATTCTTGGACAAATGAAGTTCTCTTTAGAAGGACCTATATCTTGTAAAGTATTCTCTTTATTTGATTCCAGATGGTTCAGAGTTTCTGGTTTTATTTTTAAGTCTTTGATCCATTTCGAGTTTATTTTGGTGTAGGATGATAGATGTGTGTCTAATTTTATTCTTTCATATGTGAACGTCCAGTTTTCCTAACACCACTTGTTGGAGATGTCTTTTTTCTAGTGTATATTTTGACATCTTTGTCAAATATCAGATGACTATAATTATGTGTGATCATATTCAGTTCTTTTTTTTTCTAGCACATCCTTTTTTTTATTATGATAACTCTGTAATAATTCTTGAGATCTGAACCTGTAATCCCTCCAGTAATATTCAGTTTGCTCATGATTGTATTTATCTATCTGCAGTTTTTCTATAGATCCATTTGAATTTTATTATGCTTCTTTTCTATCTCTGTGAAGAATGTCATGGGAATTTTCATTGTTACTGTATTGAATCTGTTCATCTCTTTTG
Source organism: Cricetomys ansorgei (assembly GCA_026225945.1). NCBI lineage: Eukaryota > Metazoa > Chordata > Mammalia > Rodentia > Nesomyidae > Cricetomys > Cricetomys ansorgei. Next base: position 1,025,477 of record JAMJFZ010003015.1, on the reverse strand, counting down.
TTAGAATTTTTGTTTTCCTATTATTAATTCTACCAATCTGTAAGTATTGTAAGTCTTTCCATCTTCTAGTGTTTTCATAAGTCTAATCCTTTAAATTTTTAAATTTTCATTATAGAGATCTTTCACTTCCTTGGTTAGATTAAACCCTAGCCTTTTAAGTTTTTGAGCCTATTGTGAATATGAGTATGTCCATAAGCTCTTTCATGGTGTATTTGTTTTTGGTATATAGAAAGGCCAGAGTTTTTAAAAATATTTTATTTATTTAGATTATAATTAGTGATTATTTTGTAAAAATTTATAGTGTATCATTCTGTTTTCCTGAGATTGTTCATTATTTCTAGTAATTTTCTGGTAGAGTTTTTGGATCTCTTGTGTATAATAGCATATTATGTATACATAGGGATGATTTGATTTCTTTTTTCTTTTTGCATTCCTTTAATTATTTCCTTCTCTTGTCCTATTTCTATAGTTAGTACTTTAAGCTCTATATTGAAAATTAGTTGGATATGACCATCTTCCTCTCATTCCTAATTTTAATGGGATTGTTTCAAGTTTTTCATTATTCAGGATTTTGGCTAGGTTCTTCTCTCTCTCTCTCTCTCTCTCTCTCTCTCTCTCTCTCTCTCTCTCTCTCTCTGTCAGCTTGAGACAAGCTAGAGTCATATGGGAAAAAGAAATCTCAATTGAGAAAATGTGTCTGTCTCAGATTGGCTGGAAAGCAATTCTGTGGGCCATTTTAATGATTAAGGATTGATGTGCCCAGTGCCACCCCTGAGAAGGACATGTTTTGTGGTATAAAAGGCAAGATGAGTGAACCATAGGTAACAATCTAATATATAAGTGTTCCTCCATGGCTTCAGTTTCCATTCCTATTTCTAAGTTCCTGTCATTATTTCTTACCCTCAGTTCCCTTCATGATGGAGTGTGATTGGGATATGTAAACCCTTTCCTCCCAATGTTGCTTTGACTTAGAATGTTTTGTCACAGAAATAGAAAGCAAACAGAGATAGAGGTTTACGAAAATTTGTTCAAAACACATAATCATACACATTTACTTCTCACATAATTGATTAATAGAAGCATTCTGGTACTATATTGTTGACAGGTATTAGATTGTTTAGGATGTGGAAGAGTACTACTTAGGTAATGCATGTTACAATAGCCATATGGAAAGCATTTCTCCTCAAGAATGGTACAACTAGATCTACCATATGATCCATTTATGCTGCTTTTGGATACATATCTAAATGAAATGAAAATAGTATTCCAAATGAATACCTGCGTGGGCCTGTTGTGCTGCTATTCATAATACCCTCAAAATAATGTTAACCAAGTTGACCATCAACAGATGGTCATCGCAAATGAATGAAATAAATTTGTGGCAAAATATTTGGGATTGGAGTGAAATAAGCCAAAGCAGGACAAATATTATGTATATCACATGCTATTTATCACAGACTACTTTTTTTAAAAAGCAAACTTAGCCAATGAGAAGGCTTGTCAGGTAAATGCTGTAGTAGTTAGCCACTGTGTGGGTTCAGCAAGAGAGTCACTGAGCCATTTTCATATGTGGAAGCCCTATCAAACCTTAGCAGAGGGAACCATTATCATAGCCAGCACCATTCTGGAAAGCCTCCAGCATCTGAGCTCAGATGTTTTTATTGATTCAATCCTCCTCAGGTGCAGATCATAAGCAATCAAACATCCCCTACAGAAATCCAACACCTGCACACAATACAGAATGCCATAACCTAAACAATCTATCACCCAACAGTGCACAAAATAATATATAATAACTAAAAATAAGCTTCCACAAAAATTTCCCATTTCTGTATAGAAAACACATTTTACACACTATACCAGCAAAACTATTTACAAAAGAAACAATCCTGAGTTGCTAACACACAGGACCAAAGGAAACCAAACATCTATCAAGCTTACAAAATACCTTTGGACAGCAGAAAAACATCAATGTCCGATTTTGTGGAATTCACTCACAATCTTCTGGGTTCCTCCAAAGGGCTTGGATCTGACTCTGTCCTCTGAAGCACATACAGTTTGTCCTCCAGGGTCTGACTGGCTCCATTCCACTGCTGCTGTTGTTCTTGGTAGTTGTCCCATGGTACTGGCATATGCTTCTGGGTCCCTTTTAGCTGGGCTTCACTTTCACTAATAGCCCCTCCTAGACTCTCTTCATGGTGCCAAGCCTTAACTTCTTTACATGACCCCTTAATCTAGGCCTTCAACTATTACTTAGGCTTCACTTTTACCAATGGCCTCTCCTGGCCTCTCATAGTACCAAGCCTCAGTTACTCTTGATGACCCCTTCATACCTTCAAAACTAGTACCACCTGGGTAACTTACAGTACCAAGTTGGCTGCCAGCATGAGATACAACCTCTATGAGTTCTGGATGACAGCTTCTGTGTGCTGACCCTGAGGAAACATTTTCCAGGTTTTAAAATAGAATCTGGTTTTCTGGAAAAATAACTGGTCACTTTGTCTGCAGTAAGGGTTCCCTCGTAGATGGAGTCCTCATCACCATCACCAGGAGTTCTCATCAGCCTCACCAGTACCTGGACCACTTGTCTTTCTTTAAGTTGGGTTTGCAGGAAAAAAAAAAAAAAACAAAACAAAAACAAACTGGTCTGGTCAGTTTAACTAAGAGGCTTTTTAGCTCCAAGCTGGGGCTTCCATAACAGCAGGGGGTCCTGGGCCATTGGGAAGAATATCTGGCAAAGTGTTGGCAGTTTGCAGTCCTTTTACAAGACCACTAAGGGGAAACATACAACCCCTTCCATAGATCTCAAACACATCTTGAGCTTCACATACATACAATACAGCTATAAGAAAACTCAGTTTGTGAAACAGTAAACTACCACCAGTGGCAGGAGGGAGCATTGACTCCATGATCAGGGAAAGCAGTAAGAACCTTGCTTTTAACTGCTCCCAGCTGAATTATTTGTTTTCACCATGAAAAAAAAAGTCTTTCTCTACCAGCTTCCCTTCTGTGACTCTCACTTTTGAACCCTCTTTCTCACTTAATTTCCATAATTTTCTCTTCACAGAGGCTTATTTCCCTTTCTCTTTCCTCTTCCTTCAGGAGACTTCAATTAATACCTTAGTCTCTGTCCTCTGGTAGCTTCTCCTAGTGTACTTTACTGGACTCTATGTGGTATTGAGTTTCTTTCTCTTGTTCATTGTCTCCATGTTGAATTAGCTGGCATGATGTCCTGACCCACATTGCAAGTGCCATTTTTAGTTGTATATTGCTGCTGGTGTAGCTCATCAAGGAAGACACGGGAGGCATTTTCATAGGTGGAAGCCCTGTCAGACCTCAACAGATGGAACCACCTCTGTATGGCCAGTGCCATACTGCAGTGGAGCCCTGAGCATCTGATCTCAAGTGTTTTTTATGGATTCAGAACTCCTCCGGTACAGATCATAGGCAATCGAACATTCCCTGCAAACCTGTAAACAATACAGAATTCTATTACATAAACAACCCTTCACCCAACAGTGCACAAAACAAAATATATATAACTAAAAATAAACTTCCACAAAAAATGCAATTGTAAATTAGCATGGCATTGCATTGTGGTCTTCAAAGAACATATGCAGATGTCTTCTGACCCTCACATGTGTGGCTACAAACACTGTAATATTTTTTAAGAATGTACTTTGGGGCCAATGACATTGCTCAGCAGGTAAAGTAACTTGCTGCCAAACTTGATTTCAGTACCCAGGACCACATGCTAGAAGGAGAGAACTACTATTACTAATTATTCTCTGACCTCTATAATTGTCTATGGCATGATCCTCTCCCCCCAAAAATATTAAATAAAATGGAAAGTCAACTTGAAAGTTTTAAAAGGTATTACTAGGAATTGGGAAAGGCAGGGTGAGAGGAAAGTACAATGTATGGTGGGATTTGATGAATCTACATTTTATTCTTGTATGGTAGCATCACAAATAACAATAATATAAATAAATACAAACATCCTTTGCATTTGTGAAATACCATGCACCTATTAAAAAGGCTCTGTGCTTTAAACTCCTTCTTCTGATCATTTATCTTACATAAGAAAAAGCAACAAAAATGACCTTAGAACTCTTAACATTTTAAAATAAGTTTTGAAGACAATTTATAAATTGTAAATTTAAATTTTTAACCAATACAACAAAAGTTTGTCTGTTTTTTTTTTTTTTTTTTTACAAATTATGTCTCCACAGTTCATCATTTTATCATTTATACTGACTCTAAGAATGTGTATTTCTGCTACATAGCAGCTTATCAAAATTCAAGTTTACAATAGCTGTCTCACTGGTAAGGTTATGATTGAATTAGCCAATCAAGGGGAGTATTATTTGTTTCATCATTTTTGTCATATATGGTTTATCATCATAATTTAATTTTAGTAAATATTAAAACCCTAAATCTCAAGTGAGATTGTATTTGTAAATAGAGCCTTTAAAGGGGTGGCTAAGTTAAGTTAAAGGAAGGCCAATCGTGAGTTCTCAAATTTATCTATTCTGTCTGGAGCCCTTACATGAAAAATTAGCATATAGGTCAGCATCATAAGTGAGCTGATACAGAAACGTGAAATTGTCAACATAAAGGAAGGAAGAATAAAGCCAATCTGCATAGAGGTTCCTGGAGAAACCAAGCATTACAAGGCCTTCAGAAGTGTGAGAAAATCATGTATTATTGATTAAGAAATTCTATCTGAGGTATTTAGCTAGGAAAGCTCCATCAAATTATCCCACTTAGATGGATAGGTAGATAGATGGATAGATAGATAGATAGATAGATAGATAGATAGATAGATAGATGATAAGGATAATAAATGGGTAGATATAGCTATACAGTAGCAGAACCTAGATTGTGCTATAAAATTTAAAATATTTTAAGGAAAGTAGATATTGTCACATGTTGGCAAAGAAACATAGAATAATGCAAATTTTAAGATCACGAAGCACTTCTGACTGCGTTTTGAGTTAATTTTTATTTATTTAAAAATGATAAATTTTTGTTCAGAAGTCAGTGTGCCCAAACACCTAATATGCATATAGAGACTATCTTGCATTTTCCTGTCACTTACTTTATATAATTTGTCTTAAAGCGTAGGAGAAATCTCATATCTATAATCAGAGAAGAGAGAAAGTGCTACAACCCAAACTATGATTATAATAGTAGTTAATACATATGACAGTTGTTAGAAAAAAATAAAACTACATCCATTGTTCACATAAAAGCAAATGCAAAACACTTTCTATTAAACTTTTAAAATATTTCTACACAAGTTCATTTAGTGTATGTGATGTGAAAAAACATTAGCTAAATGTCTGGTGTGCTATCTAATATATGATGTGGACTAAAAGGTTGTTGATTCACTAAATAAATATTAACAATTCTTGGGCCTAGGAATCACATGTGCTTTTCCTGCTGTGATACAGCAATACCATATTAAACTCATGTGGTATAATTTAGTGGCTTCTAAATTTATCTTTCTTTGTCAATGTTTAGTTCATTTTACAAATTGGAATTCTGTGATGGTGAGGTAATTCGTATCTTGCACATAGTGCTAAAATGATGGAATGGTTCCATTTTTGCTTAATAATTGATCCTTCAAATGTTTGCATTTTCTCACGTTAATTATGTTTATTGGCCCAATGTTCCTATACAGAATTCTCAGTGTTGCAGTTTGGTTAGTTTTATCATTTATTAGGTACTGCCCTCCCCCAGTATCCCTCTTCATTACCACATAACAATTTCTTATTGATTTAATTGGAATTTTAAATTTGTGAATGCTAAATTAAGTCAATGCACCAAACCATAAATCATTTCCCTGATCTTCAACAGTAACTGCACAGCATCAAACATCTGGATAAAAAGAGAATAATTTGTTTAGTTATAGAATTTTTAAATCTTCTCTGTGAGCATACCAAATCTCAATACGATTAAAGGAATAATTTGGGGTTTATTAATCAAGTCTAATAAATGATACAGAACTTCATATACAACTCCAGAACAGGTTAACTGATTGATTATAGTGAGTTGTGAACTATAAGATACTCCTTTCCTTCCCATTCCATTAAAAACTTTGTTAATATAGGTATACCCAGGAAATCCTCCATTCTTATGCATATTATGGAAATATGATGTTTACTTTATCATCTCATTAAATGAGAGAATAGTTAAAACTGTTGCATTTGAATCAGATATTAACTTTGGCCACAAAAGAGTTTGCAAGGATCCACGAGGAGGAAAAAAAAGTCTAGGTATGTGATAAGTGTGGATCAGAAATTAGAATAGTGAAAATCTTGACTCAGAAATTGAAACACGCAATTTACTGTGAAAAAGGAAAGGAAAGGAGAGGAGAGGAGAGGAGAAGAGAGGAGAGGAGAGGAGAGAAGAGGAGAGGAGAGGAGAGGAGAGGAGAGGAGAGGAGAGGAGAGGAGAGGAGAGGAGAGAAGAGGAGAGGAGAGGAGAGGAGAGGAGAGGAGAGAAGATGAAAAAAAAGGAAACAAAACAACTTTAAATCTTAAGGACAAATATCCATCAATTCTGAAAATGTTCTGAGTATCATTCTGTGATTTCTTCCCATGGTTCTGTCCACAGGTAATTTAATGCCAGACAAGGTAGCTAGAGCACTGCAGAATCTGGCAATTTAGAGATGTACACTAAATGTACATCTTGAAACACTTTAGTACAGATTATTAAAGTAGAAAATACAGATTTAAGTTGTAACCCACAACATTTTTTGTGTGCAAACCTACCTATTACATATGAAAACATTTGCTTCCTAGAAGGATGCATCTGAAAGTAGTAATAATGCAAATTCTTAAGAATTTTATATACTATTGTTCCTTTAACTGACTGTGTTTTGTAGTTGTGTTTTTAAATAGAGCACATGACTATTTCAAGTTTGGAGTGTAAGGCAGTGATGCTTATTTTATGCCATTTAATATACAAATACCTCTAAAATATATCGATTATGTTTTAAGTCATATTGAGACTACCACTATTGACAACAGGTAGTTCTATAGTATTCGGGAGAATGGTTTCGTTCTCCCATAAGTGCTTAAATGCTCAAACGATTGAATATACTTAAAACTCATTAATACATTTTATGTGATCAGTGATAATTTTCACTTTTAATATGTTTTGAATTTAAATATGATTACATAACTTAACCTTTCCCTTTTTGTCTCCAGCCTATTCCAGGTACCTTCCTTTGAACATCTCCCATGTCCCCAGACTCTCAAGTTGATAGCCTCTTTTTCTTTGATTGTTATTTTTACGTGTGTGTGTGTGTGTGTGTGTGTGTGTGTGTGTGTTGGTGTGTAAAACACTGAATCTGTTTTTGCTGTTTGTGTGTGTGTGTTTTAGAGACTGAACAGTCTGCATTGGGCAACCAATAAGAGGACTGATTCCTGGGAGATACTAAATCTCTACTCAGCAGTCATTAGTTGCTTGTAGTACATTGTCTGGAAGTAGGGCACCACAAAGTTTTCCCCCTTCCATATTAACATGTCCATTGATATTGCCATTGTTCCAGTTTTGTATATGCAACCATTTCTAGGAGAGACTGCTTCAAAGCAGACTTCCTAGTATTCTGGCTCTTAAAATCTTTCTGTCCCCTCTTCTTTAATGTTTTCTGAGCTAGATAATAAGCATGATTCAGAATATAAATGTATCCTGTCATCTCAAGATACTTTCATCTCAGCATTGTGTCCAGTTGTGCTTTTTTTGTGAAGATCTCTATTTTCTCTAAGGAGAGGCTTTGATGAAGAGTGGTAGCTATACTTACGTTTGGGTATAAGAATAAGATTTAGAACAAGGAAGTGTGTCAGTTTAGCAAAGTGGCAATAAATATTATTTTCTAAGATCTGTGGCCTCACTAGCCCAGGGAAGATGGCTAGGTTTCCAGTACCAAGCATAATTTTCCTCATATCAAGTCAATCTTAAGTTCAATTAGATAGCTGTTGGTTGCCACTGATATGTAAATTCCACTTATTGAACCTTCACATGTATCTTCATATCATGGCACTTGTGATTAATTGTTGTTGCAGCATAGAAAGACTGATTGTTTGCTTCCTTTCCTTTAGAAGTTTACATTGAATTTCCTGAACCCATGGAAGCTAGACCATAGAAAAGAGTATTTCAGGTCGGATACAGCTTGAATCATCTGAGTTCTATGTGTGATATATGGTGTATTCACAGTTGGTGTTCACACTCAAATCCTGAGATACAAAGGCTAAATTCATAGTCTTTGTTGTTATGGGAACTACCTGTATTACACTGATCAATTATTTTTGTGCCTGATACTGTGATTTTTGTTTGTCTATTGTTCTTGTTGGGAGCATTGCCAACCAAAGTGGCTTAACTTCCATATATATGTATATAAATAGACATATGTATTATATACAATTGTATATACAATTATGTGTACTGTATATAATAATTATATCATATATAATTATACATAGTTATGTATATTTTTATGTAACATAATACATAATTATATTTATGCAGGCATTTATAATATATTTATTATGTTTATAGATATAATTATATATATTATGTGTAATATAATATAATATGTATCAATATATTTTTAATGTGTGTGTATATATGTATGCATACATATACACTTATATGTGTGGTATGTATTTTAGGTAATGATAAAGTAATATGATTCCTTGAGACTTTATCAAATAGCCTTAGAGTTATCCCTTTTCCCTCTTCCTTTGTATTTACCTCTGTGCCTGCCTGCCTCATTATTTGGAGCCTCCTCCTAATTATTCTGTTTGTCATTTCATATCAACTGTAGCCTACTAGTCCCCTCTCAGCCTCTCAGTCACATATGAACCCTTTACTATTTCTTTGTTTCTGTTTTTACTCCATGTTGTTATTTATATATGAAGATTTGGAGCTAGGAACCATAATTTAGAGAGAACATTTGGCATTTGTCTTTCTGGGGCTCAGTTACCTCACTCAATATCATCTTTTCTTTGTTCAACTCTTTACTTGTTAATTTCTTGATTTCCTTGTTTTTCTTTACAGCTGAATTTATTCCATTTTGTATATCTACCACATTTCATTATCCTTCCATCTATTGAAGTAAATTTAGGTTGCTTCCATTTTCTGCATACTGCAAATAGGGTGCCTATGAACACTGATAAAAATTTCTGTGGCGTATGGGTATCCAGTCTTTGGACACATGCCAAGGAGTGGTATAATTGGATATATGGTAGGTTTACTTTTGGTTTTTTGAGGATTCACCATACTTATTTCCAGAGAGGATGCAAAATTTTCATTCTTAACAACAGTGAATAATAACTGCTTTCTCCATAAGTTTTGTGGCATTTGTTGTCAGTTGTTTTGTTTAAGTTAGTCACTCTGACTTAAGTAAAATAGAATCTTAGTTGTTTTAGTTTGCATTTCCCTAATTTCTAAGGATCATGAGTACTTTGGAGGCTATTTCTTATCTACTTTTATTTCTTCTATTGAGAATTCTCTGTGTACATTACTAGTCCATTTTTTAATTGGGATGTTTGTTTAACTCTTTGTCTCTTTAGTTCTTTACATATTTTAGATATTATTAATCTGCCATATATGTAGCTGGAAATATTACCTCACATTCTATTGATTTTGTTTCTACTGGATTATTTCCTTACTATACAGAAGATTTCTAACTTCATGCAGCACCAGTTGTCAGTTGTTGGTCTTAATTCCTTGGCAAATAGAGTCCTTTTCAGAAAGTACTTGCATACACCTAGGATACTGTCAAAATTATCTTCTAGCAATCTTATTGTTTCAGGCTAAAAATTGGAGACTTTAATCTACTTGGACCTGATTTTGTGCATTGTAATAGACATGGTCTGTTTTCATTATTATACATATTTTTGTGCAGTTTTCCTGGCACCATTTATTTTTATTTTTTTGTTGAAAATAAATTCTAATCATGATTTTTCCCTCCTCCAATACTTTCCAGAACCTCCTCCCCATAGTCCCACCCACTCAACTCCATGGCCTTTCTTTTTCTCTCTTAAGCAACAAAAAATTCATTCACAAAAGCCCCACAAAAACACAAAATCAAAGTATACAAGCAAAAGACCAATAAGAAAAAAAAGGTCTAACAAAGCAATATAAAACAAAAAGTCTAAAATACCACTATTGTATTCTTCTTTTGTTTGTCACTTACTTCTGGGATTGAGGCCTACAATAAAGAATGGTTAAGATATCTAGTGATACTCTATTGGAGAAAACTAATTTTTTCATTGAATATGGGTATCAATTACAGAATGCTTCTTAGTTAATTGTGGGAGCTCTTGTCTACTTCCCCTTCTCAGAGCTTATACCCCTTCTGACTTGAACCTCTGTAGGATCTGTGAGTGCTACCTCAGTCTCTGTGAGTTCATATGTGCCTCATTCTTATTGTGTCTAGAGCATAGTGTTTCCTTGGATATGTCTATCAACTCTGCCTCTTACAATCTTTCTGTCTTGTTTTCTGCATATCTCCCTGAGCCCCAAGGAGAAGCGTTTGATAAAGACAATAACATATTTAAGAGTGAGTGCTCCAATATATCTAACTCTCTGCATATTGTAAAGTTATGGGTCTCTGTGTGAGTTTTCCTCTACTGCAAGAAGTTACTTTGATGATGGCTAAGCAAGGCACACATCTATAGGTTTAGCCCAATAGGAGCCATTTTATAGCTATGCCTTTTATCAGAACAATAGTATTTGGTTTGCCCTTGGACCCTTGTCTTATGCAGTCTCAAGTCCATGCCCACTGTGTCATGCATGGGTTCCATCTTGTGGAGTGGGTCCTAAATCCAATGAAAGATTAATTGGTCACTCTAAAGTTTGTGCCACTATTGTTGCAGTTTGTGGAGAGCAACCAATATCCAGTGTCATTTTATGAAGTTTTGTTTTTCTACAGTGTGTGCTTTGTGCCTCATTGATATCAGAATGCTGTAATTTTGAGTACTCATGTTTGCTCTTCTGTTTTATTTTATTAGCCTATTTGTCTGTTCTTGTGTTGGTATCACATTGTTTGCATTATTATAGTTCTATAAAATATCTTGAAGTGTAAAATAGCAGTCCTTCCAGTTTTGTTTTCACTCAGAATTGCTTAGGGTATCCTGGCCTTTTCTAGCTCCATATGAATTTTAGGATGATTTTATTCTATTTCAGTAAAGTATGCTATGGATATTTTGATTAAGATTGCAGTTAATCTGTAAATTGCTTTTGGTAGGTTGGTCACTTTCACTTTCATGATGTTAATTCTACAAAAACAATAACATATTTTTCCATGTTGTAGTGTTTTCCCCAATCTCTTTCCTTGGAGATTTGAAGCTTTCATTATATAAGTATTTCATTTACTTTGCTATGGTTATTCCAAGACATTTTTATCATCTTTGATGTTATTATAAATCCGTAAGTGTCCATGATCATTTGTTTCATTTAATTTTAAGTCGATTTTGTACCCTACCTCTCTACTGAAATTGTTGTTTCCAAAATTTTCCTGAAGGAATTTTTGGGATCTCTTATATATAACATCATACTATCTACAAATAGAGGTAACATGCCTTCCTTTTTTTCCTATTTGTATCATTTTAATTTCATTCATTTGCCTCAGCTGTTGCTTACAGCACTATGCTGAAAAGGAGCAGGGATAGAGGGCAGCCCTCTCTTGTTACTTATTTTAATTGGTGGAATTGCTTCAAGGTTTCTCAATTTAGGATAATGTTGGATATACATTTGCCATGTATAACCTTCAATATAGTTAGGTGTGCTCCCTTCAATTGTATTATATCAATGGCAGGTTAAATTTTGTCAAAGATGTTTCCTGTTATCTATTGAAATGATTGTGTGATTTTTATCTTTAAGTCCATTTATATAATTTTTATAATTATTAACCTATGTACTCTTCTTAACACTGTATATCTGGTATGAAGCCAACTAGATAATCATGGGTGATCTTCTTGTCATGCTTTTTTATTAGGTTTGCTAGCATTTTATTGAAGATTTTTGCATCTATGTGCATCAATATGATTGGTTGTGAGTCAGGGTCTTTTAGAACTTGGAATACACTGCTCCAGCTTCTCCTGGCTTTCAGAGTTTCCGTTGAGAAATCAGGTTGTACATTTTCCTTTATATATTACGTGCATTTATTTTCTTGCTACTTTAAATATTTTTCTTTCTGCTATATATTTAGTGTTTTGCCTCTAATATTTCTTTGGGTTTTTCTTTTTTTGTCTTGTCTATTTCGCTTTCTGTGTGCTTTTTGAATTTGTATGAAGAGGTCTTTCTTTTGTTTGGGGAAGTGTTCTTATATGATCTTGTTAAAGATCTGGTTTTTGCCATTGACCTGGGATACTTTTCCCTCTTCTATGTCTAAATGTGAAGATTTGTTTTTTTGGTGTGTCCCACATTTCTTTTATGTTCTTATATTGTGCTTTTAAAAAATATTTCTTTTTATCTTTTAGTTATAATATAATTACATCATTTCCTCTTACCTTTCCTCCTTCCAAACTTTCTCCTTGCTCTTTCAATTTCATGCCTTCTATTTTCACTATTTGTCATTATACATTATATTTGTACATGTATACACATATATATTCCTAGATGCATAAATACATCGAACTCAATCTGTATAATATTTCTTGTATATATGGTTTCAGGATTCACTATTTGGTATTGGATAGCCAATTAGTATTCTCTTCCCTGTGTAAGAGTATTTCTCCCACTCTACCATTCTGTAGTTGCCTATAGTTTATTGTATTGGACTGAGGCCTTATGGGCTTTCTCTCATTCACTTTAGCATGGCTACTGCTGTTGTCCTTGCTCAGCTGATATATAGGCAGTCAGGTTGGTGAGGCTTTAAGGACATAGCTTCTAATCAATCTCAAAGAAAACCTCATAATACTCTGCTCTTATAGTCTTTCTTATTCTCTCTCTTCTGCAATGTTCTCTGACCCTTAGGTATGGGAGTTGTGTTGTAGATCTGTCAGTTGCGACTTGGCTCCAAATTGCATTTCGGTTGGTTGTGGTTTTCTGTAATGGTCTCCTGTTGCAAAGAAAAGTGTTTTTTTTTTTGTTTGTTTGTTTGTTTTTTAGTGAAGAACGAGAACCATAGTTATCTGTTGGTATAATGAGAACTAATTCAAATAATTTGAATGTAGTTAGGGATTATGCTGGTTTAATAAGGTGACAGTTGTAGATTGTCCTCCACAATCTATGCCTTCTCTTGCCCCACATAGTTGGCTAGGTTTCCAGTACCGGTTTATATTGTTGAAAGAGTCCTAAGTTCAATTAGAGAACAGTTGGTTATAACCAATGTATGTATGCATTACTGCACCCTCATTGTGCCACTCTGGTCAGTATTGTGGCTCATAGGCATCACAGCTGGGTAGGATTTTTGTTTGCCTCCCTATTTTGGAATCTTGAATATTGCTTTTTGGTTCTATGAAAACAAATCCTCAGGGAGGAGGCTTTGGGGTCAGCCCCAGCTCAGCAGCTTCTGTTCCTTGAGTCTGAAGGTCATGATTTTTTCACAATAGTGACTCAACTTCCACTTCTGGGGAAAAATCAAAGGCAATAACGTCAGCCTGCCGTGTTTTGGGAGTCTTTTGTACAAACCTGATCAACAAGCTTGAAATAAGAATTTGCATGCCTGGTATTGGAGATTTTATTAGATGGTGTTTTGTTTTTGGTGGGAACATTGTCATCCCAGATGAGAAAATACCATTTAAACTATATATGTTTACTAATACACATACTTACATGTATTATAGCTTATTTCAGATAGATATTTAATCAAATGATTTTTTATGAAATTTTCAAATGTCCTTACCGGTATTTTACCTTCTCTTTGTCTTCCGTATTTATCTCCTCTTCTTACATGATTAGAGTACCCTGTTTTTCCCATTTCCCCAGTCAGATTACCTCTATCCTACTCTTCTCCCCTAAATTCCTACCCTACCCCACACCCCAGCAATAGTCCCTTTTTTACTTTCTTGGATTTTGCAGTTATCCCAGGATATATACTCACATCTGAAGATTTGGAGCTAGGAGCCTCAGATGAGAGAGAGAATATGGCTTTTGTCCTTCTGGGTCTAGGTTTCTCACTCAAATGAACTATCCTCTACTTTTTATTTTTAGTTTTCATTTTCTTTGCATATTTCATCTAGATTCTCTCTTTTATCTTTGAGTTCTAGTAATCTATCTTCTGCTTTATTCTAATTGTAAAGCTTTCCTCTGAATTTTCTGTTTGAGACATAGAGATTTTCAATTCCATCTCCATTTCATCTTATGGTCTCCTTGTCTCCTTGATGTTTCAATCTCTTTATTAAATTCAATTTCTAAATCTTCATTTATCTTCTTTATTTCATTCTGGTGTGGAGTTTTGTTTTCTTGGATAGCACTATAGCGTTCACTGTTATCCTACTTGAGTATTCCTTCTTTTTTTTAAATTTCTTGATTCTTGTGTAAAGTTTATAATAATTCTTTAAATTCTGTGTATTCTGGGGTTCATCTAGGTAGTTTCCATTAGAGAATGCTTGTATAATACTATTGAGGTTTGAAGGAGGCATGCTGTTTTGTTCATTCATGGTTTTGTTTTTGCTGCTGCTGCTGTTTTTGTTGTTGTTGCTATTGATTTTGTTGTTGTTGCTCTTGTTTTTTCCTGATTTGACCTAGGGATATGAACTTCTTTCTTTGGTTATGTGTCAGATATATAACCTTCCCTTCCTTAGATTGGACCAGTATAAGAAATGTGTCACCTAAGCTGGGCTACATTAAGTAAAATGGGTGAGCTAAGCCGGCAAAGGAGGTTCACAAATGAGAGATTTAAGTGCCATATATCTGGATCTAAGCTTGTGGGTTTGCATATATCAGTGGGTTAGAGAAGTCAAGGGGAAGAAGCTACTTCCCCAGGAAAGTGGATCACAGAAGCAAGATTTGCATGCTGCAGATCTGAAGCTAGGCTTGTAGGTTTGCATATAGCAGAGGGTTGGGTAAAGGGAGAAAGGGAAGCTGAAACATACTCCAAAAACATGGCCCCCACACAAAGAGTATTGTGTCTTTCATGAGTCTGGAACTAAGATTGTGGGTATGTAGATAAATAAAAAATTTTCTTAGGTGTACTGTTGGTTACAGTTCTGCAGTGAAAAATTTTAAAGCTTTTTCTGGAAAAATCCTTCAACTGAAATCTTTTCATCTCAATATTATCTATAGGTGAAAGTGAATCCTCCTGGGATAAAGAGAAGATACAGTCTCCACTTGCTGCTCCTGGACCTCAGCATGGAATTGGTCATGCAGCACTGGCTGGCCAGCCAGGCCTTGGAGGTGCTCCTACCCTCAATCCACTTCAGCAGAATCACCTGCTAAGCAATCGTATGTATACTATGCTAACAAAATTGGAATTGAGAAAAATGCAAGGCAAGACCTTCTAAATACCGTGTAATATCAAGGCTTAGTCTATTTCTTTTCAACAAGGTATAACAGTTCGAAAACATGGGAAGAAGTAAAGAGTGACTAATTTGAAAATATGGAATTTATATCATACAGGTAACTGGGGAGGCAAAATAGCAAGGTAAATGTATGCAATTATGTGTGAGCCTATTAAGCAGAGTAGTAAGGAATATTGGCAAGGACTATATTGATAAGGATTGCAGACTCATTTTTTAAACAAAATTATGTAACATTGTTTTTACTTTGAAGAAGTCACCAAGCTTGTCCTAGTCTCAGTTTCTACCTACAAGTATAAGGTAGGGATGAAAATGTACCTATTACAGGTTATTCTTGCTACAAATTGACAAAGTTATGTTAATAATTAATTGCATGGAATAATTGCTATGTAAATTATAATCATTAATAGTTCTTAGGAATACTATTATGGATGATTTATAGAAATTCCTATGTAGGTGATCTTTATAAGGACTTAAATGATTCTAAAATCTTTCTGCTACAAAATAGGCTTTGTATCAAGTTACTTGGGTAAAATACTAAGTTTTCTTGTAACAAGAATTTCTGAAAGGTTCTATTATTCCTTTTCCTTGGAGTTTTATTTCCTTATTAAACCCTGGGATTGAAGCAACAGAAGAATTCTGAAATAATTCCGCTTTATAATATACCATCACCAAAGTAAGCAGCTTGTATAATAGCAGTTTATTAAAGCTGAAAGAACAAAAAGCTTCAGGCACTCTGTACTATGAATTCTCTAGAGAGAAAAAAGAAATCTGTGGTACAGAAACAAGAACACCAGAGGAAAACTGAATACCACATATTACATACTTAATATATTCTGACTCAAATGCTGTTCAACCTAAAACATTTCTCTAAACACATAGTTTTCTATTCCCTTATGCACCTGATAAATCATTTGGGACCTTCAATAAGCAAACATAAAAAAAACACAGCTCATGAAAAAGTGCTTGAAACATAGCCCAAGAGTCGACAAGATAGCTCAGTAAATAAAGTCCTTGTCATGAGACCTTGAAAACATTAATGGAGTTCTTTAGGTCACATGATAAAACTGGGCACAGTGGTGGGTCTATAATCTGAGTACTACGTGGGATAAGGGCAGAGTCACTAGGATCCATGAAGCTCTTCAAAAGCCAGTTTAACAAAATCAATGATCTCTAAATTAAGTGAATATTCATCTTTCAAATACTGAGGTAGAGAGGTATTGAGGCAGGCAGCAGAGTTTGACTTCCTGTCTCAACATAAACATATATAAGCACATCTATACATATGTTTACATAGCATATAATAACATGTAATCTAAAGAGACAAAGGAAAAACCACTAAATTTGGATATAGCAGATATTTAGAATTGTACACTGACCATTTAAAATAACCAATCAATATGCTGAAATAATGGGAATATGGCATAACATGCAAAAACAAAAAAACACAAAAGATTTAAACAGAGACTAAAATCTTAAAATCAGTCAATAGATATACTAGAAATGAAAAAAAATAGTCAATAGAAATTTCTAAAATAAAGAGAGTTTATGGCAATACTCCTCAAATTATTCTACAAAATAGAAACAGGAGGAAAACTGTGCAATTTATTTTATGAGGACAGATAAAGACCCAACAAAGAAACAATTACAGACCAATTTTCCTTATGAAGAAAGAAACAAAAATTCTCAATAGACTACTAACAAAACAAATCCAAGAAAACATCTAAAAGATGTGATCAAGTAGGCTCCATTCTAGAGATGGAGGAGTGGTTCCATATATGTACATCAATAAATGTAATCAACCATATAAACAAACTGAAAGACAAAACCCACATGATCATCTCATTAGATGTGGAAAAGCCTTTGACAAAACCAATACTCCATCATGAAAAACGTCCTGGAGAAATTAGGGATGGAAGGGACCTGCATCAACACAATAATGACAGTCTACAGAAGTCCATGTACAGCTTAAATGGAATGAAACTCAATGTAATTCTGTAGCAGATTGCTACTGTGCCTTTTTACCCTGTAGCCCTGGAAAAAGAAAGCAATGGATAGAAGGAAAGAGAGAAATCTTCACTGCTTTTGTTTTTGGCCTTGAGAGAGAGAGAGAGAGAGAGAGAGAGAGAGAGAGACAGAGAGACAGAGAGAGACAGAGACAGAGAGAGAGAGACAGAGAGAAAAGAAATATTCATAGCTCTTTTTGGCTGTCCAAAGCATGGAGAGCAGGAACTGATAGTGATCTGAACTAGTGTTTTAACTCAGTATTTCCCAACCTAATTTCTCCAATTGATGTTCCTCTAAGTAATAACCAACCAACCAACCATGGCTCTCTGGAGCTTCAACCCTTATATACTATAAGCAAAGTTCCCAGAAGTCCAAGCAGCACACAGTCACAAGGACAAGCTACATGTGACAAAATAACTGCATGTAACAAAACTATAGCCACTGGCAACAAACAGTACAAATCAAACTTATTATCATCCACCACACCTGAAATGGGAACAAAAACATAGTTTTTAAATGCATCGAAATAACAAAATTCCTTCTAAACATTTTACTGCATAATTCCACGAAAATAAGGAACAAGAGCAGGTTGTCCATGCTCTTCATCCGTATTCAATATAGTAAGTGAAGTCTCTGCTAAAGCAATAAGACAAATGTAAAAGATCAAAGGGCTGTAAATTGGAAAGAAAGAAGTAAAAGTATCTTAATTTGCAGATGATATGATAGTATATGTAAGTATCCCTAAAATTTCAACAGGAAATCTCCTCAGCTAATAAACTCTTTCAGTAATGTAAGTGGATAAAAAAATTAACTCACAAAAATCAGTAACTTTTCTATATACAAATGACAAACAGACTGAGAAAGAAATCAGGGAACATATACATTTCAAAACATCTTTAAGTAATATAAAATGACTTGGGTTAATTTTAATCAAGCAAGTGAAATAATTGAATAATATATTCTTTAAGACATTGAATAAGAAATTTAAGAAGGTATCAGAAAATGGGAAGATCTCTCATGCTTATGGAATCAGTAGGATTCATATAGTAAAAAATGGCCATCTTACTAAAAACAAATCTACAAATTCAATGAAATCCTCATCAAAATTTGAAGAGAATTGTTTGTAGATCTTGAAAAGATAATTTTTAGCTTTATATAAAAACACAAACAACAAATCAAGGATGGCTAAAATAATCCTGAATAATAGATAAACTGTTGAAGTTATCACAATCCTTGACCTCAAATTGTACTACAGACATATAACAATAAAGAGATCATGTTATTGGCACAAAAACAGACATTGATCAATGGAATCAAAAGGAAGGCCGAGACATAAATCAACATAATTTTGGAATCTGATATTTGATAAAGAAGCCAGAAATAAACACTTGGAAAAAGACAGAATCTTTAAACATGGCATTGCTCCAACTAGGAAGCCACATGTAGACAAATCTAAATAGATCCATACTTATCACCCTGTGAAAAATTCATCTCCAAATGGATGAAAGGTTTCAAAATAAAACAAGACAGACTGAATCTGATAGAGGAGAAAGTGGAGAATAGCCTTGATCACACTGGCATAGAAAAAGACTTTCTGAACAGAACACCATTTGCAAAGGCACAGAGATTAACAATTAATAAATGGAACTTCATGAAACTGACAAGCTTCTGCACAGCAAATGACACCATCATTCAGACAAAGTGACAGCCAATAGAATAGGGCAGAAATTTTACCAACTACACATCCAATAGGATTAATATGAAAAAATATATAAATAACAAGAAACTAGATGTAAGAAACCAAAAAACAAACAACACAATTGAAAATGGGGTACAAATTTAAACAGATAGTTCTCAAATAAGGAAACATAAGTGTCTGTGGGACGCTTAAAAAGAAATGTTCAACATACTTACCCATAAGGGAAATGCAAATCAAAACTACTTTGAGATTTCATCTTACTCCTGCGAGAATGGATAAGATTAATGACACAAGTGACAGCTCATGCTGGTGAGGATGTGGAGTCAGGGGAATACTCCTTCATTGCTGGTGGGAGTTCAAACTTGTACAACCACTATGGAAATCAGTGTAGCAATTTTTCAGGAAGCTGAGACTAGGTCTACCACAAAATCTAGCTATAGCACTCTTGGGCATATATTCAAAACTGCGTCCTACCTCAAAGGCACTTGCTCAACCATGTACATTGCTGCACTAGTTATAATAGCCAGAAACTAGAAACAACCTTGATGTCCCTCAACAGATGAATAGATAAAGAAAATATGGTACATTACGCAATGAATATTACTTAACATTTTAAAAAATTGAAATAATGAAATTTGTAGATAAACCAATAGAACTAAAAAAATCATCCTGTGTGTGGTAACTCAAACACAGAAATACAAATATGGTATATAGTCACTCATAGGTGGATATTAGCTGTTTAGTCAATAATAAACAACCCATAATGCATATAATTATAGAGGTTATATATAGAGAAATGGATTAGGTGCTGCAGATAGATGTCCCTAAGAAAGGGAAATCAAATAAATAGTTATAAGTGGATTATGGAGGTGGAACTGGAATGGAAGGATCAAGTAGAAAGAGAGAGAAGAGGGTATACGGGAGGTAAGAGACATTTAAGAGGTAGTGTATAAACTCAATGCAGTAGAAGCTTCCTAAAATATAAACATGTACAAAGATTAACCAAATGAAATTACCAAATAGTGGGGGAGATAGTGCCCCCAACTGGATATCTCTCATCACCAAATGATACTTCCAGGATTGAGATTAAGCTATATCTAATTGTGTTGCTGGCCAAAAGTTTCTCTGGGAATTCCCAAACTGTTGAGAACCATACTGTTGCCAAGACTATAGATTTCTGTCCACAAACTGATGACAAGACCCTATTACAGAACTCACACAACTCATGGAGCATGGAGAAGTTGAGCCGGTGCCTACAGAGAGCCTTCACCCGTATGAGCTTATGTCTTTGGTGAGGAAGTTACTCAACATGTTACCAAAGGAGAAAGAAACATAAACATTAACCCAGACATACGCCTTTTGATTTACAATGATGTCCTGTCTACAAGATATGTATGCTAGGGCAATGGTGGCACAAAAATTGTGGGAGTAACTAATCACCAACATATATCTGATTTGACTTAGGGCCCATACCATGAGTTGGAACCCACACCTTACACTACTCAGGTAACCAAGAACCTGAGACTAATTAGCCTGGAGACCTAAGATAAAACCAAATACTAACGGTCTAAACAAACAAACAAACAAAAATACGTAGCAATAAAATGACCCCTAAAGTCATTCTGCCATATTCAGACAGCATCAGAGAAACTTCTTCCTGTAACAGGTGAGAGCAAATATAGAGAACCACAGGCTATATTATGCAGAGAGTGACAAACCTTGGAATTTTCACCTGATATCTCCATCGAATCACTTCTCTCAGGGCTCAGGAAACCTTGTGGAAATGGACTCAGAAAGATTGTGCATTGTATACTTATTATGGCTTCAAGTTTAATGATTTTATGGGATTCCAGAGTGTACAAAAGAATGGGTTTCTGCATCTATATCTGTTTCTTGTGCATTTTTGGACTCCTTTCCTTCTGCTTGTTTCATCCTATTCTTCTGTATTACTATTTGTTTTATCTTATTATATTATATTTTATTTTACAAACAATTCCCAACTCAAAAAGAAATGTCATGGGATAGTTACAAAAGATTCAATATTCTAGATGTGGGAATATACAATTAAAAGTAAACATAAAAGTAAATAGAAAAGTATTTTAATTATCAGTGATAATTTTTCTAAAATAAATAAGAGATAAAATCATGTCAAACTGCATCAACATTAATCAATATGTTAAATACCAGTGCAATCTGCAAGTGTGCATATCATTCAAACTGTACAAAATCAAGGCAGAGAAAATGCTAGAAGATGATAGAAGGAGATATGGAATTATTTTCTTGCATAGAAAGCATGCTAAGAAATACATTGGATTATTTTCTGTAAATTAGGTGAAATGGAGTTCCATGAATTATTCAAGTGTTGAAAGAAGTAAACAATCATGTAAAATTCAATAAAGGACAAATCAATGTCCTCTAACACTACTAAAACTGAAAGAATGTGAAGCTATGACCACAGACTTGACATTCAAGTAATGTGAGGTGGACAGTAATTCAGAAAGAAGGAAAATAATGTAGCTGGAATATTCAAAGTCAATAAAATAAATGTTTCTTATTCTTCATTTATCATAATTGTCTGTTCATAAAAATAACCACTTTGGAGATTATCCTTTGTAGATAAATGAAATAAACTACACTAAGAGAGAAGATTTGAAAATATTCTTTTTCTATGGCACTTCTACTATCCATATATTTCTATAGTAATGTTTTCCACTACATTTAGATGAGTTCTAAATCTACACAAAAACCTCTCCAGAGATGAGCCCCCTGTCAGCTATCCAAACTTAGGCAATTAGCTATAAACACATACACATAAGAGCAATAGGAAAAGTAGTCAGCAAATTATATTTATAGATTGGTGTGTGTGTGTGTGTGTGTGTGTGTGTGTGAGTGTGTGTGTGTAAATTAAATAAGTAGAGGGTTTGGATTTGAGAAAGAGTGTAGCAATATGAGAGGAGTTGTAGGGGATAGGAGTAGAAATATTGTAAATACAGTACTCTATGAAATTATCAAAAAATCATTAAATTTAAAATATTCTAAGCCCCAAACTAAAATTAAGAATAATGGACATGAGAGGGAGAGAAAAGATTGAGGAGAGAGAGAGGTGTGAAATTGGTATAAATTGTGTATAAATTATTCTATCAAAACCAAAAGAGGCAACAAAAGCTGGAAGATGGGATAGAGATTAAGAAAGCATTCAAACAACAAATAAAAATAGATGTAGAAGCTACTTAAGTCATGTTAAGAACCACTTATGGGAATGGTCTGAATTGGCCAATTAAATGATAGGACCTGGTTCATATATCCTAACATCATCAGACATAAATACCTTTTGATTGCAATTAAAGAAAGGTGAACTTGCTGCATGAAACCATGTACTGATTGAGCAAAAATGCAACAGTACTAACAACAGCCAGAAGAAAAGATTACAAAAAGCAAAGAAAATAAGAACAATTAACAAAGGAAGACACAAATACAGGTTTCCTAAAAGAAATACATTTAAAATACTCATATAGATATATTTAGTTTAACAAGGGAAGGAGTGATAACTGTAGGACTGAATTAATCAAAAATACTGGAGTAACAATATTAATTTCCAAAGGCCAGCTTCACAGGAATAAAAATAAAATTTTCGACTTCTTTTAAAATGGCATAACTTATCAAGTACTTGTACTGAATAACAGTGTTAAATTATGTGAGAAAATGCTGATATAAATTTGAAGGAAATGAATGAATCTACTCCTGAAGCCTTTATCTAGAAGTAATTGACACATCTAGCAGAAGGGCATAATTGAACTGAGCACCACAATTAGACAACTGAATTTAATAGACATTTTAAATTACCTTATCCAATAAGAGAATAAATACATATTTTTAAGTTCTCACGGGACATCAAAAGATAAACACTTTATGGGCCATAAAATTCACATTAACAAATTTAAAGAAATGGAATCTTATAAAATGCATTATTCATAATGGAATTAAAGTAGAAATCAATAGCAGAAGATTGTCCCTCAATAGAACATGAATCAAATAACTAAGACAAAATGAAAATATTGTTAAAAACAGAAAAAACAGCAAAATATTAGAACTATGACATAATTTGTGCTTAGAGATAACTTTATAGCATTGAAATAATGTATTAAGTATTATTATTTAATGTATTGATGTATTATAAACAGTATATATATATATATATATATATATATATATATATATATATATATATATATATAAATATATATAAAATAATGAATGTTCCAGTTTAGAAAACTAAAAAGATGTCATTGGAGTCATTCCTGGGGAATCTCCCATGACTGCAATGCCTGTGTGTTGTGGCTCAGTAAAGGACACAGAGATGAGCTACTCTGGAGATGGCTTCAGGGAACAGTGTCTACTTTATTGCACACGAATAACTACTTATATAGTGGAAGCCTATAGACTATGACTGGTTAGCACATTACCTTGGACAGTGAAAGCTCATATCATTGAGGTCTCCATATGGAAGAAACATATAAAAGGAGACATGGAGAGTGCAGACACATCAGTAGGCCAGGTACCCACTACTCACACTTCAGAGTTCAGTGTTCTGACTTCTGGGAATACTTGAAGAGCATGGTGTCCCTTGCTTTTTATTTAGAAATACAGTGTATCAGGTAGACTGACTGCCAGGTCATGACTGCATTTTCTCCTACAAAAAGATATATCAAATAAACCCAAAGTAGCAGAAAACAATACATAATATTGTACTGGTTGATGAAATTAAAAACCAAAATTAAGTTTAAATAAACAGTAGAAACAAAAAGCTCATCTTTTAACAAAATTGATTGCACTTATACTTTTCATCAGGTTAAGAGAAAGAAATAAAGCATCATTAATGTTCTCATGTATATTAACATGATAATATATAAACATGCTTGATTGTCATGTATTTTTATATCCTACTTGAAATTTCTTGAAAGACACGCCTTAGAATTCTGTAACAAGAAGTGCAGTGGAATATTTGAATTAGATATTGTATAGTTGTGTACTCTGTCTTTTTGAAGTGATGCTGCTATAGACATGCTTTCTGTGCTGTATGGGGGAAGGACACTTCCTAATTCTTTGCAGTTTGCTTCACTCTGTAAGAATTGCTTGCTGCACCTGTTCACATCTCTGTGATAAAAACAATGGATGTAGCCCTCTAAAATCCTCATATAAAAAGGTCATTTGTTTATCTTAGTGCAAATTGAAGGATCCTTATATCCCTTGAAGCATCTGTAGCTGGAAAACACAGAAGACTCTGGTTTCCGCAGTTTGGACACTAGCCTGGATAGGCAACATGTTTCCTGGAACACTCTGCAGGGTATTAGGTTCTATTCATTTGTGTAATTGAGGCCTTTGCTTGAGTAGGAGGGAGTTTTTGAGTGAATAAAGAACCTAGTGGCAAAAGCAGAGAGGTGCCATGTAAGGCAAGACCTTTGCCTAAGTCGTCTAGGCTTTGCACCTCAGAGAGTTGTATTTCTTCATTATTGTAACCAATTGTAGATATTAATATTTCCTCTGCCAAGAAGGTTTAAATACTCTCAAAGGTTTATATAATACATTAAAGGAATTGAACATGTAACACATAATTAGTAGTCTTCTAAAACATGGACTACCAAATCAAGATGTAGTCACAGAAGAATATTAAATATTATGAATTTACATCAAGTATCTCTAGGTTCTTATAGAATACAGAATCAAAGGGCATTCTGATATATTCTATGAGGTCAGCATTGATCAGATGTTAAAATTAATGGCACACACATAATAAGGAACTACAGCTCAATATCTCTATGAATGCAAGACAAAAATTTTGAATAATATACAAAAATTTAATCTAGAAATATAAAAATTATATTAATTGTGAAAAACGTACTTGTCTTTTTCAAAATGACAAGTTTGTCTATGGAAAAACTGACCAAATATTTCATAATATGGTATTTAGACTAATAAGGCAAGATTTCACGGTTAAAAAATTTAACATAAAATTACCTTCTTTCCTATGTTCAGTCAATAAACTGTTTCAATTTCAAATAAAAATATATTTTTACATAAGCAAAAATGTTGATGTATTTATTTGTAAATATAACACCTGTAAGATCTATAGAAAATATACTACAAATCTATGTTAAAACACCCAAAGATTATATACATGAATTGACTTTCTATTATCATGGATAAAAAGGCCTAATAAAATTTTATTGTTAATTCTTCCCAAGTTGAATTGTGCATTCTGATTCAATATTATCTCCATTGAAATATAATGAAGTTATTTTGTGGCTATTCACAAACTGATTTTAATATTTATATGTAAAACAGATTTCAAAAATAACCGATGTAATGGACTAGACTAACATAGTCAGTGGACTGAGATTATCATACCATGTGGTTTATTTGATAAATATATCAATAACATAGAATAATATACTCAGAAATGTACCTGCACAAATGTCATCATTTATTATTTAGTGAAGAAGAAAACAGTAATGAAAAGAGTAGTCCTTTTAGGAAATGACACTGAACAAGTGGAAAACCACATGCAAAAATATATCATTGAATCTAAGACAAGAACACACAAAATTAATACGTTACAAAAATTAACTCACAATGGATCACAGATGTAAACATAAATGGCAAAACCAGGAAAGTAACAGAGGATAGCATCATAAAAATTTCTAGGAGATTTTGGATATAGTAATTAATATATTTTACAAACAACAACAAAGACATAACTAAAATAAAAGGAATTGACAAATTGCAGTTTATGAAAATTCAAATCTGAAAAGCCATTTAGTGGAGACATATTTTTCCCAAACATATATGTACTAAAACTAATAGAATATTTATATAGCTCCATAATCATTTATAAAGAATTAAAGCACTGACAGAAACCTGAACAGAAACTGTCAAATAAAATATATGGATGGAAAATAAGCTTATGAAAGTAATTTTGCATCATGTATCATTAGAGATTTGTAAATTAAAATGCAGTTTTCATATGCAGCTATTAGATTATGTAAAATCCAAAACTCTGTCAAATATAACCTACTTACAGAATTTTGAACCATCAAAAAATACTTCATTATTGGGAGAAATTGTAACCAGCAAAATCACTTTAGAAATATTTTTCAGCACATTTTAAAAACTTAATAAAGTTTTTCCTACTTACCAATTAACGTGTGTACCAACACAAACACCTACACATTGAGTTTATAATAACTTTACTGATAATTGCTAAATATTGAAAACAACCAAGATGTACTGAAATAGGTAAATGAGTCCAGCAATTTTGATAGTAATTTTTGTGGAAATAGTATAAGTAAAAAATACATGATCTAGCATTTCTTAAATGGACATGAATGAGCCTTATGTGCACATTTGTAAATGAAAAACAAAGCCCTGAAAAGGTTAAATAATGCATGAGCCTGACTCTATGACATTAGGAAAAAAGGAAATCTACAGAGATGAATAAAGATCAGTAGTTGCCTGAGATTAAATGGAATAGAAAGCTTAAGAGGAAAGCACGGCGCATTTTTGATATATTGGAATTATTCTGTATGATACGAAACTATAGATACAAGATACTATGCATTTTTGAATATCTGGAGAGATATACTTCAACAGGTGAAGTCTACTATAAACCATTTAATTTGATGAATAATAATTTATAAGTACTGATATGCTGATGGTAACAATATACTACAGTAATGTGAGATGATAAGAAGGTTGGCTCTATGTTCAGGCACAGTGGTGGTACTGTCTAGCAAAATTTTCTGCTTGTGTTTTTTATAATCCCAAAACTGCTCCAAAAATAGTCTTTTAGTGCTTTGTTTGAGATAGAATTTCATCACTGCCTCCTCTCAATATGTGTGTATATATGTGTATGCACAAAAACTCAAATTCAACCTGCTTGGTCGGTTTTTGTTAGTTGTGTATATATGGTTTCACAAATTGCACTGAACAACCAATAAGGGTGTCCACCACTGGGAGAAGCAAATAATTCTTTAATAAAGTGAGATTTAATTTTTAAAACTTCATTATGTTATATTGGATTGGGTTAGAGATGCAATTCTAGAGAAAGTCATCCACATGAGGTGGTGAGTGTCATCTGTAGATAAATACAAATAGTCCTGTGGGGCTAGAATGAAGAATATATGCAAAAACATAATGAGATATCAAAACTAGAAATACAATGATCAAACTCTAGGAGATTATGCTTTATTCTAGTGATAGTAAATAGTAACTGGATGTCTACAAATTGGAGTAGAGGGGTAACTGAAATGGCTTAGGAAGAACAGCCAAGGACATCGGGAACTGTTATTCAAGGTAATGCTGTTTAACATCACTATAGAAATGGAAATATTCTATAGAAATAAACACACATGACTTGGGACAAGTTGATGTCAGATTTAGAAGGACAATTGGAGTATTACTGGGCTTTATATTCTTCATGGCTAGGAAGATGTAGTGCATACAAGAATGCTAGCAGTTGCTAGAATACTAAACTACAGCAGAAATGATGCTGATGATAGCTATCATCATGTACTTGTGCTTATGAGAATCAGAAAACCTATTTTGGTGATTTTTAACAACTCAGATTTATCTTCATTGTTATTAAAAGTCTATATACGTATCTGGCATGTGAATTAAGTGAACCTCATTGCTATAGTGTTGGATATTATTGATGGATTTTAATTTAGTATTTCCAGCTTTTCAAAATGTTGACTTAAATATTCAGTATTTGCATGTGCTTTGCATGTGTCACTCATATCCAAGTCTGTACTGGCCTATAACATAAATACCAGCTTTTAGTCCAAGGAATTACTGACGATTGACAATTAGTTATCGCAGTTCAGTATCTGAAAGTGTGACTCTTAAGTTCATCACAGTTATTTTAAATATTTGATGAATTGTATTTTAAAACTGTCAATGGACTGTTAAATTCTGTTTGTATCTTGTATTTAGTTTGCATGTCAATTGGACTTTAAGTAAGCAAATTTCTTGATGTGGCCAGATGGTGTCTCAGTGATGCTAAATATTATTTGAAAATGAAAAAATATTACACTGTTAAGGGAAGTATAAATTGACGTAAAGCTTACTAAAGCATTCTAATAGTAAAGAAAGACATTGATAACAGCTTTAATCTACAGCTTAACTTGTGACTAAAATACTGTGCATATAATCATGAATCAAACTCTAATTTATTTTGGATTTGTGGAGAGAGGCTTTTAAGGAAAGATGCTTGTCATGGAACATTAGTTAAGGTTTTTAGGATAAAGGTGAATAAATGTTAAGTAATTATCGTGTACTATTAAATATTTCATCATAATAGCTTGAAATATATGATTAATAAATTATAAAATGCATGCATATACAAATAATTTTGTATGACTGACAAGCAAATTATATTTTAAGAGTTTCTACATACAAGAGAGATCATGTGATCTTTATATATCTACTTTATTTCACTAACCATAATACCCTCCAGAAATATGAGTATTTTAGGACACAAATATGCTGGGTGTTTGTTGTCCACATTCATTATTATAATGTCACTTTATACTCAAGATTATACACATATATCTATATATCAACTTATAATTTATGTCTTAAAAACGAATCTCGGAAACAATAACTTCCAATAGATTGCTGTAGATCATATAGAAATGTATTAGAAAGAAATTATCAATTGAAATGAAGAATTATTTTTACTATTCCTTTGAGGGAAAAATGCAATATGTTAGGTAAGGCCATTTTGAAGTCAATATTGTTAGTCTTGTGCTGAGACTTCTCTAGAAACTTAATAATTTCAAGAAAAATCTTTTAAAGTTGATACATTGGTGTGGTAATTATTCCTAAACTGTATTTAAATGTTGTATGCTGTAAGCCAATACTGATAAGGACCTTTAATGTGTCTTATCTTCTGTATATTCACGAAGAGTACAAAAACATTCCTTTTCTTGACTTTCATGTATAAATTAAATTTCTAGCCTTCTCTTAGCCATTGGGCAGCTTTCATGACTGCATTTTATCGCTGTTTTCAACAGAAACACTGGGGACAGGTGTATTCACTATTTAGGAAGGTTTTTAAATTGCAATGGTCACTTAAGTGTTGCAAGAGCTGGACTCTGGAACTGTGTTTTACTACCTTATGCTCTCAGTGTACTTTTCAATGACTTTAAATACACCATCACAATTGATTTCAGATGACAGAGCTAAAAAAACTCAACAGCATTTCTTCTATTCAGCCTCTAATTAAGTTGGATTTCATTTTAAAGTGGCATGTGAAACATACACATTCACAAAGTGGAAGAAAACTATTTTCCAAATCATACATTTGAATGATAGTATTACTACTAATAATGTTTTTATGAACTAGATATCAGTGTCTGCTGAAATTACTCCATCTTGTTTCCATTTGTTATGGCATAGGAATAAAGTCAATATGAAAGGATAGCAGAGAGGAAAAATAGTCATTAATATTTTCTTATTGTAAGTAGCATCAATATGAGTGTTGTCCATAATATTTCCACAGCTGATAATATAAAAGGTAATGCTTTTTTAGAGCATTTGTTAAAGAATATTGTTTTTTAAATTTGTCCAAAATAGGAAGAGTACTGTAGAAGTAAAATTTCAAACATATTTTAAAATGCTGACATCCACAGTGTTATCTTGCTTCTGGTCAAAGACACTTTAAACATTGCCAACTTGATAAGCAGTAAAGTAGATAACTATTTTGGCTTTGTAACATTTAACCTAATGATATGTTTGTGACTATCACAAGTGATATATATATATATATATATATATATATATATATATATATATATATATATATATATCCAGTTGAGAGTTAATCTTTAAGATTTCTAAAACACATGGAAATTATTTCAACTTGAAGGAAAAAGCATTGAATTCCTGGTAATTTTAAACAACATTAACATTTGATGTTAAGATGATAGCAGGTTGGTATTTTAGAATGATACTTATTCTGTATTAACAGAGTTAAAGTAGGAGTTATAAATATTCCTTTCATTGAAGTATTATTCTTTAATAATTTGAACCTTAGGTAACCTGTATTCTGCCTTTCTAACTCACCTATTAAATCTGTTAAATAAAGTGACATACTATAATCTATGTAAACATAGGAATTCTTTTTAGATATTTAACGTTGTAAAATCCTATTGATAGTATTCATAGGCCCAAATGTTACTAGCATAAAACAATTTTAAATGCTAATAATAATGAACAGAGGTGCTTTAGAAAACCTTCCTAGTGAAATGTAACAACTTTAATGTGCACTGTCGCTTTTAGGTCTGGATCTGCCATTTATGATGATGCCTCATCCCCTACTTCCAGTCAGCTTACCTCCTGCATCAGTTGCCATGGCAATGAATCAGATGAATCATCTCAATACTATTGCCAACATGGCTGCTGCAGCCCAGATTCACAGTCCACTCTCCAGAGCTGGTGCCTCTGTTATAAAGGTAGGAATCACTATTTTGAGGAAGACAAAGGTATTAATTACATAAAACCTTTGATAAATATCAACAGCAAAACTTAATCTTCAATAGTACCACATAGATCATTGACTCCATTATTATGCAGTGTTTCTCAGTCTGATTTCTGTCTAGGCCTGCCAGGTTTTGTTATTGTTTGGGTTTGTTTTCTTTCCACCTGCCACAGATCTCTCTGTGCATCATTTTGAAGTTTGAAAGAAAATTGTAAAGTATTCTTCACTATATTTCCACTCAGTATTTACATTCAGACAGGTTTTGGTTCCTATTCTAATTTGGCATGAATTGATAAAAATAACCTGAAATATGATACTTTACTCTCCTGAATTTATTTCTTCAATTGTAAATTGAAAGCCACAGTAATTTTCTATCATACTGTCCATTGGCTACCTACAGATAATCTAAACAAAATATTTGTTAAAATCAATAAAGCATGGCTGGAGAAATGGCTTAACAGATAATGTGCTACCACCCAAGCCTGAAAACCTGAGTTCAGATTGCCAACACGTACGTAATAAAGCCAGCCATTGTCGTGCAGTTCTGTAACCCCAGCATTGACATGGTAGAGACAGTCATATACATGCATCATGATGTCCAATTGTTCTAGTCCATTAGCAAGCATGGCATTCTCAGAGGGACTGTTGCAAAAAAAAGATTGAATGGAAACTGATGAGAACCTCTGATCTACACGGGCACATACACTCATGCACAGATACAGGTGGATGCATATGTACAATTGCATGCACAATTGTTCACACAGCTACAAACATATACACATAGAGTTAAAAATTAAAAACCCATGTGCCTGCTTTGATAGTAAATACACTAAAACTGGATACAGAGAAGATTAGCATGCCCCTGGAAAAGGATGACATATTTTTGGTTTGGTTCATCCAGATTAGATAAGAAGGAAGATGGTGTTGCAATCATGATAGTTACAATTAAATGAAGTTGAAAATAGTGAAAAAAATTAAAAACCCAGTAAACATTCAGATAGTATTTATGATAATTTATTAAATAGTCATAATCCCATAAATTTTTCAAAAGTCTGTGTCAATTAGGTGATAAAAAACAAATTATATCTTTTAATTACTTGTTTCCTATTATTTTGGAACATGCTTCGCTCTTCTGTTTAAAATAGAAAATGAACTATGCTTTCCAATATGTATTTCCTTTTGATGAGGAGATGGTATAAGACTATATAGGATGGTAGGGAAGAGTTAATCACTCAAGCCCATTAACGAGGTCCTTCTTCCATTCATTTATTGTGGAAATATTTCACTCTTCATATATATTGGACAATAAGGGAAACTGATAAGATATACACTCTTAACTTCCAAGAGCTCACAAGTTAAATATGCAGTAAATAAGTAATCAATTACCTACTGTTAGGAAGACAAGTGGATAATATATGTGAATCTCCAAATATTGGGGGAATTTAGAGGAGAGAGAGATAAGATTAAACTTGGGGAAGAGGTGATGTGATATCAGGAAATGCATTATAGTTGATGGAATTCAACTTGAAAAGTGGTCATTTTTATAAAGTCTCATATATATCAGTGATCAAGTGGATGTGTGCTTAGTGTATATATCTCTTAATGGAGTGATTGTCCTACTTGTTTGAATATTTTCCCACAGTTATAACTGAGAATTACAGTTGCTTTTGTGAACAAATTGCCCAAAGACATCACTTAAAAGATGGAAAACAAGCCAGGTAGTGGTATCACACATCTTTTATCTCAGCACTCAGGAGGCAAAGACAGGGGGATCTCTGTGAATTCGAGGCCAGGCTAGTCTTTAGAGTGAGTTCCAGGACAATCAGAGTTACAACAGAGAAACCCTGTCCTGAAAACCCAAGAAAGAAAAAAAGATGTAATATATTTGCCTTTATTTTGAAATTGGCTAGCTACTAAGAAGATACATCCTCACAAAAGTTAAGAAATTCTATTTAAAAAGAGAAGGTTATTAGTATGATGCTAATCATATGATACCCTGTTGTAAGAAGGTAAGTTTTGAACGTTGGTATTTATTTTAAAAGAAATTTCTTTGAAAGAGCTTTTTTTTTGTGAAGCAATCTTAAAAGTTCAATCTATTAAATTGTGTGGGCATGGGGCAAGCATAAACATTGATTAGTTTCATTATAATAATACTTGAAGAATATAGAAACTATTAGAAGAAAACCAGACTTCTTTATTTACATTCATAGGATACTTTCTGCTAGAAGTTCAGTGAAATATATTTAAATGAATGTTGCTCATTGTTTTACAGAATGTTTGAATTAAACTTAACATTTCTTCCAAACTATATATAATCACAAATTCTAAGTATGAAATTAGGGTTTTGTACAACAAATTTACTATGTATCAGGGAATGACTCAGTGGTTTGCTTTATAAAATCATTAACTAATGGAATCAATTTAAAACAAAGATAAATACCAAAATTTGAAATACAAAATGAGGGAGTAAGACAAGTTACAGTCCGTGTATATAATTTTACTAAATTCATGAAAATTCACATAATACTTTTCAAACTACATATACTAATTTACAGGTTATTTCCAACTCTATGCTGACAATTTTACTACAAGTTGAGATTTGTCTCCAATTTTCAGGTTTCTTGAAATGTATACATATATGCATGTAATAACAATCAATGAAAAAATAATTCATGAATTTGATTGTAATGAAGGTGTATGGGATGGCATGGGAGCATGAAAAGGAAGGGAGAACTATTTGAATTATTTAATAATTTCAAAAATAAGGCCTTGTGACTGAGTCCATTTTTCCAGGATATATGTATTATTTTCATATTGTTACAATGTAGTTTTAGTTGTTTCAATGCTTGCAGATTGAGGTCAATATGCCATTTAGAGAACTAATTTATAAATGTCTTATGTGCTTATTCAAATTATGTTGAATTTTACATAGAAATCGAAAAGCTCAGATTACTCTCATTGATTTACAAACTCAATTTTCTAGCTCTCATATTTGAGCAATTATCCACTAGTATGTCTAAAAATCAGCTTTCAAAAAACAAAACCAATTCTACTGATTATATGTATGTATGTATGTATGTATGTGTGTGTGTGTGTATATATATATATATATGTATATATATATATACATATATATGTATATATATATATATATATATAAAATCTTGACTTAAATCAGTTTCTCTAACACAAAAGATCTCATTATAATTGATTTCATGTTTCCTAAAAGAACTAAATCACAAAATTACAGAATATTTAATATTGACTATGGAGGAATAGTCTCCAACATAACACATTTGTGTTTAAACCTCAGAACAAATATGAAATATTTTGCAAACTAACACCTCTATGTTAATTTCCTAAATATTCTTAAAGCTAAACAAAAACAAAATTTTCTAATTTTCTAATCAGTTTGCCTAACCATTTGTATTTCTTCAGAAAAACATAACAAATTAAAAGTTTGGGAAGTCTTCAAAAAAGGAATAAGCAGTTCAACTTTAAACTTGGCCCTTTAACACTGAATGACCTCAAGATTGAAGATAGTTGGATATAATTAAATTTGAATGATTTTGTTCAATTGATAAAAATATTTCCACCATGGTGCAAAAAAAGTTTCTTTCCAACAAATAAAAGGAAAATCATATTTTTTTTAGGTCTTGAATATATGATGAAGAATATGTTTATTGGTTTTGATAGATATTTTTAAATAACTTTTAGCTATATAGAATATTCCTATTGTATTTCAGATGCTTCAAATAATGGATACTTGCTGCATGGTGTTATTTAAATTTTAATCAATTAAGTGAAAAGAATTTCACAATTCCTAGTTGCAATTAGTCACATTTTAATTACTCAACAACTACACAGTATCTGTGGCTAACAGACGAAAAAATGAGTAAGATTTCTATTATTGCAGAAAGTCTTATTGGCTTGCACTGGATTAAGTAGTGTAAATAAAAAGTCTAAAATCATCAGTTATCTTTCAAAAATAAGCAACAGATCTATTTAAAAATCAACCTGGTAGGCCTAACAAGATTGTTCAGTGAGTTAGAGTATTTTCTGCCTAGCCTGATGACCTAAGTTCAGTGCCTAGGACTTGCATGCTAAAAGGAGAGATCCAACTCTCTTTAAGTTATCCTCTGATCTCTATTCATGCTTTGTTACACATGCCCCCCCACACAGGCAAAGCCTCATATTCATATACACTCAGTAAATAAATGAATAAATAAACACATATCAACCTTTCTATGTCAATTACCCTTGTGGTTGTTCAGAAAAGAGATCCATTGCTGAGTATTATTATTATTTTTGATATTGTTGATTTGAGTACAGAGTAAAAATAATTTAATGATTTAGTGAAATTTGTGCAAATTAGTGCATATCTCTGCCTTGGTCTGTTATTCATTGTGAGGTCTTGTAAACAAATGTCTACTCACTGCAGATAGGCTCCCTATGACCAAGCAAAGAAATGGTTACTCCTAAGTCCAATGTAGTGAACCAGTAAGTTTATTGAAGTTACTTACAAGAGTATGGGTTGGGGTTCCATACAAGCACGTAGGTCACTCAAAGACAGCTGCAACACTGAAAAGTCCATCTCAACATGGTTGAAAAAAATCACATGCTGCAATCCTGATATCCCCTATACACTTTGCAGGCAGTTCAGCTGATTGGAGAGTATTCTTTACCTTGCAATTTCATTACATATGCAACCTGTGGGAGAGGACTTATCAAGTTTATAAGTTCAGGAGCTTCCTGGGCCTTGTAAGTTTTACTTCCTGAGTTTTATAATGCTCTATTCTCCCTCTAGGTGGAATATTTCAGTTGGGGAAAATGACCACACTATACCTTCTCCTTCTTCTGGATCTTAAATTCTTTCTTCCCTTTCTTTTGTGGTATTTAATGAGCCTTGGAGAAGTGATATGGTCTGATTATATTCTTCCCTCAGACCATTATGTCACAGCAGCAACCACTTGTTTTTAGGAGCATAACCAGTTATGAGTGTCTGCAATATACCACTCATTGAAAAAAGAAATTGGTTCTGATCACTGAAAGAAGGTGACAGCAACAGTAACTTGTGGGCATAAATGTAAAAGTCTAGAAGGATATTTGACAGACATATAACCTACATTTAATAGCAGTCCTTTCTTCATTGGGACCCATGGCTACCATACTCACAAGTTCTTTTTTTCTAGTTTACAATGCTAGATTAGAGTTCTGTCCTGTAAAGTGAGCTATGAATCCAGTTGTAAAGGTTTTGTCTAAATTCATGACAGCCTTCCAATTGTTATACCAACAGGCACATCTTGCCTGCATTTTTAAAGCACGTCACACAAAGTTTGCAATAGGACTATTGGAAATAATTCTACAAGAGCAACATGGAAGAAATCTTCCAGTATTGTGAAAAGTAGCTGTCAAGGAGGAAGCTTGACATTCCTCACATTCTGCATCCAAGGGATGCTTTATCTTGAGCAGTAGGCACTTACATTCTAGTACTGTTATGAATCCAACAGCAGTGGCAATAACCTCAACTCTTTCCTTGTCTAATAGTTTTTTTAAATATGGTTTTTAAGTGCTATAGAATGTCTTACATATAGAGTGTGTGTGTGATGATTATATCTAACATCCATTCCTCCAAATCCTCCAAGACTCCCTCAACCATGTCCTCTTCTACTTTCATGTCCTCTTTTTAAAATCTGTTTAGTTCTTTGTATATTTGCATGGGACTGTGACTATCTCTAGAGCCTGGACAACCTACCAGAGACCACATCCCTAAGGAAAATTGATCCTTCTTCCCTCAGCAGCCATTAGCTCCCAACATCTTTGTAGGTAGGCATTAGAGCTTCAAGAGACTCTCCTCTCTCCATGATGGAGCTTTGATAGGCTCTATTTTATTAAGACAGCTACAGATGTTGTGAGTTCATGAGGCAACAACCCTGTCACTGTCTAGCAGACACTTTTGGCAGTCTTCTCCAAGCTCTGGATCTTTCAGTCTTTCTGCCCCATCTTCTATGATGTTTCCTGAGACTTTGGGAGTAGTATCTATAAAATGTAAGTAGATTTTCTGGTTGTACCAAAATAAAATAAACAGCCAGCAAATGATTTAACCTCTAAGAAAAAAAAATCATTAAAAAAAAATAGGCTGGGCAGTGGTGGCACACGCCTTTGATCCCATCCTGGTCTACATATACAGAGTTAGTTCCGGGATAGCCAGAGGTACTACAGGGAAACACTGTCTTGGGGGAGAGAAAAGGAGGGATGAGGTGGGATGGACTTACCCCCACCTTTCAATAATGTTTCTAGAGCTACTAAAAAACAACAAAAACAAAAAATCAGCAACAACAACAATGTTTAGATAGCCCAGGATGACTCTATCCCTTTATGATAACCACCATCAGTTGGATATGTTAGCATCAATTTCAGGTGCCAAGCAGCAGACATCCTTACCCAATCTAACTTTGGTTCTGTCAGGTTGTGTTTGGGTACTAACTGTGTTCTGTTGTGATTTTTTCCCCTCAGGTGATGGAAGCTAATGTTTGTTTCTATCAGATAAGGTGGCCCCCTACAAAGAACCAAATAAATGATATCCCTAAATATTGCTTAATGAGACATTAAATTTATTGGGTTGACTTATAAGAGTGAAGTTGAGGGGTTACTTATCAGAGTATGAGTCATTCAAAGTCAGCCTTGTTACTGAAAAGTCCACCACAATATTAGTAACAATTCAAGTAAACTGTAACTATGAAGCTCTGTGGACAATTTAGAGGCTGATTAGTGGATCATAGAATCTATTTTCCCCAGCAATTGCTATCACTTGTATATCTTGAAATGAGTCTTTTCCAATCTTGCTTTAGGAACTTCAGTACCTTTGTGAGTTTTGTTTCCTTCTTGAGTATTATACAAAGGATGCACTGTTTCAATTCAGAGGAAATAGCAACATAAAACTTGACAACAATATGAAAATGAAATAGATTTAAGACAATACAAAATAACTTGCAAAATTTAATGTCACTTATGAGTTTAGTCATTATACCTTGCTAATTAAATAGGACTCAACCATGAATAAGTTTCTTACAAGATAATATGACATAATGGCTGTTTGTCTGAATGTCAATTCTGCTATCATCAATCCTTGTTTTGTGACTTGTGTCAAATTAATTAATCTCCATGTGTCTTAGTTTACCTCATCTCCCAATGAAATGATGACGATAATTATGCCCACTCCTGAGCATGAACATGATGCTAAACGATATAATGTTTTATAAACCAGAATTCATATAGTAATACTCATGACTAATATGATCTGTAACTAGACTTTGACAGAAGAACTTTCGTTTAAGTAGGTTCTTATGAGAGATTCCTTATTAGTATGTGGCTACAGGTTGCTCATCCACTAGGCTTAATTTCATGAATAGGTGTCCCTCCCTCTTGCCTTGATGGTTGCTTATACTTTGATTCCAAAACAAAGTGTGTTTTATTTAGGTAGGAGCTAAACAAGGATGAAAATAGTATTTTTTAAGATTTTACTTTTAATTATGTGTGGGTATGTGTAGGTACAGGTGCCTATAGAGAGCAGAGGCTTTAGATATCTCTGAAAGTGGTTACAGGCAATTGTATTCTATCTGACCTAGGAGCTAGTACCCAAATTGAGGTCCTATGAAAAAGAATATATACTTTTAACTGTTGAGCTACGCCCAAGAGTGCATATACCAATATGAAAGTTGGTCTGCATCATTCCCTGAAGTACTACAGGCAGTTCAGTTTCTTCAGTGACATAGTCACTGGAAAGTTGTCATTGCTCCAGTAAATAACCTCTGCCTCATGCCTGGACAAAAAAACAAAACAAAACAAAACAAAAAAAAAAAACTAATTGACCTCTGTGGGTCACATACAAAGAAAACATGAAAGTAGGGGGAGAAAGGTTTCAGTGAGAGGATAATGTGGGTTAAAACCACTAAAATTAAGTATATAAATGTATGAAAATGTTGATCAAAAAGGGAAAGAAAAAGTTGACTTGAGTGCTAATTTACTTTAAACAATTATTGAATGTTTTCATTTGGGCTATTTAGTCTTTACTTTACATCTGCATGCCATATGATAACAGCCATAAGCCTTACATTTATCAGCAATATGAGTTATTAGGAGCTCAAAATATTTGTATTAAAATTAAGAATGTATTGTTTACTAAACTTAGGAATTTTTCAATGTAAATAAATAGTCAACAACACAGGCTTTAATTCCCAAAGTGGAAAAGATAACAGTTTCAAACAAATGCTTGCGTTAGCTGTTCCTATTATTTTGGCAAAATCTAGTTTGAGAAAGGTGCTATACCATGCACATAGTAGGTTTTGGTTCTGGCTCAGATCCCTTTAGTATTAGCTCAGCTATTAGCATTTGTAGCTAATAAGTAATATAACCATAACATTAATTGGAAATTGTATTATGATCATTTATCTTCCAAGTGTTACATATCACTGTACATGGCAAAATTCTGAAGGTGAAAATTATGACTGGTATATAGGTAGATTCCATGTTTGACACTCTGGTGTCTTGTATATTAATTTTTGCATTTGTCAGAAGCTTGGCAATACCTTTGTGCCACAGTTTTCTCTGATAAATCTAGGAAATTTAAGTAGGAAGCAGTTATCTGGCTGTTTACCAATATCATCTGCTTAGCTGTGTTTCCTGTTTGGCTGAACAGCTGGCAATTAATGAATTGATAGGAAATGGTCACAAGGCAGTGGCATTAGCATGTGAACATCTGGTATTAAAACTAGTCAACACAGGAGTTTTTTGTGTTATGATTTGAATTACTGAAAATAACTACTTAAATATTATTCTAAGTGTTCTATAGAAAAAGAAAGCTATTATTATCTTTTAGGGCATGGGATAAAGATACACTGGATCTGAATGGAGGGTTGTTTGTCTTTGTTTGTTTATTTGTTTGAGTGGGTGGCAGAATTCCAAGTCCACAACTTAATTTAAAAGGCATGCATTTTCTACTGAATATGCATTCTGTCACTTGAGTCCATTTACATTCTATGAACAGATATTGCAGCTGATTCCCTTAATCTGTCATCCTCTTCCAGGATAAGTTGATCACATAGGAGAGGTGAGAAGGCATTTTATCCAAACATCACATAGGTTACATATTTAAAGTGTGCATAACATTTCAGATTGTTCATGATTGTGTTCCAACTGCACTCCAAATCTGGCATCATTTCTAATGCATCATATTATGCTTTGTTTTCCAATTTAGGATTGATATTATCACTCCAAGACTGAAAAATGAAAACAACTAATATATAAAGCATTCTTTCTTAGTGATAAATTACTTAGCTACCTGTGGAGAGAAAAGATAAGAGTTATTATTTCACTAACTATTAAATACATACATATATGCATATTCATAAGTCCTATCCTAGAATAGAGAAATTCACAATTACCAAATTGTATATTTTTACTGTTTCTCCCCAAATGATTCCTATCCCATTTTCTTCTAAGTTTTTGAAAAATGATGTACTTATTTATGTAACTTAAATAAAGAAGTGAATGTGTGATTGTGAAACACATACTGTAATGTTAACATGAATTTATGAAGATCCATAAAATATCCTGATTTTATTACTTCAAGTTATCAATTTCTAGATGTTAAATTCTACCCTAGAATCAGAGGTAATCTAAGTGAGCAGCAGCAATGAACAAACCTTTTATCTCCACCTCTTTTTTTATTATTAAAAGCTGTCCAGTTTCAAACTGTTTGCTTCTGTAGAACTCTTGTGACAATAGAGAAATATCATATCAACTACATATAAAGTATCAGGACAAATATGCAATTAAAATATCTAGCATTCAGATAAATTTCTAAAAGCCATTTCTAAAAGAACCCTTAAATAGTGAAATATCACTAAATCTTTTGGGGACTCATTAATAGATTATCATTTGGAAAAGTTGTTACATTGAGAGTTGAATTCAAATTAAATAAAAAGGAAAAAGCAAGTTTTAAACTATATAATACCACTGAATGCTTGAAAGAATCAATATAACAAAATATCAGAATGAGAAGTTAAAAAATGTGTACTTACTAAAAGACAATGAATCACATGTGCACTTGCATATAACTAAATGACAGAGATGTCTAATTCAAATGCGTTACTATGAATGTTCTGAGTATACTACCATATTTCCAAAAATGTAAAGGTATATATTGATAAGAAGCAAATAATCACCATAAAACGCTGACATTTTAATACTGACAAAGTAAATTTTACTGTGTTAAATCCTATAAATACTGAATGTTCTAAGCATCTCTGAAGAATCAATATAATTTCAAATCATTTAATATGAAATATGCCTTCTTTGACGTTTTGTGATAAAACTCAGAATAAAAAGAATTGGTATGTTATTTCTCATAGTGATGACTTCTTTTTTATTTCTGATCACTGAACTATACATTTTAAAATTGGAGTTATGGTTAAACATAATTTTACTAATGTAGGAAAAATAAGGATTTGATTATGTGATAATATGCTGATTTCAGAAATTCTCCTTTGCTGTTTTGAATCTGGGCAATTCTGTGCTTGTGGGTGCTACAGCTGTTTTTGATAGGATGTGAATGAAATACATGAAGAGGAACAGGGTTGTAAAAGTCATAAATGACACATAAAATGAAGTCTTCAATGAATAAAAATGATTGGGGTTTTAGATATACAATTTTCTTTTTAAATTCCCTTATTGATTTGTTGCAAATACTGTTAACCCTGTATTTGGCAAATGGTAAGGGCATTATCACTTGTGTTCTCATTTGTAACAAAGCAGATTAACTTGCTGTGAAATTTTAACTAGTCTGAGACACAACA
Organism: Cricetomys ansorgei; assembly: GCA_026225945.1. Classification (NCBI taxonomy): domain Eukaryota; kingdom Metazoa; phylum Chordata; class Mammalia; order Rodentia; family Nesomyidae; genus Cricetomys; species Cricetomys ansorgei. Next base: position 983,900 of record JAMJFZ010003015.1, on the reverse strand, counting down.
GTAGCCACCTAATGAACCAGAGCACATTGCAGTTAAGTATTTAAATAGATGCATACTGATTATAGAGCTGAAAAATGGTTGTGTTTACTTTCAATGAAGAAATTGCTCATTAGAACTATCATTATTTGGGGGGGAATTAACCTTCTAATACATAAAGACATTTTTTAAACACTCTTAACTCTAAATTGACATACAACATTGGCTTCTCTAAAGTAATTTGCAATACAAAACAATACCCGACTTTCAGAATGCCTTACTATTCTTTTTATCACTTTTACTAAATTACTTCTTTGACAAATTCATATATTGTATAATGCATTCATATTACTCTCACATCATTCTTTCTTCTCTGCCTCCTATGTTGACAAGCCACCTTCTCTTCCTAAAAGTCCCTTTCACAGATTTGTGTGTTTATGTTATATTTTGTGAGCCACTGAATTTATCCAAGACCAACTATGTGACCATGAGTTTATAGGTATTCAATGGAGCCTTGTGGAACGTTTGAATAGGGGATATTTTGGCCAATTAGACACAGGCACTAATTGGCATAGCAATACAGTAATATCTGGGTCTACCAAAGTGGCAATGGAGATATTGACATTCTTCAGTAAAAGAAAATACAAGAACATGTCATAAACATTGACCTGTTACTACTCCCTTCTTCTCAGCCCAGATATAAATGACCATGGGAGATATTAAAGTATATAAATAGTGAAAGGTAAAATGAAAAGCTGTTAGCATGATACAGCTTCCATGATGTCAGTAACCATTGTGGGATGGGGCATTGCAATGATGCAATTGTGTGAGTGTAACCCACATTCCTGTAAGTAATTCCCCACCCTCTGTAAGAACGACCAATAATCTCATTGGTTCACTACACTGGACTTTGGAGGAATTTCCTTTGTTTTGTTACCTGTGGCCTATCTGTTATAAGTAGATATTTGTTTGTATATCGTTACCAGGAGAAGTTAAAGCAATAGATTGGTACCCAATGTGTGTAGGTATAGATTCAAGACAAAAGGCAGTTTATTCTTAAGCTAATTCAATCCCTGATCCTGGGGGGGTTTCAGCCTCTGTACAATCTGATCTTCAGCATAAAACTGGAAGACTTCAGCTTCTATATAATATTTAAGCCTCCAAGATTTTCTGCTGACTGATTCAGTCTGACTAGCTCCTTCTGAACTCAGAGCTGTACTGAACTCAATTGACTCTTCTGGTTGGCTGATTCAACTCACTAACGGTTCTGGCTCAAACTCTTTTCCAAGTTGAGTGGTTTAAACTGACCTTCTGAGCAAGCCATCCGTTTCTGACTGAACTCTTCTGATTCTGACTGACTCTGGGTGACTTCCTGAACTGCTCTGTTCGGCTTCAAACTGACTCTTCCAGTCTGATACTGACTTCTGCCAAATTGCCTCTGTGTCTCTTTGAACTCCCTGTCTCTGTGAACTGAGAGCCTGCTTTTATATTCTGAGAGTTGGGTGTGTCCTCACTCTGACTCAATCTCAGATTTCACTCTGCTGGCTCTTCACTATGATTCAATCTTAGAGATGGGATTAAAGGTCTGTGCTCATTCTGTAAATATTAACCAAGACCTACTTCTGTGACCTACTTCTGAACTTCCTGCTTCCTTTTAGAGCCCTAGTGCTGGGATTAGAGGTTTGTGTTATGTTGCCTTAACCATACATAAAAATCTTTTTTCACCTAGCATTAGCACAAAGAGTATAGGATTAGTCTGACTAACATTCTTTCTGCATTGCATCTGGATCACACAGTCCTCTGAATATGATCCCTTAATACAGGCCATTGGATTTGGTCCATTCCTAGCTATCACACAGGCCCTTTAATGTGATACTTTCCCAGAGCAGCCATGTGGCTGGATCAAATGACTACAAATGTGGGATATGGCATAAGCAAAAATAAACATGGAAGGAGTGATTGTGTGTCCCTTGCATGGATGACAAAGTATACAACTGAGGCTGTACTTTCTGAAGGCAATATATCTGTGGTGGCAATCATGACAAGGCATCCATCCCCATATGGTATATTGTAGTGTATCTTCTTGCTACAGTGGTAGTTTTGTGGTTCTTGCTCTGGGTACTGAGACATGTAACTGAAGTTGTGCTATTATGAAGTTAACCCAGGGTGACCTATTTCTTCCATGTGGTATCAAGAGGGATACCTACTCGATGAGTAGGGGTCTATCATGTGAATATGAGGATATTCTTAAAATAGAAGAATTAGAGAATGCACCATCCAAGCCCTTGAGAATAGCTCAAATGATAAGATATTGTCAGCAAGCCATCACAGAATATGCATGTCTACTCTTACATATATATATATATATATATATATATATATATATATATATATATATATATATATATATTTATTTATAATAAATCTTCCAATATTGAGTCAGAGATGACTGCTGAGCCAGAACCTGCTTGTGTTTCAGAAGAACTACAAAGTGGAAGTGAAACTAGCATCCTCCACTTATTCTCTGATGTGGCATGCAAATTGGACAACAGAGAGGATAAGAAGGAGGTACTGGCTTGCCATTTCTTACAACTGGTGATTCTAGAGGGAAAGGGAATTCAAGTTAGCTTAATGATAAGGAGACCCTGCTGAGCTCCCTAAACATGGAATCCAGAGAGTGAAGAGAAAGAAAAACAGGTAGTAGTGTTAGAAGATACTGCTCCTCCAAGTAAGACCTTTGATACAAAGAAAAGAAATAAAAAAGGACTCAGAATACAGATAGGTACCTTAACAATGCACTGATGCAATATAAATTCAGTGCAGTTGGTGGATGGAATATTTTTGTGCTGTATCATTTCTTCCTAACCTTTGTGCTTTAGTATTCACTTGTTTGCTGACACCTGAGATAAATGATGATGAGCCATTAGAGATCCTGCCAGCCCTCTATAACAAGTTTTCCTTCCATGGGCAATCCACTAATCTTTGAATTCCTTACAGATTTAAGAAATCACCTAAATACTGTTAAGAGAAACAGAATATAAAAGACATATCCTTTGGGATAAAAATGCACTTGCAGAAACCGTATTTCTACACATTTCATAATGAAAAGTTAACACAGTAAATAGAAATAGTGAAAGTCTAATATTTTTATCCTTATGTATTAATAAATGTTTAAAATTGTGGCCATGCAAAGTTATATATGGAAAGAATATTTTCTTTAGATAAGACATATCCATACAGCAAAGACAAGAATGATCATTTCATTCATTTAAAAGTGCATAATGTCAAAACAAAAGACCTTGCCAAAATAGTATCCTTCCAATAAACATTCTGAAAACAAAATGAGAAATTTTTGGTAAATTTTATTTCATTACTTCTTTATTAAAATGTTGTATCTCAATGTTATCTATTAATAGTAATATATAAATCTAGTTGGTTGGATGACTAATACTTCTCCCTATATTTTATTAATTCAATTTGTTGTTTGACATCTTCATACATTTGTCAAAACATCTGATCACTCTCATTACCCATCCCTCTTATCCCTTCTTACAAATGCCTTTACCAAATTAAGTTTTTTTTTTTTTTTGTAATTCACTGAGTTTAAACACAGTAGTCTGTATGACTGTGGGTTTGAAATTTTCCACCAGATCTGTGGAATCTCCAGTGTGTACACAGCTAAAGATAATGACTCCTCTTCTTTGAGGATCACTCAGTAAACCAAAAGTTATCAGAGCAGGGTAGTGTGCCATGAGGCCCTCCTCCTGATTCATAACTGATAGTTTTACAGGGCCTGTTTTGTGCAGACCCAGTGGAGGCATCTATAGCTTCTGTGAGTTTGTTTGCAATGCCTATATCATACTCCAGTGATGATGTTTCACAGCTTTTCTCCTTATATCTTGGCTCCACCCGTTGTTCCTTGCTGATCTCTGATCCATAGAGAGTGATTTATACATGGAGAACCATAAAACTATATCTTTGTCTTTTATCTAGCACAAGCTCAATTCCAAATATATCAAAGATCTTAACATAATAACTGATACTCTGAAACTTCTAGAGAATAATTAGGCAGAATATTTCAACATACAGGTATAAAAAGGACTTTCTGAATGAGACTCTAGTATGACAGGACATAAGATCAACAATCAATAAATAGGATCACATGAAACTGAAAATATACAGCAAAGAAAACTTTCAAACAAGTATAGAGGCAACCCCTGAATAGAAAAGAAGTTTTACCTGCTATTCCTCCGAGTTAGGATTGGTGTCTAGCATACACAAGCAAACTAAAAAAATATGAATATCAGGAAAACAACAACAACAAAACCAAAAATAATGAAGTTTTAAAGAAAAGATCTAGGGAACTAAATAGCGAGTTCTCAAATACAATAGTGGCTAGTAAACATCTAAATTTGTTCAACATCATTAGCCATCAAAGAAATGTATATTAAAACAACATTTAGGTCCCATATCACTCCAGTGAGAATGACTCTCATCAATAATACCAATATCCAACAAACACTGGTGTGGATGATATTAAAGAAGAACCATTATATACTGATAATAAGAATAAAAAATACCTCAGCCACTCTGGAAATCATCTAGAGGTACCGCTGAAAATATAGAAAGAGGTCTACCATATGACTTAGGTATTTAACTCCGGGAATATAATCAGAGGACTCAATTTCCTACTACAGAGATACTTGCATATCCAATCCAATGCTATTCTATTCATAATAGCTAGAAAATAGATTCAGCCTCGATGTTCATTAACAAATGAACAGATAAGGAAAAAGTGGTACATATACAGAGTGAAATATTATGCATGTACAAAGAAAAATAAAATCAGGAAATTTGCAGGCAAATGAATGAAACTTGAAACAAAAGTATACTGAGTGAGTTAACTCATTTTCATAAAGACAAATATCTCATGTTTTCTCTCATATATGGATCTTAACTTCAAACTTTTTTTATGTGTAACATTAGGATAAATGGATACCAAGAAACTAGAAAGGAGTTATTGTAGCCGTAGGTTTAGGTTCAAAGACAGTTTATTCTTTGGATAATTCAATTCCCAGTCCTTAGATCTAGTCTCCATAAGATCTAATATTCAAGATACAAGCAAAGGTTTCAGCTTCAGCTCTGAGAATGACTCTTCCTCCTGTTGAACTGCTTCTGTGTCTCTGTCTCAGACTGCCTCAGACTCTGAGTTGAGACCCTGCTTTTATATTGGGAGAGTTGGGCATGTCCTCACTCTGACTCACGCTGCTAACTCTTCCTCTGATTAGCCACTTTGCCTGTTCTTCACTCTGATTCATCTCAGACATCACTTCCTGTCTGATACTGACTCCATCTGAGCTCTACTTTCTGTCTCTGCTTCTACTTGCTTCTTTCTTCGGGAATAAAGTCCTGTGCTACAACAGCTTTCTGATACTGGGATTAAAGGTGTGTACTAACATTCTTTCTACACTAGTGTAGCCATACTGATGGATTAAAGGTTTAAATGTCCCTCTACAAACTATACTGGATGGAGGTGCATTAAGGGAGAGGAGGTAGTAGATAATTAGATTTCTAATGATTTCCATTAGTTTTACCTTTTAAATCATGCTTTCAAAATTAGTTTACTGTTCCAAATAATACATTGATGAAGAAAGCAAACAAGAATTGAGAGGTAAATTATTCAGGAGCAAGTTTTCTCATCTATTGATAGTCTTAAATATGTTGGTCACATCCCTTTTTATATCATTATATATTTTCTCACTGTAGTGTTTGTGGGGATGTTCCCCAATCATCCTTTCAATCATCCTTTATTCATTTGAGTTGTAATTTTTTTACAAGGCAGTAGAAAAGTTTAATATCATTGTCATTTGGATTGTCCTGTTTTTTTCCAAATCAACAGTATGAAACATTAACAACAATCTACTGGCTTATATATTAGGTCATAATTCTGTGTGTGTGTGTGTGTGTGTGTGTGTGTGTGTGTGTGTGTGTGTGATTCCTTATATAATTACACTCTGATAATGTTCTTTCAGTTATAATTGTTACAGCAGCTACTGTATTCTCTTCTCATTCATACACTTAGAAATCCATTGACAAAATATGTAATTAATTAAATTATATATTTTCAGTCTTAGTGTTCAAAGACAATCACTGAACTCTTTGAATTTTATGGAAATATTTGACCTATTGATACTACATTACAATAAAACCAAAAATGTTCTAACACATATAATTTTTACTATTCTAAATTTTATTTATTTATATTTAGAGGTATAGGTATTTTGCCTGCATGTATGTCTGTATAGTCGTGTGTGTGCCTGGTGTCCCTGGAAGCCCCCCAGAAGATGTCATACTTCCTGAAACTGGAATTATAGACAATTGTGAGCCACAATGCTGGTGCTGGGAATAGAGTTTACATTCTTTGGAAGAGTATCCTGTGCTTTTATCTGCTAACCAGTGGTTCTCATCCTGTGGGTTGCAACCCCTTTGATGACCAAATGATCCTTTCACAGGGGTCACCTAAGACTTTCTGCATATAAGATATTTACACTACAATTCATAACAATAGCAAAATTATAGTTATGAAGTAGCAACAAAAATAATTTTACCATTGGGTGTCACACAACATGTAGAACTGTATTAAGAGATAGCAGCATTAGGAAGGTTGAAAACCACTATACTATACCATCTCTCTAGCCTCACACATGAAATTATTTTCAATGATGTATGTTTGTGTGCACAAGTATGTATTCATGCATACCTTCTATGTGGAAATATATATTATCAAACATGACAGGTTAGGTTGGATTTATGGGTTATAAACTTCCTCTCCCTCCAATATTGAAAGGATTTGGGTTTTAAAGACTCTATAGATATTTCTGACCTTCCACATACATCCTTCCAAAGTACAAAAACAAATGAACAAACAAACAAAATTTTGTAAATATTTTGCTTTATACATTTCTTTGGATTGTACCTTATGCATGCCGATAAAACTTTAGATTTTGCTACATATCACACATCTTAGATTCTCATTGTTTTTAAGACTTGAAAACAATAATGAAGTATTGAAAATGTACTGCCTATTTCTAACAACTCTTTAGTACAAATACTATAGCTGATATACTGAATGTCTACAATTTCTTTAAAAAAATTATTAAATGTTGCCTAAATGTTGAGTAATAATTAAAATGCAACTTTAATATAAACATGGTACAATGCTGACTGCATTAGTATTTGTTCTAGATTTTTTTTCCTGTGATAAACACCATAACCAAAAACAAATTTGGGGGAAGGGTATGTCTTCTTAACCATTAATAAAGAAAATGTCCCACAGATTTGCTTACAGTCCAATCTAATGGATGCAATTCCTCAATTGAGGTTTCTGTTTCTCAATTGAGTTCAGTTTGTGTCAAGTTGACAAAAAACTAACCAGCACAGGGATCTAACACTGCTATAACAAACTATCACATATTCAGTGGCTTCAAAGAGTGTAAATTATAATTCTGTAGATCAAAAGAAGATAGAGGTTTAATGAGGCCAAAATCAAAGTGCTAGCAAACCCATATTCCTTTCTCTAGGTACAAAAGTAAATATGTTTCTTTGGGGATTTTTCTTGTTTCTTTGTTTTTATGTTTCTGGAAGCCATTCTGCTTCTTAACTCACAGCCTATTTTACCTCCAATGCCAACTATATCACATCCTTCTAACACACTTTTTGATTTTTCACATTGTTTTAGGAAGCCTTTTGATGATCCTTTTGAATTTTTAGGACTCACTAAAACTAATACAATAAACCTAACATAATATTCTCAATCTTGTCTTCAAGTCCCTTTGGATATGCAACATGATATTTAATATGTGCTCAGTTTCCTGGTGATTGAGATATGAGATAGACATATTTGGAAAGGAAGTGACATCATTCTGCCTGCTGAAACGACAGATGTTTTAAAATGTCAACTAATATTAATGAAATAATAACTTTAATTATCATTTCATTATTTTAAATTGAAGTTTTTCTTTAGGGGATTTATAAATTTTGATGTTTTCCTACGAAATCAACATGAAAATATACAAGCACTGACGTGATAAACTAACTTTCAACATTATGAAGATTAGACTGTCAATGTCATTATAGAAAATTGGACAGACCATTTAGTGTAAGGAATTTATTATGGATGAAATAAATCCTTTATAGGGTATTAACTATCTCTACATGTATATTGGCAAGTCATATATATTCCATATGTGCATAAACACTACAAATTAATTTTTATATTGTTCATAATGTTCAGATTGATTTGTAAGCATAAGATTATAAACACTTTGAATAGCTTCAGTGTTTTACAGGAATTTTATAATAATGAATCCTAAGATCCATACCAAATACTATGAAAGCAATAAAATTTTAATTTTTATTAAGATTTATTATTTTAAAAAAATATAAGCAATACTAAAGGATTGGCATTGCTGGATTATATTGTGAGTTTTAAAAACAAAATATTGCATCCTATGGTTTTCAAAATATTTGCTTGGCAGAGTTCAACATATATCTGTTATAAATTCCGATACATTAAAGCACATAGTTTCCAAATATTCCTGCATTCAGAAAAAATTAACCTTGTATCAAATGTAGCTCTTGACACTTTTTTCCAGGGCTGTTATGGATCTGTATTTGTAAATTTTCTTTAATTGCATAATAATAGTACTCTTCAGACCATGGCATGAATTTTTATCAGTCTAGACATTTGTGATGACAGTAACCTTCACTCCATACCTGTATTTATTATCACTTATGAGTTCTCGTTCCTGTTTTTGTCTCCCTCTCCCACTCCTCTCGTCTCCTCTCGTCTCCTCTCGTCTCCTCTCGTCTCCTCTCATCTCCTCTCGTCTCCTCTCCTCTCCTCTCTTCTCCTCTTCTCTTATCGTCTTTTCTTCCTCTCTCCTCGCCTCCTCCTGCTCTTCTCCCCCTCTCACCTCTCTTTCATAGTTTCAGACCAGATTCCTCTCTCACCTGCTCTCCACCTTTTTAATTTTTTGAGTCAGTCTCTCATTGAACCTAGAGCTCATTGTTTTAGTTAGCCTATCTGGTCAGTGAACTCCAGAGATCCTCTGGTCTTAACCCCTCTCAGTGCTAGGGCTAAAGGTTAATGTTGACATGCCAACATATTCCATGTGGATCCTTTGTATCTGCACTCAGGTTCTTATGCATACATGCAGCACTTGACCCACGAAAGTATTTCTCCATGTTTCAATTTATGCAATTTAAAGACTGGAAATTCAACTTCCTTTGAGCTACTTGCTTGCCACCCTCTATTATTTAATTCTAACAACATGACATTGATTATTCAAAGGATATTTTACTTATTTAAGTCCATGAAAGGTGACTATTTCTAATGCTATTACCAAAACTGTCATGGAAATTTCAGCGCACATATGAATCATTTTATGTTTCATTTTGTATCAGGAGCGCATCCCAGAGAGTCCTTCTCCTGCTCCCTCTCTGGAAGAGAGTCATCGTCCTGGGAGCCAGACTTCCTCTCACCTGAGCAGCAGTGTGTCCAGCTCTCCCTCCCAGATGGATCCTCATTCAGAGAGAATGGGTGAGTGTCTGGCTAGAAGTAATTGTAAGATAGTCTTTCAGGAGATTCCATATTATACAGGTGAGATAAGAGGGTAGGAGTAGGTATATTTCTTTAATATAAATAACTTTTGAAGTAATCATGTTTTTTTTTTTGAAGCAATACAAGAAACAGAAATTTTTTTCTCTGTGAGGTCTTCCTTTAGAGTATCCCTCAGTCTCATGTGACTAATACCATGAGCTATGTTGGTGCAGTATATGTCATAGATGAATATGTTGGTATATACCATCTACTATAATATCTATTGTATACTGTAGTTAAAATGGACAGAGCATCTCTGGGCTATTTGAGCTAAAATATCCTCCAGACAGATAGTCATATAAAAGTAATTAAAAAGAAAATCAAATCAACATACACTGTGCCACAATGTTAAAAATGCTTTTCTGTACATTTTTGTCTCATAAGTTTTTAAAATTTAGAAATTTGTTGTGATAGGGCCTATAAGACACCTGAATCTGTTCATAGGACTTTTACAATAGCTATCTTTAAAATTCTGGGTAAAGCATTTAACCGTTATTATCTCTTTTACCTATAATGTGGAAGCATTTGCTTCCATGCCTGTTGGACTGAATTGTGAGATCATGTAATCTTGACTACTTGTAGGAACAAGAAATTCAGAAAGTCAAAGTGCTAAGATAATATGAGGAGATAAATATATTTTGCTGCTTTTACTTTTATTTTGCTTAACATTTCACTATCTACAATATTACTCATCTATACAGAAATTGTCAGGAACACTCAGCTATAATAAATTCTCAGAATAAAATAATTAAGGATTATTTTTTCTTGGTTAAATGCTCATAACTCTTCTATATCTAAACATTTCATTATCCTATTTGTGTATTTCCTTTAAGAAAAATTATTTCTGCTTTTATTTAATCTTCAAAGATTTTTATGTCCTCTAGGTTTTTGCACCTCATAGTAATGCTTGTTTTAGGCTTCCCCAAAAAATTAGATTTTGAAGGAAGAGAAGAATTCAAGAGATTAGGATATGTTTTCTTTTCTGGATTGCACTATGGAAGTGTAAAGATAATTTCTCTTTTGTGGAATTTATTCCGTGTCTCTCACTATATTTGACAACATTATATATGTCTGTGTTTCTAGTTCCATAGTTACCTCAGTGATTCTTAAACTAAACTCTATATTATAATAACCCATGGAGTTTTCTCAATATTTAATTCATTTGATCTAGATTACACCTTGAACAGCTACATGTTTTGTTTTTCAATATCTTCTTGGGAGATTCTAATGCACTGTGAAATGATCAATAATAGCTTGAGTTCCTGGTCTTTAGTGACCAAATTTTATTTTATAAAGTTATTTAATCTTTCCCCTAGTTTATGGACATTGATTACCTACTTGTTTCATACTTTAGTACAATACGATTACAGGAAATGTGAGCAAGACAAGAACCTGTAACTGAATAATTTTAACGAATCAAGAAGCTAAAACATTTATTATTTCATTTGTATAATTTTTTAATAGGCTATTGAAAGAAAAGGGGAAGCTATCTATATTTACATAACTTTATCTATGCAGGAGAAAGAAAATGAATTATTGAGTCCTGGTTAAAAGTTGAACATATAGAGACATATACTTGGCAAATATTATGGCATAAGAGAATGAGTAACTTACACTTAAAAGTAAAATAAAATATTTCCTAGGTAATATAATATCTTAGAAAACTTATTGGCAAATATGGTATATGTAATTCCACTGACATAGATTGGTCAGTATATGCATATTTTACAGCTGTCCAAGCATGATAGAAATGTCATCTACAATTAAATGGGAAGGCTTAATAGATTTTAGCTGTGAAGGGACTGTGTCTTATTTATAGAGCTATTATTTTTCAATGAAACTCAATTTAGAGAATAAAATGATAATTTACAGATTAGTGTGCTTTCTACTTTAGTATAAATGTTTTGCAACTTTTATACAATTATATTGTATTTATATATATTACAATTATATTCTACTCTGTCAATTTTATGTATATTTTGGAATCCTTCCATGGTTAATTAAAGGCAAATTATTTTAACCTCATAATATATTAAATGACATTTTTTCTGAAATATTTTGAGAAAAGTATTGTCTATGGAACTAAATATTAATTTACATGATTACTTTAAAAGAAAAAATACATATTTGATTTAAATAGATTACCAACAGCACTTATACTAAATGTCAATGATACTTTAAAATTCACATGATTAGTCATCTTACCAATTTTAAACATTGCTATCAAAACAAATCTTTATTATTACAAAAGTATATAAGATACATATAGGTTGTTGGGTTTATGCTAGCCATTTATGTAATTTTATGCATTTCTTTGGGTATTTTGCATGAAAGTATACTGAGTTCCCTTTTTTATTTTTAGTTATGATGCCCAACAATAGAGAAGAACTTATTGTTGACCAAGATAATGGACAAACCATTAAAAAATTCCAAAGGGACAATAAAGGTAAAATTATTTTGACTTATTTTATATATATGTATATATATATATATATATATATATATATATATATATATATATATATATATATATATATATATAGATATGAAAATCAAACACTAATTCAATACTGCACTGTTGTATATCTTATTGGCATTTATCTAAATCAGAGTAGAGTAACATTGACTTTGGGTAAATTATTTTGATTGTAAAAATACTCTGTACAGCTTTTTGTTTGATGCTGTAGATTTGAAATCAACTTGAAATTTGTTAATGCATGTGGTAGAAAGTTTCACCTCATGTACTTATATTATGCCTTCTCAAGAGATTCCATTTTATGTATAGTTTATTAAATATACTTATATGACTCACCATTTAAAATTTACGTTCACAAAGCTGAGTTGTTGTGATGGCGAAAGACTGATCTTTTACACCTCAAAATATTTTAAAGTCATATGGTAATTTGGACATTTAAAATCAAGTCTTAACAAGAAAAAGGGTATGTGTTCATATGGCCTCAGCATAGCTTATGTTCTGATGAAGCATATAACTTAAATCATATCTTTGTAGAAGATAGGGAGTAAAAAAAAATCAAGTGATTCTCCTTTGAACTGAATGCTAAGACATAGAAATAAAGGAGAATATGTAATGATCTGTTTTAAGCTGTGGATTATTGCTGCTACACTGAGTTGGGCAATAGCACATGTAAGATCACTAGATGATCTGATTTTACTTTATAAGTGGATACATTTTGAATTTCTATTAAAATGTCCATATTATTCAGAACATAAGATTCAGTGTGATGAATCTTGAATAGTTAATGAAGAATTCTCTCTTCTCGAGGCTAAATTTGCTTCATTATTACCTAGATGAACATTTTAGCTATAATTTGGAAAAGTGTATAATTTTAATTTCATTGATCCATGGTTGGTTTCCTTGCCACATGTTTAGTATTTTTTTAGCCAGATAGTGAAAGACTATACCCTGTGGGACTATATCATTCAAATGATTGATTACAGAATAGTTGTTAGAATGGAACAAGTCAGGTTCAATATGTTAGAGTACTTAAGCTCTTATGCAAGTAACAAAATTCTAGTTAAGAATGAAACTTCATTCATAATCCAACAATTTGTTCCTGAGACCATCTTTTTATTTTTATCAAGTCAGAACTCATTGGACACTGTTGGAATATGAGGATGTAGGCATATTAACTTATTTTCATAAAACACAAAGTTGAATATATTTCTTTATCCTTTACTTTGGTATGGCTCAGTTTCACTCAAATAGTTTTGTTGTACACTAATGAGAGCATTATTAGACAGTAGCAAGCATGATATACTATGACCAATTTATAATGGGAATTTTTTTTATAAATGGCTTTTCATGTATACTTCTAATCATTGTATTTGTGATAGTAAGAGAAATGTATTTTTCTCAAAGTTTAGTTATTAAAAGGGAACAAGTTACAGTGTAACTCTCAACATTTATTAAGTATGACAAGTAAGCAGTTTATATAACTATAGCAAACATATGTTTTCACATCTGCTTTGAAAAATATCATCATGATTTTAAAGATGATTTATAGCTCTGGAAATTATAAAATGCCAACATTAACATTATTGTCATTATTAACAAAATTTTGAAAATGAAGAAATGTTGCTATTTTTATGTAAGCTTCTATTTCTGCACATTGCAAAACTATGTGGTTGCTATTACAATACATGTCTCAAGTGATTATTTGAAATTTGCATGGGGTTTTAGTACGCAAGCACATAAAAGTTTATGTGTTCTAGGATTCCCTGACAGTGAAGTCCGTTGTCTGCATCCAAAATGACTCACCAAACTGACATTTTTTATTTGAATAAAATATTCTAATTAAACTGACTAATCATTGAAATTGAGTGTTTTATTTTATCTTTCTATAGACTTTGGCAAATAAATAAGTCATGTCAATTGCCCATTACAACATTATATCACATGATCCTTTTGGTGGTGCCCTCACATCTTCTTACATCTAAGAACTCATAATAAAGAAAATCGGGAAGGTTTTTAATTTAAAAATAATTCCAAAATTGTTTTTTTTCATATCACTAATGCTCTGATATATTCTTAATCTGTTTGAAATTTTGAAAATAAGTACTAGTATTCACTTCTATTTGGAATGCTTATATTGTACTATAATGTTTTAATATTCATTGTTCATCAAGACACTTTTTAGTTCTGATACTGTAAAACTGTGCAGTTTATTTAAAATACTGAACAAGAGAAAAATAACAAAAATAGTCTTTGGTGTAGCAGGACACTTTTCCAAGAAATTTTCTGTCCTGTGCACCCTTCCTTATGTTTACACACTACTTGGACTTCTGGGAACAGCTTAGGATATAAAGGAGGCAATGGGCCTGTTGGGAGTTTACAATTGATGGGATGGTACAGTTGGTGGGATGGTACAGTTGGTGGGATTGTTTAAGAGATGATAGTTCAGTTCCCAATAGCTCTTGTTCTTCGAGCTTCAGAAAGATAAAGACAACCAAAAGGGCAGTGAATTTATCTTTCTCTATTTGTACCTTTAAAGGCCACCTGCAAGAGTGGTGAAGAATTCTTTCAATCTTTGCTGTCTGTTTTTAAAGGTAGAGAGCAAAAATGGCACAGTGGGAATCTGTTACAAGTTAGGAATCAGTTGCAAGCTAAGAATATGTCACAGTAGCATTTACAGCAAGAGAACAGGCTTCAGAATTCAGCTACAAACAGCACTCCAACATTAGGCAAGAGAACATCTTTTAGGGCAATAGAACTGGAGCCTTCAGTTACACATTGGGGTTCTATGCTGTATAGCAATATTCTCATAACACACTGATAATAAGTCTTGTGACATATAAAAATAGTAGAAAAATGGATGTGTCAAATATCCCCAACATGAGCCCACTGAAACAGATTTTGAATCAATCCCCAGAGTAGTACAGGTGAACATCTAGTACTTTAAAATAATTAGAATATAAGAATCAAAGTATATTTTATTTATAAGAATATCATAATTGCATTCACGCAAATAAGAACCCATTATAGTAAGAGAGGATTTGGGCAATATATTTGGACTACAGTAATGTAAATAATATCTATTTGATTTGATGTTTACATTTATTCGCTAGATATTCTTATGTAGTACACTAAATATTTAAAAATAGTGGCATTGTAAACTAACCAGAAAACTATTATGAGAGTCTTAGATGTTGAACTAATTTTTTTAAAAGTAGTGGCACTTTAAAGTATACAGATATTTGGAATTATTATTACTCCTGCTTAAAATTGCAAATGTAATTCTGAAGATTATATTTTTTTCTAAGAGAGACTAACATATTGATTCAAGGAAAATTTTACTTTGTAAATAATCTTCATAAAAATCTTCAGTTAATAAAGAACAGCAAGTTGAGAGAGGAGAAAGTATTATCAGAATATATTGAAGAAAATTTATTGCCCATAAAAATATATATAAATAAAAATAAAACCAACAAAAGGCATTTTTTTTGTGTTTTTGTACAATATGGTTGTACATTTTATACCAAGTAGTTCTAAATTAAAATAAACTTGATGTCCTGGATCTTATTTATATACCTAATTCTTTTTATCTTTAAAAAAATTCTATATTTACAGTATATATTGCAAAAACAAAATATATTCTTTAAATTTTCTCAATTCTAATAGCCTCTATTACTGTAGCATGAAATTAATGAATTTCATTAATGAAACTAAGTTTGGTTTGTTTGTTTGGTTTGTTTCACAGGTCTTACTAAAAAATGTCCAGCCTTACTTGCATTCTTTCTTGTACATATATTATTTTATGTAATTGTTGCATGTACGTTTGTGTAGTATTGTCATGATTATATATACGAATGTTCTATAACAACAGTTGGGTATTTCTCCTGTTAACTTATTTCAAACATAGTTTTACTTTCATAATCTCTAATCTTTATATACCACTATTCTGTTATCCATTATTATAATTTCATCATTTGGAAATTCATCTGTAAGTGTAACACACAGCAAGTGATTTTAAGAATTAACAATTATTCTTTCAGTCTAACTGCCCTGATATGTACCCAATATATTGTATACATTACTTTATATTTTTCTGATGCTGCAATTGCCATAGTCCGTGGCTACACATGACATCAAATTGTTTCTAGATTTTGAACAACTATAAATAAAGCTTTTCTGATCATTCTTAGACAGTTTTGTGGGTTATACATTTGTGCAAGAGACCATTAAGATTGCAGTACTGAGTCAAATGATAAGTATGTTTAGTTTGATTAACAAATGTGTTCCATCTTGATATGTCCTGTTCAAGTGATAACCCTGGGAGTCCTACTCTGTTCTGAGAGGAAACGTGGTGGGGAGAGGGGTGGGGAAAGGGATGATGGGGAAAGCTGAAAGGAGTGGAATGGACAGAGGTGAGGATGAGGTTGGAATGTATTATACAAAAGAAAAAAATAAATTTATTAAAAAATAAAGATAGGAAATTGTAAGAAAATTAATAAAAATACTAAAATTAAAAAATTAAGAACTACTTTTTGTAGTGTCTGGATCACATTATATTCCCATCACCAATATATGGATATTGAACTTACTTCACATACTTGCCAATATTTTATGAAGTCTTAAGTTTATTTTTCACTTGTAGACACATTCAAGAAGTATATAGTGACTGCAGACCTATTTCCATTTCTCTGTTGATGAGTAATATGGGATCCATTCTGTGTATATTAGCTTAGTTGAAATGTTTCTTACTTTGATCATTTTCTAATTGGGTTGATTTCTGGGTGTTCAATATTGAGAGTTTTTCAGGTTTTGTCTGTTTATTTGTTTTTGAAACAATCTCACTGTTTGGCAAAGGCTGTTCCTGTGGATCCAGCCTCCGCACTGCTGAGACTAATGCCATGTAACAACAAACCCTAATTGCCAGAGTTCTTTAAATACTTTTAAGAGTCCTATGCCAGATACAAAATTTGAAAGTTAAGTTTTCCTTTTAAATGGTGGATTTTTTAAAAATATAATTTAATTACTTAACTTTCTTTTTTAATATTTTTAGGGTCAATTCTAAAGTTTTTTCATTTTTCCTGGTCATAGATTCTGAAGATATTCTCATGTGACTTTTTTTTCTTCAGGTTTTTCAGACTTTGTTTTAAAACATGATAGACATTTGCATATTTGAGTGGTTTTATTTGTGTTTAACTGCAGAATCATTTGTTGAAAAGATCAATGTTCCTCATACATTTGTTAAAAAAATCAGTAATCTGTATTTATTGCTTGGTGTTCTCTGTTTATCAACACAATGATGTCAGCCTTCTATCTCTACAGTCAAGATTATTTAATTCCATGTATATTTGTTACATTTTAGTTGCAGTTACAAAATAGATAAGAAAGCAGCTTTAAGAAGGAAGGATTTAACCAGGAAGTGGTGGCACATGCCTTTAATCCCAGAATCCAGGAGGCTGAGGCAGGTGGATGGATCACTTTGAGTTTGAGGCCTGCTTGGTATACAGACTAAGTTCCTGGCCAGCCAGAGCTACACAGACAAACTCTTTCTTGAAAAACAGCAGCAACAACAACAACAACCAGAAACAATTAGAAGAAAGAACTTACATGCTAAAAGGAAGTAAGAATGAGTATTTTTAAGTAAAGTCAAGACTCATATGACTTTTAGGAAAGATACAGATGGCAATGGTTTTAATTGAAGAGCATTAGTAAGGGAGCTTATATACAGAGATATGAACAGGGCTAACGAAACTAAGAAAGGATGATGAATCACCTGGCAATGACCCACAGTAGGAATTACAGCCCCTTTCCAACTGAAAGACAGGTGAAGAGAATTATGTTACTGGAAAAAACAAGGAGTGGAGCTGTAGAAAAAAGACTCCTGGAGAGAAACTCTAGACCCATAGAAAGCCATCACTCAGAATGAAGACACAAGGAACAAGTGAATATTAAAATATTGATGTCTATTTTGCTGTCAGTAAACTCTTTGATGTTTCCAGTAAGCATTCTAAGCACTAGCCAAGAGACAATGGGGTTTTTTTTTATCATGTAACTTCCCTGTACAGAATGTGAGCTTTATAGCAAGAACAGTTGTATCAGTTGATGCATTAAAGATAACCTCAGAGAAACTAAAATGTGTTCATGTTACATTAAGAAAAGAAAACAAATCACGTCCTCCAGTATTAATTTGATTAAAAGTGAGCCCAAATTACAATTCTCCACTTTTCTTCCTGTGTCTTCTGTATGTCTGCAGACTGGTAGTTACTGGCATATCTGTAGTATATCTGTAGTGTGCGTCTGAATCTGGTCCCTATTAGTTGTGACTGTGCCTATGTCTGCCCCTCGGTTTTTCTGCTTCTAACTAAGGGTTGTTCTGTGTATTTATTGAACAATACAGAAGACATGGTGTGGGAAAGTGTAAAGCAATTTATTACTGAGATCATTGTACCAGAGACTAACAAGGGAAGAACTCATTTTACTAACTCAAACTGACCCAGAATCCCTCAATAAAGGCATTACTAAGCTACATCCACATGTTGCTTGCAGTACTACTGGTGAATACTTGTTGTATATGGTTGCTTCCAACATTTTAGTTGCTTTTAGTAAATTATCAACATAAAAACATACACACAGAGAGATTATTCTAGGTAAGAGGAAAGAAAGAATGCATAGTTTAAGATTAAAGCTACCTTTATATTAATGGAAGAATTATTCTTAAGAATATTTTGGACATTGTAAGTCTGTCTAAAATCTTCCAAAGGATTTCTACACAACTTTTTGCTAATTTAGGTAGATGCTTTCCATTCATCAAGAGTTGAAATGTATTAATCAAAATCTAAATAAAAAAAACATATTTTTAAAAGTTAAAGGAAAATAGAAGGATTTGTTTTGTCTCAGTTTGGGTGCACAGGCCATTGTGACAGGGAAGGTATGATGGCAAGAGTTTCAAGAAGTTGGCTACATTGGATCAATACTCAGAAATCAGGGTAATGTGAATATTGGTGATTAGATTGCTTTTTCATTTCCTCATTGTTAAACCCAGGGCTCTAGCCAATTGGATACTGCTATCCATATTCAGGTTAGATTTTTCTATCCTCATAAAACCTCTCTGGAAGTGCCCTTAAAATTATGGCCAGTTATGTATCTTCTAGGTAAAACTATATTCTAATCAAGTTGATGATGAAGGTCAACCATGGTATCTTGGTATCTTGGTATTATTCCTACTTTATTCTTAATTTCAATACTATTATGGAATTCTGTGATCTAGGCCTTTCTATATATTTTAACATACAATATCCACAAATTTCTCATTGAAATGTTGAGAAAAATTACATAAAACCTAGAGATAAATTTAGAGATGATATCTTTACTATATTATATAATATCTATTAACATTAATTTTCTGTATATGATTTTCACTGATTTCTTTCATTCAACAAAAATATATTTGGCATTCACATTTTTGAATAGTTATACATGTTATTTTATTTTCAAACATCAAACTTGGGTTTCACTCTTTATTATAATATGAAAATGTTAATCTAATATATTGAGCTAATACATTGACTTTTTGATTTGTATGTTCATATTTCCTTTTATGCTCATAATGTGTTGGGTAGGATTTTCTTTATTCACTGCACTTCCATGATAAGAAAGGAGTCACTGATTAAAGATGAGAGTGATGATTATCTATACATAAACATATATATTTAGAGAGCAGCTCAATGCTATGTCAATTTACAAAACCAACAGAATTAAATTCTGACTTGGGACCTATGACTTCCTTGACCATGGTCTTTTGAGCATATTTACAGTAGTAGATATAGATTCTCATCTCTGGAGTGGGTTTCAAATCCAATCATAGAGCAGATGATTATTCCTATAAGAGTCATCCCACTATTGTTTAAGTGGGCCTGTCCTGTGTAGCAGATTGGTACTGTAGTTCATATAATTCCCAGCTAGGGAAGGCTGTTGATTGCTTTTCACTCCTAGCAATCAGAATAGTATCTTTTAGCACTATAAAAGCTAACTGTAAGGAGTAAGCTTACAGCTGTGTTCCAGCTTTATTTATTAACAATATGCAACCAAGATATGAAGTGTCTTAAGCAATAGGGACTTAACATTTAATTTTGTTCAGCAACCAAAAGTAATGATTACACCATGTATTGTTTGGAGAGACTCTAGGGCCTTTCTGAGCAGGAACGCGTAAGGAAGTATTGTGTATCCAGAATTAAGATTTTCTATTAATAACCCATAATTTATATGAAGAGCTTTTTCCAGCCATGCACGGTGTTTTCTAACTCATTTATAATATACACTGCTTTTTAAGTTTGGTTATAAGATAGTAGGTTTCACTATGCCTTTTGCATACTGCTTTCAATTTAGTAACCCTTTCCAACCCCCTCATGTCTCCTATTTACCAACTCCCTCTCTGATTAAATCTTTCAGCTCATAGTATTTCCTCTCCCTAATTACCTTGCCCTCCCTTGAGGCAGTCACCTGTTAATGATCTCTTTCTAGATTACCAGCCCTTATAGGAACCCTAAATTGAACACACAAAATTAAATTGTTGAATCTAGGCTCCACATGTGCATCTGTTTCAGTCACTATGGAAATCTTTGTGGAGATTTATTTAAAAGGAAGAAATAGAACTACCACTCCCAATTTTCCATACCTAGTATACTTGAAAAACTTTCTCACTACTGAGATTCATGTTTATTGGTGATCTATTCACAATAGCTAGGAAATGTAATCAGCCTTGTGCCCATCAAGTGATGAATAGATAGGTATGTCTACACAGTGAAATTTTATTGCACTCAAAGAAAAAATGAAATAACGAAACTAATGTTTCATGTTCTTCCTAATATGGTTTGCTAATATTTTATTTGGAATTCTGTAGTTGTGAACAGGAAGGATATTGGCTTGCAGTGTTTGCTTATAATTGTTTTGTTTGCTTTATTGTAAAGAGATGCATTTCAAAATAGAATTTTAGGTGTTCCATTTTCTATTTCTGTAGGTTATCAGGAAATTGTTAATTCTTTTTTCCATATTGATAGAATTATTTATGAAAACTGTTTTATAGGTTTTAATAGTTTTTCATTTTTGGAATTTTCCATTTGATATTGGGGCCATGTTTTTCTTATTTAATTTTTGATGATATTTTTAACTGAAATAGAGTTACTTTACTTTCCCCATTCCCTTCATCTCTCCAGATCCTCTCATGTCCCTTTCTTGAACCCCTTCTATGTGCCACCACTCTAAAGTTCATAGCTTCTTTTTCTTTGATTCTTATTGTGTACGTATATGTACATGTATGTATGTATATGCACAAATATATAAATACAACCTTTTAATTCCATTTTTTTTGTTTGTGTATATGTGGTTTCATGGATGACCTCTCCCTGTTGGACAACTAACTTATAAAGTGTCTCTTCCCTGGCAGAAGCCAATCATCCTCCCAGCAGTCAGTCATTGCTTGTGGTTCTTTGCCCAGTGGTGGAACCAAAAGTGAGAGCCTTGGGATGTGAACAGCAGGACACAGGTGATATGAAATGGGAGGCAGAATAACAGGGAAGAGACTACAACTCAGGAGGAGAGAAGGGAGGTCCATACAGAAGAAGAAAGGACAGGGAACAAATAACACCAAGGATGTTTGATAAAGCTTCAAAGTCATGCTATTTATACTTATCTAACTTGTACACAATACATGTAAGTGTATATGTTAATGTGTGTGTGTGTGTGTGTGTGTGTGTGTGTGTGTGTGTGTGTGTATGTATGTATGTATCTTAAAATAAGTTAGGGTGATACTGCTCCCCTAGAAAATCAAAGATTAGCTACAAAGTCTCATACCAGGCATGAGAAACCTCCATTGAAAGGGTTTGTTAGTGTAATCAAAATGATTCCCAAAACAATACAGAATATTGATATGGCCATTATTGCCTTTCACGGGTTGGAGGTGGGCCCCTATTTCTGAAGACACCACATGTTTAGAACAAAGGACTCAGATGACTCCAGCTGGATCTGACTTGAAAGACCTTCCTGTGGCGTAGCTTCCATTGTTCTAGAAAATAATTTGCTAGCTCTCCTAAACAGTCCTTGCTACCTGCAACACATATGAACCATGACAATTACCAGCATGGCCAGATATGCATAAAGGTAGAATAAATGTCATTCCCATATATGTGGATGTGTAGACATTTTATTGATGGACATTTTCAAGTTTAGATTATTTTTTAACTATCTGTAGAAGTATTCAGATTAATTTTCATATTTTACAAGTTTTAATAGTATGAAACTTTGAGAGAATTACATTTTTTCCAGCAAGTTCAATGAATTGATGTGTCTGTCTGTGTTCCCAATGTTCTCATAATGCTTTTAGTATATGAAGGACCTTTAGTAGTACTCTTGTTTGAATATTGATATTGCTTATTTTAGTTTTGTTTTCTTTTACTCAATCTGAAAACAGCTTTTTAAACTTTTATTGTTTTCAAAGTAACATCTTTGATATGGATTTGTTACTCCTTGAGTAAAACAGCATTGATTTTTATCCTTATCCTTATTTCTTCTTTCCATTTGATTTGGCTTAGTATTACAATTTATTTTACTTTCTTATGGTGGGACTTTGGATATATGATCTTATAATTTTTTATTAGCTAGTGTATATATTTAATAAATTAGGATCATTTTTCTCAGAATTCTGTCCCTGAGGTTTTGTGTGTTAGTCACTTCTCAATGTCATGACAAAAACTATTTGAGATAAACATGATAAAATGATTAACAACTTAATTGAGCTTCTGGTTAAGGAGGTTTCAGTCCATGGTCACTCGCTTATATTGTTACTGATTCTCTATATAGACAGAACTTTAATAAAAATTTTAAAAAAACACAGGCGGAGTGTTCACCTCATAGAGTTCAGTAAACACAGAGAGAAGTCAAAATGAGAATACTATGTTTTCCTGAATTGCACACCTCTAGTGACCTGACATCCTTCTACCAGGCATCACCTCTTAAAATTTCTATTGGTTCCCAATGATACTGTCAGCTAGTCAGCAAGTATTTAACAAATGAGCTTTGAGAAGACACTTAAGATCTAAACCACTACATTTTCCTTCTTGCTCTCAAAGGCTAATGCTAATTTCTAAGTCAAAACATCTTTAGTCTATCCCCAAGAGTTCCAAAATTCTTAAATGTTTCAGCTTTACTATATAGTCTATTATCAAAGCCATATCTGATATTCAATGAAAATCATTGTGAATCTCAGTAAAGGACAAAGTAAGTCCCACAATTCTAAGATACTGTGAAAAAGGGCAAATGTCCCCATAAGAAAATTGAATAATAGGAAAACAGTATGGGTGAATTGGACCACACCCAACAATGCAATGCCTAAATCCAGCAGCTTCATTTCTGAATCCTAGGCACACAATGGAGTGATGTGAGTTCCAAAGACTTTGGAATAGGCATCCCTACATGGTCTTGTTGAGTGGAGCCTTCCTGGTTTCTCTCTTATGAGGGTTTTACATAATCAACTTTTTGGCAAATTGTTCTTTTTCCTACCATCTCAAGTACACCTTGAAGCTTAGGATTCAGACCTACAGCTTAGTGCACTGCAACCACAAATTGGTTGACAACTGATTTTTCCTTTGGTATATCAGTAAACACTTCTCATAATTGGGATTCTTAGATTGTGCATGCCTTACAACCAAGTGTCATATCCATAATGCTAAGATCTGCCATTGGCTACTGAAATACCTAGGATTCCTTGAGACATGGGTACAGTAGCTTCTTGTTTCCTATACTCCTAAACATGGGAAATATTTCTGGGGATGCTGTTTTCTATTGGCCTGTGCAAGCATGGTGTTCTGGACTCCATTCACAAATCAAATTTTCACAATTTTGTACATTTGACCTTTTGGTAGATGAAACCATTTCAGTTTGAGATTCCATCAAGTTATCATTAATATGTCCCTAGTAATATATGACTTATTTTCTAATAGTGCAAATTTCTTCATAAACTATACCCACCTTGGCCTGATAGTGTATGTATGGCTCTTTTCTTGCCAACTTGAAAGTATTTATTAATTGTTGTTTGTGCCTTTTGCTATAAGTTCACAAAATAAATTTGGTTAAAAGCAGATAGCATTGTTCGTGTCACTGTATAAATTAGCTACTTTGGAACTTGCACTGGAGAATGTTAATCTATTGCACTAATGTATTATACTTGCTTCTCTATCCATCACTTTTAAGCTATTATGCTTAATATTTCTTTGAATATTTGTGTATAATTTTTGTGTTGACTTATGCTTTAGCTTATATTGTACATACAACTGGGCATGGAATTTATAGGTCTTATGGTAATTTAATGAAATAATTACTTGAAACACTACAGCATCTGAAATTTTTATTAGAAGTCTATGAAGGTTGTCAATATTTGTAATTCTCCTCAACACTGACTATTGTCTATTATCTGTCATTTTAATAATAACAGACTGGTGGATGTGAGCTTATCTCATTGGAATTTTATCTTGGATTCCCTGATAAAGATTCTGAGTGTCTTTCTTTGTGGTTATGGTACACCTAGTCATCTTTAGAGAAATATTTGCTTAAGTTGTTTTATTTATTTGTAAATTGGGGTGTTCGTATCTCATTTTGCAGCTGCAGAAGTTATTTATATGTTCTAAATTATGTCTTTCAGATATAATTTTAAAATATCTCATCTCACTTTATTGATAATTAGTTTTTACATTTTTACAATATGATTTAATGAATAAATTTAAGCTGATAGAGAACAATATTTCTGTCTATGTTACCACTTGTGGTGAAGTATCAAAAATCCTTTAAATACATTCTAGAATATATATATATATATATATATATATATATATATATATATATATATATATATATATATAACTCACTTTTCTCTAACTTTAGTTCTTACACTTAGATTTATGATCCTCTTTGAATTATTGTATTTGCTGATGGCTAGTCGACTGATTTCATTCTTTTGCATACAGATATCCAATTGTCCCAGCACCATTTGTTGAACACTTTTCTCCACTGGATTGAGTTGGCACCATTATCAAAAAAATCACTTCACCATCAAAGTAAGGGTTGATTTCTTGAATGAATTCTATCCTAAGGTCTATATCTATTCTTATGCTAGTATTACCATGTCTTGAACATTGTATCTTTATAGAAAGATTTGTAATTGGGAAATGTGAGTCCATTTTCAAAACCAGGATTGCTTTGAATATTTGTGGGTCTATACATTTCCATGAGAATTGTATAATCATTTTCAACACCAATTTCTGATGAAAGGCCCATTAAAATTTCAATAAGGATAATGCTGTTTTTGCAAATAAATTTGGTGAGTTTTTTTCATCTTAACATTACATACTGTGATTCATGAACACAAATGTCTCTTTAGGGTCTCCTATGTTCCTCTTAATAGCATTTTCTAGATTTCAGAACATATATTTTATATATTCTTAATTATTAAATGATTTTTAAACTATCTGTAAATCGAATGGTTTCTTAATTTAAATCTCAGATTATTTACTATTTCTGTGTAGAAATACAAATAATTTTCCATATTGATCTTGTCTTCATCTTTTTGAACATTAAATCTCTAATGGTCATCTATAGATTATTTGATAGATTTTTTTCTATTTTCTTCATGATTTGTAAGTATATCTCATTTCATCTACCAATATGGACAAGTTTATCTTTCTATTGCTAATCTGTTGTTTTATTTTTTTTTACTTCTTTCTGTGACTGAGATCTCTACTTCACTGAGGAAGCGAAGTGATGAGATTGTCATCTAAGTTTCATTCTTGAGGGAAATCTTTAATTATCCCCCATTAAATGTGCAATTATGAGGAGAATTTTCATAGCCATTAAATATGTGATTATAAGGTGAATTTTCAAAGATACCATTCTCAAGATTGGTAGTTTCTTTGTGTATCTATTTTGTTTTATATTCATATAATGCAGGTGTGTTGGATTTGCTCAATTTATTTTTTGATTCAATTGAGATCATCCTGTGGTTTTGGCATTTAATCTATTTATCTATTATTGACAGATCAATTGAAATTTTAATTAAATTCTATTACTTATTTTTATGATAAGAAAATAATATGAGATCTATTCCTCTAACAAGTCTTTAAAGTTGAAAATATTACTGCTACTTGCATTGTGTGATTGTATATAGCAACTTTATAGAACTTTTAATTTATTCATAACTGCAGTTTTATTCTTAAGAGATTGCAGTTTCCCACATCACCATTTCCTAAAACCAGCTAATTTTACTGATGTTATAAATTTGAATACTTAAATTCCACATGCAAGTAGAAGCATAAAATACTTATATTCTCTGTCTAGCTTATTTTACTCACTGTCATATCTTCCAGGTATGTCATAGAACATGACTGAATATATTTACATTTTGAAATATGAATGAGATTTGAATATCTGTGTATTATACTTTATTAGCACATTGTGCAATTGGCAGACATTTTAAACGATTTTTTTTTCTTGACTATTTTGAATAATATAGCTATGACCACTGGTACAAAAAATCAGTTTATTTCCTTGCTTTGATTATTTTGAAACTACACTTACATATAGCTCAGTGTTTTTCAACCTTCCTAATGCTACAACCCTTTAATACAGTTCCTCATGTAATGATCCTCAACCATAAAATTATTTTTGTTGCTACTTCATAACTGTAATTTTGCTGCTATTATGAATCATAATGTAAATATCTGATATGCAGGTGGTCTTAAGTGACTCCTGTGAAAGGGTCATTTGACCCCAATGGGCAGTGACCCACAGGTTGAGAACTGCTATACTAGCTTCTATATTTAATATTTAAAAAGCACCAATATCCATTATTCAGAATGGATGCACAGATTTACATTCCTATTATCAGTATTCAAGGGTTTCTGATTACCTTACACCCTTTCTATATTAGTTAACTTTTTCTCTTCACTGTTACCAAACTACCTGACAGAAAACAGCATAATGGAGAAAGATTTATTTTAGCTCACAATTCTAGAATATTTTAGTCCTTTATGAAAGAAGACTGGCAGAATAGTTCAAACTGTCTGCTAGATTATGTGGCAGTACATGACCTAGTGGCAGCACATGACCTAGTGGCAGCCAAGTAAGAAGCAAGAGGATACGACCATACCATAACTGAGTCTAACCTTCCAGGGATTGTCTTTACAGGATTGTCTTGACAGCTAGGCTCTCTGTCCCAGTGGTTCCATAACCTCTCAGAACTGTATCACTAGCTGAGACCTAAGTACTCAAAACATGAGGTTGTGTGATATATTCCAAAGTCACATAATAATATTTGTCAACATTGGCTATCGTTTGACTATAAATATTCTGGTAGCTATGTTACTTTTTGTATTTTGCTGTTGTGTAGTGATACAAGGTATAATTATTTACCTATTAGTCATTTATGTCTTTGAAGAAATTTATATTTGATTTCTTATCCGTTAATCTATTTTTTCTTTGTTTTATTTTTCTATGAAGTTGTAACTCTGTAACTGTAACATAATATATTTTGGGTTAAAACCTTATCAGCTTTTAAACAGATTGTTCTATTCCCTATCTCTGCTGGTTGGCTATTTTGTTGTGGGAAAAAAATTAGTTTGAAGTAATTTCCTTTATCTTTGGTTTGTTGCTTGAACTTTTGATGTCATACTCAGATAATTACTGTCAAGACTTATTTCATGGAGATTTTCTTTATATTCTTTCAAGAGAATTCACAGACTTTATATTTGACTCTTGAGTCTATTTCTCTGTACATATAAGAATCCTTTTCTTTTGTGTAGGTATTCAGTTTTGACATGCCTCCCATTGAAAGGAACTATTATTTCTCATTGTGTATTCCTGAAACCTTTCTAAAGATCACTTGACTATGTACCCACCAACGATTGTCTGTACGCTCTACTCAGTTATGTCATGATGCCTTTGTAGTTATTACTTTATAGAATGTGATCTATTACAATTTTTCTTTTATTTCTGAGATTGCTTTTATGTTTTGGGAATTTATGGGATTCCATGTAAATATGGATGTTATTGTTTACTTCATTTTGTTGTTATTTGTTTGTTTTCTATAAAAATTGTGGTGAGAATTTAGAGACAGGCTTCATTGAATTTCCAGATCTTTGGAAGTCATATGTATACATTGTCACAACATTAAGCTTTCCACTCACTTAACACAGGGTGCCTTTTCACTGAAGGATTTAATTTTTCATCAATTTTGTGGCTTTTGGCATTCAAGTGTTTCATGACATTGGGTTGACTTCTAAGTTTTTAATTCTTTTCTATGCTATTGTAAATGGAATAACTTTCTTGCTACACTGTTCAGAGCATTCATACTGACTTTTTTCATTCTGCTACTTTGGTGAATTTATTTGTTAATTCTTCTAATACACTTTAATATATGTTACTCTAATTAGCTTTTATTATTTCTTTGAGTAGTGACTAACAAATTGTAATATTTGATTTACTTAGACTCATCTAATTCGTAATCTTAATCATTCTTTCTTAATTGTGCTTATAGTCTTCTATGATTCCATTTTGATAACTCATTGATTATTAACATTTGTAATTTATTTTGAAGGTAGACTCTAGAACTTAACTCCGTAACTTAAACACTATAGCCTTCTATTCGAGCATTCATATTGTAACCGCTAGATAGATGTACGTTTTTGTTTAGTCCCCTGTTGGAAATGAGTTTCAATCTGCATTGATTAAGTTCAAGTTCTTTATCTAATTGGTTTGGTGCATCGAATCAAACTTTCTGAAGCTCAACACACCATTCTTCTTTAATATTTTCTTTTTTTCTTTCTTTACTTACTTTCTATACATCTTATTTTTCATGCTTACTATTTTTTACTATTAATTTTCTTTCTACTGTTTCAATACTTATAATTTATATTTTATTCTGTCTTGAGTTCATTTCTCTCATTTCACAAGCGTACTTTCATGGCAATAGAATAAAGTGTATTTCTTTTTTACTTAAGTCTAGTTTCTCTACCAGTTTTATTCAACCTGCAATTATGTATATTCCAATTCATGATGTTGTATCTGACTGATCCTTCAAGTAATAAGATGCTCGGAGACTATACCTAAGCCAACGATCCCTAATTCAACAGAACCAAGATTACACTATTTTCACCTCAGTCAGTAATGAACATGATAGGCACTTCCTGAAATAGGTTATAATATTCATTATCCATACTTCTCAGATTGAACTTCTCCCTACCAATTTTCCACACTAGTTTATGTCATGGTCTAAATTTTTACTTTTATGTTAAATTTTGTCAGGATTACATATGTCTTTCACTCTGAGATTCCATGTATTAACTATCGTATATGTATTGATTATTACTTCAATTCTTTGTGATTTTATGTAATTAACTATAGTTATCATGTACTTTTTTTTCTTTTGTATTAATTTACTTTCATATACTTGATTCCTTATTCTATTTCTTATAGTTTATACTAGAATCACATTTTCTAATTTTCCATATTCTTCTAGGAAATAGCAAAAATCATTGTAACACTTTCCACATCATGCAACACAATATTTCCACTCTGCACTCAGTTCACACTATCCCTTTCATCACCCCATTACCAATGTCATATTTCACGCAGCTGAACGCATTATAACCAACATGTTTCCCTAAATTATCAAACTATATTAGATAATGAGCTTATTGGCTATTTCTGCAATTCACAGTACATTGAGAATCCTTAATCACATTTTTCATCACATGAGTTTCGTACTTCTCCTCCATTCCTCAGAACCCCATCAACATTTATTGTTTTTCATTCTTACCCTTCATATATTCTTCTTTCTTTATTTTCTTTGTTGACTTCTTTCATGGATATTTTTTTTGAATCTCTTTCTTATATTTTCTATTTACTATTTGTGTTCTCTTTTAATTACATGTTATTTTCTTCAACTTTTTCTTTATTTCTCTTCATTTTACTTGTTCTTTTTATTCTAGTTCTTTTTCATCAAACTTTAATCTTATCTTATTAAGGTTTTTCATGTATTTTATTCTAAGTTTTTAATTCTTTTCTATGCTATTGTAAATGGAATAACTTTCTTGCTACACTGTTCAGAGCATTCATACTGACTTTTTTCATTCTGCTACTTTGGTGAATTTATTTGTTAATTCTTCTAATATCATTAAGGGATTTTTAATATTTTTCTATATAAAATAATTTATATGCAACCAGTGTTATTCCATTATTTTGTATCTTAAACTGACTTTACATTCCTTAGGTAAAATACTATTCAGTCATGATATGTAATCATTTTACATATTGATGAATTTGGATTATTTTGACTGTTTTAAATAATTCTTACTTATTGGGAGCTTTTTTCATATTTATGATGAGTATAGATTTATTTTTTGTAATTTATAATGGAAATGCGGACAACATAGAACAAATTATTGAAATAAAACTATCCAGGGTGTCTTCTCTACCCTCATTTTAAGGCTAGAAGAGGTCATTGAATCCCCTGGTACTTGAGTTACATTTGATTTTTAGCTCTGTGTAGGTTCTGGAAATCAAACACAGATTCTCTGGGAAAGCAAACAGTACTCTTAATCTTTGAGCTATCCCTCCAGCCCCTAAAAATATTTTTATCTCGTGTAAATTTTTAGAATTGTCAAGTGTCATAATTTACACAAACAACTGGAAATATGTAAAGTGTATTTTCTTTTTTTTAACTAGTATATTTTTGACAATAGGTAAAACTGGGTATGTGTAGGTCTAATTATAAGGGAACTAAATCATAAGAACAATATGAGATTATATGCAGTTAAGATGAAGTTTCAAATGAAATAAACTTTTTGATAACTCCATATTAGTAGTAGCCTAATCATAGTCATAAAATTGTTTTCATGTCACAGTTTTTTGTGGTATTACTAGTATAGTGATCATGTGATTTGTATTCAGTGTAAAGATAATTTAAAACATGATCATTGTAATATATTTATAATTCCTAGTTTACTTGATTATTCTCTATTACAAACAAAAGCACTTTTAAATATATTTTACTCTTTCCAAGATTTCTGTACATTCCTATCAGTGTAGCATTATTGGTTTTGAATATATATATAACTCATCGTTAATGTTTAACAAGATTATTCAAGGTGATTTTTATTCCAGTGAATAATTGATATAGCTTTGTTGACTATATGAATTCTATAATTTCATTGTATGCTCACTTAAATGTCTTCATTAAGATCATAGCATCATATAATAGTTATTATAATCACAGAATGATTGATCATATTTATATTTTAAACTCATATTTTTGTTTTATATTTATTCTTGTAAGAAAAAGTTTATCAAAGCATTAATTTTTAATTTACTCTTAATCTGTTTCTTATGATAACTATATTATATAAGTTCCTGATGAAAATTAATGAAAACTAATATTCAAAACTCCTTTATACATGAAAATATAAAATGATTTATTGTTTAGACTACCATTAATAACAAGTTTATGTGATAGTAGCTCAGAGATGATATAATTAATATAATATGATAATGCTAAATCTTCAAATCAGCAATTCATATGGGAGTCGTGAAATAAAAAAAAAAATAAAAGCACAATTTTCACATACACCATTTTATAAAGATCATAACATGGATTATTTTCATGAATTAAAATAAATATTTTTGTAAACTGTTTATTTACCTTCTGTTTTCAGATTCTGGAAGCATAATGGTATAAACTATGGTACCTTCCCTCAGGAAGCTCACAGATAATATTGGACTATTACCGAAGTAAATCATTATATTCTTTGGATAGGGATTTGTTTTCTGTGAATTCACTGTATTTTATAATGGAATATATATTTAATAGGTATTTCTAAGAAACATATTTAATACTATTTAATTCTAGAGTACTTGAGTCTGATACCAGAGTAGTTGGTAGAGGTCTCCTAAATTTTCAAGAAAAGTATTAAAATGTTTTTGTGAAAGGAATGTAAGATATATGGGGGAAGAATGAAGGATGGAAAGAAAAGGAAAGCCCACAGATTTGAAAATCCAAGGCTCAAAAAAGTTACCAAATGTTCAGTAATATAGGAATAAAGGTAAAATGCAATTGAAATAAACCCCTAGTGACAAGGAGATCAAGACCCAAAAATAAGAATACTAAATCTATAGTTTTGCATAAAGTAGTACACATGACTACCAAGCTAAACCAACACATATTTTTGAAAATTAAAGTATAATTACAACATTTCCTCTTCCCGTTACTTTCTGCTGGTCCACCCCATGTCTAACTCTATAGCTTCTTATATTTTCCCCTTTAATCCTACTCATATTTGTGGCCTTGTTTTAATTGGTTATTATTGTACACATGTATACATAAAAATACAATCTTCTGTGTATATGATTGCAGAGCTGAGCATTTAACTTTGGATGAACAGTTAGGGTGCTTATTCTCCCACTATCAGCAGTCATTAGTTGTTTGCAGCTCTTTGTCTAGAATTGGGCCCAATGCAATTTCCCTGACCGCTCTAGCATATCTGTTGTTTTCATAATTCAGGTCTTGTTTAGGCAGCCATATTGCTGATAAAGGGGCGTACCTTTTCTGTCATTTTTAGGTGACATATCTCACATCAAATGTCTTGATCCTGTGACTCTTTCAATATTTCCAGTCCCTTTGCCCTGATATTCTTTGATCCTAAAGAACAGGAATTGTGTTATAGATGTATCCACTAGAGCTGGGCACTAAATGATGATTTATTCTTAGCATTTTGATCAGCTTTGTTTTCTGAAATGGTCTATGTTTCAGAGAAAAGGTACTTTTAATTAGGTATGAGAGCTACACTTATCTGTGGATATAAGAATTAGTATTTAGAATGAATGCAATTAGGAATTATGCTGATCTAGTGAAGTAGCAGTAATAGGTTATCTTCTAAGACAGTGATTCTCAACTTGTGGATCACGACCATTTTGAGGGTCAAATGACCCTTTTACAAGGGTTGCCTAACACCATCTGCATATCAGATATTTACATTACTATTCATAATGGTAGCAAATTACAGTTATGAAGTAGCAATGAAAATAATTTTATGGTTGGGGTCACCACAACATGTAGAACAGTATAAAAGCCCTCATTAGTTCCAAGTAGGTGACTAGTTTTGATTTTCTTTCTGTTAAGTAGGCTTTAAATTCAATCAGAAAGCTGTTGGTTATGGCCAATATTTGAATGCTACTATTGCATCACAGCTAGAGAGAAATATTGATTGCTTCTCTACCTCAGCTGCTTGCATAGCACCATAAGATATTATTAAAATTAGGCTTTCAGATTAAATCCAGTTCAAATCTTCTTAGTCTGGTGTCCAAAGTGAATAATGTTTTCAGCATTAGCAACTTACCTTCAGCTTCTGGGATGCAGTGAAATGCAACATAAATAGCCTATATTCTGTGGGGAGTCTCTTGGACTCCCCTGACTAACAATATGAAAGAAATTTTCTCATGCCTGGTGCTTGAATTTTTTGCTAGATGATCTATCATTTAGGGGGAGCAAGGTCAAGCCAAGTAACATAAAAGTGGCACAATTTCTTTTAAGATTAATATATACATATATGTGTGTGTATGCATATATATATATATAATTATATGTCATATATGTATATATATTCTTTCATTTGTAGGTGACATACTGCACATCAAATGTCCTGGTCCTGTGAATCCTATACAATATTATTCCTTAAGGCTTTCTCAAAGATTCTTAGGGTTCTATATATCTATATATTAGGGTTCTTTCTTTCTCTCTTCTTCTGTATTGACATACCTCCTCTCTCCTCAGTTAAAGACCCTTCCCAAATTTTCCCATATTGTTTGTATCCTTCTAATCCTCTGTCTAGAACCCCCCTCCCCCATCAAGATGCCTTTTTTACTTTCTTAGTTTCTGTGGTGACTTCGAGTTACAAATCAACATGTGAAAATTTTGAATTACAAACTGTAGATGAGAGGAAACAAGTAATATTTTCTAATTCCATCATTTTCTGCAAATTTCATGATTTAATTTTTCTTTACAGGTGAATAATTTTCTATTGTGTATTTGCACCACGTTTTCCTTATCTACTCATCAGTAGATAAGGTTGTAGGTAAGATTAGGTTGTTTCCATTTTCTAATTGTTGTGAATAGAGTAGAATGAAGACTACTGAGCAAGTGTTTATAGAGTCAGATATTGAATTCATAGGACATATATTCAGTAGTAGTATAACTGGATAATGTAGTAGGTTTATTTTTAATTTTTGAAAATTATCCATGCTGATTTCCAGAGTAGTTGTACCAGTTTGCTATCCTACCACAATGAGTGAGAGTTCTTCTTTCCTCACATCCTCACCAGCATTTGTTGTTGGTTGTTTCGTTGATTTTATAAATTCTTACTGGATATAAGGTGAAATCTCAAAGATTTTTTGTTTCTCACTTTATTTTGTTTTTAATTTGTGTTTCTTGGCCATTTTTATTTCTTCTTTTGAGAATTCTCTGTTCAGATCTATAGGGCATTTTAATTGGGTGATTTGTTCCATTAACTGCTTTTAAGATAAAACATTTTATAACCTGGATACTAATTCTCTATAAGATGTATATAACTGGGAAAGATTTTTCCTACTCTGTTGATTTCTGCCTTACTTAAGTGTTTCTACTTGACAATTGGTGGTCTTAATCCATAATCAAATGGAATCTTATTTAGAAAGTCATTTCTAGCATGTATATTTTATAGCATTCTGATTTTTTTTTATTTCTACCAGTTTCAGAATTTCAAGTTTCAAATTGAGGTCTTTCATCCACTTGGAGTTGTTTTATGTCAGAATATTGTAATTTTATTCTTGTGCATGTGGCTATTCAGTTTAACTTGCATCATTTGTTGTAGATTCTGTCTTTTTTCCAATGTTTATTTTTGACATCTTTGTCAAATACCACATGGCTGTAGTTACATATACTCATCTTAGGTCCTCAGCTTTGTTCCACTGATCTACAAGTTGATTTTTGTAACAATATCATACATTTTTTTATTAATAAAGCTATATGATATATCTTGAAATATGGTAATTCTTCCAGCATTGTTCTTTTTGCTCATGATTGCCTTGTCAATTCAGGGTCTTTTCTGGCTCCATATAAATTTTAGGGTGAATTTTTATTTCTTTGAAGAATGTTCTGTGATTTTGATTGGGGTTGCAGTGAATCTTTAAATAGCTTTTGGTAGCATGATCTTTTTCACAACATTAATTCTACCAACTCAGGAGCAAGAAAACATTTTCCTTTTATTTTCAAATAAAAGCATGCCAATTTTAGGATCTTGGAATGATAATGATCACAGTCAAATTTTTATCTAATTTAGTATTATCTCACAAGGAGAAAGATTATTTGAAAATGAATGGACTCAAACTACCATAATATATTTAAGAAAACAATAAACTGCAAATTTAGTCATTCATGTACCTTACCTACAGAATTATTTTATACATTATATAGTTTGCTTAGGGAATTGAAACTGAATCCATAACAAGGATTAAATGTGCATGTTTGCAAATGCCAGAAATTCTAGAACAAAGATGGTAGAATTAAGAAAGTAGGAGCAGGTAAATCAGGAGTTTGACATTATTCTTGGTTGCAAACAGATTTCCAAGCAAGTGTAGTTTATGTGCAATTTTTTCTCTAACAATCGATACATAAATAAATAAATAGAAAAATAGACAACTAAATAAATAAACAAAAGAAAAAAAAACAAAACGAAGGGAAGAAGTTATAAAATTATTAGACTGGTATCGTAAGTACCAAATACAATTCCAAGAAATAAACTAATATGAGCTCTGGAACTTAAAGCTTGATCGGTACAAATAATACTCAGTTGAACATAAACAAAAAAGATGTAGTAAATCAGAATCAACAATCAAAAACATTTATCTAAGCAGGATATGTATAAAATTGATGATGCAAGATCAACAAGGGCTGAGGCGGGGGGGAACATTAATGAGAATGGGTCAAGAAGTTCCAATGTATCTGTAAGTGCAATATAAGAAGAAAATAAAGAATAATAAAGAAAATTAGCATTTACAAAAATGATAGCTGATATTTTCTAAAACTTTTTGTTTCTCTTATGTCTGAATTAAAGTAGTGCTTGCAAGTGAAAGCAGCATGTTTGATGTTCATGTGAAGAAATGAGAAGTGACATGAGGCACTATTAAATTTCAGAAAATACTTTTTATTCTTGAATGCAAAAAAGGTAACTTTTTATGTTGTGAGTTAAAAGTTATTTTGGAGAAATACTATAGCACTTAGTTAATGTACTTGTGCCCAGTAAGTGCATGCTGTACTCAGATGGTAGGTAGGAAAAAGTTTCAAATTTTTATTTAATGTAACTTGATTGGTTTATGCAGTACTTTCTTATCAGTGGTTTGACTTATCTATGAATTTAGAACTCTTAACATGGATTTTCAAAAAACTTAGGAAATGGTGTACCTCTGTGAAAGTATATTATTAGACTTCTATTAAGTCAAATATGGTTCTTGAAATCATCTCAAAGTGGATCAATACAGAGAGAAAGGCCAAAATAGCATCCTTTCCTGAGAAAGATGTAAAAATAAAGATTTCCTGAAGAGAGAAGCTAAAGTGCCAGTTATATGTCCTACTTCTGTAATCTCTAGCATACTCTTTGATCAAATTTGTATACTGCATGCTTCTGTGAAAACACTATCAATTTGTTTTCTTCTTTTGCTATTTTATAGTCTGTACAGGATTTAAGC
Organism: Cricetomys ansorgei; assembly: GCA_026225945.1. NCBI lineage: Eukaryota > Metazoa > Chordata > Mammalia > Rodentia > Nesomyidae > Cricetomys > Cricetomys ansorgei. The sequence continues at coordinate 946,980 of JAMJFZ010003015.1, read as the reverse complement.
ATCAATATTCTCTTTGACAGAGTGCACTTTTTTTTGCATGAAAAACACTTAGTCTACTAATAAATGAACACTTCCTAAAGACATGAACAACTTTACGCATGGCTTTCAAAAAACTTCTACATTTGAAGGTATAGGATGAAAATTTTATGTGTACAGTTTTAAATACATAGTATAAATAAATCCTCATTAAATCAAATATCCCTTTGTTTTGATCTATGTATCTAATATTTTGTCTTTGCCTCAGAAGAAACATAATACACACGTGGAAAAAACAAATAAAACATGTAATACATACCTATAATCCCAGCATTGAGAAAGCATAGAAAGATTGTGATTTTGAATCCAATCTAGCTTACATGGTGACGTGCTATCTCAAAAAAAAAGAATAAGTTAAACTGCAATTTATATTTTGACATACATGTTCTTATGATTCTTCCATTATAAGTGAAATATAAGAGGAAATAATAACTTATTTTAATATAAGAAAGTCAGTTAGAAAACCAGATTCAAGCAATCACGGCTACAAATTATATCTAACATATGAATGGTGCAAACATTGTCCAGAGCATCATTTCCTTTAAGATTCCTAACAATATAGGATGGCACCCATCTTTTACATGTTATATAGCATTATGTCACTGAAACATTAAATTTTTTTCTCATTATCTTATACTTTATAGATAATTTGGTACTTAAAATGAAATTAATCATATTTTGTAGCAACTCATTTTGTAAACTTCACTTGATTCATATTAGTCTTTTTGTTTTCCATTATGCAATTTTTACATGCATAATTACACATTACATACTAACTATATAGAAAAGAATTTGAGCTAACTAGGCCTGGTGACACAGGCCTTTAATCTTAGCTATTGGTGATGCTAAAGCAGATAGACTGCATTGTAGAGGAATAGCCTTGTGTAGAAGCTAGGGTCTACATTCCAGAGGTTACATTCAGAGGCCTGTGTGGTATGGATGGAATGTAGCCACACCTTTAATCTATTATTCAGAAAGCAGTGGTAGTCCACATCTTTAATCCCTAGAAAAAACAGTGGAAGCAGACATAAGAAACAGCTCTGAAGAAGTCAATGTCACACAGAAAGTGACTTCTGAGATGAGTCAGAGTGAATGGCAGACAAAGTGACTAATCAGAGGAAGAGTTAGTAGAGTAAGGTCATGCCCAATTCTCACAAGAAAAGGCAGGCTCTCAGCTGAATTAAAGAGAGTTACATAGGAATTAGAAGACAGGAGTTATAGGAGTCAGTTAACAGATGTAAGTTAAAGAATCAGTTATAGAAGTAAGTTGACAGTTGAAGCAGTCAGGAAGAAGATTCAGTTAGTTGAGAAGCAGGTGGAAGAGTCAGTTGAGAAGTAGCCTGAAGAATGAGTTGTGGAGCTGTTAACAGAATTACAGGCTTAGTTATAGAGCAGTTACAGAGGCTCGAGTGACTTAAGAGTAAATTGCAGCACAGTCAGTTCTAGAGGCAGGATGGAGCAGTGAGAACTCAAGGAGAGACACAGAGACACAGCAGATCTTGTCAGAAGAAGCCTAGAACAGAGAACGAGTTGAACCAGAAGAGTAAGAGTTCAGAAGAAGCTAGTCAGAGTGGCTCAGTCAGCAGTAAGTCTCTGAATGCTAAGGCTGAAGTCTTCTAGATCCAGGCTAGCAGTTTAAATATTATAGATTATATCAATGATGAAGCCTTCCAGTTCAAGGATTAAGACTAGACAGTAAAGAGGACAAAATACTCTAGGGCCCCAAGGTTCCAAGCTAGAACAGGTGATTTAATAAAACAAAGAATAAACCATGCTTGCCCTGAATCAATATCTTCAGCTACACTGCAAGATCAAGGCCTGCCTGTGCAACATAATGAAGTAGATACCAGCTGTGGGAGTAATTTAGTGAGATCATATGTCAAAATAATGTAAAAAGAGGGCTGGAGATATAGCTCAGTGGCAAAGCTCTTACCTATCATATGAGAGACCCTGCATTCAAATATAAATATATATTTGTTGGGAAAGAAATGCAAGCAGGCTATGTGATCATAACATCATTAGTTTATAATTTCTCCAACTATCTTAGTGATTCCTGAAAACCAATGTTGTTTGTCACTGGCACTTTATTTTTTAAGTCCTTTCCTTGATCTATAGCTTTGTTCTGGGTAGTTCTGGTCTTAGTTGGGGTTTCTTTGGCTGTGATGAACACTATGATCAAAAAGTTGGAGAAGAAAGAGTTTATTTGACGTATACTTTCATATTGCTATTCATCACTGAAAGAAATAGGGGCACGATCCCAAAGAGAGCAGTAGCCTGGAAGCAGGACCTGATGCAGATACTATGGAGGGATGATGCTTACTGACTTACTCCCCCTAGCTTTCTCAGTCTCCTTTCTTATAGAACCTATAATTACCATCCCATGGATGGAGCCACCCACAATGTTCTGTGTCCTCCACTATCAATCACTAATTAAGAAAATGTCCTGCAGGCTTGACTACAGACTGATTTTATGGAGGCATTCTCAATTAAGATTCCCTCCTTTCAGAAAACTCTAGTCTGTGTGTCAGTTGACATAACACTACCCAGCATAGTTCTTAATGTTAACTTTACACAACTCAAGAGTCACCTGGGAGAGAGAAAACTCAATTGAAGAATTGTTTGATCAGTCTAGTCTCAGGTAGCTTTGTCTTGATTGATAATTTAGGTAGGATGACCAAACTCACTGTGGATAGTAACTTCACTAGGCATGTGGCCTGGGCTTGTATAAGAAATCCAACTCTGTATAGGTCAGAGAGTGAGCACATAAGCAGGATTTCTCCAGGATTTCTGCTTCAGTTCCTGCTTGAGTTCCTGTCCTGACTAATATCAATGATGGGTGTCAGCCAATTAAACCATTTTCACCTCAAGCTGCTTTGTTCATATTTCATCACAACAACAGAATGAAACTGGAGCAAATGGTATCCCTTTTTTCTTCTATCATATTTTATGGATACTTTTTAATTTTAATTTCATTAATTGGTTTCCTCATCTCCCTTTCTATGTGTACTTATTCTAAAATTTATTTCCTCAAAGCTCCTCTGTCTCCAAATATGTTTTCTCTTATAAATCCTATTTATATTCTATTGTTTTATATTTTAGCTGAAGTTGGATGCCTTCCCAATCATATAATTTTTTTCTAGTAAAAAATCCTCAGTGGCTTTTGATTTTGTCTTAAGTTTTTCATCTGAGATTATTTTTTTTTACCTTTAATTTAAGTTTTTAAGGACACCGGTGTGTTTTAAAACATTTATCAACTGGTTCTCTCACACAAAATTTTTTTTTAAAAATTAAATATAAAAACAATCACAAAGTTCTGTGTATCATTTGCCTATTTTTTTTTCATTTACTATTTCCTACCATGGCTAATTTCAGTCACTAAACACACATATGGAAATATACTGAGTCAGCTCTTACAAGCTGGCTTAAAAAACTTCTGACACTTTATCACCTTTATAGTAGGGCTTTAAATTGTACCTACAGACCCATCTTTTCTTTCTACACCAATCTAGAAATAAAACCGCTTAATGAGCACTAATTATGTTTTATACAATACTATTTTGTTCAAGACAATCATTAAATTAAAAAAAAGTTTGTGTTCATTTATTGATAGCCTATCAGCTTTTGAAAATCCACATACTTGAAGATTTTTCCTGGTATTCATACTATCATACTTGGTAGAATAATATATGAATTGTTTTTACTAATTACAAACTTCCCCATTTTCTCTGCAAAAAGTTTATATATATATATATATATATATATATATATATATATATAATTTTTAAAATATATATGTTGTTTTATACATATACATAAACTTAATGCAGAGAAAATTGGGGAGGTTTGTGTGTGTGTGTATATATTACATACAGTATATATAATGTATATATGTTGTAATGTATGTTTCAATAATAACATATGATAATATGTGTTTATAGTATATATTATATTCTGTATGTAGATATTATGTATATATGCATATATATGTATATATATTATATTATGTACGTGTCTATGTATATATACATATATATTATATTCTGTATGTGTATATGTATATATACATATATGTATGTATGTATATGAAATGATTTCCCAGATCAGTATTTCTTTGTTTTTAATTGAGAAACAAGACAATAGCTTTTATTACAGAATTTGCATACACTCTTGGATTTTGTTGCTCCTCCTAACCCACTCTTTTAATTTTCATCTACCTTGCTGTGAGTGTGCAAACAGCTCATAAAAATAGGGCCCTATGAGAAGGAAAAAGGAATTTTTTTTAAAAAAAGGGAGAGGATAATTGAAAACATGTGACATGGAAGTGGAAAATAAACTTCTGGGGACAAGAGAAACAGGTACTTGGTAGATATATAGGTGAGAAGGGACTTTCTGAATCTATTTGTTGGGACTTGCGATATGGCTTAGAGGTAAAGAATATGACTGCTTTTCAAAAGGTATATATGTGTCTGTGTGTATACATATATATGTATATATATGCATATGTGTGTATATACAAATATATATACATATATATATATATGCATTGTATATAATTTTAGGTCAATATATAATAATATGATTCCTTGAAGTTTTATTAAACACTTTTGGTGTTATTTTTTCATCCTCCCTCTGTCTCCTTTTATATTGACCTCTTCCCCATCCCCAATTAGAGTCCGTATTTGTAACTCCTAATTGGTTCTTTTCTGGTATTTTCCACTACCAGAAACTTTGCAGAAGTTTATTTTTAGTTATATATGAAATAATTGCTTTTATGCAGTATTGGCAAAAGGGATGCATGGGCCTTAGTCTTTTGTATTGTCTGCAGTTTTGGGGTTCTGTGGGGGATGTCAAATTGCTAGTAATCTGCATGTGCTATCAATAGAACACCTGAGAAGTTCTGAAAGAACAAAAACACCTTAGCTCAGACGCTTGGGGTTTCACTGTAGATTGAGGGTGGCAATGGACATGATGGTGGTTCCCTGTGCTGAAGTCTGTCAGGGTTTGAGTCTGTGAAAACATCTCCTTTTCTTATTGGCTGAATGACCACAGTGAACTACTACAAATGGTGTCTGAAACCTCACACCAGCTAATCCAACGTGGAAACCAGGAAGAAAAAGAAATTCCAGACCTCTCAGAGTCCGGTAAAATATGCTCAGGAAAGCTACCAGTGAATAGAGAGTAAGGTATTAATGGAAGGCTCCTGAAGGAAGAGGAGAGAGTGTGAGAAGGAAATAAGCCTCTATGAAGAGAAAAGGGTGTGAAATTCATAAATAAATGAGGAAAAAAGCTCTGATGTGAAAGCCATGGAATAAAGGACCTTAGAAATAAGGACTTCAGCTGGGAGCAGAAAAAAGCAAGGTTCTTACTGCTTTTCCTGATCATGGAGCCAACTCTCCCTCCTGCTGCTGGTGGTAGCTTATTGTGTCACAAATTGAGTTTTCTGATTGCTGCATTATACGTGTGAGAAACTAAATGCTGAGTTTGGGATTTATGAAGAAGGATATATGTTTTCCTCTAGCAGTAGAGAAAAAACAAGGTCAAATTGCCAGAATGTTTAGGGCAGATATTCTTCTGCTCACTGGCCTAGGACCCCCTGCTATTGTGGAAGCCACATCTTAGAGCCAAAAAGCAACTTACTTAAACTGAACAGTTTTTCTTTTTTCTACAAACCTGACTAAGACAAAGACAAGCTGTCCAGATACTGATAATGGTAATAAGAACTCCATAACACGAGGGAACCCTTCCTGCACACAAGGTGACCAGTTCTTTTTCCTGCAAACCAGACTCTATCTTTAAGTCTGGAAAGTGTTTCCTTCAAGCCAGCACATAGAAGCTGTCTTCCAGAACTGGCTGACTTTGTACTTCATGCTGGCAGCCGAACTTGGTACCAGCTGGTACTGTCATCTAGTTGGTGCTTGCTGGTTTTGAAGGAATGAAGAGATATTTTTAGAGCAGTTGAAGCTTGGCACCATGGAGAGACCCCAGGAGAGACCATTGGTGAAGAAGGTGCTACCTCAGTAGCAATTGAAGGCCCAGATTGTAGGACAATTGGCCATTAATAATGTTTTTCAGCTATCCAAGGACATTGTGAAAAGCTTGATAGATGTTTGGTGTCATTTGTTCCTGTGCATTACTCTTGCAATTGTTCTTCTTATAAATAGTTTTTGCTATTGTAGTGTTAAATTGTGTTGTAAAGGTAAAGAGATCTTTAATAGAGAAAAGGGGAATTGTAGCAGAAGTTTATTTTTAGTTATATATAAAATAATCATTTTTGTACAATACTGGGAAAAGGAATGCATAGCCCTTGGCCTTTTGTTTTGTCTGCAGGTTTTGGATTTCTGTGGGGGATGTTTAATTGTTAATGATTTGCATGTGCTATCACACCTGAGAAGTTCTGGATCAATAAAAAACACCTGAGTTGAGATGCTCAGGGTTTCACTGTCCATTGAGTATGGTGCTGGCTAGGATGGTGGTTCCCTCTGCTGAGGTCTATGAGGGTTTGAGTCTGTGAACATGCATCCTTGTCTTCTTGGCTGAACCACCATAGTAGTGAACTACTAGAGAAATCTTTTAAAAATTTGATTTCAGGCAATTTCAGATTGTCTAAATTATCTTTGTCTTCATTGAATGAATTAAGCAATCAAAAATTCCTATAAAATAGTTGGTCCTGTTCCAAGAACTAATTAAGAAACATAAAAAAAAATAAAGTTTAGAAAAGTTGCTCACATTAACACAGCCATTAATCTTACTTCTTGGATGTGAACTCAGGTGTAATTCAAATGCCATATTGACAGTCTTCATAAAAATATATTTTACATAGTAAGTCTGATATTTTTTCCTGGTTTCTATTATTTGAAATAAGCCTTCCTTTAATGTCTTATTATTTAAGTGACAGGAAAGTTCAAGTCATTTCTCCTATAGAGTTAATATTGATGGTTAATATTTTCATTGTAGGTCTTAAGAGAAAGGTATCCAAAGCAGTGTTTTTGTTCTATGAATCTATTGGCAATTTATGACATAGATAAAGAGTAAAGATAAGTCTGTCTTTGCTCAAAATATTGAGATTTGGAGGCATGTTCTAGTTTATATAATGAAATGGCAAAGGAAGATTCTCTTAAAATTGTATAGTATATTCAACAATCAAAAGAATTCACTGCTTTAGATTATACATCCCTATACACAGATAATTAAGAATTGGCTCTCTATCATAAAACGGTTTCTTTATATTTTAGTATATGGAGTAGTATTCCTAAGTAAGAGATAATTCATTATTTCCAGGAAAATGTAATCATGAATTCTCTCAACACACTTAATATCTCAAAAGAAATAAGTGGTCATTTTAAAGAACATCTAATTTATCAACACAACAGCCATGAGAAACATCTTGTACTCAGCAGAATTTTGAGGTTACTAATGTCAAGTTTACAAAAAAATAATTGTAGCTACATTTCCTTGGTAAAGTTGCAAATTTTGAATATAGAAACAGTTTACTGAAATTTAAGAATTCCTACAGTTGAAGATTCAGTAGCTTTATGATTAAATGGAGTTGGGTGATAACCTACAAATCTGAAAGTCACATATTATTTTTGAGTGTTCCCAACTATTTTTAGAAAGAGGAAGCTTTATTACTAGCTTTTTGAAATAAATTGGAATGTTATACTATTGCTTTATTATATTTTGAATCTAGGAGCATGTGTTTTATTCTAAAAATCATTTGGGAACCAAAGACATAAGCATCCTCATATTGTTGAGGCATCAGGATGTGTGGAGGTAAAATCATTTCACCTGAAAGGTCATATTTATTACTTTAATGACAGGATGCTTTTATTAACTTTGACGTGCAAAATGATACCAGAAGCTCCGTGAGATTCCTCTGCTTTTCCAATAGCTGAAAATTATAATTGCAATGACCCTTTAGTCTGCCCTCATTTTATATTAAGAATGACTGGTCATCAGGAATTTTAAAGCCCTCAAACACATATGTTCAGTGACTAATTGTGAACCACTTTTCTTTTTGTATTTTCATTCAGGCACAGATGCGCCTATATGTTCATATACGCGGCTATGTTTTCACTGCAAAAATATTGTAGTTATCCATGCTTTGCTAAGGAACTGTGGTACTCAGAGAAGCACTGTAGATTTAAGATGCTAAGCCACATTCAATTCCAGTCTTTGAGCTTCATCACACATTTTTAGAAGCACAGAGAGAGCTCTTAGCTGATTTGGATTAAAGATATCTGTAGACAATTTACTTGAATTCCATTTGTTTCCCTCTGATTTTTTCTCCTTATTGAATTCACACATTTCAATAGTATCTAGAAATAATTTTCACAAAATGTAAATAATACAGTATAAATCTACCAATAACTTTATTCAGAGATATCCAGAATGTGTGCCTCAACTGAGAGTTTCTACCAACACTTGACCGGGTGAGAACATACCTGTATACTTTATTTTCAAAGGAAGGTAACATAGTCTATAAACAATTTGACTGTACTAGGAAAAACAGCAATACAACATTGTCCTTTTAGTTCCTAAATATTTTGATATCCTGTTAACAAATAGTTAAAATGCAACATGTTTCTTGAAGGCTATGTCCTTCTCTTTGGTTGATGTGCTTATCCCTAATATAAATATCATATCTAGTAGTTATGGTATTCATTTAAATCTACCTAGCATGTAAAGAAATTTTTCAAAAATATTCACTGCATAGTTCCCTGAAAAAGCCTATTAGATAGCATCATTGTCTCCTCATTTCCCATATTTTTCATATTTTATTGTAGATTTAGGGTTTATGATGACATTTAGCATATCACAATTTGGAAAATCAGAACAAAAATTCATAGCATTTTTATATGTGCATCAAAGAAATGTCACATGAGGTTTGTGATGACATATAACACATGGTTTAGTCATTGCTTTGATTATAAGTTAGCTTGATGAGGGCTATGAATGTAGTATTTACACTGCTTTTATTTGCTAAATGTCTTGACTAAAGTATATTATTTATTTTATTAACCATGGCTGTAAAAGTCAGAATGACAGCAATAATAATTAAATAATAACATTTAATTACAACACCTTTTATTGGTAGACAAAATGTACAAATATTTAATGATAAACACTCAAAATGGTTTTTGCCCTATTATTCCTTTAAAATACAAATTTAAGCTAGTGCTTTAAAAATATTTTAAATAGATCTAGATATTACAGTTTCTGTGAGCACAGAGATACCAAATTTTCTACTATTTTTTTTTTGCTTTGAAAAAGTAGTTTAAAGTTAATATTGATGTTAAAGTATGAAAGTGTCTAAGTGGGACAATAATGTTAACTCAGCAGTATCATCACTTTGATCTTTGTTTAAAGTCTAACAAAACTAGATTGCTATTTGATTGACAACCTTGTCAAGAGTGAATGAAGACTGACACCTTGATATTGAAAATGCAGCGTCTACAAAACCAAAAGCTCAAGTTTTCTCATGACACTGCTTCTTTTGTGGAAGACTGCATTTTATATTGTTTTGAAATAAATGTGTACACTGATAAATACAGCTAAATGTGATTGTTGTTTATTTTTTTCTTTCTTTTTCTGGCTTTCTAAAATCCATGCATGTCCTTATGCACATAATTTAGATGTGTCCTTATTGGAAATCCACACTGAAAAATCCTTGCTGCATCAAAATCATAGACTTAGAAGACTTATTGTCCATCAGAAAAAGATTGAAAAATGTTGATTAATTTGATGTTCCACAAGCTAGGCAACAGTTGTTAATAACTCAGAACCCCAAGTTCAATAGAACTGGGTTTAATTCTGAGTTTTACTGTGTGATTCATGCACATGTTTTTTAACCTCTTAAAGCATATTTTATAACTGGAAGCAGGAGGATCAAGAGGTAATAAATACTGTTTTGATCAAATGAGATTTTATTTTTAAAAATATGTATATACAAAACAAATATTTCAGCAACTTCAAGTGAGTGTGTGTGTGTGGGAGGGGGGGAGATTCATGGTATCTATCTTATACTATTGCTATGAAAAGGTAATGAGATAATGAATGTAAAGTATTTGAACAAGACTGATTTAGTAACTGTATAACTATTGCTATTATGATACTTCCCCGAATGAAATATCAGTCACAGCACCATAACCACCAAGAATTCTTGAAGACTTAATTAGCATAACAAATAAATATTTGTCTTATGCCATTTCAATTCCCTTCTAAGAAAAAGTTAGAAATCTGTAACTTTTGCTAAGTTTGCAGGCCTAGTTCATTTTTCTTTTCCCTAAATTTAGCCCTATAGACATATTCACATCAAAACATACTGTGATAAATTTATTAATCATCATTACATATAACTGATAATACCATAAAACATGACAATTGTTAGTTCCTTAAAAATATAAAATTGTTTTCCAGTTCATCTGAGAATAGTGTCAATACAATATTATACTTAAAAATGAGAGTGATGGAGGAAAAGACGTCATTAGTGTTATTATTGCACCCTTTTAATTGACAGATTCATGACAGTGTATATGTTTACTACCAGTGCATACAATTTGGTTTTGAAATGTCCACATTAAACATACAGTATGAAATCAAATCCTGGGATGAATGCCTTAAGGGAGTCACATAATTATCAGTAAAAGACATTTATAGACTTTCTAAGCTACTGTAAGACAGATCATCTTCCTTATTCTGTAAGGCAGTCATACTTGGGCTATTATTTTAGTGAACAGAACTGTAAGTTCAGATGCCTGTGTTGAAGTACATGGTCTGCTCAAATCTATATCATTCTTTCCACTAAATTAAAATCTCAGAAAACTAAAATTTCCTCCAGAAATCTATCATTCAGTTATTTATATCTATGATAATGATTTTTTTAAACCAGATACATGCTGCCACTGGGGTTAGTCCATTTCATTTTTATTTTTTAAACTACTTGTACCAATGTAATACATTAAAAATAGGGTCCTTAATTTTAATGACAACTTAGCAGAACCTGAAAGAAATTTTAAAGGGAATTCTAAATTTATCTATGATACAAATGCCTGGGAAACAGAAACGTCTAGTTGTTAGCCAATTTTCCATTGCTTTACATTCTTTTTAGAATTTTAAGAGTAAAATTTAGAGAATGGAGGAAAAAAGTTTTACTAGGACAAAATGCTGATTTTTTAATTTATATATAGTGCGTCTCCTTTAGGCTTGGGTAGCTTTCAATCTTATTTGGGCCATTTTATTAGACTACCTATCTTTTCAAAGTATTTTTTATTTTCTTTCCATTTATTTTCTTTCTTTCTTTTTGTTTTGAGGCATTTGTGAGCTGCCACGTGGGTGCTGGGAAATGAACCCAGGTCCTCTGGTAGAAGAATAAATGCTCTTAATCACTGAGGCATCTCTTCAGCCCTGTTTTTTTAAAAATTATTTATTTTTGTTTTATGTGTGTTGATGTTTTGCCTGTATGTATGTCTGAGTAAGTGTGTCAGATACCCTGGAACTGGAGTTACAAACAGTTGACAGCTGCCATGTGGGTACTGAGAATTGAACCTAGGTCCTTTGGAAGAGCAGCCAGTGCCCTTAACCACAAAGCCATCTCTCAAGCCTCCAAAATATTTTCAATATTATAATTTCATTACGTGTTTTTTGAGAGTATTGTTTTTGAAACAATATCACACAGCAAAGACTGGCTAGGAAAATGTCCTCCTCCTGCTTCAGACTTTCATTTTTTATTATTTTGGCACCTTCCTCATTTGAATTTGTAACTTGGTTTTGTAATATCAAAATAACAACAATAAGAATAATTCTAAAACTGTAATTTTGAATTATATTATATATTATATGTTATATATTATAGTATCTATCTATCTACTTGTGTTTTTAAATGTAGTCTCTGAATCATCAATAGATTCATTGGAAACAAAGAACACCTTTATGAGAAGGTCATCACATGTCAACACACTTTAGACCTGTAGTAACCTTTTGTTACTGGCTTTTCCCTTTATTTTAATATATACTATCTCTATTATTTATTCCTATTTTTCATCATTATAGAAAGTAGCTAAATAAAATAGGCACTTGGAAACTAAATAAATTTCAGTTTGAAAGGAAGTAGTCCCATGAAGCTTTACTTAATACTCAAGTTTATAAAGCTGTTAATTTCCTTCCTAAGAGTATATGTTTGCGAATGAATACAGTTCCTACATAAACAACAGCTTAAATGTCTTCATGGTGTTTTAATAAGCTCAGAAAATTTCCGTCAAAAGAGATATGTTACAGTCCTCCTTTTAAAACATGAGCCTCATTTATTGTTTCCTTTCATCTGTTGAAATAATTACTTTTCTTTTTGCCTTCAATAGTTTGTTCTGGTCATTAACATTTCTGTAAAATTAAGTTTGAAAGGTGCTTTTAATGTTCAGATAGACTGCAGTGCACATTTGGCTGTTAAAATCACCCTGCTTAAGGTTGAACTAATGTTTAACATTCACAGCTATTTGAAGTAGCTCAGTGCCCAGTTTAATGGTGCTGCCAAGGGCAATGATCATATTACTTGTTATTATATTTAGGATGATTGTTATTCTAGTAATAAAGGCAATCAATGGCATTTCTGAACACAGTGGCTTGAATCTTTTAAATGGTGCTTTCCCACTAATAAGCTACAAAATATATTTTCAGCATAAATGTTATGTGGGAGGCATATTTCATACAAGTTCATTGAGAGAAGCAGCTATATTGAAATGTGTACATTTTTATGTTTATATGCACACACATAACATTAAGCATGCTTGTCTATGATAAATGTAAACTCATGAGACAGTAGTCATTTTTGTTTTTATAAAAGAATCTTATACAATTTATCTTATTATTTAGCATTAAAAGTTAATGAAGTAAAATAAAATGAATGAATGATCATAGTGAGTCTACCCTGTTACAAAGCAATTTTCTAGGTACTATTAAATTATAAATAGGCTTTTCTTTGGGGAAACTTATAATTCATTTATGCATAATAAAGTCTTAAGTAAAGAGAATCACAGTAAAGAAGTATATGATAATGATTGATATAGGCAGCAAATGTTTTGATGCATCTGGAACTGATTGTGCAGTCTTCACATGCTTTACAGGCTTGTATCAATCATTGAAAAATAAGTATATTTTGATTAACTAGAAGGAATATCCAACGTATGCTAGATGATATTAGTAAATGTAAAGAAAATGTTATATACTATTTATATTGCTATAAAACACAAGAGAAGAGTAGAAATTTAATTGCACAAGAAATTGCATTGCTATTTGGGAAATACTGGTTTTATGTTTAGATTATATCCTTATTTATTATTGTATTCAAAATATTTCTAATTTATTCACAGCAATCATAATTTAGTAAAATCGTACCTCAGGGCAAGAATGGCTCTACTTTCTTTTTGCATATTATCTATTTTATAACAAAAGTCTGTAGGCAGTAAAGCACTGAGTGGGCTCAGCAAAGAAGAGATAGAGGCATTTTCATGCATGCACACTCTGCCAGACCTCATTAGAGGGAACCACTATCTTGGCCAGCGCCAGACCCCATAGTGTAACCCCATGCATCTGAGCTCAGGTGTTTTTACTGATACAGAACTCCTAAGGTATTCTACTGATAGCACATGCAAATCATTAGCAATTAAACATCCCCCATAGAAATCCAACACCTGCAAACAATACAAATTACCCTAGACAGCCCCTCACCCAACAGTGCATAAAACAATTTTTAGTTATGCATAACAAAAAATTCCTACAACAAACTTCTTGAGAAGTTAGTCCTATTTAATATCCACTTTACAGATGATAAAATTAGTCATACAATTAGTTTTTTTTCTTCAATATTGTGCTGAAGAGATGGTTCACCAGTTAAGATCACTGCTCTTTTCAAGTGGCAGGTCACAACTATCTGTAATAGCAGCTCTAGAATATCCGATGCCCTCTTCTGGCCACCATGGGCACCAACAAGTGGTTCACAGACATAAGTGCAGCCAAACATACATATGCAAAAATAAAATAAAAGTAAAATGAAACTTAGTTTTCCTGTTTCATACTACAACAAGGGGTGGGAGAGAGTGACAGAGAGATAAAGATAGAAAAGTAAAGTGCCATCATGAGTGCTCTAGAAGTGTGATCTCAACTTATTTTATTTACCTGTTAGGAAGCCCATATTAAAATATCATCAGTTAGTGATTAACACTTCAACCTATTAATCTTGTAGGAAGAAACCATTGAGTTTGTAATACAGCACATAATTTAAGACTAGTGAGCCTCTTGAATGACTGCTTTATCAGGAACAAGAGTACTAAAGGAGAAGATCTGGGGTAAAAGATCTTAAGAATAACTTTATAGCAGTCACCTCACCATATTAAAATACAAGCGTGTTGCTATTTGTCTCAGTTAATAATCATTTCAGTAAATTTGGAAAAATCATTGACAGGTACACTTTTTGATATTAACAGACTCTGGGTTGTTTCATAGTATATCTTAATCACCAGTGCTTTAATGAAATATGAGAAAATATATGCATATATATTTATGCATCTTTATTTATATTCATAAGAGTGATGTTTATATCTTATATGTAACTTTTTAAAAAGTCCCCTGAATGATTTTGGGGCCTTGTCTCTAAACAAAAATGGCATATTTAAATGGGTTACTTAGGAAGTCTCCAGTTTTCATCTCTGGAATAAATAGGTTGTCAAAGCTAGTTTCTGCTGTCAGCACTTGCCACATTCCTTTGAGTAGCCAGACTCTGCTCAGTCACTTTAATGACAATAATGCCTATTTTACTATGAATATAAAGGGACAATATCTTTAAGAATGTCTCAGAAGAATATAGAAATGTCATTCAAAATTCAAGCTTTAAGAGAGGAATGAAAACAAAACACATGGATTCAAGTCACTGTTTATTGTATCAAATAGTCATTGCATATTCAAAGGAATTGAAGATATAATATATAAAAGTAGAATAGGTGTTTTCCCATTAAATATATAGCTTTTTCAAATAAATAACATTCAGTGTTAAGTAATAGTGTCAAAGAATTAACTACTGCTTATAATTATACAAAAAGTCACTTGCAAGCATATCAATTATTAAAGGAATGTTATAATGAGTATATACTGAAAGTACAGGTGAAAGAGATGACCATATTCTAGATTACCAATGAAAACTGGGAATACTGAGGATGCTATCAGTTAACATTTTTGGAAATTAGTAGGAATGTGTTGACTGGCATACAGATTTTGGGGAAAAAAATCAGTGATTGATGGTACTTGAGGAATTGAAAGGACAAAAGCATCAAAGGAGTGATTGACGAGAAAACAGGAAGTTCCAATGACTGAGCTTTTATGCATTCCAAATAAATCTGGAAGCTGAAGAGGAAGTTGCAAAGAAAATCCGGGAGGAACAATAAAGAAAGAAAGATAACTAAGACAATGAGATGTCCTAGAAATCAAGTATTTTAAGTATTTTTAAGTATTTTAAGAAAGGAAGTCTTAATCTACTGGCAGAAGGTATTTAGAGTAAAATAATATTGTCTTTAAAATATGACCATTCCATTTTTCTTTATTTTTATAAGAATATATATATATATATATATTCATATATATATACTTTTATAAGAGTATTTTGGAATCATAGGGCCAAAAGCTTAACCGAGCAGTGTTCACAAGTAATTTAAACAACTATAGACATCTCTTTTAAGATGGTTTGCTTCAAAGTAGCAAAAAATAAATGACAAAGTAGATAAAAAGTTATGGTCAAGATAAAGTTGTTTTTATATAAAAACATTTCACAAATGTTATTCATAAAGGAAAAAAAAGATGGGAGAAAAATAGAATGGTAAAGATAAATATTTAAGCATTAATAATCTCAAAACCTTTGTTCATACAAATCATTTATATGTCATATTTACTTCATATGTACTTCTCTAGATTATTATTTAGAGAATGATCTGAAAATAATTATGAGGAAAGAACTAAGATAATGTAATCTGTGATTTCTATGTCAGAATTTAGTAATCACATCAAAGATACAAATCTTTATAGGGATATTGGAGTATCTCTCCAAGTAAACTGAAGAATCTATAGAGAAAAGAAATTGAAGCCTTGCTGCTTTCTTTCCTAATACAGAATCATGACCATTTCTACTCCATAGTATTTCCCTTACCATATATGCCCTGTGGGAAGGTTGAAGAAATGAAAACAAACTAGAAATATAGCAGATTAGCATTTTAAAGTATGATGACAGTATTGAAATAGCACAATATGCATATTGGATCTATTTCCTCTCCCTTGAAACTAGAACACAGAAAGCAGTACCAGAAGTTCCTAGAATTGTAAGTAGGAGAATGGAGATGCACATGCACGGATGACCTAAAGAGCAAGCTGCTGCCCATTAAGCCTTGAGTGCTTGGTAATGATTATATCACAGCTGATGCATCTGCAACCTTCAAGGACCAAGCCATGAGCAGTCAGAGCTGGTGTCACGGTTATCATCGTAATAAGGAGGCAGCCAAACTAATTACTCTAAGTGATGGATGAAGATGTGGATAGAAACACCATGTCCAAATTGATATGATGAAAACTGTTACAGATTCTCTAATAAATGATATAGGAAATGGTAAGATCTCAAATATTCACAGTACTGTTTACTAAAGGTTTACAAATCACTTAAAAAGCAGTGTTTTCATGTTAATATTTCATATGCCATTTCCTAATATGACATTTGTGATTATTGGAGTGGGTGTTTTTAATTTAATGAACAAGAGCTGTGAACATATTTTAAGCCTAACGAGGTAAACAATATTTTCTTCCAAAACCAATTTTTGTTATCATTGCCTTTAATGATGAGTTGAAAATAAATCTAACAATGCCACAAAATCTAGTGCTGGGGTTTGTTTCCGGGGACTTAAATAGAAAAAAAAAATGCATTCTGAAACTTTTGGGTGAAAGATAAAAGATTCAGCTTAATCTGTCAAGACTAGAAAAAAATGTAATGTTTATATAACAAAATAAAAATATATGGAACCTGCATATATTACAGTGTGATACATAAAGTAGTGTGGATGTTTTGTTGTTCCTGCCGCTGTTGATTCAAGTGATGTCTCTGTAATAGTGTATAATATTTGAGAACCCAGTCAATAGGATTAAATTTTCTCTAACATGTGTTATAGCCTAAATGTTCAGTTATAATGACACGTATAACATTATTTTTAAACATGACACTTACCCAAGGCAAATTATATTATTTTGTTGATGATACTCAGATTTCAAATGATAGTAAGTTTTCTTTGCCCTGTAATTGGTGGAAAGTCCCCTCATGCCATGGTTGAATTACAGAACTAAGAAAAAAAACAATAGCTCAAAAAATAATCTTACTGGCTAGTAAGATAAGCATTTATATTCACATTACAGAGAAAAAGTATCTATAGATACTTTGGGGACTTACTTTATTATTACTTTTAGTTTGTACGTTTGTTTTATTTTTATCCTTTTGATAAAATTCTAACTTAAATTTAAACTTTTATCTGGTTTTAAGAACACAGAGCTTACTTGCTTTTGAACGTAGATCATCTCTAGGCTGAACTCACATCTAATTTCACTTTCCATTTTATGATTCATCTTTCCATTTGTGGCTTGGATTTCTAAATTAATTGGACATTTGGAAATTAATCAGACATATCTGTGTTTTAGCTTTGCTTTCCCAACACAGACCAGCTTTTTATTCTTAATTTATATTAGTTTATATAATTTTACCATATAAATCTATTATGTGATTATGATTAATAACTAATAAAGCTAGAACAATTTGTTACTGCCACGTAAAATGGTAAAATTTTAGAGCTTCCCTATTGTTTTAGTTATTTAAGTGGATTTTGACTCTATGAAGTTTTGGGCTGTTATTCATCTCTCTTAATAAAGGGGAGAATTATCTTCATCCCTGACTTATATTCACGTGACCATGAAGGTTTCACAACTTTGGACATTTAGTTACAGGTTAAGTTTTTTAAAGACAGTTAAACAGTCAGATGCTATTTTATTTGCATGGCTAATCCAGATATGTAATTCCAATTTTTAAGCTGTAGCAATCCTTTGAAAACCACTCAGGCCCAAAAGATTACATTTGGTATCAATTTTGTAAAAAATGTTTTGTTTATATTTTGAGAATTTTATAGTTCATTATATACTCAAATCACATAGATAGACTGTGTATGTGTCATGTATAAATGTGTTATTGTGGGTGTATGTACATGAGTTCAAATCCCCATCAGACATTCTTGGTGCAGCAATACATTTCTGCAACACCAGTTATGGAGAGGTGGTGACAGGAGAATCATCCAGACTTGCTGGCAAGTCAAGCAAAACTGATAATTTCAAAGTTTGGTGAAGCACCATGCTTCAGAAAAAAATAGAAGGTGATTGACAAAGACGTCCAGTGTCAAACATTAGCTTCCAACCTGATGTGCACATATGCACACAAGTACCAACATACATATGTCATATTGGGCAGCAGGCATTTTATTGACTGTATTATCTTCCATCCCAGCTTAATACACTTTTAAAAACATATTCTTGACATTTAATTATTTTCAATTAAATGCTAAAATTATTATATTTTCAAAAGGTGAAAAATCTCATCTATTAAAACTTACATAACCACATTCATCTTCATCCTCCATCTTCTATGTGAATTTGGTGTAAGGTACAAGATGTTTGTCTATGAATAACACTGACCTAATATGATAAATTCTGTGAAATACAATCCATTCATTGTAAATGCATTTTTTGTATATGGAGGCAGATAAGATTTTTAAATCCATGTAATATACAGTGCTAATGAAGTCAAATTATATTTTTCATAAGGTGGCAGAAATAGATGTCATCTCTTTTCTAAATAATAAAAATTTTGACAAAGATAGAAATGTAGGAGTAATGAAAAGCAAAGACTAAATGTTTAAATTTGCTTGTTCTTAACCAATAAGAATTCATAATTTTTTTGATTTATTTAAAAGAAAATATTCCATAATTACTCTATTCCTTGTTAAAAACTGAAGTAATTATAGATTTTATATTTACTTGACATTATATATAGATGCATATCCACACACAACCCGCAGTATATTTCTACTGTGAAAGATCCTTTGTTGTTTTGAAGCAGGCTACTCACATACCTTCACACTCATGTTATCCAAGCTAGCTTCAAATTGATAATCCTTCAGCATTCACTTATCCAGTGCTGGGAAATACAACCAAGCCCAGTCTGAGTTGTCTTTTCTTTTAAGTGGATTACCAAGATTATAAGATTTATTGTTCGTGATAAGGAAACATACACAAAAAGTTAGAATCTATAAGTTTACAATTCAGTTTGTTATATCTAGTCTGTTGTTGCTAAGGATAGACACTTAAAAAATGTAGTCTCAAAGAAAAATACTAGCTTACATAAAAATCAAGGCCTGTTTAAGGAGGTGTTTTCAAATGATTCATACACACACACTATTTTAAAACTATACAGACTCATTAATTTTATATTTAGACAACCATATATACAATGTGTAACAATTGCACTCCAACCATAAAATTAATGTTAACCTGTTGAGTGTTTTCTTTAAATTAGAGATCATGGGTTTTTCCCAACGTTTTGGAGTTGAAGATCTACTTATCTACTTTATCAGTTAGGTCTTATAAGCCTTTATATGTGCTCTATGGGCAAGTATAGCCTTTTAAAATGTTAGTATGGCTTCCGACTTTATATATCCTAGAAAGCAAATCACAAATATAATAGTTCCTGTGAAAGGCAAAATGGTAGTTCCTATAGAGGCAAAATAAAAAACTAAAGACAATGGTCTCCATCTTTATACAGTTTAATGTCTAGTGAGAGATATGTAATTGACATATGGAAAAATAATTACTAACAAAAGACATAAATAACATTGTATAAAACATTTGCTAGTAGATAGTGAAAATGCTGTATGTATTGTATTGTGTACAGAATTTCAAGGAGTAATGGATGTTAATGTGTGCAGAAGTAGTCAAAATGTTATTTATATATAATTTATGATATTGAAGGATTAAGAATCAACTTAAATTCCTGAAGCATTAATTTAAGATCTTAAAACAATTGAGCTATATTTTAGATATTTGTGTTGATGATAAATTACAGAGATAAGAACATTTTATGATAGAGAGTCAGACTGACTATGGGTGAAAATTTTGTAGTGGGTAAAGCCTAAAACCTGGTAAAACTTGAGGCTCTTTAGAATATATTGATTTGTTTAAAGGAGATGACATACAAATCAGGCAATTTTATTTAGTACCAGTGTTCGAAATAATATGGTGTAAATTAGATTTTGTACAGTAACTTGCAAACAAAAAAAAAAAGTTTGGATTTCTTCCTAAGTGAGGATATATTTTAGAATGATTGTTTATAAAGAGGCCTAAATATTTTGACAGGCATGTAACCTAATTTAAAAAGGCTGAACAGTTTTATTTTTTCATAAGCAGATCCTAGAAGTTTTGCATTAATTATCCTAACTGTATTATTTAGAAAGATGTTTGGAAAGTGCTAAATTTTGTGAACACTATCTAGTAAATAAAATTGATTACTAATGCCAATATAAGAAAATCACCTTTTTGGAATAAGAAAAGTAGTAGATGTGAATGACAATTTTACACTATCTTAAATGGTGAGAGAAGTGAATGTGTACATACTTGTGCACCTGTACAATTTATACAAGACACCACCATAATACCTCTTACTTACTCAAATATTTATATTTCAGCAGCAGCAAGATTATTTGTTGTTAGGGTCTGAAGTAATAAGTCAATTGGATAAGAGCTTTCCTAACATGCAAGGTGCTGTGAGTTTTATCTTTATCACCACAAAAGCTGAGCATTATGGTACATTTCTTCTAATTCCATACTTGAGAAGGTGTAATTAAGAATATCAGAAGTTCAAGGCAATCCATGGCTTCATAGTGAATTTGAGACCAGCCTGGGCTACATGAAACCCCCTCGCAAAAAAGTCCAGTGTCATAGTCATCACAATAGATTGTATAGCACTCAAATCTTTACAGATATTATAAAAGAGTTTAGCCTACAAAAGTCTGAGAAATTTGTAAAATGAAGTTTGGTATACAAAAAATTTCACTTGTAAAATTGCTTAAACTGTAGCTGTGTGAGCCTATTATCTTTAAAAAGCTTTTAAGGTATTTTTAGCAAAATATTTTTTCCTGTAACTGAATTTTCAGAGTACTAACATACTATAAGAAAATATGCTTTCCACCAGTTTCATAGCTCCCTAAAGCATTATTTACACACCTTGGATATGCTTGGATACAAACAATATTGTCAAAAGATATTACTCCACATGAACAAGGTATGCAATTTCCAAAGCATATGTACAAACCAGCAAAAAGGATGTAATTACCATAGGTGTAATACAGTTTAAATGCCACTCTTTCTTTAGAATAGATCCAAAGAACTATTCCCATTTTATATGTCTTGTTTATCGTGGTTACTTTTTCATCTATGCAAGTAATACCCACTGTTCTGAATACAATTTTTGGCTTGACTGATGATATGGGATTGAATATTTGTGAATGAAATTGTGGGAAAAAATAATAGTAATGTTTTTCTTTATGTCATGTTTATTTTCATGAAAAGTAAATAAATATTTTTTTGAGACCCAGAATTGTGGTCTATATGTACTCCAAATTTTGGAAGGCTTTCAGTATCTAAGAGATACCAGTAACAGAATTTTGTCATAGGCTATAACTTCTAGAAAAATGGCAGCTGGTTAGAAACATAAGTGTCCAGATGTGGAAGTATCTCCTGGGAATTTGTAACTAACACAGTAGAACAGCACACATCAATGTTCAGGCATGAATAGCACGTTGTATGTCCTTTTATTGGCCAATACTTTTTTCTTGAAACATGCTGTCACAGAAACAGTGACATGTAACATTTTACAATGTGAATTGTTTATAAGTTCTCCCTAAATTTGTGATACCAGAATGTGCTTCAAAATATTAGGCTTAGCATGGCTCATTTAGCCTGCTTACTAATAGTTATTTTAAATGAAAGTAAAAAGAAATCTATTGTGAAGAACCAGGAATAGGAGTTAATTTCTAACCTATATAAAAATATGATATTTAAATATTTATCCTGGAAAAAGTACCAAATGGGACCTGAATAATGTATGGGGAGTGACAAGACACAAGGGAATTAAAGACTGATCTTCCCTCATGATTAAACAGGATTAGAAATGTGATACTCTCTAAGGCAATCACATAGATACAGCTTCTTTAGATCAGCCAAAGCAAGCATACCACAGATGTAAGATGAGGAGGAACTTATTTTTCTAAGCTGAAAATAACAAAAACTGCCACATTGTGAATTTGTGAGTCCCATTATCCAAATAAATCTTCCGGTAGATTTGAAATCTAGCACAATATATTTTGGATATTTGTTCAAGCCTGCTCCTGATATTAGTATTGAAGTATGATAGCTATTAGTTCTAAATTTTCTGTTTATTATCCTTTCTTCATATTTAAAGATTCATAGAAATAGAAAGTGGTATGCTACCAAATTTAATAGTAATTATTGAATTGTGTAGGACTTCATATAAGTTTAAATAAGAATTTTCATAAAGAATTATTTGGCTATGGGTTATACATACATGTATTCACTGTAAAATAAAAAGCCACTGAAATTTGATAATTGATTAATACAATTTTCTTTTTCTTTTCCTGAGACAAATTTTCAGTTGAATTCAGATAGGTGCCAAACTAAAATTCATGGTCCTCTTCCCTTCCTCCGGCATCTTCCTACAATTAAGGAATTATAGGTGTACCCTGCTATGTCCAGTTTTCTGTTTGTTACAGGCATTGAAACTTATTAAGTGTGCTTAACAAATTTGTTGGAAATAAATATACTCATGCTTACAGGCTAGTGAACCCAAAACTCTATACTCCCTGCACAGAAATATAATAATTCTATGTTTTGCATTGACTGAACAGTTTAGAGTTTTCTTTCAAAATGATGTCCTTCTTAATGAAGATGAGGAAAACTCAAGTACCAGGGTTGTTAGTGAATATAAAATGTCTGCAGTATCTTTGCTTCTACATCCATATGGATTCATGAATATTTGTAATAAATAGTGAGTAAAAGGAATTTTAACATTAATACATCCAAATATGCCAATAAAAAATTAACGTGTGTTTTCCCACATTGAGAATAAAAAGGCAACTTAAATGAAGTTTAAGGGAAAATGCAGTTCAAATACTGTAAGTCTGAAATAGCCAGTCTACTCATGACTAATCAAAAATATATTACTTAAAAGTTACATGTTTTTGTTTACTTAGGGGAGAAATAAAACCCAGTGGTCTGAAATCCCAATTAGTTGTTGTTATGTTAACTAAGACCTGAACTCAATTAACTAGAATAAGTACATATTTTTTTTTTAAGAAGCCTCCCGGGCAAATCCTTTAGTGAGTGACTCTCCAGTACAAGTCTTCTTAAACATCTTCTATCAAGCAGGTTAGCAAAGCTTCAGATTCTAATTTTACCAAGGGACTACTATATACTAATTGCTATAGTAAGTTATCCACATGGGAGTTTTCATTAAAATCTTCCAGGTATATTCTGAAATAGTGCTTCTTGTTCTACAATAGGGACATCAAGACAAAAAATCATATTTTATCACTGATACTGCGGTAAAATATTATGCATGTGTATATACTACTATATAATTGCAAAATTATGGGTGAATATTTATACAAATGAAAAGCATGTTTGATTTTTCCTTCCTCATAATAGCTCTTATAAGAGGCAACAAATGATAAATTGTTTGTTGAATGGATTTTTCCTCCCATGTTTTCTCTGTAACAATGTCATCCTCATTGTGAGTTGCCTTTGGGTTTTAATCTCATTCTCACTAAAACAGTCTCTTTCCTACCTTCGTTGATAAAAGTAAATAGTATGTGACAATAAATTCATAGAATTTTTATTTCAATTATTGAATGTTTACTTATGTAATAAAGAAAACCTTTTTCCTTTTACTTGTTTATCCATATATTACTGTTCAGTTCTCAAATTCTGTATTATAAATGAGGCCTCAATATATCTATTCTACAACTTACATAGATTCTCTAAGTGTGTACTTGAGTGTTCCTTTGTAATTTTGTATAATTACTTGAAGCATTGGCAATTCCTACTCAAAGTTAATTATCATTTTATCATATTGGTATCTAAAAGTTAAAAAGACAACTGTGTATGGGAAACTATGACTAATCTTTTTAAATTTTATTTTTATTATTTTAAATTAGGCGTGTATGTGTCTTTGTGGAGTCTCAAGACCTGGAGATATAGGAAACTGAGAGCTACCAGACAGGGGTGCTGGGTATGAAACATAGGTCCTCTACAAGAGCAGTGTGAGCTCTTAAATCCTGAGCCATATTTCCAGCCCTTTAATCATCTTTTAAATTCAAGAAAGCATGTATTTTCTATAGCTCAGTAGTTTCTAGAAGTGTGATGTCCATACAAGCAACATCAACATCAATCAATTTGATGCTTATAAGAAATTCCAGGAATAACAGCACTCTTATTGAATCAGTTACATATAGAATGGGAATGAACTTTTGAAAGACCTCCTGGGTATTTTTGTGCACTATAAAGTTTGAGAATTACTACCCTAAGACACTTGATAATAACCTACTCCTTTGTATTTTCCATTGACCCAATGTACACATATGTTAACTAAAAGGGAAAACTCCAATAATTTTAAAGTTGACAGCTGTATTGCCGGATCAGAGAAATAAAACTCACTTCTTAATTTGTCACAGATTAAAATTTCCCTAGTTGAAGAAATGACTGAACATCTCCCGGTTGAGAGACAAAATAAGAAACCTGCTTTACTGCCTCTATAATAGGCAGACAGATTATTGAACCCTCTGTAAGGCAAAAATCAAGTGTATATTGCAGCCCTCATGTCATTTTACAGATAAGACAGAATGACAAAAGAATATACCTGGAAAGGTCAATTAATTGATGGAAGTACTTATTCTCCCCATCGCCTATTCTAAATATATTTCTTAAAATGACTTTTTGAACCTTACCTTCACTCTAATTCTGCCTCAAGTTTTCCAGTTTATGATATAGGTGATTATATTATTACTTCTCTACTCATCAAATAGTCTCCTCTTTGCAATCTTTTACACATGCTAGACAGTCTGTATTTTCTGGACAAGTAACTTACATATGTTTAGTATGCTGTTTGCTTTATTATATAAAAATGTGTGCCTTTCCTGAAAATTCAGGTCAGATCTTAGTCTTTATTTGAAACCACTTTATGTTCTGTAACTTACCTGTTCCCCCCACCTCCCAGCTTTACAAAGTCTAGACGTATTTGAAAACAAGTTAATCAGGTTTTATTTAATTATGACATAAGAACAGATCATGTAAGAGAGCATGAGAAAGTTATTTATGGACCAGAAAAAAAAACAACTTCCTTTTCAATTGGTTGATGTTCAAAGAGTGAATATGTTGGGCAAGTTCAATAAATGTATACTAGATATTCTGATACTTATGAAACCTTTTTCCAAAACTTTAATTATTACTATAATTATAAAATAATCACTTTTTGAAAAAGGAGATGATTAGACCAGAAGCACTTCATGTCCATCTTGTCTTCCTTCCTCCTACCACAAACGTATAAAGCACTTTTAAAATTATACAATCATATATTAACTTGTCTTTTGGAGTGGACTTGAACTGATAATGACTTTAAGATAGCAAATCTACATATTCAGCCATTGCACTGATGCAAGATTTTGCTCTACATAACAAGAAAGGCAAAGGTCAAAAAACTATAATAATAATAATAACAATGATGATGATGATGATGATGATGATGAACTAGCAGTAGCTCTGATCCCTTAGAGAATATATTTTGGTGAGATGAAATTATGTAAATTTTATTGTATGGTAAATGACAAAGAACTGTACAAGAAGAAAAGAAGTATAATAAAAGGATGGTGATAGGGTATATTTTGCAGTGTTAAATTTGGTGGACACAATACCTTTAATTCACAATGTGATGTTGATCAAAAATTACAACTAACCATAATTTAAATGCATAATCATTCAAAAACACACTTTGTAAAGGACTTTGTTAGTGCTAAATCATTATTTTGACATTACTTTCCTAGTAAGCATATTAAACTCTAGTACATATTTGAGGCAGAAAAGATGTACATAACTCCCATTCATTGAGTTTCCCCTGTATAATTCTATAACACTGATTCTCAACCATTATTGATGTTTGGCTACATAATTCCTGTTTATTAATTTTTATTTGCATGTAAAGAAATGAATTTCATTATGGAATTTTTATCATATTGATTTCTATTCATCTTCCCTCTAAGTAATTGTGTTTGGAACAGTGAAGGTCTATCCACTGTGGGCTCTACCACTAGATGACAGTAATAGGCTCCTTCACTCCCTTGTCTCCAAGAAAATCTGTTTGCAGTTGTTGGCCAAATGTCCTCTAGGATGAAAAACGGCCCTGGTTAAGAACCACTGAACTAGCCGAGCTGTGGTGGCACACACATTTAATCCTAGCACTCGGGAGCAGAGGCAGGTGGATCTCTGCGAGTTCAAGGCCAGTCTGGTCTATAGAGTGAGTTCCAGAACAGTCAGAGTTACAACAGAGAAACCCTGTCTTGAAAAATCAAAAAAACAAACAAACAAGCAAACAAAGAAACAAAAAAACAAGCAAAGAACTACTGGACTATGTACTCTCAAACTTCCATGTTGAAAGGTGAAGCAAAGCCAGTCTCACTCATGCAGGTGTAATTTGGAAAATATTTATTTCTAGTAGGATGCATGACAAGCTGTAGTAGATTTGAAGGTGGTCATATGCATTTCTATATTCTCCACCACTTTTGGAAACATTCAATTGCTTTTTCATTTATTTTTAAAAGCATTTCCATTTAATTTACTTAGAGTCAAGCATTGGTCAAAAACTTTCCAAACAGTAGTTCATTAACCCGTAGAATAATTATTATAGGCAGCCACTATTTTCCTAACATTACAGTTGAGAAAACAGGTATACCCACACAAGTTTCCTAGAATCTTTCACATGAAAAAGGTGAGATTCAACTCCATATAGTTTACAACACTGGAGCATTCTAATTCCCTGATCTTTGCCTTTTCAATATGTATTCTGTTTCGTATTTCAACATGTAACATGTTAATGTTTAGAATTATATTTTTTTAATTTTAACAAAACACATAATCACTGTACATATTCATAGACTACATTATTGTATCTCAACTTCCTTACAATTTTAATAATCAAATGAGAATGATTAGTATTTTAAGGGTTCTAAATGGGTCTGTTCTAAACCATTTAACAAGAGAAGAAGGAAAGTAGAGTGTCTTCTGAAATTTGAATTTTAGATAAAAGATTAATCATGGTTTTAGTTAAAGGGTGTCCCATAGATCATATTTTGGACATATTCATATTTAATTTATGTTATCTGAAAATCCTATTTCACAAGAAAGATTGCAATGCATCTCATAGCTGCTATGTTGTGGAAAGCTGTTTTTATTTATTTGTTTGTTTTTATTTGTTTGTTTTACTGTTTAACCCAGTGTTTTACAATACCAATATGCACAAAGAATATTTTCTTTTTTCCAAACCTAATCTTCTGTGGAACATAATTCTAAGGACAGACAGTGTGAACACTTTTCATTTAAAATGAGCATAGGTTTATTTGCATGTTTTCTCTGTACTACAGATTTCTTTTTTAACATTCCTAGTGGCAGTTAATAGTGTATACTGCACATACTGCTTGGTTCATGCTCAATTTTTCACTCTGTAACAAAGTTACATTTTGTACCAAAATAATATGTTAACTCCTTAATGACAAGGACTGAATATCATTATTCATTTTTCTAAGACTTATTTTAGGCATAGTATATATTCTTGACATGATGCTTTCTCTGCAAGAAGATTTAATTCTAACTCCTTGTTTGGAAAGCCAATTTTCTCCTCTAAGGATCCAACACATACCAGGATCATACTTGGTTTGTACAGCATTACATCTTTGTTGCTCAGATTGTCTACCCTTTATTCTTTTGCCTTTGGCGTTCTGTTTCCATTTCTCTGTAATATTTTACTTACTATACATAAAGAAATGTAATAATTTGGAGATCAAATTTTTCTTTTATACATTTGATAATGGCAACACTTGAATCGTCATTGTTCAGCTGACAATATGAATGCTTCTTTATATTCATGCAGGTCACATCATTACACAGCAGTTGGCCACTTTGTTGTTGTTATTGTTCTTCAGTTTGGAAAAGGGAAGCAGGTGTCTTGCTTGTACTGATTGTAACACTAATGATATAGACAAAGGAACATCCCGTGGGCCAGCTGTGCTTAGGGAAAGGCTCTCAAGTCAAATAATGGAGTATAATTTATCTGTTGAAGAATAAAACTGACGAGCTTGTAGGTATCTGCAGTTTTCCAGTGCTCAGTGAGTCATCTGTGTTCAGTTTCTATTTCTGTGTCACAATTCGTAACTCCCAGAGGAAAGACTTGACTCCATGAAAGACAGAGAGAATAAACACCACAGTCATATAAAACAGCTGTAGCAGCCTTGACTTTAATTTTCAAAGTGACTTTTTGATTCAGAGCATTTACCATATATTTCCTTTTTATTCTACAAATAACTTTCTTGTCAACTTTTACATCTATTCATTTGGGCTCTAAAGAAGAAATTAAAATAAAGAGCTTGTTCTCTAAGTTGATTCCCAAGTGCTATTACGAAGTATTGCAGGTTTAATAAACATGCCCAATAAAAGCATTCTCCACTTTGCTTCAATAAATGGAGAGTTTTCCTATGTCCTTGACTAGAAGATGTTCTCCTGTCTTTATACTTTCAATTTATACCATTTTGTTATATGTGCTGATAAAGGCTTTTTTTTAAGTCTATACATTGTGAATGCAATCCTTTAAAATGAAAATACTCAATTGAAGCCCTTTCTAGGACTTACAGAGAGATGATCTTAAGTGACAATCTATGTTTCTAGCACCTATCTGTTTTTAATTTAATTGCCAATTAGGTTTACTCCAGTTTACCTAGTAAATTTCTCCACAACAGTGTATTTATTCAAACTCTGAGCAAAATGTAGATGGCATTCAGATGTCAAGGCCTCTTGCATGACTGAAACAAACTTTTAATGCATTTTTTAGTCATTTTTGTAGCACATGATTGAAGTCAAGAAAAAAAGCCAAAGAATAGTTTGACAGTTTCCACTCATGTACACTAAAAACATAATATACTTCTACAAGATTTGGGCTATTACAGACCTTAACATGCAATGTGACCTTGATCTGAAAAACATGTTTGGTTAGCCCAGAAACTTAATCATAAGAAGTCATAAGTAGAATCCTTCTTCTTTACTGCCCTTTTTCTCGGACCAGAAAATTTATTGCTTGTGGGACAGGTAGGATATGAACAATGGTCCAAATAGAGTCCAGGGTTATCTCATCTGTGTGAAAACTGCTGCTGAAAATCGATGTGACCTCTGCTACACTGTCATACCAGTTCCCACCCTCTGTGTCCTATTTGTCTTTTGGTAGAGCTTAGATCTCTGTGCTGTCTCTATGTGTCTCTCTTGGGCCAGATTATCAAAATGAATCATTGCCTGCATACCTCTTATATTTCTATTTATTTTCCCGGAGTTGACTAGGTCTGATGAAATATGGTTCTTTTTGCATTTGATCTTCACTGCAGCAAGCAGCACCTAATTCAGCTGTGTCTATCTCTTTAAAGAAGAGTAATACTATTTTGAAACTTCAATCTACTGTACAGTAACATTACAAACTATAGACCATGCAACCTGTCTTCATAATCAATAGCAATTTTCCTTTCAGCCGATTTAATGGTATTTCTTTCATCTTCAAGTAGAAGATTTCTAGTGATTTTAATGTACTTCTAATTTTGTTTTATGCATGCTGAGTATATTGCTTTCCTTTTGAGAAAGACTGCCTTTCAGATTCTCATTCGTGAAGTTATCTGTTTGCATTGTGTAATTTATGACAAGAAATCCATTAATTATAAGTGCTGTCACTAACAAAAAATATTTATTTAAAGAATATTATGTTATCTCTGAATCAGCAAGATGTCAGTGTTCTGTTTGTTGCAATTGATTCTGAACGAATAAATCTCCTGGCATACATAAATTTATATTTTGATTTATAATCATCACTGTAAAGATGTAAAACTTCTCTAGTTATACATATTGAGAAATACTTATGAAGTCTTTCCTTTCTCTCACTTTATATGCTCACATTGGTATGATAAATATATAACAAACAAACAAAAAGCATTTCTTATCAATTGTGAAGTTTATTTAAATGCATTAATGATTTCTGCTGAGACAGGTTTTAGGATTTAGGCATTTTTTTCAGAAATGATTTCAAACAGAAACATATTTTTGCGAATGAAACTTCCATAATTCATAATAATTTGCTGATTCCTGAATGAATAAATGTTTTCAAGTTTCATACTTACAATCAGAGGATGAAGGACACAAGAAGGAGGGAGAATAGAGAGAAAGAAAGAAATAAGGCAGGGAGAGAGGACAGAGAGATTGAGATCCAAAAAGAAGTTTAGGTCAGTTGGACATATTGGTACATGCCTGCAGTCACAATGCATCAAAACTCATGAGGCTGAGGCAGAAAGATGGAGCATCAGAGACCATCCTGAGCTACATATTTAAACCCTATCTCAAAAATCTGCAGAGATTAGGGTTAATTTAATGGTTCATATTGAAGTAATTAAATGCTCTGGAAATAAACTAAAAGGTGCTGTAGAAAACATTTACCATGTAACTGTGATCAAAATTGTCTTTGTAAGGTTTTTTTAAAAGGCAATATCTGGAAAAATAATTGTTATAACTTTCTGCCAAAAATAATATTTATAGGAGAGTTTGGATTTTATTGAATCCTTTAAGACTGATAAATATACCTTCTTATAATATAATTTAAATAACTGAAAACTTTATTATTTAATATGATCACTTAACTTTGTAAACTTACTGGTCTTAGAAAAATACCAGACGTAAAGATAACCTAATGTTAAGAGAATTTTGTTAAGTGATAACCCTTTCCCATTAAGTTGCTTTTCATGAAGATTTCTGCAATTATATGCTGCAACTTTCCACATGAGAAATTCCACAGAAATATAGGATGACTGTCATATTAGTGGAATTCAAGGCTATACACACACACACACACACAAACACACAGATACACACTTTGTATACATATACATATGTATATGTATACATATACATTGGTAACAATCGAAAAATGAAGTCTGTATGACACGTTCATATACAGAAAACAGGCCAAGGCACATACAAAGCACATACAAAAACTGTAGAGCAGTTATTTCTAAACCATATGAAACTGGTGAAATATAAATTCAATTCAACCTAGTTTTTTCAGTGAGTCTATTTCAAATATATTGAGTAATAGACACTTTTTATAATCACAGAGAAGCATAATTTACAACAATATATTCAAAACAATAATTTTCAACATTTATTATACCATTACAAAAAATCAGGAACTACAATGCATAGACTTATTGAACAGTTATAATACATCTTCTATGCACTAATACTGAAATATAGTAACTGTTTGCATTGCAAGACTATCTCCCTAGGAACTTTTATCTGAATTCACACAAAGTGTTTCCATTACTAGATATAGAAGGAACTACTTCATTGTTCATGCAACTCACATAAGTGAGTGTTATCAATAATTCATACTGATAGCCAAATTTTTAGGCTCTCATGCAAAAAAATCCTGTTGTTGCTAGATATTTTTGTATTAAACAAGTCTGAAATACCTTAATAAAATATTTTATTGATGTGTCAGTATCTGAACCTAGGAGAGAATCTCATTTAAGTATCGAAGACATGGAAGATGATAATTTAAAAATAAAAGGTGAGAATAGATAGTATTTGCATTTTTCTCATAGGGAATGATCTTCAAAATTAGAATTAACACCAAAAAACACCCAAATTCCCAGCAAATAGATAATATCTAAATAAAAGTTTATATATTTACACAAAGATATTTTTTTTCAGCAGTGAAAAGGAAAAATGGCCACACATGTATAAATTTTTAATGTGATAGTAAGTGAAAATATCTCAAGACAAAATGCCATATATTGTGTGATACTATTTGTGTAAAATATCCAGAAAAGTTGAAACTTTAATGACAAAGTAGAACATCATTACCAAGAACTAGGTTGCGAATGGAGTCTAACTGCAAATATCCATAAAGAATATTTTGGAGAATTTGAGGTATCCTGAAATTGATTTGTTGTAGTGGTTAAAATATTTATAAAATTATTAAAATATAAATTATATTTAAAATATATTAATTTATTTATGTAATCTATGCCTTAATGAAGGCATTAAAGTAATTATAATGAATAGGTGGGTAGATTCATAGACAGACAGATCTGAAAGAATAAATGCTAACTTATACATCTGTTGATAGAAATCTGATTCTCTAGTTTATGGATATGACAAATTTTAGTGCCCATAATTTAATTTTAAGAAGAAAATCTTTATATATATCTATTAGAAATGACTTGATGAAACATTTGAGTTGGCAATTTGTGAACCTTCTGACATTAATTTTATCTTACAGAAGAAGTACCAGCTCAAATTCCAATGATGAAGTCACCCTTGGACAAGATCCAGTTGGCTCCTGGACAGGCATTGCCTTCTGGATTTCCTGGACCATTTATTTTTGCTGATAGTCTGTCCTCCGTGGAGACTCTGTTGACCAACATTCAGGTCAACAATATTTCTATAAACAAAATAAATGTAATACAAGACATTAGAACCTACACAAATCATTTCTTCTTTGAGAATTTAAAACGGATAAGATGAACTGCATGTCATTTGCTGTACTTTGACAGGGTCTACTGAAAGTGGCTTTGGATAATGCTCGAATCCAGGAGAAGCAGATTCAGCAAGAAAAGAAGGAACTCCGAATAGAGCTCTACAGAGAAAGAGAGATTAGAGAAAACCTGGAGAGACAACTTGCAGTTGAGCTACAAAGCAGAAGTAAGTTGAATATGTTCAATTAAATGGTGAATATTGTGTTGGAAATCATTTTCTTGCTAACAGAAACACTTTCAGGAAAGTTTGTAACTGCTAAAAATGAATGACAAACTAAAAGCAAATAGTGGTAAATAAATCACATAGCAAGAATTTTTTTCCCTAAGCGATAATGAATGGCATTGGTATTTTGGTCAGTTACAGATTTGAAAACATGCATAGTTATGGTCCTCTCATAATATGCTAAATTGTATCTGGGTATAGATATTGTTACCTGGTCTTATGTATGAAATATTTACTCTTGACTAGGCAAGGAAGCTATATTCTGGAGATATATATTCAATGAAACTCAGTCTCTCTCTTTGAGGGATTTACACTGTATAAGGCTTAACACAAGCAGAAAATTCCAAAACAAAAGTGGCAAGAGCAATCATGCATAATTTACATGGTTTCAAAGATATTAGTTAGCTTAGCTTATTGAAGTTGTGTAGTGTTAAAAGAATATCTTCTGAAGCTGATGCCTGAATCTGAAGCTTAACAAACCAGTAGTCAAAAATAAGAAGGGTATGCATGTATGCAGTTTAAGCATTGTGCATTTGTATAGGCATGGAAACAAACAGACAAAAACTCCATAAATGGGTGAATGTATACAGTTTAATTTTTGAGTAGCTTTGAGTTTAAAAAATTGCATCTGGAGAAATGATGCAGAAAGATGGGAGGAGAAGTAAGATTATGAAGAACAATTTTAACTGTGTAAATGGTGAGAATGGATTTTACCTTGCAAGTAATGGAAAATATCAGAAGGTAAGCAAGGGAAAAGTTTGGTTTTGTTTCTGTCAGATAGTTCACTCTAATGATGGGTAGATTGTTGTTGCTGTTGTTTGTTTGTTTGTTTTCAATTTTAGGCTTGAGAATATAAATACTAAATTTCTCCAGTGCCTTTCCTCCCCCTAAACCCTCCCATATAATCCTCACCTCTTTTCTTCTAATCCGTGGCCTTTTGACTTCTGTAATTTTTATTGTGTGAACATAAGTGTTTGTATATACATATATGATTCCTAAATATACCCTTTCAGTGTACATAATGCTATTGTTGGTATGTTTTTATGCACTGAACAACCAATTCATGTGCTCTACCATGGGGGAGACTACCTTTCCCAGATGCAGCTTTTCTTAGTTGAATAGTTATTTGAATCTTGCTGGGCTTTTTCCCATCCAGCTATAGATGTCAGATATTGATGCTGATTCAGGGCAAAGACTTTTATTCTTTTTCTAAATAAATCATCTGTTCTTAGTAGTGGAGCACTGGAACATTTTGGCCTCCATAACTCTACACTTAATCCTAGAACTAGAAGGCTTCAAACTCCATATAATCTAGATTGTTTGAGCTCTGCTTCCTGTGTCTGCTTCCACACTCTATTTCTGTCTTAAGGATTAAAGACATGGAACACCACTGTCATCTGAATACTGCATTAAAGATTTGTCTACATTCCATTCAGACCACACAGGCCTCTGAATGTAGATCCCTGGAATATAGACCCTTCCTAGCTTTCACACAGGCCTATTCCTCTACAACTTTGGAATATTCATTGTCTTTGTCCTTGTTCAGATCATGTGTGAGACTTTAAGAGTGTCATTTCTGATATTAGAAGGAGACACAATCTCATAGCAAACTCTTCGACCCTTTGATTAAGTTTAATGAGAGACTGGGAAGAAGAAAAAAATTCCAAATGAGTTGATTACTCTCATACAAACAGTATTAATAAGGATTAAATTAGAACAACAAATAAATGGAGACAAAGAGGAGAGATTAGAGGAATACTGAATTCGTCAAAATAGAATTAATTTTTATCAGTATAAATTCAGTTGTACACAGTATAGTATATAAACCAGACTACTTAATTTGAATACCACATAAAAATTTTAAATTCACTTTTATAAATAATTCCCACATCTTTACATTTACCACAAAACAATAAAGAGTAGCCAAACATATAATGTTAAGTTTAGTTTCTTTCCATTCCCTGATTACACTTCTTATGGAAAGATCACAAAGGCTGAAGTAACTACAAGAGTTGAAGTATGAAAGCAGAGGCACAAATGGGAGAGCAAATCTGTAATCTGAACATTTTACCAAAGACAGAAGTATCCTTCCAGTTTAGTAAAATCCACTAACATATTAATTTTAAGTATTATACTGTAACATGAAATTTATATTTGGAGATTTTTTAAATCATATGTTCAGATCAAAATAGAATTCTATTCACTATACTATTTCTAAATGTAGCCTATTAAAAACACAAGTAGCTATATAATGTTAATAATAATATAAATTATAATGTTACAGTGAAACAAAAGACAGGATTTTCTGAATAACTACTTTTATTCAAAGCCAAATTTTTACTATGGAATATGTTAAGTTCAGCACTGATTTCAATAGACTATTTTTCTGATTGAAATAATTTGTTGGTGCTGTATTTTAATAATGATGTGAATAGAATTATAGTAGCAAAAACTTTCATGATCAATTGTCCTTAAGCATCTTTCATTAAAAACAAAAGACACAATATTTTCTTTGCCTCAAAAATTCTATTTTTTCATGTTAGATTGTTGAATTTTCATTAGAGGAAAGTAGCAATGTATTTGGGTAACTGCCTCTCTTTAAGTTATTGAAAACGTATTAATATGTAAAATGAGTAAAACTAAAACCCAGGTTGTTACAACATTTAGTTCAATTGAATATATTGTATACATATAAATGCTTTTAGCATTTTAAATGTCATTTAATTCATTACTTTTATAATGTTCTTTAAAAATGGCATAGTAAGAATGTAGGTTTGCTTAGTATCTCATTATAACCCAAGACATTTTTCGAAACCAGCAAGCCTATTTGAAGATCATATTGATCTTCATTGATCAATATGATCTATTGAAGATCATATTAAGTTTCCAGAGTTTTGAAATAATTTTTACATTATGGAAGTTAAAGTTTCTCTTTGATATAGAAAGTCCTGAGATTTGAGCTAGAGTTTTTTATTCTATTCTTTACCCTTTCTGCTAACCAAAGTCTTCTTGCTGTGGTTGCAATTTTATATCTTGCTTATATAATCATTGCTGAATGTTAGTCTCATTAAGGTGTGTGTGATGGGGGGAGGTAAAAAGTTAGAGAAACAGTTTAAATGAATAATTCTTTATCTCTTCAGTTGGTAACATGTCAGAAAAATAGACACTTGTTACTCAATTTTAAAAAATAAAATAATACCTCATAAGTATATTTTACTTTTGAATTTTGAAATATAACTAGCAACAACTTAATGAACAATAGTATTTCTTAAGAGAATTATAAAATATCTAATAGTCATTAAATGTTTGGGACGTGACATGTAGACAATAATTCTCACTGCAAACTGCCATCATTGTATTCATATGTATAAGGGAGTATATATCTTAGAAATGTGAAAGCAAAAATAAGTTGATGTTGTTATTCAAGTACAGTCAACACACCATCAAATGGGTGAGAACTGAGACCAGAAGATGCTAATCATATGTTAGCTGATCAGTTTATGGCTCTCTCTGCTTTTATCCTTGTGTTTGTAATACGTAATTCATTAAACTCAGCAAGAACACTACATGAAGTAAACCTTTGCAAACTATTTCTTCGCATTTTAGGTACAATGCAAAAGCGTCTGAAAAAGGAGAAAAAAGCTAAGAGGAAACTTCAAGAAGCCTTGGAATTTGAATCAAAGCGCCGGGAGCAAGTGGAGCAGGCACTTACACAAGCTAAAGCTAGTGACAGTGGTCTGAGGATGTTGAGAGGTAATGTCTAATTAGGATGTTCGCTTATAAGGTAATCAAATGAAAACCTGAACTAAGAAAGAAAGAGAAAGGTGTTTTAAATCATGAATCAAACCAAAATTGCTCTTTCTCTGGGCAGCACAGAAAATGACAGGTAAATTCTTTAATGCAGAATGCATCAATATTGAGGTCCTCAGGGAGAATCCTTGAAGATTCTATGTAAAGGAATATAAAGGCGTACTTCAAAAGTTTTCTACTTTTATTTTAAGTTGGTAATCATCTAACATTACTTCAATTGTCTCAGACATAATTTGAAGTGAACTTTCATGTAAACCACCCCCTGACACACACAAAAGTTTTACAGCATAATCACTAGCTTGTGTAAGATATCCGAGCACAATCATAACACATTCGTTCCTCCACTTATATAAAACTACAAGTCATCATGTGACTATTGGTATCACTTGCACCTAGCAAAAACCAGTATCATCAACTATCATGTCTTACAAGGGAAAAATACACTTTAATGATGGTCACTTCGGCTTAGGTTATTATATCAATCATAACTCTATTCGGTCATCAGAACACGTTAACTGAAAAGTTTTAGTGGTTTTGTTTTCTCTTTTCATATAGACAGCTATTTTCTGAGAATACATCTTTTGATTATCAAACAATGAAAAAAGTATTTACCATGTACCTGAAAATATACTAATTACATAAATCAGTAATAGTGTATAAACTTTCTTCCTAGAATGAACAATTAAAATGTCAAAAGAAAGAGAATGAAATAGAAGTGGAGACTAAACTAAACAAAAAGCATTTCTATGTTTAGGAATGTGTGTGCGTGTGTGTGTGTGTGTGTTATATATGTATACACACATATAACACACATATGTAATATAACAGCAATTAATGAAAAATTAGTCTGTGAATTTGAAGAAGGTAAAGAAGGGGCATATGGGAGGGCTTGGAGGATGGAATGGGAAAGGAGAAATGATTGAATTATAATATAAAAAGGTTTTAAAAATTATTTAAAGATAGACAGAGAGAGAGAGAAAGAGAGAGAGAGAGAGAGAGAGAGAGAGAGAGAGATGTTTGCAGACCAAGAAAAAAATACTGCTCAGAATATTGTGTTATGTGTAGGTAACAAATTATTGGTTTGCTGCAATTTTTCTTTAGATGGAATCAGGAAACAGAACTGTACCTTAATCCTTAATGCTAATTCTTTCAGATACTGAAATTCCAGATATTGAAATAGAAAACAATGGGACTCCTCATGACAGTGCTGCTATGCAAGGTATTATAAACAGCATATCCCTTCCTATAAGTGCTAAGTATGTGATCCATGGAGAAAGAGTAGGGAAAAATTCTATGTTGATAGACTTCAGGTAAGTAAGGTGAGCTCTTCATACTATTACCTAAGAAGCAATCTAGTGTAGTCTCTAATGGAGAAAAACTGATATGATATGACTTTGAAAGCTTTTAACAGTACAAATACTTAGGAATTTCATAGATACAATGTGAGCCAAAGCTCTTTAATGTTTTATAAAAGAATATGCTTACATGCTATTCACATTCTAAAAGTGGATAAATATGTAACCTTTTACAAGCATACTATACATATGACTTTTAGACTTCACTACTTTAGTGTTTGTAAAGGACACAAGTACAATTATCACAACCTATGGATATATTATGGGTCTTCCAGACATTTTTAATATCCTTTTAATTTTGATAGCAATTTTAAAAATTTTCTAAATATAGTATGACTTGTAATTTCCAACTTGCATGATTTCAACTAATATATACAACTTTCACAATATTTTAAAATATTTAGCAATAATATAATGGATGAAAGGCGTCATTATAGATTCATGTCTGACTGCACAAGTCCATAAAAATAAGAATTACATTTAATCAGTTGAAATATTCCCATGTAATACTAATGTAGATTTTTACTTCTTTACTATTCTATAGATTGTATTTATAGTCATATTTATTGTATAAAACAAAACCTGAATATACTAAAAAATGCATCTAAGAGAATTTTTCCTTACTTTCCAATACTTATACATGAATATGTTGTTTACTGAAGAATTAAGAAATAGGTGCTTTTCTGCTTTAAGATTTTATCTCCATAAAGGCAACAGAAGGAATGTGGAATGTGACTATGCTACTGGGTAGCTTCAGAAAATTTAGAAACCTGTATTTGTGTAGTTTTGAAAGTCTTTTTGTAAAACTAGAACCTTCAGAACTTATGGGCCTTCTGATAATGCTTGATTCTGCTGCACCTGAATAGCCTAAATGTGCTAATTTCTTTAATTGTGAACAACATACATACTTAGCTTGTCCAACATTTTAAAGGTCACAAAAAAAGTAAATTAAAACGTGATTAACTGGCTAGTTCATTAATAAAGTAAGTGCCACTATTAGTGGGCCCAATGACTGAGGTAACTTATATGTCTTGTTACTATTAGGAATGAATAGTCTGAAGTGTGATGTGCTTTATTTACTCATTTCTGAAGCAGTAACACACAGACACACACAAAATCTTTAAGAAGCCCAAGGTTTGGCTGTGCACCTAATTTGAATGGGATATAAGATTAGTGTTAAAACTGAAAGAAGAATCCAAACACAGTCCTAGTAGATATTTATCTACATAATGATTTGTCCTTGTATCTCTATCCAAGCCATTATGGTTTAATTATTTTTAGGTGATAGAAATAACCTTTTTCCCAACTCCAAAATAAATATGATAAATAGATTTTGAGTTGTAATAAATTTACTTAATATAGTCACATACATAGAAGTAGATCCATCTTGTATTCACATAATAGCTTTGGAATATTAATTTATACTTAGAGAAGCATACATTTTATATTGGCTTTCCCTGAACATGTTTTTACTAAGTTCATTAAAAATGACAGAATCAAATGCAATATTATAAGTATTGAAGAACTATATTTTAAAACAAGAAAACTATTTGCAAAATAAGAATACAATTGTTTGCTTAGTATTTGTGGCCAACATTGTACATGTATGATAAAATATATAATTTAATAATTCCTCATTGAATTACTGAACATATAATTTTAAACTGTATCAAATGGCATTCATAATAAATATAATAAACACTAAATGTGTATATTCTCCCCTTTTTTAACCCAATATTTAAGCACTATACATGATAAAACTTTCATCATTAATTTATGTAAGACTAAAGTTTAAAAAAATTTTCAAACACCAAGTTTAGAAAATGAAATCTCATGTTAAAATGATATTAGAATCACAAATATCAAAATGAGAGTTTTAGACCATTTATCCTAGCAAACTCCTATAATTCTAGTATGGAAGAGGTAAAAGAAAGTATATATCTGTGTCTTCCAGACCAGCCTGCTCTACACTGTGAGCTCCAGAGCAGTCAGGACTACATAATGAGACACTATATCCAAACAAAAATAATCTGTCGTGTTAGAAGAATAGATAAATGAAAATATGATCAGAATTAATCATATATATAGTTCACAGAATAAGTCAAGTCTAATAATTACAGAGGATACTTAATCATTTTAGATATTCATAATTGAAAGATTAATTTTATCTTCATTCACAAACTTTAAAAACTGTAATGCCTGAAAACATGAAATGCAAGCTTAACTATTATTTTTCCATTCTTACTAATAATTTTTATATGTTATAGTTTCTTTTTTATTTATCTTGAAGTGTTTACATATTTTCACCTCCCTGCCTTACTCGCTTTTGTATCTTGGAAGATTACTTCCTTTCTTTGTTTTTGAGAATCAATTCATGCGTGCCAATACAATGCCATTGCCAAAACTCATCTGCATCACAGGAAACAGTTCAGGCTTCATTGATGTCCTTTCTCTTCCTATTGATGGTAGCTCTGCTGGATAGAAATCTATCATTAACCTAGTGCTCTCTCTTTGAAATTCAATTAGTTCCACTGTGACATCTTCTTAAGAAGATATAAAGGGAACTTGGTAAAATATTGTATGACCATTCTGAGAAGCAAAACAAATGTATCCAGTTTTAACATAATGTCCACGTATATTTGAATAGAGACAAACTATTAAGGATTATTCTATCTTTTGTAAGTCTCATTGGCTTATTTCATTTCCAGTGCTCGTTGAATGTCATTTGACAAAGAAGGTAACACAGGTAACACACATAGACAACCTTAATAAAAAGAATTTTGTATTTCAGCAGTCTATGATTATATCTCCACCTTAAGATTCTCAGGTGGTCAACAATGAGTAAAGTACTCACTCTAGTGATTATGGCCATAACCTAAGGAGCCGAATTTTTCAGAGGAACATATGAACAAATGTGCTCCAATTTAAATTCCTCTAACTCAGCTGGAGACCTGGAAAACAGCACATCAAACAACTTATCAGCCAATCTCTGCTTCACATAAAATAAACATACCAGGTGTCACTAAGTGTACCTTCTGATCAATGATTTTTGCAAATGACCTTTAAGGGGCATTTATGTGGTGCATTTTTGCTGATAAAAGCAAATTAAATTAGCACAACTACAAGTGAGATGATAAAAACTAAAACTGAACAGCAGTACCATTAGCTAACAAAGTAATATTTTCTCTTTACTGCATTCTGCAATTTAGTTATTATCCTATTGGAAATCTAATTATAATCCTTTTACTCCCCAGTCAAACTTCACAGTTTTTGCAAGCTTAGCACTGACAAGTGATTTCATTACATTTGATTGCTGGTGCCCAGATTGACTTAACTTCACTTGGAGACCTAAAAGCCCTCTCAGTTTCTCAGATTCCCTGTTTGCACATTACTGCAACAGCTCCTTTAATTAATTAGCATGAACAGCAGTAACATGAACTGCTGAACAGAAAATAACATCATTTTATGATCGCAGGGAGATTTCTCCTTTTGCATGTTTATACCTTAGTTAACTTTTGTATGACTATATTTCATTGTTAAGAGTGACTGGTAGAGTTGATAGTGCAAGTTTCTTAAATGTAAAAACTGACATCATTATCATCTTAATAACAATAGGAAAAACAGAGGATATGAAGCTCCTAAATTTTAGATAAAAGTCAGCAATATATATGAACTTTTGAATCATAAAATCAAACACTAGAAGTGAATGCAGAAGAGATATCATATAAAGTGCAAGGGCATTATGTCCTACTGTGTCTGTGCCTGACAATTATTGGTTTGCAGATAAAGAAAAGAAAACACACAAAATGTAAAGAGCTGATTTTTGCAAGTGAAACACCTCTATGAATACTTTTTACATTTGCTTACATCTCAACATGCTTGGCTAATGGAAGCTGATTGAATGACAATTTTTTCTGGTATTATTTTATAAATGCAAAGGAATTTTCAATAATTTCCTTTCATTTTGTGACCAAAACCATTAGCCGATATTAAATTCAGCGTAAGCTAAAAAAAATTCAGCAAAATTATAAAATGTTGTGTAAAATAAGCTTACTAAATTATTTTTCTTCTATCTAAGCAGTTTTAGTTCAAAAAAGAAATGTAGAAGCTTCTTCAGAATAGAGACTGACTGTAGCAGTATGCTATTGGTGATTCAGCAATAAAGAAAAGAAGACATTGTCATAGATGCAAACTCTGTCAGACTCCAGCAGAGGAAGCCACCTGTCATGGCAAACAGTATACTGAACAGTGGAACCCCAATTGTCTGACCTCAGGGGTTTTATTGACACAAAAGCTTCAGGTGTTTCACTGATATAAAAACTCTGCCCTCTCTTGGCTTTGCCAGAGAGCAGTGAACATATACAGATCATGAGGAGTCAAGATTCTTTTACATAAAGCTAACACCTGTAGACAATACAAAATGCCAAGGCCTGTGCCCCTCCTCCCATAACAATGCACAAAACAACCATTCTAAATACAACTAGAAGTAAACTTCTTCAATAACTGACAACTCAAATATATAAAATTTATGATTTAATTTTAATAGAATACCCTAAAGATGGCAATGAAAAATGAAAAAGCAGCATGCCATTTGACTGAAAAGGGGGAAGATAAAATAACCACACAATCCAGAAAGTTTCAGTTCTTCTGGAACTTGAGTTACATGCAGTTGTGAACAACTAGAAATAGGTTTTGGGAACTGTACTTGAGATCTGTGGAAGAATAAGAAG
This sequence comes from Cricetomys ansorgei, assembly GCA_026225945.1. NCBI lineage: Eukaryota > Metazoa > Chordata > Mammalia > Rodentia > Nesomyidae > Cricetomys > Cricetomys ansorgei. Next base: position 903,815 of record JAMJFZ010003015.1, on the reverse strand, counting down.
TGCTCTTACCAGCCCCTATTTTTTTAAAAAAACAGAAATCACCCTACCATTATATTTAATCCATACATACCTGAAGATTTATTGAAGAAAGAATCATTGATCATGTTTCACTTTGATTTTCATGTTTTAAACTTATGAAATAAAATATGTAGTGTTTTCATAGAAAATTCTAAGCATGCCAGCCCCCACTTACTACTTCTAAAAGACAGAATTATTATGACTGCCACTTGTATATACAGTGGTTCTGTGCCAATATTTTTTATCATTCCTTAATATGAAATTTATACATTAATATTTGAATAGTGGAAAAGAGAAAGAAAATTCATAGTATTATTCAGCAATGTGATTTTTTGTGTTAGTTTCTGACAACAATTTGCCCTAACAAGATTATCCTTATGTGGTTGTTTAAAAATGTGTGATTGGCTAATTTTGAAAGTATAGCACTAATGCAAGTGAATTTAGATTGCTTGCTATTGGCAAGGAGAATGAATACTGGCCCTGTGACTAATTGCCCTCCTTATATGTCACTATTAACCAATGTTTCTAATAGTTAGCTAGCTAGAAGATTTAGTAGAACTAAACTATTAAACTATGCAGTGAAGCTCATCGTGATCTTTCCTCACTTTGTAGTTAAGATTATCTATAACCAACTGTAACTTAATAAACACTTGCAAGTTCAGTTTGTAAATGCTGGGATATTAGTTGCAGAAAAAGACAAATGTGATACACTTTTCTATTTAAAGCTGTGAGGAGTAGCAGAAATAGTAATAGAATTTTTTTGTTATCAAAGTCACATCACACTATCACCAGAACATTAGTTACATAATTATGAACGGAGATTTCCTCATTCTTGGGTTTTAGTATAAAATTTATATCTCTTTGATCTAGCAGACTTGTTTCTCATTTATAATAGTCACACAACATTTTATATTGGAAATGAAACTGACAATAAAGAAAATATAGTTTAGAATTTATACACATCTCATTGATCCACTAAGCTTACATTTTATATTTTCAATACTTGAAAATTAACATTGGCATTAAACCTAATATAATGTTGTGATCTTTTTGTCAGGAATGCAAATGATTATCAAAGCAACATTTTCTCCCCTTCCTCAATTAACTTTCTAGAAAACATAAATTTCCTGACAAATATTTCTTACTTATCTCTCTATTTTTCAACAAATGTTTGAGTGCTTTAATTATTCGTAAACTATTAGGATAATTAAATTTGATATAGATCTTAGCAACTATGAACAATTGTTTAGTGAGTAAGCACCACCTAAAATAGAGAGAACTAATAATCAACCCTTACAATCTCCTACTAACTGCATTTTAATTTTCGTGAGGAATATTGGATATTTTCATTATAAACATTGTGTAAGCTCTAGTTTAATATTCTTCCATCACTTCAATTTTTATTCTTTTCCATATTTCAAATCATTTTAGACAAAATTCTTTAATTTTTAGCAGTCAAGCTAAATAATATAAGTAGTATAAGCTAAATAAATATTAGTAGTAGCAAAGTTAATTATACTTTTAAACATATTAATTTTTTTCTATATGTCTTCACATAAAAAGAAAACAAATTTAACTTTTATAAAATGTTTTACAATTTCTGTATTTGAGTGAGAAGTGAATTATAGCTAAGCCTTTAGATTATTTATGTTAACTTCATAGAAAAAAATAAGCATCAGCTTTCAAAATTGCTCTCTACAGGAAAATTATAAGAGAGTATGACATTCTGCATGTGACATGCATGTTTCAAGTGGCTCCTGACCTAGTTTAATAACTCATATACACCAGCTTTTAATTATTTGCCTTCCATTTCCCTTCTGTAAAGCAGAACTCAAGTGCTTTTAAAATTCTTCATATGATTCAAAAATTGCCAATGTCTTTTAAACGTGTGTTTATTGCAATTTTATAACTGGTGTGTAGGAAAAATGAAGTTGTTTATAATGCACTGGTTCAGTAGCCAGGTTTTCTCAGTTAATAATTATCTATCTCAGTACTAATCATTAGAAGTCTTCCCACCTCTCTCCATCCTACTTTCTCATCAAGATGTCTGATCCAAACTCTGACACAAATGACTAGAAATTGTCATTACTGCTATATTCTATTAAATATACATGAAGTAAGCATTTGGGCTTTTATGTAGTTTTCAGAAGAGGTGAAATATTTGACATGTAAGTAACAACTAAAACATTCTGTCAAACATGGAATTTTCATTATGTAGTTATAGTACACATATCCCTGTACATTTCCCTCAGTGAGGAAGAGAGCTTTTCATACCCTCTTTGTAAAATAAGTCATGCAAGGGCTATAGTTTTTAAAATGGTGAAAAATATGTACTATATTCATTCACAAAATCAGAGTGACTCCTGAAAACATACATAGAAATAACACTATCTAAACTGAGCAGGCAGTATTTATGTATTTAGGAATATGTATGTATATACATATACATGGATGTATGTAACAATAATTAATGAAAAAAGAAGCCTTAAATCTGAAAGAGTTCAAGTAGGGGTAGGTATGGGGGAGGGTTTAGAGGGAGGAAAGGGAAGGAGAAAATTATGTAACTATAATCTCAAAAACATAAAATAAATGAATTTTTGTTTGTTTTTTGAGACAGGGTTTCTCTGTTGTAACTCTGGCTGTCTTCGAATTCACTCTGTAGACCAGGCTGGCCTTGAACTCATAGAGATCTACCTGCCTCTGCCTCATGAGTGCTGGGATTAAAGGCATGCACCATCATCACCCAACCAAGAAATGATTTTTTAAGCGATCAAGAAATGCTTAAATTCTGTTCTCCTATCATTTCCAGAAAGAGGGGACCTCTAACTTGCCTCTGTTTTGATTCAAACATGAGTCTCATTTACTACAAATAAGAATGTGAAATGGTTATTATTTTAAGAAATTTGTTGTTTTAAGTAACATTCTAAAAATAATATGTACATGAACAGATGATGTCATTTGCATTTTCTCCATAGATATAGAATAAATCAAATCCTATAGCATTTTATCATTTGAATTGATTTTCAGTGGTCTACTTTCCTACTTTAACGAAGTAGGGCCATATTTATACTAACTACAATCCAACTTAAATTCACTAGTGTTGTTTAGTGAGAATGACATGCATTGAATTTTTTTCTACAAATGAAATAAGGTTCATACAATTAATTTTACATTTAATTTGAATGTGCCAAGGACAGAATTATATTGCTTGTATGCCCACATTATTTTATCTTTTATTCAGGATAGGGAAAAATCACCCATCAGTCATTATTCTGATGTCAAATAATGTAGTGCTCATTTGAACCCTAGAAATATATTAATAATAGAGCAACTTAAGGAAACACTGGATGTAGTACTTTAACTCATTTAATATAAGCATGAATAGCTCCAAAACAAAGATCCATGTAATCTAGTTTCCCTGTGATGAAGCTTATTAGTGCTTAACGAGTCTGTTTTGTTTATATATGTGAGTGATTGATAAGGATACACATGAAAGGAAACATTAGAACAGTGTAGAAAAAATCCTAAGTGCATTTTGCTCAAAACTTAAATTACACCTCTGAAGATATTATAGACACTCACTTGGTAACGTTCCAAATGAGCAGTTATTTTTAAGTAACCATCCTTCCAGGAAGGAAATCTGATCTAGAAGGAACACTGCAACGTTTTCCAGAAATTTTTGCCAAAACAGACAATGGTATGGATCTTTACTGATGTTCTAAACAGTGAAGACAAACAAAAAACTCACTAAATGCCTTGCTTATTAATCCAGGGATGCATTTCAATTCAGGTTGTAAAGGAATAGAGCATGCTTAAAGGGCTCATAAGCATATTTCAGTTGGTGACTATCATTTAGACCATGTTTATATCGTCAATATCACCCACAGAGAATAAAATTAAGTTTTACTGTACATCTACAGTTTTGGTCATTTTTGTGAATTTCATTTTTTAAATGAAGCTTCCATTAAAAGATAAAGCTATTAAAGTTAAATATGTAATGTACACATATTTATCCAAGTGCTAAATATTAATATGTACAGTTTGGATTCTGTTTGTTGGACTGACATTTTGACCAGGTCTTATTGTTTTTTTTTCTTTTTTTCTTTTTTCTTTTCTTTTCTTTTCTTTCTTTATTTCTTCCTTTATTTCTTCCTTCTTTCTTTCTTTCTTCCTTCCTTCTTTCTTTCTTCCTTCTTTCCTTCTTTCCTGTCTCTCTCTCTTCCTTTCTTCCTTTCTTTCTTACTTTCTTCCTTCCTTCCTTTCTTTCTCTTCCTTTCTTTCTTCCTTCCTTCCTTCCTTCCTCCCTCCCTCCCTCTTTCTTTCTTTCTTTCTTTCTTTCTTTCTTTCTTTCTTTCTTTCTTCCTTCCTTCCTTCCTTCCTTCCTTCCTTCCTTCCTTCCTTCCTTCCTTCCTTCCTTCCTTTCCTTTCTTTCTTTCTTTCTTTCTTTCTTTCTTTCTTTCTTTCTTTCTTTCTTTCTTTCTTTCTTTCTTTCTTTCTTTCTTTCTTTCTTTCTTTCTTTCTTTCTTTCTTTCTTTCTTTCTCTTTTGTTTTCTTTTTGCAGCCTGAACACTGATGCCGGAACTCAAAATGATCATAGACATGGATAGGGTGCTGTAGCAGTTACCTGCTTACCTAGTGTTGTGATTCTTTAGATTTCTTACTCAGATTCTTTTGAAATATGGAACATTCAATTACTATTTGTTAATAACTGAAGAATAGATCCTTGAACACATAGGAACAGTGTGCTAGTGTGTATGGTCTTTCCAAGTTTTAGAGGCAATCAGAATGATGGCTGAACTTGATACTTTATAGTTTCTTTACTTGTCTTTGAAGGACATAGTATTTCATAGTACTTCATAGTACTTCACAAACATTGTCACATTTATCCACATGGCAGGTTTGTACTGTGGTAAGTAGGTGGAACAATTTTGAAGATGGATAAAATGCTATTTCTAGAAATGTATGTGAAAAAATAAAATGTAGAAACACCTACTTTTAGCTGTGCTTATTATGGAATAATATGGAATTTATTCCAATATGGAATTTAACAGGTCCTACATTAGTAGACAATTTATTGGAACAAATGATTAATATTTGTTGTCATGGCATGAGAGCTACTTTTCTAGAAGAAAATTTGCCTTATTTGTTCTCTAAGAAAACAGAGAGCTTTGGTTTCTATATTGTGTCACGTTTGCATTTTCCTTTGAACTGGTCATGGTGGAGCACATTATTTACTCCCTTGCTATTAGCACATTAGCTTTAAAGAAGACAATGATAAGAAGTGATCTCCAGCCTACTAAATATGCCTCCTTTATTCTTTCTTCCTCATTTCTACCCCAAATCTTGCTTCTTCTTTATTATGCTAGGTACAGAAAACTGAAATAATTATAAGAACAAAAACTACAGACACAAGAAAGGAGAAAAGCAGACATGAAGAGTAATTCACATTATGAATGTTTCAACTATTCACACTCTGATCTAAGCACAAACAAGGAACTAGCATTTTCAAGAGGTTTATAAATGGTTCATTTGGCCTGAGTTGCTCAGGAAATGTCCTGAAATATTTTTAACAGCTTACTTATTAAAGACCTAGCCATGAACCAATGATATATAGCTATTACTATTTTTACATTTCCTAAGAATCTAATACATCAGTACTTGACTGGTCAAAAGCATTTAATGACTCTTCTCAAGTGTTGTCATTATACCAGCAAAATCTTATTCATTATGGAGTATCTACCCTAGATTTAAATTCCCTCATGATAACAGTTCTACTTATGCAAAATTATGTGTGTATGTGTATGCATGTATATATATATATATGCATGTGTATATGTATATATATATATATACATACACACACACACATATATATGTGTATATATATATAATTTCTTTTGGATTGACCACCAAATTTAAATAATCTTAAAGTAATACATTAATTCATATCAATATGATGTATCAGCTCTTTCACATCCTGAAAAAAATTTTCTAAGATAAAAAATTTTGCTTTTTTGTACCTTTGATGATGCACACAAGATCTGCTTGTATATAATATGTAATGTTTCAGCTGACTGTATCAAAATAATACCAACTTAGAAACAATTTATAAAGGATGAAATAAAATATTTTGGCAATATCAAATATATGAATTGAATAGTTATGATTCATGATTAAAGGTATAACATCCAGAAACATTTCTTCACAATATAGACCAAGAACATGTATTGAATGATACGGAAAATTCAGTTGCATTTTTAAATCAGGTAACTGAAAAATACAGTAGTGTCTTCTTAGCTATTTTAGTTGAACAGGAGGAATCTTCATGTTTTCCTCAGGCTTTTTTTGACTTGTTTCCCCTCTTCATGACATTTGGTTTTAGTTGTTCCTTTCTATAAACTTTAGGTGTATAACACAGGAGGCAAGTGTCACACTTGCTGGATTTGAGAGAGTGTAGTGCAGCAATAGAAGGATTAATTCAACCTATTATCAGAGGGTGTTATATATGGAGAAGACCGTACCAGCTACTGTGCCACCCTAAGTCAGACAATTCTACATTAAGGGAAGGATTGTAAAAACCTTTATTTTTACTTAAAATACTGTCATATTTGTATGTATGTAATTCCCCATTTTACCCATCAGATAAATATTAAAGAAGCAAACTAACTGCAAGCTCTCCCCAAGTGTCAATATATGTCCCTACTTAAGAGTTTCTAAGCACCTAACATTCCTCTGGAGAAAAGTCTTTCATTTCTTCCCTTAATCTATAATCATGTTTACATACAGAATGCATATGAGACCATCTCTGTTTGATGTTCAAGTATAAACCCTCTTAAAAATATGAAGCAGTCAACTACTAATTAGCTGTTGCCTATTCCTAATGAAGTGAGCATGGAAGATTTAGATTAAAATTCAGCTACAGCTCTCTTCTGTTTATGGTTCCAGATGTTTTTGTTTTATCTAGGAGTTTACTTTGACAGCTACTACTAAATGATAAATCACTCATATTACAGCTGAAATGCATTTTGAAATTGAAATGTGGCAAACTTTGAGATTGTTCCAAGGAACAGTGTTAATTACCAGGTCAATAGTTGTTCCTTCCATATAATCAGTCTCTATTGGGATATTCAACACAGTAACTGAAGATGTCTCAATATTATAGAATATTCCACACTGGATACTACTGTGCTTAAAATCTGGAGAAGAAGTGTTACTAATGGCCCCTCAATTTATTATATACTGGTTAAAACAATAGATTTACATCATAATTTTGTCTTCTTTGGTAGCCTAATGTTTCTTTTGCTTTGCAAGCTGATGTGGAAACTATTCCTGATAAGCTTTGTAAGTGAGCACACTTAATGAAAGTTGTGGGCAGATATGTTTGTATCTTATAAAACAGATACTAATTAAACAAGTAAAGTGAAAGATTTTACAAAAACTGTTTTTCCAAAACACAAACAGAGATTGTCTTCCTGTTACTTCTGTGTGTATATAACTTTTTAGATGACATGGTTTGTTTGAACCTTGCCTTCAAATTTGTAATGTTAACAATTTGTACTGCATGATTCAAGCTTTACTATTATTGTATAAGTTTCAATCCTGGTAAAAGTCACTGGCATTTGATGTAGATGAACTTTCCATTGATATTAAGACTGTGTGTACAGAGGATGAGGTAGATTGCACAACTGAGCAACTAATTGGTCAACATCATCACAGCAATTTGAACTACTTGGAGGCTTGGACTTCATTACACTGCTCATACTTTATATCCAAAAGACTAGTCTAAACACATTTCTGGTGTTAAAGATTAGCAAACAACTTTTAAATTTTTTAAAAAATGTTCTGGTCCCTGGAAAATTCCAATTAATTCCATGAATTTCTTGGGCATATGTATATTTACATTCTAGTAAAGCCCAACATTCTAGCTTTTCTAATTAACACAGAATTCAACTCTTTTATTCTTCTGTTACTCCATATCTCCTTGATTTTTGCTTGTGAAGAATTTCCCACAATTTCCTAATTTACCTAACATTATCTCTTCTATTCAGAAGAAAATAAATTATTTAGAGTTTTCACATACTTTCTTCCTTTCCACTCCAAGCCTTTTCCTATCTTAGATAAGGTTTTAAACAGTATCAGTCAAGGATGCTAATTCATGCTTCCTTCTACAGGAAGAGAGCACATTGATTCGAATAGAATGAATTTTAAGTGTTTCTTGAGCACAGATAATGGATTTGTGCTGATTTATGGACACATTATTTTCTGCATCCTCTTCTGTAACCAAAGGCAAAATTTTGTGTTTCAGCTTGCTAAACATGGAAGTTATTATAATGGGAAGAGTAATTTTAAGCCAAAAGAGGCAGAATAGAATTTTGTTTTAATTCTCAATATAAAACTTTACCTATATCAAGCAAATGCTAACTATCAGGTGATATGGACTCTATATTACAAATATTTAAAAAATACATTGGTTTTACCACTTAAAGTTCAAATGATATTGAGAACTACTCTCCATATGGTGTGCAGAGACTTAGGTTTAACCTGGGGAAAACGTACAAAGCTGTCATTATTTTAGGGCCAAACAATGTAATGTCTTTCCTTCTGTTTTGGTAAAACACAGAGACTTTAAGTGAAACATTTATGTACAAAAGGAAAAACAAGTATAGATCTTTATAGACATTATAAAATAGTTTATGAAAAAGTTTTTTATCAGTTTTCCATGTCTTCAATGTTGTGCAAAGAAGAGCTGTAGAGTGAATTTTACTTGAAGGATCTTTGAAAACTGACACATTAACATATAGAGACATTAAATTAAATTTACCAATACTATATCAATCCTGTTACATCAAATCATTTTAGGTTTCTGAAGATAGACAGACATTTTTTTAACTTTCATACCTATCAATGATGTTCCACAGAACTAGCATGTTTTCTTTTTTTTTTAAGGAGGTAACTATTACTGTTTAGCAATGACACAACAGTTGTATTCAACATGAAGAGTCCTCACTGGATTACATTAAATAAAAATGCTTGTGATTCCAATATAACTCTGAAAATATCCATCATAGAGTTATTTCAGTTGTCTTTATCAACAAAGATCTGCTTACTGAATCATCTTTTCTGTGCTACATTAAGGAAAAGAAACATGTATAATTTAAATGCAATGATGTAAACTTTGTCCTTGCATTATATTGAACAATTTAAGAACATGAGCTAAATCTTTATGACTAAAGTAACTTGACCATACTTGATGCTTTTTTTAATGCACATTTCTGCTTGGCTTTTTGTCTTTCAAAGAAAGTAATATTGTAGTATCTTAGAGACTAGAAACTTATATGTATGGTTTCTCTGTTCTACCATATGTTAAGTTAAAGTACAATTTTGTTTAAAATGTACTTGTTAAACTTAAGCATAAATAAAAGCATTTTGACTTTGTCAGTTATCATTGAATTTTTATTTTCATATTGCCAATTGCTATCATTGAAGTATAAAGCAAAAACATTACAAATCAAAGTTTAGAAAGCATGAAGATGTTTTTATACTTTTCTTTAGTGTTGCTTTGCTAAAAAATATGAACCCAAATTTTCTCCATTTCAGATGTTTAGAATGGCCAGTATTCTTGTTTTCAATTGTTTTAGTGACTCACACTATATTGATTCTGCCAGAGTCTGTATGCTTAGTGATTCTCCATCCAGAATGGAGGATTGTAATCAGAAGTAGAAAAATGTCATGAATGAAGAACGAGGAAATCTTCTTCATATATTTATTTGGAAAACGTTCTTCTAGACCATTTCCATTGGAAACTATCTGAAATAAAACCATGAACACACATACACACACCACACACACACAGACACACACACAGAGTTATAGGTTCATGCACACCTATATCAAGAATATACTACACACACACACACACACACACACATACACACACACACACACACACACACACACACACACACACTGCATGCTTCCTGGAAATTTCTTCATACGTACTCAATATTCCTGGTGTTTATACATTTGAGGTGAGGTTCTTCATTACCACCTTGGCTGGCTCATCTAGCTCCAAGTATACAAGTCATAATGTCATATAACTATAACCCAAGAATTTGAGTGCTGAGGTACGAATGTAATAAATGTGAGGCCAGCCTGGTTTACATAGTGAGTTCTAAGCTAACAGCTGTATATGATGAGATCGTGCCTTTTGTTTTAAGCACTAGAACATTTTTATTAGTGCTTAAAGAAAAACATCTATGGTAGACAAGCTGTAAATCTCAGCAGCTACCAGGAAGAGGTATGCCCTATGCAACTGAAGAAGTGGGTTAAAAAATCCATGCGTTTTAAGCAGGAGTGGAGGTCAGACTCATCACAGACAAGTCACCGCATCACAGAGACTGGAGATTTAGAAAAGGTGTAACAGATCTCAAAATGTTGATGAAAACCGTATGTTAGGGGACAAGTGCTTACAAAAGACATATAAACAACTGAAGCAAAGATACTTTTTTTTTTCTGAATAATAGTGGCAAGTTAATGAAACTGCCTGGCTACAGCCCAATAAGCTACTAGGGGCAGGGTTTGTGGGAAGAAAAAATACGTTATTTCATTAAAGAACTAAATTATTCTGCCTGTATGTTCAGCATGGATTCAGGTGAACCTACCTCCTTAGGGTCATCCTTTGACCAGGTGATTTAACTGGTCCAATTGCAGTGTTAGATGTCCAGCCTGGCATTTTCTACTGTTTTCTCCAGAATGCAATCTCTACAATGTGTCTTTATTACAACTCTAACATTTCCCTCACTGAAGGGAAAGCCTGCAAATCAATTATGAATCAGATCATGAATGAGAGCTTCAAAAATCTCTGACATCTCTAACCTCTGGCATAGATGCTACTAAGAGGTCCAAGGATACTTTGCCTTTAGCCAAGAAAGAAACTGGCCACTTTCCTTTGAGGTGGTTTAACTATCTAGTTAATTACTCCCTCCATGTTTTCATTATTTCTTGGTGACCCTTATGGCCATTACAAAGTTTGGTCAGTGTCTGATCTGAATTCTTATTGCTGAATGGGTGCATAGGATGTGGGAGTTACAGTACCCCTCCACAGGGCCCATCAGTATATACCCAAAAGTATATCAGTGCATCCATGATTTTATTTTTATAACTTCTAGGAAGAAAAATAAGTCCTTGACTTGTCACTGGAAAGAGATGTGAAGGAGAAGTAATGGTAAGAGTTATTGGCATTACTAGTCATAGGCAGGGAACTGGTAGAAGTCAGAATAAAATATTTTAAATGTCCAAATCAAAGTGCATTATAATCTCTTGATGGACTCACAAGAGTTTCTATACATCAAGACCCTCCTTATTTTGTTCCTTTGGAGATCTTGTCTTATGAAAACAGAAAAGAATAATCATTTATGATAGCAAACATTCACAAAGAACTTTGAGAGCCAAATGTTCTAAATTTTGCGTTCATTTCATAACTTATCTTTCATATTTTTCCTTCAAATATGCCTCACATTTCAAAAAACTGTAATTAATATGATATATATGTCATTTATTTCAAATTTGCCCTTCCAAGGTGAATTTTAGAGGTCAACCTACTGGAAAATGAAATTTAGAAAATTGATAAGTTTTGTAGAAGAAATATGCTTATAAATTTATATTAACTTCCTACTGAGAAGTACTGACAGGCAAAGAAATCCAAATACCTTTTTTTTTACAAAATGAAATATGTAACTAATACTTTGATTGCTGAAATTTTGCATACTGTCAACAACAGTAAGTTCTGATTATATATGAGAAGACACTAATTTCAAATTACAAAATTCGCATTAATATTTAACAAATTGTTGTCTTTGTGTAACTCTCATGTGAATCATGTTGCTGTAACATTCCTGAATAATAAATAACAATTTGACTTTAAGGATGCCAAGAAGTTCTGAAGCAGAAATGCTTTTTGGTGGAATTTCATTCAGGGTAAATACTTCCTTATCTGAAAGAGACCTCAGTAATAAATGTAAAAAACACTAAAATATATGTCTGTGATAGCAGTCTAAAAATGTCATTTGTAGAGGCCTAAGGCACTATTGCAACTTTGATGTCACAGAACATATGACTCTACTACTACCATCTGCAGATATTACTCATTATGCAATTTAATATTTAATACATTATTTTGTAATATGACCTGTCTCTCCATGTCTAATGACACAGTATAACAATGGAGTGCTGCTGAGTGCATTTAAATTTAGTTTTCAAGAAAATAAAATTTCTTCTCAGGGCAACAATTTCAAGTGAAAATACTGAGAACTGTGATATTACTTTTATTTTGTACTACATGATTTCCTAGTAGCAGGTCCACAAAACTTCGTTTTGAATGGTTTGTCAGGAAAGTGTCTGAGTTGGGGTTTTAATTGCTGTGCTGAAAAACCATGACCAGACAGCAAGTTTGGGAGGAAAAGGTTTATTTGGCTTACACTGCCAAATCACAGTTTGTCATCAAAAGAACTCAGGACAGGAAATCAAAAAGGGCAAGAGCCTGGAGGCAGGAGCTGATACTGAGGCCATGGAGTAGAGCTGCTTACTGGCTTGTTCTTCATGGCTTGCTTAACCTGGTTTCTTATAGAACCTAGGATCACAACCAGCCCAGGGATGGCACCACCCACAATGAGTTGTGCCCTCCCCCATCAATCACTAACTCAGAAAATGTCGTACAAATTTTCCTACAACTTGATCTCATGGAGGCATCACCTTAATTGTGGCCCCCTCCTTTCATATGACTTTAGCTTGTCTCAAGTTAACATAAAACTATTCAGCACAATTGACCCCTTCTCAACTCAACACACAAACACATTTCCTTTCTCATTCATCATAAAGATCTCACATTAAAAATACAAATAACTTAAAAAAAACCCACAGTCTTTCTAAATTCAAACACATGAAAAGTTCACTCTCCAAAATAGCCAATCTCTTTTAAAATACAAAGTCCTTTAAAATTCACAGTCACAGTAAAATGAAAGTGAAACAAAGCTCCAAAAGTGTTAATAACTCAATGTCCAATATCTGGGATTCACTCATGATCATCTTGGCTCCTCCAAGTGGCTTAGGTCACTTCTCCATCTCTGCCCTCTGCAGCACACACAGCTTGCCTTTGAGGCCAAGGCTAGCTCCACTGCCCTGCTGCTGATGTTCTTGGTGTTCATTCCATAGTACTGGCATATCCCAAACACTGGAGTCTTCTGTTGCAACTAAGCTGCACTTTTACCAATGCATCTCATAGGCACTCTTCACAGTACCAAGCCTCAATTTCTCTATATGATCCCTTCAATACTGGGCCTTCAACTGCTCTTACCTTCACCAATGGCCTTTCCTGGCCTCTCACATTGTTAAACCTGAACTGTTCTCTATGGCCCCTTCACGCCTTCAAACTCAGTACCACCAGAGTGACTCTTACACATTACCAAATCTTGCTGCCAACACAATGTAGAACCTTAGCCATCGCTGGAACACAGCTTTTCTGTGCTCTCAGGAAACACTTCTCAGAAGATGTCACCTCAGTAGTGTTGGTCTCTTCTTAATCATCACTAATTTCTAAGCTTCAGGTGACCAACATCAAGTATCTCAGCAAAGCAAAGGTTTCACTTTCCATAGTTCTGATGTCTCAGAATCAGTTAATCACAGCTGATTCTTCAGCCTCAACTAACCAGAACTACAGAATCTTAATTCAAAATAGCAAATGGCCTCAATGTAGTTTTTCAACTTTCCTCTGGAATGCCACAAGTCACACTTCCATTTTCTAATTACTCTCAACATTCTTAGCATTTCAGCACCCACAGAACATCTTTTCTTGCATAAAGTTCTAAAGTCCTCCCTCAATCCTCAAGACAACATGGTCAGGTCTGTCATAGCAATACCCCACAATTCTGCTACCAACTTGTCTTAGAGTTTCTATTGCTGTGATGAAACACCATGACCAAAAGCAAGTTTGAGAAGAAAGGTTTTATTTGACATAAAACTATCCAGCACACCAAGTGACTCTCTAAACAAAATATACTATCAATGTCACCCTTGGTTGCATTTCAGGAATTAAGGGTGGGCCCCTATTGCTGAGGCCTCTTTTGCTGAAGACATTGCACACTTAGGACACAGACTTGGACAATTTGAGCTATATGTGACCTTAAAGCCTCTTTCCTTCAGTCTAGCTTTCATTGAACCAGAAAATAATATACAAGCTGCCAAAGGAGAGAAGCAACTAAATAGTCCTCCCCAGCTGCAATGCTTATGACCCATAATAATATCCAGAATGGCAAGATACCAGTAAAGATGCAATTAATGGCATTCACATATCAGTGGCAACCAACAGATGTCTAATTGGGCTTAAGGCCTACTCAACATGAGAAAAATTATGCCTAGTAATAGAAACCTAGTAAGCTTTTTAAAGCTGGTGAGGTCACTGGCATCAAAATGAATCTACTTCTGTTCCTTTGCTAGAACAGCTTATTTCCTTACTGCTGTCTAAACTTCATCATCATATCCACAAATAAGTGTAGCTACCACCTCTTCTCAAAGAAGTCACTCTTTACAGCAAATGGAAACTATCACAGAAAAACACACTTGATACAATGCAGAAATCAACAAATCATGGATTTCCCACCCCATCTATACATCTATATCACATCTCCTTTGTCCTTTGACTTAGAGAACATCACAGAAGAGAGAGAGACAGAAAGGTTGTAATAGGATACTAGGTATGTGTCAAACAGTTTCTTCTAGGTACAGCTGCAAAAATAGGATAGGAACTAATGGATGTGTTTACATGAAAGGAGAAAATTTACTGGGGTCCCACACTAGATAAAGGACTACAGTCAAATAATGTCTGCCAGAAGGAGAACTACTTTCTCTCAGGCATGAGGCCCCTGGGATGAGGTTGTCCAATACAAAACTGTGATTCCTGAAACCATATACATACAAGCTTCAAAAACAGACTCAAGATGTATTTATGTATTTGTGCATACATACACTCTTGCTCTCACTCTATGCTAATATATGGCTTTGGGTCTCTGTGTTTGTTCCCATCTGCTGCTGGAGGACACTTCTCTGATGATGGGTAAGCAAGGCACTTGTCTAATGAGTATAGCAGAATGACATTAGGAGTCATTTTGTTATTACTTTTTTAAAAAAGAACAGTAATTTTTGGTTTTACACTAGGTCTCTGTGCTATCTAGTATCCAGTTTATTGTCACCTATGCAGTGTGCTGTACGGTTTCCATCTTGTAGATTGGGCCTTCAGTCAAATCAGATATAGGTTGGTTACTCCCACAAACTTTGTGCCGCTATTGCAGTAGCATATCTTGCAGGCAGGATATTATCATTCTTTTAAAAAACAAGTTTTAGCTTGCTATTGTGTCTTTGTATAAACTGAATACTTGACCAGTGGCCAATAAGTCATGACACAACATGAGATGTTCTTGAAGAACTGAGTATTAATCTAATCCATGAAATCATATTGTTGGAATACATTACAACACATCATCAAATGGGATTCATATGTACATGGATTCATTTATATGATTAGGCTTGGCCAGGGAAAAATACACATGTAAATTACATGAAGAAATTCAAATTCACATGTTCCCTGTGATGGTTCATTCCAGTTTCCAAGTTGGCAGAATCTGGAATCACCTGAGAATGAAGTCTCAATGAGATATTGTGTAGATTAAGTTCATCTGTGGGTATGTTTAGAGAGATTTGTAACATGGTTAATTGAGATAGGAAGACCCACCATGAATATGGCCAGCACTATTTCTGGGATTGAGTCTAGAACTGAACAAAAGAAGAGGAGCTAATCACAAGCCTGGGTGGCTCTCTGCTTTATGACTATGGGTACAACTTTGGATCAAGCTCCTGCTTCTGTGACTCCCCTACAATGATAGACTATAACCTGGAACTGTAAACCAAAACAAACTCTTTCTCCTGTAAATTGCTTTTGCTGGATTACTTTATTACAGCAACAAGAAAAGAAACTGAAAATACTTGCATAACTTCTTTTCTCTCACTATGGCACAATTTTATGATTAATTGGCACAGGAAGAGAGATATTCCCTTGATTTTATTGCAGTGTTTTTAGTGCATAGTTGTATGAGTGCATATATGTCTGTGGGAATGCATGTATATAGAAGGCAGAGGATGAACTCAGGTGATGCTCAGGAAGGCTATGCACACACTCATGAAGTCATTTATGCTAAGGTCTCATCTCAGGGCCTACTAAGGTTTGGGGCCCTGTTACAATACCCACAGATAAATGTAGTATTCAACCCTCATCAAGAAAACTTCTCTTTGTAACAGAGACCACTACAGAAGATCAAAATCAATCAAAATGCAGAAATGTGAAGTCTAATCCCAGTGGACAAAACACTCCCATTAGTTAGTTTCAGGAAACATTACAGAAGAAGGGGCAAATATATTGTAAAAGCCAAAGGATCAGGGAGTTTGCTATGAGATTGTGTCTCCTAGTAACAACAGAAACTATACCTATAAAATATCACCAACATGACCACTCAAATGTAAGCAGAACCAAAATAATAATAATGAACATTCCAAACTGGACAGGGGGAAAAATCACATGAGACCTCAAGCCTCCATGTATAACTATAGGCAACCACGTAAGCTGGGAGCAGAAGTCTTCTTCATGTCTTCTCCAAGGAAGAGCACACCAATTGGTTGTCCAATTCCAAGTGATCCACCCTAAAACCATAACACAGATAACATTATATGGACTCAACTAGTTATATTTAGGAATATATGTATATGTAAATGCAAATACGCAGGCAACAAAAATTAATGAAAAATAAATAAATACATAAATAAATTTGAGAGAGAGTATGGAGGTTTATTTGTAAGGGTTTGGAAGGAGGAAATGGAAGGGAGAAACACTGTAATGAAATTACAAATAAACAGAGCAATAAAGAGATCCTCAAAATTCATCAATAAAAAGGTATCACTTTGAAGCAAGTGAAATTATTCAGCAGGTAATCTTGACAATGAGAATTCATTCCACAGGATCCATATGATTGAAGTCATGATGAGGGAAGAAATCCATTATTAGAAAGTCCTGTACAATATGATTTGAATGTTTTGTGAATTATTCACACTATGAGTCATCCAAGATATAATAGAAGAATATAAGGAATATATGCAGATGATTTAGCATAAAACATTGGCTTCTATTATATATATATTATATATATGAGATAGATGCAGGGAAAATGACAAATTTAATATTAGTCCATATCTGAAGACCTGAGAACAAGAAGGTTTGGCAGAGTGAAACTAGCTGAAGGCTTAATACTTAGGAAGGGCTAGTATCCCAGTTGGAAGACAGTCTAATATGCACAAATCATTTCTTATTCAAAGAAACGTAAGGATTTTTTAAATGAAGACCTTCAATTTAAATTGCCAGAATAGATGGAATAAAGTTGATTCTATCTCCCAAACAACATCTACATAACTCACTGGACATGAAGAAGTCAAGCTGGTGCCTTTATAGATCCTTCACTCTTCTGTGCTAGCATCTTTGGTACAAGAATGGATATAACCAACTCAGGCAGGCACAAACCCTTTGATCTATAATATTGTCCTGAATACAAGATATACTAATGTAATATGCTATTGCAAAGCTTTTGGGATTAACCAAACAATATCTGATTTGACTAAAGACACACTTAACATGATAGAACCTATACTTGCACAAGAAAGAACCTGAGACTAGATAACCTAAGAACCTAGGGTACAACTAAATACTACTGTTCTTTAAAAGAAAAAAGAAAAAAACAAAACTCATCAAAATAAAGAACAACAAAATGGTGATAATAAAATGACTCCCAATGATATTCTGATATACTCCATAATGTCATGTCTGGTCTTTTTCTCTTTTTAAAATTTTACTTATTATTTTTAAATTTAATTTATTTTTTTCTTCTCTTTTTACGCTACAGGCCATTTACAGATATGTCATGGGTTCTAGTTTAATGGTTTTTATGCTATTCCTGAGTGTGCAAATAAGTGGGTATTTGTTTCTTGTGCCTTCTCTTGGGCTTTTTCTTCTATTCACTTGTTTTGTCCAACTCCAGTGTCTTAGTTTTGTCTTGTCTTATTATATTTCATTTTATCATTATACTTTAGGAGCTTGTTTTTTTTCTAATGGGAGACTGAAAGGGACTGCGTCTGGATGGGAGGGGAACAATAGAGGGAAAGGAAACAAAATAATTCAATTTACAAGTGAAGAGCAGGTAAAGTGATGAATCAGAGAAAGAGCAAGCAGAGTGAATCAGAGTGAGGGAACTCCCAATTCTCATTATATAAAAGCAGGCTCTCAGCTCAGAGAGTCAGGCAGTCTGAGGCAGTCTGAGGCAGAGATACAGAAGCAATTCAGCAGAAGGAAGAGTGAGTCTGGGAGAAAGAGTCAGCTAACAGTGAGACAAACCCTGTATGAAATATGTATGAGTTGTATAAGTTACATACTCCTTAATATAACTAAAATATTTTCTTAGCTTATATCTTCTCTGGAGTGTAGTCTGAGGCAAAAAGTTATGTGTAGTATGTAAATTAGGGTCCCTGTTCTCTTGCTCTGAAAGCTGCTCTTTTGCCCCACATTGGCGTGCTGCTTGTAACTGAATTCTGAAGCCTGTTCTCTTGCCCCAATTGCTACTGAGGCAGATTGCTAACTTGTAACTGATTCCTAATTGTAACAGATTCCCACTGTACCTTGTACTCTCTAGTTCTGAAAAGAGAAGGAAAGAGAGATATCTTCACTACTCTTGCAGGTGACCTTTAAAGATAGATACAGGGCAAAAATAAAAAGTTCACTGCCCTTTTTGGCTGTCCCTAGTTTAAAGAACAGGAGCTCACAAGCCATACAACCAAATGTAACATCCCACCAACTGTCCTCTAATCTGAGTTGGAGCCTGCCTGCTTTCTTACCAACTGTCCCTGCCCACTGACATTGTCTTCTTTGTATCTTAAGCTGTTCTCAGAAGTTCAAGGAGCATGTAACCTTAAGGAGAGCTGCATAGGACAGATACTTCTTGGCAAATTGTCATTCTTCAGTATTATATACATATAATGAAATTTTAGCTAGAACTAACATTGAATTGAACTGTAAGCCACAGAAGGATGTGAAATAAACTTACATCTACATTACTGAGTGAAATAATACAATTGATTAATCTATGAGTTTAACCATATGACTTTATGGAAAAGGTCTAATTGGAGGAATAGTTAAAAGGTCAATGGCTATTAAGGTTTAAGAGGAACTGATGGGTGAATGAGCAGAACCGCAAAGAGTTTTAAGGTAATAAAATCATCCTACTTATTTTAATCATTTGACTAATGTTATTTTATATTTGTTCAGTCCCATATGGTGAGATATACATATAACAAGAAGTTATAATGTGCAAGAACAAGACTTACGTAGTAAATCTTTGTCCTTTTTGTTCAATTTTGCCTTGAACATTAAAGTGTTCTAAAAAGAAAAATACAATAAAAATAGTACAACAAAAATAGAAATGTTTAAATATAAACAACAGAAAACATTCACTAAGTCTTTTTTAACTACTACTTCTTTAAGGACCAGGAATGGGATAAGAAATAGAGATTTACTATAACATTCTCTGTTTAAATTACCATGAATAATCTTAACAATTTTAACTTTTACTCTCATTAAAAATATGTTATAAATGGTCAAACTATAGATAATGAAGACGTGGTAACTACTGTGTTAATGCAACTCATATAGAATAGGAAAATTCTGAGTAACAATGACAAAGATAAATTTGTCGAATGTCTTTTTCTTTAGCAATTGAAATTATTTTAAAAGATAATTTATATTTATGTGTATCTGCATGTGTGTATACATACTTCATGCATTCCTACTGCCTGTGGAAACAAGAGGAGGGTGTTGCATATCCTGGAACTAAAGTTACAGCAGTTGCAGCTAGGAAGTGAAACCAGTTCCTCTGCAAGAGAAACAATTGTTCTTGACTGCTGAGCCATCTTTCCAGTTCCCTAGTGATGTTTTAAAATATTTTTCAAGGCAGACGAAATTGTTATTGTTTTAAATATTTACTCTTCTTTTAACTCAATTACAAACTACGTTGAAGAAAACAAGCATATCAATTGTCTGGCTGGACATTCATGATGGTGGTTCTGTGCATATTGTAGTATGAAATCATCATTCTACTACTCCCTTCACCTTAAGAAATTATTTATATTATGAGGCCTTCAGTTAACCTCCAAATCTTTTCATATTTCACTAAAATTTCAAGGAAAGGAAGATAATAGTCATCCTTAACTAAATGTAACATAACTTGTTCTCTAATTCCCTAACAGAATTTTATGAGCTTCTGGAGTATGAAAATTGACTACTATTTTCTATCTCTAACAAGGAAACCTACTAAAATTTACTCTCATGTAGAAAATCTGGGTATAAGATTTTATTCATTCTGAAACTAACTTTAAATTTTTTCTAAGATTTTTATATTTAAAATGTTATATGAAAATCCATGCATAGTAAGGCACACTTGGAATCTCAACACTTAAGAGGTAGAGACAAGGGAATTGTTAGTTTATGGCTGGCATGGGTTACTTAGTGAGTTCAATATCATCCTGTGCTTTGTGAATAAACCATGTCTATAAAATCAACAACAGATCTCTGACTTATTAAATGGCTTTCTAAAATTATTTAGATAGCTTCTTAATGTATTTCTGAGCAAAAGTGATCTGCTTATCTGCCTGTTTCTTCCATTGTCCATGGCATTTCCTTTATTGTTGGCTGTTACAAAGAGGAAGAACCATCCCTTTGGCATTGTCAGACCACTGTTTCATATCAATGTTTGCAGATCAATTAAAATATAAAATATGGTAAACATCTAATAGCCTTCCTGTATGATATACAGGATATATATATGATATACACAGTAGTAGAAAATAAGGAGTTGATACACAGTAAGGAAGGTTCACTGTATTTGAAAAGAAATTCTTTTATAGGAAACATTCACTACAGGATTTCTTTAAATTGATATATATTCAAACAATTTACATTTGGTTTTCACATGGAATTATTTTTCATGAAATTAACAAACAAGGAAAGTACATTATTTTAAAATCATAACTAATCAATAAATGTAGGTCAAAATACATATTTTGCTGATCTATTTTCCTAATATCATTTGGGTAAAGTTGAATTTCTTATATTTTTTAATTCATTCAGTTTCCTCTGTCCATTTAGGTGGAGGGAGGCAAATAGAAGTATAGGAATGGAAGAGCATTTCATTTACTTAAAAATTGACGGAACTAGAAAAAAAATCATCCTTGTGTGGTGTCCCAGACCCAAAAAGGCAAATTTGGAACGCATTTATTTATATGTGGGTATTAGAGGTTAAATCAATGCTAACCTAGCTACAATCCACAGAACTACAGAGGATAGATATAGAATAATAAACTAGAAGTGACAGATTTTGTTAGGAAACAGACGTAGAATAGATTATTATGGATAGATTAGAGCCTTGAATGGAAAGATCAAATAGGTACTGGGATGGAAAGGGGAGTTGAGGAAGATAATACAGGAAGAGACAGCTAAAATCAAGGGGCATTTGAAGTGTTTAAGTGTAGTATGGAAACCTAATGCAGTAAAACCTTCATATAAATATATATATATATATATATATATATATATATATAGAGAGAGAGAGAGAGAGAGAGAGAGAGGGATATGAAAATAATGAAATCACCCAGTAATAGGGGAGACAGAGTTCAAATTGGACACCGCTTATCAATAAATGAAACTTCCAGTACTGGGATTGGGTTACACCTAATTGAGTTGTTGGCCAAAAGAGTCCCATGGGAATCCCCAAACAACCTAAACTATTGGCAAGACTATATGTTGCTTTCCACAAACTGACAGCAAAGGCCCATTGTTGAAGACAGCACCTACACGACTCACCGAACATGGAAAAGTTGAATTGGTGCCTAGATTGAGTATTCACCCCTATGTTCTATCATCATTGGTACTCTGGAAAGCTACCAAAAGAAAAATGTAATCCCCAAGTTGACCACAAACTCTTATCTTGCCTACAAGTATGCTAAGTCAATGGTAGTGCAAAGGTTATGGGAGTTACCAACTAATAACTGATTTGACTGTAGACTCACTACATGAGATGGATCCCTTACCTGAAAAAGCTTGGAAAATCAAAAGCCTGAGATAAGATAGCCCAAGGACTTAAGGCAAAATCAAATTGTACTGGTCTAAAAAACAAAACAAAGCAAATAAATGAAGTGATAAAATGATTCCTAATGACATTCTGCTACACTCATGTATCATAGATCAGTGTCTTGTTCATTCATAATTGGAGATGCTTCTTCCTGCAGCAGAAGGGAACAAATACAGAGACCCACAGACAGACACCCCAAATGGGATATCTCTATCAAATTCCTCCCCCTTGAAGCTCAGAGAACCCCTTGGAAGAGAAAATAGAAAGAGTTTATGAGCCAGAAGTGATGAAGGACATCAAAAAACAATAACAAATACAAAAAACAAGGCTCTCTAAGTCAACATTTGCAAAGCTCATAGAAATTCACAGAGACTGAAACAGCATGCACATGGCCTGCACAAGTCTGCACCAAGTCATCCCTGTGTATATTATGGCTTCTAGTTTAGTGTTTCTATGGGATTTATGAGTGTGTGAATGAGTGACTCTCTGTTTCTTATGCAATCTCTTGGTCTCTTTTCCTTCTGTTTGTGTGTCTTATCCAACTCTGATGTGATAGAGATTTAGTTTCTTATTACATTTTATTTTTTTTATATTTTATTATTCTCTCTTAGAAGCCTGTTCTTTTCCAATGAGGGACAGAAAGGGACTGATCTGGATTGGAGGAATTGGGAAGAGTAGATGGAGAGGAAATTGGAATCAGGGTATATTATGTGAGAAAAAAATCTATTTTCAATAAAAGGAAAAATAAATGTTACTGTATACTTCATAATGGTCACTAACAAAGAATATGCTACATAGGAAGAGAAAAAAAAACCATTTGAAGAATAGGCAGCATTAATTTCTTTGAGGCATAAAGGAGAAAAACAACTTAAATCACTTAAAATTATTATTCCAAAAGGAAAATTAATTGTAAATAACTGGAAGTTAATTAAAGATGGGTTCTGCCGGGTAATGCAAATCTTTTATAGTTTTGTTTCAGTTAACTGCATCATTAATGATTTATAGATGTGTATACAGCTGTGGGAAACAGTATCATCTAATGTGCTCAGAGAATGATTACATATGAAAAGAGCTATGTGGCTCAAGGGATAATCTCTGAAATTACTAACTGCCTTAACTTCAGCCACATTAAAATGCAAAACATTTAGAAATAGATCATCATATTTTGAGCTCACAATGTTGCCAACTTTTAAAAGAAAACTTTATGTTTTCTATCATATGTTTGCATACATTTCCAATATGCAACATTCAGAAGCATCAAAACTCATGAAACAAGAAGCAATTTCTTTATCATTTAAGGGCCAAATTCACAAAATCATTTTTCTTTATGTGTATCTTTCATGTGTGAAGACAAATATTTATACAGCAATACGACTTATAAGCAAAATGCTTATTTTACTATCATTATTGCTGCTATACTAGAACATGCACAATTTTAATATGAAATTGACATGGCAACACCAGTTCTGTAGAAATTTGTATCTAGTTACATAAACTACTATCACAACTTCAGTATTTTCCTCCACAAGTAATTTCCAACTCTACTTTGAAGTCATTTGTTCTAATTCTCCATTTTTATTTTATTTTTATTTTCTTTAAGTACCTAATTGATATTATAAATCATCAATTTACTTGGATGGCATTTACCTCTCACATGAAACATACATTTGATAAGGTAGATTCTTATTTCTGACTTCATATTTATAAATTATTTATACTTACAATTTGAGAGTGTATTTCTCCCAATGAAAATACAATGTTTTCTCATGTTTAGGTTTCTGTTTATGGCTAAACAAAATGTTAAATGACTAAAATAAGCATAAGAGAAAAGTTAAACAAAAAATAACTGTATGTTTTTTGCTATTAATAAACTTTAAAAAACATATAGCCGAGAAATTAATTAAATAAAAACAATGATTGTTAGACAAATTAAAGTGAGCCTCACTGTCTACCTGTTACCAGTTTTCTAGGTCTAGATTTAGTTGAAATAGGGTAACTTATAATTCATTCATAGTATTTTTTGTAGAAAAATATAAGATATATACATGTCTTCTAGGAACAAAAACTAATAATGCATCAAGTTAGCTAAAGATCATAACTTAAAGTAGGATTTTGTATTGTTTCAGTAGAGGTGAATTTTTATGAAACCTTCAGCATAAAAACAAATCAAAGTGTGTTCATTTTCCCAGCAAAACTGAATTCTTATTACGATCAGATCTATATTTAGAAATAACAGAAGATAAATAAGATGACCAACACATATTATTACATGGTAGATCGTTTCCATTTGTTCACATTAATGTCACATTAGGTTATGTCAATAGATGAAATATTATATCACATGAAGAAATTTTAATATTGCGATATTAGTAATACAGAAGACAGGACAAAAATTACATAAGAATAAAAAGTAAGTATAAATACATTCAAGGAAGACATTATACTTCTCTTGGTTTGTGGTCTTAAGACTTCTAACATTATTTGTACATATGAAATAGACTCATTGGGGAAAAAAGAAAAGACTTTTCATATAATTTCATTTGACCAAGATTTTTATTATTTCTATGATAGCCAGATTTTCATGTATTCATGTACTAATACTTGGTCCTTAGTTTATGGAACTGTGGAATATATATATATATATATATATATATATATATTCCATCCTCTCTCTCCCTTTACATTACCATCTGCTCCTCCCAACATAAATTGTCCACTTTTCCCCATTTCCCAATGCATAGCATCCTTGCCCTACTACTCTGCTTTCTGGATCTCTTTCCTACCTCCACGTTCCTTTATTGCTCTTTTGTTTTCTGTAGACTAGTTTTTAATTGGCCTATTTGGTTTCTTGATTTTTTGAACTTTTTAGTTTTGTATATTCTGGGTGTTAATCTTCCATCAGATATATAGCTAGTAAAGTTTCTGTCACACTCTATGAGCTTCCTCTTCACTTGGTTAATTTTGGAATCATTAAGAAGTGGAATATTTGAAAGACAACTAAATTATGAGATTAGAGCTTCCATGAATGAGATTATTAAATTTATAAAAAAGACTGGAGTGACCTGTTTTTTTCTTCAGTTTTTGCCATTAAGATGGAGCCAGAGGATGCCTTCTTGAAATCAATAGATGAAATACATGTGGCTAAAGAAAATCTTTAAACATAATCAACAAACTTATCTATCATGGAAATGCAAATTAATGTCTTCATATTACCACAATCAGAATGGTAAAATTAAAAAGCAAAACAAATTACTATAAATGTTAATGTGAATGTAAGTAAAGGGGAAAACTTACTGAATACTATTAGAAATACAAACTTGTAATGGCACTGTGGAAATAAGTGTAGTGGTTCCTCAAATCTAGCCAACATAACCGCCTTAGCAACAGTACTAGACATTCCAAACTGGATGGGGGAAAGACTTGTAATGCCTCAACCCTACATAAGAACTAAGGAATGCCCAGAATGGGAGAGATAACCTTCCCGAGGGAAGAACATGCATCCAATACTAAAAGTCTGGGCCTGAAAACACATATACAAGTAATTTTATACAAGACTAAACAGATTATATTTATGAATATATATGCATATAGCAACAATGAATGAAAAAGATGCAATGAATTTGAAAGAGAGCAAAGAGGGATATATAGGAGAATTTGGAGGAAGGAAAGGGACGGAGACAATGATTTAATTATATTATAATCTCAAAACTAAAATAAATAAATCACAAAATTAAAAATATAACTACCATAGGATCCATTTTTGCTGTTCTTATATATATAATCAAAGGACTCTATATGCTACTCTAGAGATACATGCTCATCCATGTCCATTTATGTTCTACTCACAATATCCAGGAAGTGGAATATCCAAGATGTCCATCACTAGATAAATGGATATGGGAGATGTGGTATATTTACACAATAGAATGTTATTAAGCAAATAAGAAAGACAGAATTATGGAATTCTCATATAAATGGATAGATCTGGAAATAGTCATTCTGAGTGAAGTAACTGACATGCGTAATCATCGTGTTTTCTCTTATCTGTGGATGTCAGCCTTGAGTCTTCAAATATGTACATTTCATTTGGAATAATCATAGATGTCAATAAATTAAATGTCTCTATAAGAGACATTCTAGGATGGGATATAAAATGGAGTAACCGTTACAGAGTTCTAAAATAGAATAATAGAACCTGATCAATTAAACTGGGGTGGGGGGGCAGGGAGATGATTGAATAGAGGAAAAGATAAATAATAATGGTCTTTAGAAAACATGTATGGAAACCTAATATATATTAATGTTAAAATTGAACTGCCCTGGACAATCATGACCCCAGTAGACAACAGAGGCTAACAAAGTAAAAGCCGAGTGTCAAGACTGGCTTACTGCTTTTGAAGTTGTCATCCAGTGAGGTTCCATAGATCCCTAAACATTACAAGTTATTGCCACTGTTCTTGGTTACCTGCCAGAACTTGATGGTAAAGACCCTATTGTTGAGTCACAGAACATGGAAAAAAATTAAGCTTTCAGGGACCTGTAAGTTTCAACTTTACTGACCAGATTTCAGGGTGATGGAAGGTGTTATGCAAGATATCATGGGAGAAAAATGATCATTCATTATACAAAGCAATGAATCCTGTGAGCTTCAGCAATGACTGGTCTGGCAAGACTAGACTACTGGTACAATACTCACTTGAACATAATATGTGTAACTGACCACTTTCTAATTGGATTTATATCTTGTTCCACAAGATAAAACCAATATCTACATAATTTTGGGGCTATAACCTATGACTAGACATTTCATAAGCCCTGGAGGCAAGCCTATTATTATGCTACTAAATGGAAATAATAGTAAATTAACTTCTAGTGACTTTTCATAATATCCAAGGATCAATGAACTCCTCAGTCCTCATGTTAGAAACTTCTATTTGAAGTAGGTGGTGATTAACACATTGAACCAGAGTTGGCCAAGGTGTAGAGAATAAAATACTTTAGAATTGTCAGCACTATAAGAAACATATGTACCGTATCCTCCCTCTAAAATCTCACGGATCATTGTGAAATAGGGTAAGGAAAGAGGGTACGAGCCAGAAGCAATGGATAACTACAAGAAAATATTATCTTCTAGACACAGCAAGGCAGCTGCACATACAAACTCATTCAATGTTGCAACTGCATTCTCACAAAACCTGTGCAAGCCCAAGCCAGGACAAATGCAAAATGAAAAAGGAATTTGGACACAATATCCCATCTCTGGCTGTGGCCCTAATTTCAGGGGGTGAGAGAGACTGTTTCCTCTAGGATTGTAGCCTTTAATAGGTCAAGTGTGCTCCAGTGAATACCACACATCCAAAGTATTTGGACAAAACAAATTGGTTATATAGTATTTAAAAAGTGTGTTACCTCATCCAGCCTTGATGTAGGGGCCTCAGCCTGGCATTGTTCCATCTTGATATGCCCTGTTTGAGTGGGATCCCTGGGAGGCATGCTCTGTTCTGAGTGGAAGTAGGGAAGGAGACCTGGGGAAGAGAGGGGATGAGGGGGAGCTGGGAGGATGGGATCAGGATGTATTAGGAGAGAAAAGAAATAAATGTAATTTTAAAAAGTAGGATATAAAGTTTGGTATAAAGGGATTAATAGTGGATGTGGGAAGAGATGGGAGAGGGGTATATATGACCAAAGCAAGTTATATGAAATTTTCAAGTCAAATAGCTTAATATGAATATCCCTACTAAATAAAAATGCTTAGAAATTATGGAAAATAAGTTCAAAGCTATTCTCCATATTCTTTTTTATCCTGTTCTGTGTACCTGATTTTACATTGAAGTTGTTGATCCAATTGGAGTTAGAGTTTTGTGTAGGGTGATATTTGCATTCTTCTTCATGCAGATTTCCAGTTTGATTAACACCATTTGTTGAAGATGCTGTCTTTCTTTTTCTTTTTTTTTCAGTGAGTATCTCTGGCTTCTTTATCAAAAAACAGGTGTCCATAGGTGTGTAGGTTTATGTCTGGGTTTTCAGTTTGATTCTACTGATCAATGTAGAAGAAGATGTATATGTTGATGCTGATATAATCATTAATTCAAGGCAGAGGACAATTTATTCTATTGTCTAATTAAATCACGGGTTCTATCCTGGAGCCCAGGAGCCTTAGAGCATTTCAGCCTCTTTACAATCTCCTGTTAATACTTGAACTGGAAGGTTTCAGCCTTCATACAATCTAGAATATTTAAACTGCTAGACCTGACTTAGAAGGCTTTAGCCTTAGCCTTCTGAGGCCACTGAGCCACTCTGAGTAGCTCCTTCTGAACTCTTACTTTTCTGGTTCAAGTCACTCTCTGTTCTGTGCTTCTGTCAAGCTGTGCCTTCTATGTCTCTGTGTCTCTCCCTGAGTTCTCACCACTCTATCCTGCCTCTGTATCTGATTCAGCTTCAACTGACTCTGTAACTCTTCTGTAATTCACTCCAGCCTCAGCTTCTGTAATTCTTCTGTCCTGCCTACAAAATACAGTAGGGTAATGGTGGCACAAGACTTATGGGGGTAACCAACCAATGTCTAATTTGACTTGAGGTCCACTTCATGAGCTGGAATCCATACATGATATTGCTTGAGTGACCAAGAACCAGAAAGTAGATAGCCAGAGAATTAGAGTAAAATCAAATACTACTGATCTAAAAAAGTGTAACAATAAAAAGACTTCTAATGATATTCTGTTATACACATAGAACCGTGCCTTATTCAGCTAACATCACAGAAGATTCCTCCTGCAGCAGATGGAAACAAATACAGAGACCCACAGACAGACATTATACAGTAAGAGAGAGACCTTGAAATACAAAGTTCTAATGTTTTTCATCAAAAATCTTCCCTCAGAGCTCAGAGAACCCGGGTGAAGAGGAGATAGAAAACATGGGGAGACAGAGGGGATGGAGGATACCAGGACAACAAAGTCCTCTGAATCAACTGAGCAAATCTCATATGAACACTTAGATACTGAAGCAACAATCACAGGTCCAATATAGGTCTGTACTAGGTCCTCTGCATATATACTGTATCTTTCAGTTTAGTACTTTTATGAAACTCCTGAATGTGTAAACTAGTGGGTCCCTGATTCTTGTGCCTTCTCTTGGGATCTTTAATTTTTCTATTGCCTTGGCTTTTCCAACTTGTTTTCCAACTTGGTTCTTGTTTTGTCTTATTATATTTTATTTTGTTATGTTTTCTTGTTATCTCTTAGAAGATTGTTTTCTTTTTAATGAAAGGGAGTTGATCTGGATGAGAAAAGAGGTAGAAGAGCGAGGGGAATTATCTTCAGATTATATTATGCGAAAAAGAATCTATGTTTAGTAGAAGGCTTAAAAGAAAAATAAGCAATATTTGAATAGGAGAGGCATGGAATGGATTGAAGGGCTAAAAGGCAGGGAGAAATAATGTAATTATATTTTATTAATTAAAAAGATTTATTGTGTTAATTTTGTGATAAAATAGTATTAATCTACTTTTATGGCATGTCATGTAATCCTTCAAATATACTCTGAGTTTTTCATAACTTAGAAAAGTTGAAAATAATAACATGAAAAATATTTAAGTACTCTGTGTTTCAGTTTTCTAAAAAAAGCATGTGAGTGACCAATAAACACATGAGAAGACGTGCAAAAAATTAAATACCAGCTAAATACAAATAATGTCATAACATAACACTATTTCTCAAGCTTGAGTATGGTACACACACACACACACACACACACACACACACACAAACATATATATATATACAAACATGAATACATACATATTTATATATTTATATATGTATATGTATATTTATCCATATATGTGTGTGTAATATATCTATATGTTCTGAGAATATAGATAATTAGAACACAGATATTGTACATATTGTATATATTGCACACTCAGTTCACTTTTTCATATTCTTACATCCTGAATATACTTACTATATAATATTTACATTTCCATCTCTAGATAAATACTAAGAGAAATGACAACAAATACATAAAAGTTACATAAAAAGTTACATAAAAGTGATTTGTTATGAATGCTCATTATAACTATGTAAGCTAGCAATCAGAAATAAGCATAAATTGTACAATAAATTATGAATGTACAAACCCTAGGGAATGTTATTCTACTTGGCAATAAAAATAAATGGTATTCCTATAGTTGCTACAACACGATTGAACCTATGAAACATGTTAAGTGAATGATGTAAGCCATATTAGTTCATATATTACAAGATTCCATTTATATGAAGTACTGAAAATATTCACTCTAAGGAGACATAAATCTCACTAGTGAGTATCTCTGCTATGTTTGGGCACAATGAATTAATTTCTCATTGCCATACTGAAATATAGTATCCCAGAGCTCTTTTCTCTCCTATTTAAGTGTGTAACTGAACACTCATTGATTAAACCTTTTATATTTTGACACTCTTTCTAGCTCACACACACACACAACACACACACACACACACACACATACATATATATACATACATATATACATATATATGTAAATATATATGTGTATATTCCACACATAATCCACTTTCATATATACATCAATAGTGTATATAGGATTCTTTGTTTCTACGTCCTCAATAGCACTTGTTATATTTAGTCGTTTTTTTATTAGCCTTTGTTAGAAAGCTTTTGATTTGCTTTTCCATAATGATTAGTGATGGAGAGCAATTTTTCATGTAACAGTATGCCATTTATATCCCTTCAGTAGAAAATATCTATTTAGATTTTGTTCCTGTTTTAATGGGATTATTTT
Organism: Cricetomys ansorgei; assembly: GCA_026225945.1. Taxonomy (NCBI): domain Eukaryota; kingdom Metazoa; phylum Chordata; class Mammalia; order Rodentia; family Nesomyidae; genus Cricetomys; species Cricetomys ansorgei. Next base: position 872,726 of record JAMJFZ010003015.1, on the reverse strand, counting down.
TTTACTAATAAGTTTATTCTATAACCTTATTTTGAACTATTTATCAGAGGTATTTATTGCATATAGTTTGTCCTATTTTATAGGTCATCTCTGTGCTTAGTTTTTCTGTTGCTCTATATAAGATTTACAATTTGATATAATTGCATTTGTCTTTGTAAATGTATATTTTTCATGTACATTTAAGATCTTATTTACAAAGTATTTGCTGATACAACTGCCATGTAGCAGCTTTTCATTATTTTCTCTAAGTATTTTCATAGTCTCAGATCTCTTCATTATATCTTTATCCCATTTGGAGGAGATTTTCATATATAGGAAGTATCCAATTTCTTTCTTTTGCATATGAATATACATCTTCCCCAGCATTATTTGTTAAACACACTGTTCATTATTCAATGTTCTTTGTGATTTTGCCGACTGTGAGTTAGCTGTACATGTCTGTGTATATTTCTCCTTATTTTTCTGTTTTCCTCTTTTTACATCAGTATCATGATGATTTTCTTTTCTACAGCAGTGTAACAGTGTGAACATATTTTGAAGGAAAATTATGAAATTTAAGAATTGTTCCTTTTGCACATAATTGCATTGGTTATTAAAGATTTCTTGTGGTTCTTATTCATATATTTAATTTTTTAAATTTTTTAAACAATTTTGCATATGTGTACCATGCATACTGAGAACTTTCCCACCCCAATTCTCTAGCTCCCTTGATCACCAACCTCCCTGTAAATCTCCTTCTCATGGTCATCATTATGTGTTTTGCTTTGTGATCTACTAAGATTAAGTAGGGACCATTCTGGAGCCTGATGGACTCAATATTGGATACACAACTAAAAATGAATTTGCCATCCCTAGACTATCAATAGCTACTATTTCAAAAGCAAAACTAGGGCTCTGTGAACTAACTTCCCTTCCTCAACTCACTGTCAATGAAGTGTTCTATTTTTCTGGTGTGGTGGAGACCTTTGGAATTTATTTGTTGAAGAGTCTTTTTTGGTCTTTTGATGTGGTATTTCTCAATATATAAAATGCTATGGATAGTACAAATAGTGTCAGAACATTATTTTTTCAATTTGTGATAAGGAGTTAACTCTCCATCTTGTGAACTTTTTTATTTATTTCACTTGCAATTATAATAATTTTTAACAGAGAAAAATTTATCTTCCTTTGTTAAGTTCATCATTATATATTTTCTTAGTAGCTATTATAAATGTGGTTTCATTTTTTACTAGTTCTTAATTGGTATATAGAAAGATGTCATGTTTTTTCCATGTTATATTTGTAGATTATAACTTTATTGAGTTATTCCATTATTTTAAAAATATTTTTGATGGTTTTTAGTGTTATGCATTCATAATTTCATGTTTCTCACAAACATAAGCAATTTGATCATCTTTATTTCCCTCTTATTCCTAATTGCTCTGGAGTAAACTTTCAATACGATTTTAAGAATGTTGAAAACAGGCTTGTCTGGAGCTTAAAGTATTTTAAATTCTCACTTTCATCTTCATGTTAGTTGTTGCTTTATTATACATATACATTACTTTTTCTTTTAGAGGTATAGTTCTACAATATATAAGCATTTTTAAAATTAAGCATATTGAATTTCATGAAATACATTCTCTGTACCTCCCTGTGAGTGATAATCTTATGACTTTTAATTATATAGTTTACACATTCAATTTTAGATATTTAATAGTATACATCTATATATTATACTAGAAAATGATTTATCATTCTCCAATAGCAAGTCCCTGTAGTAACACTAGTAGTCAACAGTAATTCCAAATCTCTTTTTATATGAAAACTGCATCTTTGGATCTGCCGAACCATGAGTCATTAACACAAGAATTCATTATTTGATGTGACATATATTCTCAAAGTTTTACAAAATCAATAGGAAACACTGTTATCTATTTAAGCTTCACCATCTTTTTGTTAGGGAAATCATTTGAATGTTTGTTTCAGATGATTTTATTGTAGTTTTAATAGATAACACATAGAAAGACATAAACTATCTGTCTGACATCCAGAGCAGAATTGGACAAATAGAGGTAGATCCAATGGAACTACAACATTCATTTCATATTTTAAGTTTTTCCTTCAGCAAATGATACAAAATTTTTAATTCAATAGTAATGGAGCAGACCAAGGACCTCTACCAATATCTCATTGATTTCATCCTCAATATCTAAACTTTAATTACAAGAAATTTTCAGTTTTGTCAAAACACTGAGAATCTGAACCTTGTATTTTGATTATTAACTCCCAACCTTGTAAGGGCTATAAACTATAGGACACCATTTTATTTTAAATCATTGGAAGAAATATGTGTATGTAAAAATGAACAAACAATGGCTAAATAGATAATCAACCAAGTCTAGGTTAAACCACAATATGAAACAAAAAACCTCATTTGACTTGGTAAATAGTTTAAACACTGTTCTTAATAAGGTACCCTTAAATATTATAAGTATCATAAAACATTAGTCAATTCTCTCATTTATAATAGTTTTGGGGAATGTTTCGAAAATGAATATATTTATTAATTGAAATACAAATGTTAGGTTATACAGGCTTTATTTCACAAATGAGTATAGTTGAAACTGTCTTTGATTATATTTATCAATAAATTATACTTATACTTATTAATGTTACCTTTTGGGGTCTTATAATCTTCCAATAAGATTTGGTATGAAGGATTCTGTTGAGAAACTCTTTCGAGTCCTTTTGTTCTTGGCTTAGAATGATACTGGCAGTGGTCCATAGACAATTTTACTTCCTATAAACATTTGTCATTGTCATTGTCAGGATGTAATGCTAAAACAATAATATATGCCATTTTAACGTACAGTATATGAATATCACTTTATTTAATCTGATATATACTTTTTTAGTTTCTTAAAATCAACATATTTGATCATGTCATTAGAATTCCAGGATTCATTTATAACTTGTTATTGTTTCCAACTTTCCTTCCATTTCCCACAATGGCAGTGAACTACTACCACTGACATTGTACCAAGAAAATAAAGAGATGTCTAATTTCTTGCCTATCATAGTTTCTGCTGACCATCTTATTAACCATAGTGTCTCTTAGAATCCAGAATCTCCCTTCATTCATGTAATTTTTCAGGTAACTTGATGAATTCCTTTAACTAAGCCCAAATTCAAATCAAACAAACAAAGCCTGCTGACTATCTCAGGCTCTTTTTACTTTCTTGACTCAATTATTCTGATAGAAAGTTTACTATAGTGATTCAAAACCTGTTTAATATACATATATACATTTTTAGTGCTGCTTGTGAATATTAATAAACAGCTTATAGCAACACTATGTGTGTGCCTTTGTCTAAGAGATATTATATGAAACAATATATGCTATCAAGTAATAAATTATAAAGGGTAGTAACAATATAACATGAGAAAAGTGTCTGGAATTTAGCAAACATGCAACTGCTTTATCATTCTTATTTCTAATATCGGTCTAAATGTGGAAAATTATGAAAGGAAAAAAACTATGGAAAATGCAGGCATTAAGTACACAAAATGCTAAGATCTAAATCAATGTATAGAGCACATATTACAGGCATGGCAGTTATGTTCTTATTCTCTTGAAAGAAATGCACTATAGGCACTTGGATGAATTTCAATAGCAACATTACAGAGATCTTGTATCTTACTCTCTGGAAAATTCTATGAACTAATACGATACTTGCCTAGGGATTCCAACATGCTATGGGTCAACTATTTATATAAAGTACTTTGAGCAAACACATCCATGGAAATGCCTAATATTCTAACTGCATAATCACACAAAGTGTATTTTTTAACCAGAATACTATGAATAATTTCTTTCACTGAAATAATATTGTACTAAAAGATTATCTTGGTAGCCAGATTTGACTGAAATCTTCTGGCATTGATTTTAGGACACAAAAGAAATGGAAAGAATTATGGACAAAAAGAAAGAAAGAGAGAGAGACAGAGAGAGAGGTACACTGAAGCTTTATTCAGTTATTTACTGATATCAGCTATTTGGCTTAAATGAAAAGGGAATGCACTCTGCTAACTTCTTAAAATGAATTAACAAGCCTTCTCTGAAATTGTTATTAACCTCATGACAGGTAGTTAATTAGCCCCATACAGAGGGGGGCTGATAATAACTGATGTAGTAGAATTTCTTGAAGGGATGTTTACAGGAAGAGAAACAAAAATATAGTAATTATTTCCTTGTTAGCAATTATCATAATGTAACCTCAAGTTGCAAGATGAAAGAAGGTGGATTTTCAACAAAGCACTTTTCTCCCATCAGGATTTATTGACAGCAACTGGGAGTCTGCTTAGAAAAAGGGCCTGGCCCAAGAGCCTCCAAAGCAATTTGTAATTTCTGTGGCAAGTTTAAACAAAAGGATGAATGTTTTGAGTGATAGGGTTGGGAGTTAAAATAAAAATGCAGAAATATCTACTTGTCTGCATGTGTTGTAAAAAAAGATTCCTATATAAGTCTTTTGAATTAAGTTCATAAAAATAATTTTATAGCGTCATCTCTTCTCATTTGGGAATAATAATTAATGGAAGTGGTAAAAACATATTTCGTATTCATAGTCATTGAATCAATATTTGGTTATGACAGAGGATGTGATCTATTTTAGAGAAGTGTCTATGGGCTGACGACTTGATATATATTCTTTGATGCTTGGGTAGAATATTCTGCAAGTATCTCTAAAGCTTGCTTTATATATGATGTTACTTATTTGGGGTTATTATTCTAGTTATTTTTTATACAGATGATCTATTGGAGAAGGTCAGGTATTGAATTTAGCTAATATTAGTGTGTTGATGACAAAGTTGAGGGTTAAAGGAGAACCATTAAGAGTGTCTAGACTTGTAAAGCTGTAATGGAAATAAGTATGGAATTATCCAAAATAGCTAGAAATAGAACTACTGCATGACCTACTTACACGATGCTTAGCCATGTACACAAAGTGATCTGTATCCTACTATAGAAATTATGGTTCATCTATGTTTAATGCCCTTCTATTTCAATAATTAGAAAATGAAGTGGGACATCAACATATGAATGGAAAACAAAAATATGGTACACATATACAACAATGAATAAAATTCATTCCGCTATAATAAAAATTGAATTACAAAATTTGCAAGTAAACGAATGGAGTTATTCTGAGTGAGGTCATCCAAGTCCAGGATATCAATGACACATGTTTTTCTCTTATGAGGATGCTAGCGCCAAATCTTTAGATATTTATTCTTAACTTATAAAACCTGTAGAGGCCAGGAGACTAGAAGAAGCTGTTGGGCAATAATGCCTTAAGAGACCAGGTGATATTAATGCAGAAAATGTTATGTAAAGGGTGGGGAGGTTAAAGCAGGTGTAAGGATTGAGAGAGGGGAAATGAAGGTTCAGGAAGGCTGGATTGACCAAACAAAGAATGTACAGCAAAGACATGTATGAAACAGCTACCATATAGACCAATTTAAAATAAGTTTAAAAATAGTTATAAGGAAGAGATCCTACATGGCTAAATAACTCTATCTTAGATAATTGTTTATTGAACAAAAGTCTCAGTGCTTATATGGGATACTTAGTTATGAGTTGTTGATCAGAGAGTTCCAAGAAGTCCTCCCAAACAGTGCAGGTGCTTGCTATTGTTTTTGGTTGCCCACTAGAACTAGATGAAAAAGTTCTATTGCTGAAGACATTACATACTATGGCTGCAAGATATGAAGAAATAAAGCTTTGATCTGGAATCTTTTTCATTGCTAGCTAACTTTCATTGGGCCATAAAGTGTTATGCAGGCTGCTAGGAGGGAGAAAGGGTCAGCAGTTTTATCCAGCTGTAACCTCTGTTACATCAAAGCTAATCATTCATGCAAGATATGCTGATCTGTGTATAGTGGCATGGAAGTTATAAAAGTAACCAATGAGTCTGAGTTTCAAGTTGAGGACCTCTTTACAGGAGGAAATGCATGGCTAGTACATTCATTAATCCCAATCAAAAATCTATGACTGTGGAGGTCCATGACTGTAGGTTGAAACTCACTATGATTACTTTACTAAATTCACACTGCACCAAACTGCATTCTAAATATTCACATTTATACATAACAGAAAATTATAGTCTCATCCCTATTCAGAAAATCTTCTTTCTGCAGTGCAGCGATGTATGAGAATGTAGAGACCCATGGTTTCTCTAGGTGTGAGAATAAATTGAGAGCTTCGACCTAAGGAGGACTTTTATACCATCCCCTCTAAGGCTCATGAAATATCCATGGATAAATATTAGAAAGAGAGTGATGAGAGGCTCGAATGATTGTTCAGCAGTTAAAAGCATTAGTTGTTCTCCAAAAGGCTAGGGTTCAACTCTAAGCATCCACATGGCAACCAGCAATTATTTGTAACTCCAGTTCCAGGGGATTACGACACCCATTTCTGACCTCTGCAGGTACTGAGTATGCATGTAGGTGGCATAAAGACATACATGCATGTAAACACATAAACACATTAAACAAACAAACAAATAATAAGTTAATAAATAGAGAAGATGTGTGATGAAGAACTACCAAATTTTATCCTCATGTTATGAAATCGACATTGCAAACATGTTTTCACAGCCAATGAATATCTCCCATTATCCTCAATTCTACCCAGCATCTGGTCAACACTATGCTTGCTGTTCTTTTTGTTGTTGTTGTTGTTGTTCTTGAAATATTAAATTACCAACATTTACCTGTTGATATGCATATAAATGTCATACAATTCCATTATGTTCATTAAAAGTTAATAAAAATATGCCATTTTTACATATCAGGGAGGAGAGAAAGAGTGTGTCTTAATGATACACAGCTAGCTTATCATTTTAACTTTTTCCAGATGTGCAAGATTAGCCCAATCAACCAAAGAACAGTGATTTCAGTCTTGGACTTCCAAATCTGAAAAATTGTAAAATAAAGGATATGAACAAATAAAATCTGATGTATTCTTAAAACTGAATATTACTCAACCTTTGAACGGAAGTTCATTTTGATACTTAATGTCAATAAATACATAATTCTAAATGAAATAGTTACTTACAAATATATAAGTATGATATAATATTCCTCTCACTAGAAGGACTTAGAATACTAAAATTCATGAAGGTGGAAAGGAGTATGGTTCTAACCAGAGGGTGCAGAAGAGGAATAGGGAGTTAGTTTTCAATAAATATAGGGTTTCAGTTTTGAAAAATGAAAAATATCCAGGAGCGAATATTAGTGGTAATGGTTACACAAAAAAATTTACATGTGCTTACTGTAAATGAGCTTACCTATTTTAAATGGTGAGTTTTGTTATGTATAGTTTACTACATGGGAAAATGCACACTCAGGTCAGTTATTTAAATATTTCTATTATTAATATAATGGAAGATATTTGAGGTAAATAATTTTATCTTAAACTACTCTTATCAGTAATATTCTGAAAGCTCATAGATGTTCTCAAGATCTGGTTGTTTAATGCATAGGAGATACGAGATAATTTATAAAACCAAAATATTGGTAATTTGTCTTAAGGTTTAATCACTAGCAGTTTTATTAGATTGCCTGACTAGCTGATAATGTTATTTTCTAATTATTCAATGTATGGATTTCCTACCTTTACTCTTGTTTTCCTGAAACATATTTTCTCATTTTATGATATCTTCTCTCTTTCTCCTTCTCTTTCTGCTCTATGCCTCCCTCATTTCTATATATACATATGAAAGTTGCCATCTTTTCAAATAATTCACTATGTTTACAAAAAGGTTAATCATTTCCAGCATTGTGAAAAAATGTACTGTGTTAAATTTTATACTGATCTGTACAAATTCATCACGTTCCTCTTTTACCCAATAAACAATGTCAGTGTGTCAGTGTTAAAGAGTATCTCAACCCTATTTAGAATTTTTGTGTATTAGTATTTTCTATGATAATCCTGCGTACCAATCCCCACCAATTCAAGCAAACTCAGTTACTACAGTTATATACAGAATATAAAGATATATTCTGTCATTCATAATAGGTGCTTGGACTATCCAATCAAAATGGAAAGTTTTACTAATCTCCATGGCAAATACTAGTTACAGGTCTGCTCCCTCTCATCTGTTGTTCAAGAATCAGTCCTATGGAATTCATGATGTGTCATTTTTTAAAGTTTTAGCATAAACTCAAGAAATCATGAAAATATTTTAGGGTAGTTCTTATATTATATCTGCTGATATCTTTCTAAGATAAGAAAGTTATACAGAAATCCCCAGAATAAAAGAACATACAGACATACATGATATTTCAGTATCATTTAAAGAACAGTACATTGTAATCTTGGAGGTGGGGAGGCAACTGGATATTTGCCAAGTTATAATCTAAAATGAAACATTAACATTAAATTAATTTCCAAATATTATGTTTATACTGTAGTTTTAGATAAATTTTTCAAGATGGTTGTAAAGATGAAGAAAAGAACAAAGTCAGAGCTGATGGAGTAAATTTATCAACAAGAAAACATTTTTAAAGCAAACTTACAGTATATAGTTTCCTCATTGTAGGCAAATGGCAAAGACACTGTAAAAAAAAAGAATGATAGATTATTGAGCAAAAGAAAAGTAAACCTTTTGTTTTAGATGAGATATTTTTCTCAAATCATAAAATTATTATGATGATGGCAACAATGGTTAATATGTGCCAATATTTTGTGCATTTCTGTGAAAACATCCTGAGCATTATAAAAATCTAACTTCTTCAATCTACATAACTCTATTCATTAAATATCTTTTATTTCACTCTATCATTGAGCAAGATGACATACTACGAAACAGTAGAATATTTGTTTGGAAATAAGGTTCTGAATTTGAATTGACAAAGATGAATGTAATATCAATAAAATCATCTAAGAGAGAGAGAACTAGGGAAAATGCTAGGTGTTTTAAAATAACACTTTTTAAAATAGCTATATTAGTGAGAAAAAATGCTTTATAGAGACATGCAATGAATTTGTTTCCTTCATTAACAGGTTATCTGAAGGATATGACCATGAATTTAAAATGCAAATGCATCCAATCTGTTGTGATGCTCAACATTAAGTGGCTGACAGAATTAGCTCAAGTTATCAGGTGGTCTCTAGATTTTATAAAATTCAACCAAGTGAATTCTGTAAGAAATAGATAAATGTACATAATTCTGAGCTCCCATAAACTCTAAACATTACCAACAGTTGTACATAGTTGTATAATAAAACTGAGAAAATGGTAGAGGTACTTCAAATCTTTCTTCCTCACAGAATGTTATTAGTCTTATTTGTCATAGCCAGTGATTTCTCTAAGGAAGAAGTTAAGCAAAAAGAAAAAAAAACTATTTCTATGACAATGGTTTAAGTAATAAACTTCAAAGAGTATTGGTTCCTTGCTTCAATTTAGGCTGTTGGAGTCATTTCACTGAAAACATAAAAAAAAATCGCATTGCAGAGATGAGAACTATGAAACAGTAATCAATGCATTCTCTGTAGTGTTAATTATATGAATTAAAAAGAAAAAAGCTAAAATGCATTTGTGTAAATATTTAAAATTAAATGCAAATAGCATTAATGACCCTCTAAAATTAAGTGTTTAATAAACGTATTAATTAAAAAATAATAAATTAAGTTTGAATATAAGGTGATGTTATAAGTAAGATGCAAGTGGAATTAAATAAACACTTATTTCTGTAGATAAACAAAAATACATATTTAAGTAATATTTGGACCTATAAGAGAATTTAAATAGATAATATTTATTATAAATAAAATGAAATAATAATAAATTTAAGACACAGAGGGATAATTAACAGAACACAAAATATGCTGCATTATTAATACACCAATATAACAACAACTTCTTAAGGCTTCATAATAATAAAAGCAAAAGCTTCCAAAAGATGAATAAGAAAGAAAAGAATATTAACAAATGAAATATTTTAGCTAACCTTTAGAAGCATAGAAATTTAAAAAAGATGAAATGAAGAAGAGTATGGAGGAGGATAAATAAAAATACCAAGTTTGTTTGCCTGATAAAACTCCAAAAATACTAAAATTTTACCAAGAAATTTCAAAAACCCTCACATAAATTGTTTAATATCTTCTTAAGATACAGATGTAATTCTGTATAGACTCTGAGGTTTCCAAAACCATGAATAATTTTCCAGTCAATCTGTCTCCCACTAATTTTGGGTTCTGCCTTTGTCTTGGTTCAAACAGTTCACAAGACAGCAGTTACTGGTGTTGGTGATGTAAAACATGTTTCAGGATTGATTTTTTCTTCTGAATTGTATAATGGTTTCCTTTTCCACAGTAAAATTCTAAGCACAAACAATTGCTTAGAGACTTTATGTGGTTTAATCTATCATATTCTGCCTCCAACTTTCTTTTTACGGCCACCATCTCAGCAATATGTGAATCTTCTTCCTATGTCTCAGAAATATCAGAGACATTTGCTACCACCTCTTACTGGATTTGCTTTTTTTGTTTACATCCTTGACTCATTCTGTTATTTATTTTATGTTTTTATTCAAATATCACATTACTTATAAAAAATTAATTAAATTTAAAATTTTTATTTTTATTTAGTATGTGTGTGTGTGTCTTCGTGTGTGTGTGTGTGTGTGTGTGTGTGTGTGTACATGTGTATGCATGCATGCATGAATGCCATGATGCACACATAGAAGTTGGAAGAAACATTACAGGAGTTGTTTTCTCTCCTTCCAGATTGTTAGTCCCGAGGATAGAATTTAGGTTATCAGACATGGAAATAAGTACCTTTGTTCACAGAACTATCTGGCCAACTGACAAATGTCACATTCTTCAGTAGTTCTTTTCTGACCACCTTACTTAAAGTTTCAGTCTGCAGCACTGATGTTAGAACTCCCTTTCTTGACTGTTCAATTGTTTTTTTAGCAGTTATCTCCTCTTTGCTCGATCATGAGTCATTTTGCTGCCTACTACTAGAATATAAACTTGACCGTATCAGTCACAGATATCTTTCTTATGTGAATATAGCTGACACCATAAGCCATAGATTATTAAATGAAAATATCAGAGCCAGCAGTGAGGTCTCCATAGGAATTTTTGGTCAGAATAACCCCTGAAGAGCCCCAAACAACATAAATTGTTGCCATTGTTCTTGCCTACTATAACTAGATGATAAGACCTTATTGCTGAAGATATCTCACATATCAGTTGAAAGACATAAATAGTTACAGAAATAAAGCTGTAATTGAGCTATAATTTTTCTCCCTGATGCCTAGCCCTCACATTCAGAGAAGATGTTATGCAAGCTGCTGGTGAAGAAAAAAGTCTCTTTAATTTTACTCATCTGTCACAATTATGAGCCACAACAATGGCTTGCCAGCAAGATACTCCTATAGGTACAATAGTGATACTCCTATCTTGGTATAACTAATACCTGTCAAATTGAACTTAAGACCCAATTGACAATAGGGAAATTATGCCTGGTACTGGAAATATAACCAATTAACTAGAACTAGTGAGGTCGTGTGTATTAGAAGAATCTACTACTGCTACTTTATTAGACCAGCATAATTCCTAACTTCTTTCTAAGTATCTATCCCTATACACAGAGATATTTGTAGCCTCACTCCTTATCAAGGAAGCTTCTCTTTGCAAAAGACATCATTATAGAAAACCACAACTAGTCAAAATTCAGAGAATAAGTCATGGTGAATCCAGTCCCTGTACAGCACAATTCCTGTCCCTAAGGCTCAAGGAATATCATGGAAGACAGAGCAAAACATTGTAAAAGCAAGAGGACCAGGAAAGCTACTTTGTCTCCTAGAAATGACAAGGAAGCTCTATCTATGGTACCTCAGAAGCATGGTTGCCTAACAAGATCTTAAAAATGACAATACCAATGGACGTACTAATGTGCAAGGGTGAAATCTCCCGGGGCCACAAGTCTAGACAAAGAACTGTAGGAAACTCAGGGATGCTGAAAAGGGAACCAAGTCATCCCCCTGAGAGGAGCCTCCTAATTGGTTATCCAATACTAAGTGTGCAGATCTTAAATAATGTATATGCTACCAACACTGAACAGACTTCTCATGTTGTCTTTATATAGCGTAGATGTTTGTATTTGTGTATGTGTCTGTGTCAGAATAATAATTAAACAAGAGGCCAGGAATTTGAGTGAGAGTGAAGAGAAACATGGGAGAAATTGGAGGAAGGAAATGTAATGAAGCAAAATGATGTAATTATATTTTAATTTAAAAAGAAAAGAAAATCTTATAGCAGTAGGAGTAAACTATATGTAATAGTAGGACTTTAGCAATTGTATTCTTATAGAAACATCAATTCAAGTAACTATCTGTGCAAGAGGATCTTTATAAGAGCCAAGGAAATCATGTATGAGACCACCTAGTTAGAGTTTAGTGTTAAGAAATTTACACATTGACAGGAGCATGAAAGAAGACTGTTTCACATCCATATCACTTCTCCCTCAATCCATTATCATAGTCAGGAAAGTTACTTTTTGCTTGAGGAAAGTTCACTCATAAGACAATTTGTTATTGCCTTTGATAAAACACAGCATGGGGCAGGCTTCCAGGATTCTAGTCTTCAGATCAGTGTCTACAGATTAAAATTCTGTTAGAATCCTGGTGCCAGATAGACTCCATAGCTTCAAACTTCAACTAATAATGTTTAATACATTAAAATGTTTATTCTTTGCCAGTACTGGAGTGAATTCAGTGTCCTCTAGATTGTGAAACTCCTCATCAGCCAGAGTCTGAAGAATGCAGTAAGAAACAATCAGCTGGCTCAGAAGGACAGTGTGGACCAGTCAGCTTGGAGAAGAGTTTGAGCCAGAGCAGAGAGTGAGTTGAGTCAGCCAACCAGAAGAGTCAGTTGAGTTCAGTATAGCTCTGAGTTCAGAAAGAGCTAGTCAAAGTGAGTCAGTCATCAGTAAGGGTGAAACATTCCTGGTTGAGGCTTAAGATTAGATTGTACAGAGGTTGAAAACCTTCTAAGACTGAGGATTGAATTAGCAACAAATAAACGACCCTCTGCCATTAATCCATGAGAATCCATGAGAATAAATCAATGCACACAACATCTACAATGTTGTAAAACAGGCCAAAGCAAGTACCACTTCACTAAACTGGCATAATCCATAATGAAATTTTAAATATTTGTCCTTATACCCACCTTATACCCATTCTTTGCAACAGATGGTGAACATTACAGAAAACCAAAAAAAAAAAAAAACCAGTTAAAATGTACAGCTGTGGAGATAAGGCCCAACTAATAGACATATAGATACATCTTTAATACTATTCCCTTACCTATGTCTCAGGGGTCATTGAAGAAGAAGCTGAAAGATTTCAAGAGAAGTGTGTGAGGGTGTGCCTCCCATTAATGTCAGAGCTACACCAATATCTCCTCACTAACATGACTACCTAACAAGAGCTGAACAAGAACAACAAAAATACACATGCCAAAGTGTACTGGAGAATTCCCTTGAGATCTCAATTCTGCACAAAGAACTAAGGCATGCAAAGAGTGTGAAGAAATAGTCTTTCTCTTAGAAAAAAACATACAGACTGGTTTATCCAATACCAATGGTCAGCGTTGAAAACATACATATGAGTATCATACAGACTGAGTAGGATGCATTTATGCATTTTGGATATATATATGGTTAATTAAATTTAAAAGAAACCATAAATTTGAAAAAGAACAAGGAGGAAGGAGGGATGATTTAGAGGGGGAAATAATATAGTTACTTAATTTATATTTTGTTTTTGTTTTTTCTTTCTTTTATTTTTCTTCTCTTATATATACTTAATACCCCTCCTACCCTTCCCCAATTCCTCTCAGATCCCCCCATCCTCCTTATCCTCCTATTATATATCCTCTCCCTCCCCATCACTGCTTCTCCCCATAGAAGAGAGCAGTCATCCCAGGGTCATTGCTAAAACAGGGCACAACAAATGGGACAAGTCCAGGTACCAGTCCCCATATCAAGGGGAACCAGGCAACCCACCTGGAAGCAATGGGTACCAAGGGCAGGCAAAAGCATCAAAGAACCCCCACATACACTCTAGCCTGCAGGCTCTCTGCAAGAACCCCAAGACAGACAAACATATAACATATCTAGGAGACCCTGCAGATTCTTTGTCTGCTGTTTCAGGCTCTGAAGGACCCTAATTGCGCTGGTCCATTGACTCTGTTGGGCTTGTTCTGTTGATGCCCCCAAGCCCTCTGACCTACAAAATCCCCCTTCCCCATTTTCTATTAGTTTTCTGGAGATCTGCTAGATGTTTAGCTTTGGGCCTCTGCATCTGTTCCCATCAGCTGCTGGCAGAAGCTTCACTAATGGAGACTGGGTTAGGTACCAATCAATGAATAGAACAGGATATCATTAGAAATCATCTCTTGGTTATCCAGTCTCTAGTTCCTGGTCCACACTGAAGAATCTACAGATATCTATGGATATAAAAATAGATATCTAGAATGCAGTTAAGAATTTATAGGCATAAATTCAATCCTATTGAGTGGGCCTTAAGAACAATGCCATACCACAGCTATTGGTGACTCCTAAGATATAAGTGCTACCATTGCACCACTGATATCTTGCCATTATGGTTGCTGTTGCGATTTGAAGGCTTTACATCTAGATAAAGACATTTATCTCTTTTCCTCCCTTGGCAGCTTGCATAGTACCTTCAGATACTGTGAGATCAAGTACTCAAGAAGGGAGCCTTCAGTCAGTTCTAGCTCAATTCCTCCAAGTCCTGTGTAACAAAGATGAAGTATCTTTAGAAATTGGCTCTTATCTTCAAGTTCTGGGAGGCAACCAAGTTTAAAAGTGGTAGATGATAGTGTTTTGGGTGTATCTTTGACTTCCCTGATCAACAACTCATATGGAAGTTTTTCCATACATGACACTGGAGTTTTTGATAGTCTGTTGCTCTTGTGGAGAAAATTATTATCCCAAATAGAAAAACTTCATGTAAATTATTTATATATGCATATAAATACATGTAAACCCATTGTATTTATATACTAAATAAATAATATGTTTTCATATGGCTTTTCAATCATCCTTAGTGTTCTTTATCCCTCCTCCATCCTCTCTCTCAGCATTGCCCTCTCTTCAGATGAAGTCTCCCTATATTCCTATTACCATTTTCCTAGAACCTGTGTCCTGCTATCCTCTACTCTAGAGCTCCTTCTCCCTTTCCACATTCTTTTAAAAAAACTTTCCTTGTTAATGTGTATGTTCTAAGTAACATACTCACATCTAAATCTTAAGAGCAAGGAATCACAAATAAGCGTGAACACACAGCATTTGTCTTTTGTGTCTGGACAACCTCACTCACTATAATATTTTCTGTTTCTGTCAATTTCCCTGAAAGTTTCATGATTTAATTTTTCTCACAGCTCAATAGAATTCCATTTTGTATATAGGTACCACATTTTCATTATTCACTCACATGTTGAAGGACATTTAGATTGTTCCCATTTCCTAATTATTGTGAATAAAGCAGAAATGAGACTCTCTGAAAAATATCTGTGTAATTGAATGTCTAGTCTCTTGGGCATATGCTGAAGAGTGGTATAGCTGGTATGGTACATCTATTTTCAGCTTTTTGAGAATTTTACAGAATGATTTCCAGAGTGACTTCAAGTGTTTGCAATCCAACCACCAGTGACTAATGATTTCTCTTTTTGTCAACCATGTCACTATTTATTATCAGTTATTTTCTTGTTATCTATCTATCTATCTATCTATCTATCTATCTATCTATCTATCTATCATCTATCATCTGAGTGCTCTATCTGCACATACATCTGTATACCAGAAGAGAGCATCAGACCCCATTATAGATGGTTGTGAGCCACCCTGTATGTGGTTGCTGGAAATTGAATTCAGGACCTCTAGAAGAGCAGTTGGTGCTCTTAACTCAAGAGCCATCTCTCCAGCCCAGTCAGTTATTTTATTGATTTTTGGCATTCTGACTGGTAAAAGATGAAATCTCAAAATAATTTTAATTTTAACTCTCCTAATTGCCAAGAATTCTGAATGTTTTAACATAGTTCGTATTCATTTTAATTTTTTCTTTTGAGCACTTTCTGTTATGATCTGTTGCTCTCTATATTTTTCTTGATTCTGTATTTTGAAATTCTTTGCAAATTCTGGGTATTAATCCTTAATAAAATGTGGAGCTGTCCTGGAGCTAAGAGGGGATTGAAGCATGCTTTGAACCCCAGAATTCTCACCTTGAAAGTGGATGGTGTTCGGCTACTCCTCTTTGTAGTTGTAAGCTACTGTGACAGCTCAGCAAGGAAGACAAGGAGGGATATTTCTGACAAATCCCAGCTAGTCCCAGTGCTGCTGGCTTTCACAGCATGCTCCTGCAAGGGAATGTGGCCTGGTTGATTCACTGCAGCTGGAAGGCCTTGGGTTGGGCTCCTCTCCTAATAAGGTCTTTTCCTCTAGCTCCTGTGATACCTGTCTAAGCAAAGGAGGCTTCTTCGGGACTTTGGCCCAAGCCATTAACAATACTACCACCCGGTTCAGACTGTAAATCCTCCCCAATATGTAAATAGAGCTACCCTAGTATCATTGCTTTAACCCATGACCTTTCCTGTCTAGCCTATAAATGTGATTCCCCATGCTTCAATAAACAAAGCTGTTCACTGAAACCACCTCCCCAGAAAGTCTGTTTCCCATGGCTCTCAGCCTCTGGCCAAAGAACTGTCCAGACCTGCTGACCTGCCCTGACCCTGAAATGTTTAGATACCTCCCAAGGAGGAGAATGGTCAAAAAATCCACAATAAAATGCATAACAATAAATGATGATTTCTCATTCTATAGGCTTATTTTTTATTTCATAAATTGTTTCCTTTGCTGTACAGAAGATTTTAGTTTTATGGTGTCCTATTTGTAAATTGTTGGCTTCAGTTCTTGAATATATAGAGACTTAGTGAGAAAGCCCATCCCTATATTTATATCTAGTAGAGTGCCTAATTTATTTTTTTCTAGCAGTTTCAGAATTTACAGTGAGATCTCTCATCCATTTGGAGTTGATTTCATGGTGATATATCAGGGCCTTTTCATTCTATACATTGAAGATACTGCTTTGTCAAAGATGGGAGACCTATAATCACATGTACATAATTACATTTAGTTATCTATTTTGATACATTGATTGCATCTATGTTTTGTATCAGTACTTTGGAGATTCTAATGCTATATCTCTGTAATATAGCTTAAATTTGCTAGGTCAATAACCTCAAAATTCTGGGTTTTGCTCAGAATTTCTTTGACTCTTTTATGTTTATTATGAATTTGAGGATTTTTTCTAGTTCTGTAAAGATTATCATGAACATTTTTATTGAGATTGTATTGAATTTATAAATTGCTTGTGGTGGAATAGTCATTTTTACAAAAAAATTCAACAAATCCATGAGTAGGGGAGGACTATCATTTTCTAAAGTCTTCTTTAATCTGTTTCTTTAGAGATTTATAGTTTTTTTATAGAAATATTTCGCCTCCTTGTGGTTTATTATTTTTGAGACATCTGTGAATGCAAGTGTTTCCATGACCTGTTTTTCAGCATAATTGTTACTGGTGTATAAAAAGGCTATACATTTTTATGACTTGATTTTGTATCCTGTGACTTTGCTGACATAGTTATTTCTGGAAATTTTTTGGTGGAATTTTTGGTATTTTTACATGTAGTATCCTGTTATCTGCAAATTGTGTTAATGTGATTTCTTATTTTTCTGTTCGTATCACTCTAGTTTCCTTCACTTTTCTTATTGCTCTAGCTAGTGCTTTAAAAGGAGTGGGAATAGTGGAAAGGTATGCCTCATTCCTGATTTTAAAGGAATTGCTTCAAGCTGTCTTCATTTAGGATAATAGTGAAAGTGTGTTTGTTATATATAGCCATTATTATGTTGAGGCATGTTCCCTCCAGTCCTGTTCACTCTGGGAATTTTATCATGAAGGCATGGTAAGTTTCATAAAGGCCATTTCTGCATTTCTTGAGATAATCGTGTGATTTTTATCTTTATCTCATTCATTTGCTTTTTTAGGATTTTTTTTTTAACTTATGTATGTTGAACCATCCTTCTACTTCCCAAGTAAACCCAACTTGATTGTAATAGATGATCATTTGACAAATTCCCATATTCAATTTGCAAATATTCTATTGAGATTTTTTAATCTATGGTCATTGCAAATATTGACCTATAGTTTTCTTCTTTCTTTCTTTTGTGTGTGTGTGTGTGTGTGTGTGTGTGTGTGTGTGTGCTTCTCTGTTTTTGCCTGATTTTCACATTAAATTTTTTGAGTATTTTAAGAATTATTATTATTATTATTATTATTATTATTATTATTATTATTTTATAATTATAGTAGAAGATCTAGGAGTTCTGCTATGAATCCATCTGAGCTTGGACTCTTTTTATTTGAAAAGCATTGTATTACCATTTTTGTGTTTTTTGGATTTTTGTTTTATTGCTGTTGTTGTTGTTGTTATTTGTGTTTTTTTCTTGTTTTTTTGTTTTTGTATTTCTTATTTTTTCCAGATAGAGTTTCTCTGTTTTAACTATTGCTCTCCTGGAACTCACTCTCTGGACCAGGCTGACCTGGAACTCAAAACAATCTGCTTGCCTCTACCTTCCAAGTGTTGGGATTTAAGGTGTTTGCCCTCACCTCCCAGCTTGTATTACTGTTTTAACCTTATTTCCTAGAGTCTGTTTAAATTGTTGTTATCCCATTTTACCCAATAAATAGTTCATCTGGATAAAAAAATATATACAGGAAAATATCAGAATTAAATGACATCAAATATCAAATGTAAACAGAATATTACACAAAAATATCAAAGAATATACATCCTATTTATTGGCCCATGGCACCTTCTCTAAAATACTCCACGTAGTGGCACCACAAAACACACCTTTAAGTAATTCAGAGAAATTTATATAATTCCATGTATCCTATCTGATTACAGTGCAATAAAGCTTAAGATCAAGAGCAAAATGAGAAATATCTCTCATTACTATAAAATTGCATTAAGATTATGCAACAAATCACTAAATAATGAAGGAGGTCAAAGAAAAAAAAAATAAACAATTCTTGGCACTTAATGAAAATGAAAACACAACACAACAGAATTTCTGGAACATATTAAAAGCTACTCTAAGAGGTGTGTCAGGTCCAAAAGAAACTGGGAGCAAATAGCTAACAGTGGTGCCAATTAGCATACCAAAGTGCATGCTGGCATCCATACTTTATCAGTATTTCAAATACTGTTGCTGAGTCCATACTGCAACTGGCTTCTCTCATTCTACCCCCTACTCGAAACTTCTCCAGCTTCCCTTCCCTCAGCTTCTCATTCCTCTATAACCTTGCCATTTTGGCCATGTGCTCTATTGGGCTTGTTTTGCCCTCTTCTCTTGGTATTCCTTTCTCACTGCCCTAATCCTCTCATGGACAAGTCCATTTTGCTGGCTATATTCAATGTACTACTTTCTCTATAGAGGAATATTTAATCATTTGATCCAACAACATGGCTGCACTGGGAAAGGATCACATTGAAAAGCCTGTGTGATCCAGATGGAATGCAGAAAGAATGTTAGCCAGACTAGTCCTGTCCTCTGTTAGTGCTAATGCTAGGTGAAAGGGATTTCTGTGGTTAAGGCAACAACATAGAGCATACCTTTTATCCCAACACTAGGATTCTAAAAGGAAGCAGTCAATTTAGAAGTACGTCATGGCTCTCAGTTCATGTTTACAGAATTAGCACCTATCTTTAATCTCAACTATGAGATTGCATCATAGTGAAGAGCCAGCAGAGTGAAGTCTGAGATTGAGTCACAGTGATGACACAACCAACTTTCAGGATATAAAAGCAGGCTAAGTTCCTGAGAGACACAGAGACGGTCTGAAGCAGTTTCAGGCAGAGACACAGACGCAGTTCTGCAGAAGGAAGAATGAAAGTCAGCTAACAGTGAGAGTCAGTTTTAAGCCTAGCAGAGTAGTTCAATCAAAGAAATTGCAGGAGACAGTTGGAATTAGCTAGAGTCAGAAGAGTTCAGTCAGAAATAGTCAGGCAGCTCAGAAGATCAGTTTGAACCAGCATCTTGAAGAAGAGTTTAAGCCGGAAGAGTAAGTCTAATCAGCCAACCAGAACAGTCAGTTGAGTTCAGTAAAGTTCTGAGTTCAGAAGGAGTGAGTCAGAGTGAGTCAGTCAGCAGTAAGTCTAGAGGTTGAAAGGTTATTATATGGAGATTGCAGCCTTCCAGTTCTAGCCTTAAGATTAGATTGTGTGAAGGCTGAAACTCTCTAAGGACTGGGGATTGAATTAGCTGAAGTATGAATTGCCTTTTGCCCTAAATCAGTAGCTAAACTCTCTGTGCTCTGAACTCATCCAGATGCCTCTGGCTGTACTCTCCCTCATATTTATAAGTCCTAAAGTAAATTGGCCAACTGTGGTATCTATTATCATATCAGAATATACACTGGCTTCCAAACTCATTCAATACCTGTGGCTCCTTTTAGCACTTCTCTGCCCTGCCCCATACACTAAACAGCTCCAGCTCCTGGGCTTACCTTCATTCTTAGCTTCATTCCTAGCTCATTCCTACATAACCTGCCATTTTAGCCATGCATTCTCTTGATCCCCTTTCTCTTGCCCATCTCTGCATAAGATGTTAGACATTTCTGTAAGGATATTAGAATGTGGCATTTGATGTTCTATTGGGATTTTAACAAGTTTTGCATGGTCAAATTCCATTAAAAACCTGGCTTTTTTTCCAAGAATATGTTTGTCCCTCTCATCTGACACGGTATCATCACTGTAAGACAGCCTCACCTCACCTGTTTAATCATAGCTGAATATTTTTAATTGCTTTCATTCTGTTCATTAGCATGAAAGTGTTTTAGGTAAAACCAGAATTTTAGACAGAACAATATTAGTCACAAATGTGACAGTTAAAGGAGGAAACACATGTTCCTACATTCTTTATACAAAATAATAAACTTAACAATTAAGTTTGGTACCACTTATATCACCTTTCCAACTAACATGTGATTTCTAAGTAGTCAATGCACTTTGTTTTGAGTAACTTACCAAACCTTTTACACAGTGATATTTACAATATTTAAATTGTATTTAATGTTTAATTGTATTTAATATTTAAACAAAATGAATTCTATACTTATTGTGGACTAGTAACAAATTATTGTCAATGCCTTTTGCTATATTTTCCCCGTACTTACAGGTCCATATTAAGAGAGTGTTTATAAGCTGAAACCCTAGTTCAGTTAGGCTCCTGGTTCAGGGTTATTTGCAGTGCACGTGGTCCATATAAGTTTTATTAATTTGGTTGACCTAAAATCTAAGTGTCTGACTTGTGAGCTGGAGATTTCCTTACTCAGGAGCTACAATAATATTTGGGTATAGAAGTATGAATCTAGAGGTCATTTTACTATGAGCACTTAGCAAAATAATAGTAGTTTCATCCCTGGGGCAACTGACCTCACCAGCCATCTCAGCCTTGGGTTATCAACAGGGTTTACAGTACTAGCTATAAATTCCTTCTTGTGGAATGAACCATAAAACCAATCATACAATTATTAGTTAACTCTCTAACATTCATAATACTATTGCCTCATTGGACTCATCTTCAAGGCATGTCAATAATCATAGCTTGCAGGACTCACAGCAGATAAGACATTTAACAGCTTTTCTCTCACAGTAACTGATATAGAGCCTTCTGAAGCTAGCTAGCAGGGGAGAAAATTCTAGGTCAGTACCAGTTTGATTCATTTATGTCCTTTGACAAGTGTGCATGGTGTCTTCAGCAATAGTAATAGATATAACCTGAATTGTTTGGAAGACTTTTCAAACTCCCTTGACCGACAACTTGAAGGGAGGTATTTTACACCTGGTACTGTGCTTTTGTGTGATAACCTGTATTCTAGGAAGAATATTTTTCCTTGTGCAGGGTATTTCCTATTAAACTAACTTTCTTTACACATGCATATATGCTTTGATTAAGCCTTCCTTCCATTCTCTCTCCTCAGACTCCTTCCATATCACCACTATTTTTTTCCTATCAACATCAAGCAGTTTTTAAGGGTAATGAATCCAATTAGTGATGCCAGTATGTACATATGGCCATCCTCTTGATCACGGATGCCTATCTGGGATCCCATCCCTGAAACAAATGGACACTCTTCCCACTGCTCGCAGAAACCATTTGTCAATAGCTCTCCAGCTAGGCATGGGATATCCTAAGCCACTCTCGTATCTGTGATGAAATTTTGGCTTAGTCTAGTGAAGGTCTTGTGGATGCAGTCATAGCCTCTGTGAGTTCATGTGTTCAACAGCAAGATTACTGAAAAGTAGCAGCCCTCTAATACTTCTCATGCCTATAATCTTCCCAACCCTCTTCCACAACCTTTGAAAAAGCCATATGGAAACTTACTATTTTAGAATCTTTCTAAAAAATATACATAAATAAAAAGAGTTTAATTGGGATTACCCTATATAGAATGAAGGATGATGTGTCTTTCCAGATACAATTATAACCAGCCTAGTGATATATGACTATTGGTTCAATAGCACAAATGTTAATGGGATTAACCAATCACTTTCAGACAGAATTTAAGGTCTACTCCTCAAGATGGTAACCTTCTCTTCTATTGTTAACCGGATCAAGAATCTATGACTGAATAGATCATTATCCTTAAAGAAGAACATAATATTATTCTCCTAAGTAGTCATAGCATTAAGCAGCCCTTAAATATATCTTTGTATCTATAGATGAGTGAGTCTCTCAACCTCATCATAGAATGTTCTTTTTTGTAGTCAATAGAAAATTTTTAGGTTTATAAAATAATGTGTTTCCACATGACTTTCATGACTTTTTCAAACATCCTTAGTGTCAGTTACCCCTCCTCCCTACCCTTTCCACCTTAAGCTCCCATCACTTCTCCACATAGACATTTCCCCATTATTCACTCTTTGCCTACATAATACTTTTATTACCTCCTTCTCTTTACCTAGACCAATGGTCTCTTCCTAGTTTTCTTACTTGTGCAAATACTCCAAATAAAACACTTAAATACACATGTGAAAGAGAATGTATAGTTTTTATCTGGGTTTGTTACCACACATAGTATATTTTTTTCCAGTCCCATCCATCTACTGAGAATTTTAGAATTTCAATTTTCCTCACATTTGAGTAAAATTCCATTGTGTATATGTACCACATTTTCATCACACATTCATCAGTTATTATCTCTTCCAACTTTCCTTTCAAGTAAGGTATGTGCCAGTGAGCATGGTCAAATTCTGGTTAATGAGAATTTTTCATTTTACACTTATTCATCTATTTACTGAGTGCATGTGTGGAGGGATGCAGCAAGCATATATAAGTCAAAGGACATCTTGATGCAGTTAACTCGCTCCTTCTCCACATGGTATTTTAAGATTTGCAGCAAACACCCTTACCTGCTAAGCCATTTTTTTGGCCTACAGATAATTGTAAATTTAAAATTTAACTTCTACTTAAAATTGCCATGTAACAAGTATTCATATTTTGTGTACAATGTGACATTAACAAATATATAAAACATATATAGACCAAATCATAGTAATTGTGTACGCCTATCACTTTTTCAGTTCTTTACCTTTGGAGTCTTCAAACCCTTCTAGTTTGTCATAAAATACATGAAAGAAATTAGGAACCATTACTGTTCCATTGTATTATAGGACATAAGAAATATTTCTCCTAGTTAACAGTGCCTAGTACCCTTTATGCATTCCCTCTATACCTCTCTAAGCCTTACTGGTTCTAGCAATCACTGTCCTCTTTTAAGTTATTGTGTGTTCACACGTTAATCCAATGATTTTAATCCATTGATTAGTCCTCATTCTAGTTTTTTTTTCTTTTTATATAGAATTATTTTACCAATAAACAAGGAAATTTTGCCATTACTTCATATTTTTATTACTTTCATCATTTTCTCTTCTCTATTGCTTTTCCTAAGCCTGTTAGGGCCATGTTGAGCTACAGTAGTGTGAGAGGACACTCTTTTCTTGTTTCAGAATTTAGAAAAAATATTTTAAGATTTTGATTATTAATTAGGATATCACCAATGAGTTTTCAATGGAAAGTATTTATTATTTTTACTTTTTTTGTCTATATCTAATTTAGTCAGTTTTTCTATTATTCTGTTTATGTGATGTATTATATATTTATATTGTAGAATTTATATATATTGAACTTTGACTTCTTAAATAAATCTCAGCTGAACATTGTGAATGATATTTTGGGTGAGTTGTTAAGTTTGGTTTGCCTGTAATTTATTGAGAATTTTTCAGCTATGTTTATCAGAAATATTGGTCTCTGATTTTCTGTTTTGATCTTCAGAACAGTTATCTCTACAATTTGTTTGAATAGGTTGAAAGGAATTGCATTAGTTTTTCCTTAACTGGTTAGAAGATTTTCCTTAAGACAAAATCCATAAAAAGCAAAGCTGATAGTTCATCATATCCTTGATCATATATTTTATTATATAATGAACTGTTCCAAGTAAGTAAATATTCTCCGAATATTGTGTACCCACTGGACAAGTCATTAAAACTTAGATGGTTGGAAACTCAATTTTTAAATAGTTTAGGAAACATATTCCCAAACATTGATTGCTATGGTCTGAAATTGTTTGGAAAAAGCCAATACAGAGAATGGTGTTTTTCTGAGTTTTTCATATCTGTGAAATTATAATAACCAAAGAAGAATTCACTTGTTATGAATCTTTTCCCAGGAAATCTTATCAAGTTGAGAAGATTAACTAAGACCACAAATTGTTAACTGGAGGTTTACCTATCTGCCATAGAGACTGTTACCATCTTCTGGGAAAGATTTGATAGGTCTTCTGGAAACAATAGGACAACCTTCATGCACCAAACATGTCTTTTCTCACAGTCGTAGAACTTCTGTTACCACTCCATCCTCTGTAGGATAGAAACTCGAATTCATTTCTATAGATTATGATGATATATAAGCTTCAAACATCTGAGGTTCTTTGTGATCTCTTGTTTATATGATATTATATTCTTGAAATTTACTGTTGTCCTAGAGTCCCCATGAAGTCATGTTTATTCTCCTGAATCATCATCACAAGTGTTGAGAACATAGTCTGTACAGAACTATAGAAGATTTCCTTCCCAATATAAAAGTTCACATGTGAGTGTACACTGGTGTTGATTTTGAAATGTTACATAACTAAATACTACAATCTTATCTGCTTAGTACAGCACATCATCTTCTGTGAAGCAGAGGTCTATGCATGACATAGTTGGGTCCACTTTATTTGATCTAACTAGTGATCATTGAGTTTTTGGAAGACACTGTAGCTTCACTAATGTCTTGGAGCTCACTTCCAAATTCTCTGGTTAATGTCAGTATTAAAGCTTTAGGGTTCTTGAGGATACCTTATTGTGTCCTACCACATGACTCTCTCAAATATGACATTGTACTTCAAACCCTACAGAAAGCATCTGCTGTGCTTTCGGTCTTTTATGGGCTCACCTGGTTAGGGCAGGAATATTCAGAATGATTTACATTTTTATTCATACAAAATCAACATATTGGAGATCATTATAACATTACCTATTCAATATATTGTAGCTAAATTATTGGTGTGACATTTTTTGTTCATATTTAAGCACAAGGTATATAGAACAGAGATGCAGGCATCTAGGTGTTTATCTTAAAATTCTGCATATCAGAATTTGTACGTGTGTGTGTGTGTGTGTGTGTGTGTGTGTGTGTGTGTGTGTATAGTCACTTATGCTTGTGGAATGGCCAAAAATAGATTATATTTACATTATTTGTTTTCAAATATTCCAGGCTTTGTCACCTTGTTTGAGTTTTATTAGCACCAATTAATTATTCAGTTCAGCCTCAATTTTTCCACACACAGTATTATCAAATTGGTTCTTATACAGGTTAATATTGCATATAATAAAACTTGTACAATATGTTCGATGAAATAATGCTTTGAAAGTATTAATCAAGAAGGCTTTAACCATAGTTACAATATTTAGTACATAACAATTTCCTTTACATTCCTGATAGAATATGTTAGCGGTGTACTAAGGGGAGAAATCTCAGTTATCACATGCAAAAGTCTGATGGAATAGGACATTGAGGATATTAGGAAAAGGAATGTGTTTGGCAGTTGGGAAACTATCAACATATGAACCCTTTTCATGCTCCTGATGGCCTCTCATGGCTAAGATGATTAATAGCCTGTTGAAAAATTCTCTTCAAAAGATTTGAATTTGAACTGAGTTGTATAGATTATTGACAGTTAATATAAAAAGATGCTAAGTACCACTGATCAATATACAAATATATTACCATAACTTCAGTTTGGTTTTCATCTTCTACTTAAATGAAGAGCATATTTTTAAATGAAATTAAGGCATGGAAAAATACAAAAGGAAAGTATAGTGTCTGCTCAGCTTTTATTTTGTTCATTATGTTATTTTGCAACATTTTATTCTTTATGTTGAATGCAATGATCTGGCATTTAAAAATATAGATGGACTAGATATATTAACTTGAATTTTTAATTGTCACAGTAGTAGGAAAATAATAGGATATTGAAAAGCTAGGATTTTCTCATATGATTCATTATATAATAATGATTATAGCCTGATTTAAACAATTCTGTGCACAATTTTATAGCAGATGACCTTTAATTAGTGTGAAGATTTTCTATCCATATTACATTTGTTCAATTGTCTTACTGGGCAGTAGATGTCTGCTGTGAAGCATAAAGGGATTTTTTTTAGCCTAATCCCTGTGATATGACATGATTAATGAGATAAAATTCCCATTTGGAGTTTCCTACCAATCAATAGGCAGATGGGCAATAGTGGATGTCAAACAACAAGACAGCAGGGGATGCTTAAGCTCTTGCTTCTTTCATGAATAAAAACATATTCTGAAAAATATTATTTAAAGCTATATAGTCAACATTTTCTGTACCTTTTATTTACATCAGATGTTTTTCTTCTTACTGAATTTTATGCCTCCAAAGTATATTATTAAAGTTATAGTTTATATGTACCCATTTTTTTTTTGCTAGAAAGAACAGAAAAGCAAACAGGAGAATTTCCAATGATTTTATTTTTTGCTAATGACTTTATAGGCTAAAATATATGGGCAGTAGTTCAATGTATACAATTGTTTATTAGATTCTTACATATCAAAATGGACATTGGTAAGCTACAGCAGGCATTTTTCTATCTGTAATATGCATACATATTAGGCCACACATTTTGGTTTAGGAAATTCTCTAGTCTTAAATTATTTCAAAGTGTACAAATCCTGCATAATGAAGACATATTTGCAAAGTGCTTTATCATATTTTTTTTACCCTTGGGGACATATATCTTAAATTATTTTTTCTTCTTGACATTATTTAATAAGTGACACAAAAAGAAAGCAAAAAGGACCTATCTATGAGCCCTGTCGGTAAAAAGCATCCATAGTAAAAGTATTAAATATTATCATATTTTGCTTAAAGAAATAATAGGCAAATATAAAATATCCCTTGAAAATCCCTAGAGAAAATACAAAACAATATTACAGAACTTCATTTTGAGGAATTGCTTATGAACATTATAGAGCATTTCAAAATGAAAAGTTAACATTAGGAATTTCGGAAATTGATTATAACTTGCACAGAAATTCTACTCAGTAATGTAAATTTCCATGAATTCTCTCTAAAAATCTAATTTGAAAGTATAAAAAGCCAATGTTCATTTAAAAAAAAAGATTTAAAGTCTAATTTGGTACTTTTGGGGTTTTATGCTATTAACTTTCCCTGTGTATCTTAGAGGAGGACCATTCCAATCCTTTTGGTATAAAAGATGATTAAGAACATTTTGCTTCCATATCATGTGGATATCTTTATTCCGCTTAGGTTTTCACTAGTAAAAATTGTGAAAAATGATTTCATCCTTTTATCTGTTTGACCAATTTCTCATTTGATGAAAAAAAATAAGAACTAATTACCCCTACAACCTACAATACTCTAATTTATTTCACTAAGACAGGGCCTTGTTATGTAGTTATGGATGGCTTTGAACTCCTAATGTTCATATCTCAATTTCCTAAATTCTGTTTTGATAGGTATGTGCTAACATACCTGGCTGCATAATAAGCTTTCCAATTAAAATGATTAAAAATTAGACATAATGAAAAATGCATTATATTTTGATTATTTTCTCCATTTTCCTGTTTCTGCATGGATTACTGATCTACCCTTTCTTGTTTATTTCTTGATTTCTCTGTTATTTCTCCAAGTAGAATATTTTACTTATAGAGTGCTATCTCCTCATTCTAATTCTAGATATTTGTTATCTTAGCCATATCAATAAGACAAGAAAAGGGGAAATGGGGTACAAATAAGAAAAGGAAATGTAAAATTATCCGCATTTGCAGATGGTCTGAAATATATTTTAATAAATTTTAAAAATATATTGAAAAAGAGCCTAATTACTCTAGTGCAAGTAACAAACTAATGAAAGAAGTAACTATTGTTAAGAATTTTCACAAAATCACTATTCCTAATGTTTCATTTAGATTTATTTTTGACCTATATTTTTGAGCTTCTCAATACTGAAAAATTTTAAGACCAATTTATTTCCATACTTTGGTATGGTTGAAGTAATTATTCATAGATTTTAAAAAAGTATTAGTACATAAAAACCTCCCAGTTTACTTAATGCATCAAGATATGACTTGACTATTTTGTTTTGGTACCATTACTTGAGAAAGTTTAATAACTTGGGCTCAAAGTAAGAGCATATGCCTTTATTCTGCAATCTTGTTAGATTGCTAGGTAAGTTAAAAGTTTCAATTCTAACAATGAAACACGGGGTTTTGGCGTGTCCCTCCCTTGTTTCAGTTAAGATAATCATCTATAGTTTCATATATGTTTATGTAATGGCAGAATTTAATTATTTTTATTTTGTTTACTTATTTAATGTGCATAAGTGTTTTGCATGCATCTATGTATATACACTCTGTGCTTGCCTGGTGCCTGCAAAGGATAGAAGAGGATTCAGGATCCCCTGGAACTGGAGTTACTGATGGTTGGTTGTTATCTACCATATATAGGTGCTGGCAACTGAACCATGCTCATCTGCAAGCATAGCCATTGCTCTTAAAGACTGATTTATATCTCAGGGTCTCAGCATTTAGCTATTTTTAAATATTAAATTGTCATTTAGTCTGCACTAAATGGACAATAATTTTGAGAATGCAAGTAGTCCTTAAAAATACTGAATTCATTTCTTAAGCCTACTCACATCATTGTTAGATAAAATGGCAATTTTGTTTTTCACATTTGACAAAATTTCATACTGCTTTCCTTAAGAACTATACTAATTTATCGCAACATAAGAATTGTGTTATTTCCTGTGCTCTAAGGAACTTGCTATCATCAGTTGTCTTGATAACATTCATTCTATAAAAACATTTTTCTTACAAAGACACAGTAGATGTTTTAGAAGACAGATATACTGAATCTGATTAGAACATTATGCAATATGTATATTTTATGAAATAGATTGAATTAGTCTACAAAACACATAATATTATATGGAATTAAAAGGTAAAAATGCTGGGCTCGAGATGTCTCAGTGGTTGAAAATGCATGCTACTCTTTCAGAAAACCCAAGTTTCAACCCTGGCACTCATACTCTGAGGCTCTCAACCACCTATAATTCAACATTCAAGAGACCTGTCAATTTTTTCTGGCCTCCACAGCACATGTGGAAGATAATCACAGACAGTCATGATCTGACAGTCTTTTCTGGCCCCCATGGCATATGTGAAAGATAATCACAGAGATTCACAAAGCCATGCACACATACATACACAGACACACACACACACGCACACGCACACGCACAAAAATAAAAACAATAATTAACTAAAATGCAGAGAAAAACAAGCAAAATTAGAGTCAAAGTGGGAGAGGGAGAAAAAAAACCAGACAGACACAGAGGAAATCCAGAGAATCATAGAGAAAATACAATAAAAAACATCTATACCATTAAACTCAGAAAGCTAAAATAAAAGGATAATTTCCTTGATATATACCACCTACCAAAGTTAAATCAAGATCAGATAAGCAATTAAAACAGACCTATAACCTTTAGTGAAATAGAAGCAGTAATTAAGTCTCCCAACAAAAAGAAGTCCAGGGCCAAATGGATATAGTGCATGCATAATTATATAAAATTTCAAGGAAGAATTAATGTCAATACTCCTCAAATTATCGCAGAAAAGAGAAACAGAAGAAACAGTGCATAATTCTTTTTATGAAGCCACAGTTACTCTGACACCTACACTGTTTTAAGACCCAACAAAGAAAGAGAATTAGAGACCAATTTTCTTCAAGAACACAGATGCAAAAATAGTCAATAAAGTACTTGTAAACTGAATTCAAGAACGCATCAAAAAGATCATACACCGTGATCAAGTAGACTTCATTCCAGAGATTCACGGATGCTTTGATATTTGTAAGTCAATAAATATAATCTACCATATGAACATACGGGGAAAAAAATCACTTGGTCATTTCATAAGATACATAAAAGGCCTGGACAAATTTCAACAACATTTCATAATAACAATCTTGGAAAGAATAGGAATAAAAGAGAATATACTACAGCCAACATCAACCTAAATGGAAAAAAGCTCAAAGCATTTCCACTAAAATAAGGAGAAGGATAAGGTCATCCACATTCTCCATATATTCAATGTAGTACTAGAAGTTTTGGAGTCATAAGAATACTGAAGGACATAAAGGGGATATAATAGGGATGGAAGAAGACAAACTACCTTTATTTGCATATTATCTAATTGTATACACACAAGACCCCCAAAAATATGCCAGGAAACGTCTATAATTGATAAACCCTTTCAGAAAATAACATAATACAAAATCAACATACAGAAATCTGTGTAGCCTAAGTGACAAATAGATTGAAAAGAAATCAAGGAAACAATATCTTTCATAATAGACTCAAAAATAAAATATCTTAGAGTAACTTTAAGCAAGCAAGTGAAAGACTTGTATAATAAAAACTTCAAGGCACTGAAGAAGAAATTGGAGAATATATCAGAAGATGGACAAATCTCCCATGAGCATAGATGAATAGTATTAAAACAGTAAAAATGGCTATCCTACCAAAAGCAGTCTTCAAAAGATTTAATACAGTCCTCATCACAGTTTCAACACAATATTTCAAATAACTTGAAAGGACACATTTTAGCTTTGTATTGAAACACAAAAATCCAGAATAGCTAAAACAACCATAAATAATCAGACAGCATCTGGAAGTATCGCTCTTTTTACCCTCAACTTGTACTATAGAGATATAGCAATAAAAAGAGCATAGTATTGGTGTAAAAACAGACATATTTGAAGAGGAATAGCCCTGTGTGAGATCTAGGGTCTACATTCCAGGGACCTCATTCAGAGGCCTGTGTGGTCTGGATGGAATGTAGAAACACCTTTAGTTCAGTATTCAGAAAGCAGTGGTAGTCCATTCCTTTAATCCCTAAAAAACAGTTGCTACTCAACTCATAATAGCTAGAAATTGGAAACAGCTTAGATGTCCATCAATGGATAAACGGGTAAAAAAATGCAATACATTTACAAAATAAAATATTACTTACCTAATAAACATATGAAATTCATAAGTAAGTGGATGGAACTAGAAAAAAAGCAACCTGAATGAGGTAGTCCATATCCAAAAAGACAAGTGTGGTAAATATTTGCTTTTATATGGATGATAGCTGATACGTCTTCTAGAATAATGCTAAAATCTGTATGACAGCAGAGGTTATGTAGAGAGTAAGGTAGCAGTGGGTGGAGGGATGGATCTCCCAAGGAAGGGTAAATAGGCTACTTAGCTATGAATGCACAATGGTGGGGAAAGGAAGAGTTGGAACAAACAGGGAGGGGAAGTAAAGAGGGGTAAATTGAGAAAAGATGAGGGGGGATAGCTAAAACTGAGTCATTTGAGGGATTGAATGGAAACCTAACACAGTAGATGGTTGTTAAAATATATGGATGCATAATAGCAATACAAATGAAATTGTCAAATGGAAGAGATGGAGTCCCAACCACACATTTCTCATTACCAAATTAAGCCTCTATTGCCAATGTGCTCCACTGAAACTCCCAAACAGCCCAGACTATTTCCAAGGCTGGTGGTTACTCTCCACACATTGGTGGTAAGGTCCTATTCCTTAAGACAACACCTATACAAGTTATTGAACATGCAGAAGTCGAATGTGGTACGTAACTACAGCCTTCACAGTTATGGACTAGTATTCATGGTACTAGAAAGTACCTTGTATGGTACCAAAGTCGAAATGAATCTCAAACCCAGCTACAAACTCTTAGATTTACAATGAAGACCTACCTACATGAAGCACTAGTGCAACAATGGCACAAAGCTTGTGTGAGTAACCAATCAATATCTAATTGGAGTTAAGGCCCACTCCATGAGATGAAGTCCATACCCAATACTGCTTGGGTCACAAAAACATGATACCAGATATGCCAAGGACCTAGAGAAAGCCAAATACTACTGCTGAAGAGATACATCCATAAAGTGACTCCTAACAGCATTCTGCTATACTCAATGATCATCAGAAAAGTTTCTTCCTGCAGTAGATGGAGATAAATACAGAGACCCATAACTTAACAATGTGCGGAGAGTCAGAGGCTTTAGAACTTTCAGTCCTTAGTGAGATGTCTTCGTTGAATTCCTCCCCTCGGGGCTCAGGGAATGACATGAAAGAAGAGGAGGAAACATTGTAAGAACAAGTATGGATAGAGAACACCAAGGAAAGAAGGCTCTCTAAACACAGCAAGACTGATGCACATATGAACTCACAGAAACTATGACAACATGCATAGGTTCTGCTTGGTTCTGCAGCAGATAGGGTCACAGTGCTGCGAGAAGTGGGCACAAGCCCCGTCCCTAACCCAAAAGCTATCTGCAATTGCTAGTCACTGAAAAATAAAAACAAAATACTATTTCACTCCAACAGAGTTTCATTGGGGATACAAACCACTGTTGAGGACAGACCTCATGCCTAGCAGTAAATGTGCAACACAAAATGATCATAATGACATCTTTGGAGGTTGTTTTTCTAATCATGTCTTGTCAAGGGGTTACTTTGTGTGTTTGTGTATGTGTGTATTGTGTGTGTGTGGTTTTTTGTTTTGTTTTCTGTTTGTTTTACCTTACAGGTCTTTTGCATGTATACCATTGCTTTTAGTTTTGTGCTTTTCTTGGATTCTTCTGTGTATGAACATGTGTCTCTTCATCTATTTGTTTCTTGTTCTTCTCTTCTTTGGTTGTTTCTTCTTCTTCTTCTTCTTCTTCTTCTTCTTCTTCTTCTTCTTCTTCTTCTTCTTCTTCTTCTTCTTCTTCTTCTTCTTCTTCTTCTTCTTCTTCTTCCTCTTCTTCTTCTCTTCTTCTTCCTCCTCCTCCTCTTCTTCTTCTTCTTCCTTTGTTGTTGTTGTTTCTTTGTTTTGATCTATTTCACTTTTTTTGTCTCTATTGCTGAAGACATCAACAACAAGGAAAATAGGACTTGGGAAAATAAAGCTGAATCTGGACTGAAAGCCTCCATCCTGAAGTATAGCTTTCATGATACCAGAAGATGCTATAGAAGCTGACGACAGAGGGAAGCAATACATATTTCTATGACCAACTTGTGAAACACATGAACCACAGCAAAATCAGCATTACAAGATACCTGCACAAGTGCAATAGTGGCACTCTTACCTTGTGATGAAGATATTATCATTTATTAAACAAATTGATGACCTAATCTGTTGTACTCTTTACAGTAGTTATGTGTATTACCAGCTGTAATCTTCCTAATAAAATTTTTAATTAATATTACTATTCTTCATTAATATGTGATTAAATTCACATACAGAGGTGGATATTTGAGAGTTTTGATCCATATTATGGGAGATATATGGATGAGGTAGATGAAATTAATTAAGCTTTAGTGAATAGATTAATATAACTGTCTAATTGTCATTTCTACAATTTCAGAGACTTTTTCTATCATTTAAGGTTTCATTCACAGAAACTATTAATTAAATAATTATTGGCAACTTGAAATATCAGTAATATAGATGAAAGTTTTATATATTTAATTTACTTCATTTTAATTAATGTAAAATAATTTTAAGTAGATTCTGTGGTTAGTGACTACTGTTTCAGATAGTACTGTCAAAATGAGAAAAAAAAAGTACCCAGGTTGAACTTGAAGAATGGATAGGAATAAGAATAAAGTTTCAACCTAAAAGCCTATAGTGAACTTTTCTGTTAAGCAATTTTTTTCTTCTAACAGCTTCATTAATTTTTGTATATAACAGAGCATATGCTATCATCTTCATGTGTACGTGAAACTATAGTTAATCATATTATTGTTAGTAAATCTAGTATATGGCATATGTTTAAAAAATAAGCTCTATTTAGCGTACCATACATTCTCTATAATGTAGAAATCATTACTACAAGATTGATGTTTTTTCATAATGATATGTTGCCAATCACATTTTGAAAGCTATTTAGGTTTTATATATTGGTAATCTACTGTTAAAGTAAAAAAAAAAAATGATCTTAATGCAGTACATAAATCAGAGTAAAGGAAAATAACACTGGTGGGATTCAGAAGGGTATTTACATTGTTAAAATTTTTGAAAGCTCAAATCTTTGGGTAATATATGTCACAACATAATCATTACAAATAATGATGTACTACAGTACGATAGATTAAGTTAACATGAGAATTATTACATAGTAAAACAAAACTGTGATATTTGAGGTGAATTTTTCCTCTATACACTTGGCTGTTGCTACTCGGTAGTGATTCATAAGGGCAGTCACATGCCTCACTTCTTTGCTAAAATTTTTGTCTTTCAATTAATAAAGAACAAGTTCTTCTTTAGTATTTTTCCTTAGAGGTCTTGCTAAAGCACTCTTATCTCTATTATCAACATATGGAGGTTTGAAAACATCTAGATTTCAATATAATTTAATATTAATTTTAAAACATCTATTGTGGTTTCTCTGATTTTAAGACTAGAAAATTGAAAGCTCAATCTACAAAATTTTTTCCTGAGACTAAATTGTAACAGGTTGACAGCAGCTGCAATGTGACTAAATGTACATACTATTATCCAACCCCTATATAAGTGGGAGTATACATTCACTGAGTTTTAAAAAGAAGAAATCATTCTTGTTGTAATAGAAACACATCCAACTATATTTAAATTTACAATATTTGTAGTTTCATTTATACTAATTAGAAAATTTAAACATTTCAAATATACCTTTTTAAAACTAGGTAAACAAATTCAATCTTGTAAATATTCTGAAAATTTAATATTCTCCTATGTAAACGAGGATCCAGATAATTATGTTATCTTTGAATTTAGTTCTGACATGATGAATGAATTACATAGCAAATTTGTCAGTCATTAGCAAAAAAAAGTCAATTAGTGAAATATGCTAGCAAGCTTTTCTAGATATAATACCCCATGTGATAAAATACAGAGCACATTATTCTTTTGACTACCATATATATGGAATTTAAAAACTAGAATAATAACTTTGTCTATAAGTTCAAAGCAAAAACAAAGCCACTTTTAAATTAAATATTTTATTTTCTTTATCATGTTGATAAGAATTGGCAAACCATATGTGTTGGGATTTTTTTTTCTCTGTATACAATTGATATATAACTTTCTTTTTATTTTTCTTCTCATACAACTTATAAAATACATCCTGTCTTCCTTCCTGCCCTCCCTCCACTCCTCCCAGTTCCCTCCATTTCCACTCTCCCTCAGATCTCCCAACCCCACATCCCACTCACATCCCCTACCCCTGCCACTTCTCCCCAGAAAAGGATAGGCCTCCCAGGGTTACCACTCAAATAGGTTATGGCATGAAAAATGAAACAAGCCCAGGCATATAGAACTTTAATTAAGAATAAAAGTATTATTTCCTTCCTAGGAACCTTTAGAACTAATGCTGAAGAAACTTTTAAAGGAAAGATATCTGAACTGCAGAGATAGGTGTCAATACTATGCATAAGAATGTTGTTGCACTGCCACTTAGTGGTAGCCTTATAAAACTAATTAGGTTAGGATGATCAGTAAGCACAGATTTAGTAAACCACAGAAACCTCTTCTTTTACAGAGTAGATGCATGCAGTAGTCTGCTATCAAAAATAATTATGTCAAAGTGAAAGAGTCTTTTTTTTTTTTTACCAGTGTTTGATTTATAAAACAAAAGGTATCTCCTTATGGAAAGTGCCTGATAAGTGAACATTGTAACATAACTACTAAAATTAAAGCATAAGATATGTATTACAAAGGAAAATAATAAATGATAAAGAAGGCATGTAATAGCTCTCTATTCAAAAGTCACAATAGTCAAATGATGAAAACAACACGTAAAACAAAATTTTGATTTGAGTCATCAATATTTATGGGATAATTATCTATAAAATAAAAGTGTCTAAAACCAGATTTGTTGGAGCTTTTACCTCATTTCAATAAGTGATGCTGGAAAATCACATGTCGAAAATTGGAACTACATGTTTTTTTACTCTGCTTAATATTTAGTTAAAATGGATAAAGATCAAACTGTAATAAAAACTTGAGCTGGGCGGTGGTGAAGCATGCCTTTAATTTCAGACCTTGGGAGGCAGAGGCAGGTGGATCTCTATGAGTTCAAGTCCAGCCTGGTCTACAGAGCGAGTTTCAGGACAGCCAGAGTTACAAC
This sequence comes from Cricetomys ansorgei, assembly GCA_026225945.1. Lineage (NCBI taxonomy): Eukaryota > Metazoa > Chordata > Mammalia > Rodentia > Nesomyidae > Cricetomys > Cricetomys ansorgei. The sequence continues at coordinate 835,757 of JAMJFZ010003015.1, read as the reverse complement.
AGAGAAACTATATCTTGAAAAATAAACAACAAAAAAACAAGAAAGAGAAAAACTTGAAACTCCCAAAAGGAAACATAGGGCAAGCACCCTGAGATATTGGCATAGGTGATGATTGTGTGAGTATGCCAACAATGGTTCACATAGAAAAATAAAAATTTAAATATTAACCTCTATCAGATTAAGTATTTCTGCATACCAAAGAGAAAATAGACAGTCTACTTACTAGGAGAAAATCTTTGACATCTATTCTCTTACTAGGGATTAATAACTATAACATATGAAGAATTCAAATATGTTAAATATCTTCCAATTGACATATGGTCTGATAATCTGAATAGTCTCCTTTGAAAAGAATAAACTCAGGTGTCCAATAAATATATGAACATATGTTCAACATTCTTAGTCATCAGAGAAATATAAATCAATCCTTCACCAGATACCATATCACTCCTGTCAGTACAGCCATAATCAAAACATAACAAATGAAAAGAAAAATCACAAATATTTGTGTGATTATGTGGGAAAAGAAATATGTGTGTATAGTTGTCAAGATTGTAATTAGCCTGCCTATTATTTTTAAAGTACGAAAATTTCTTAACATAATAAAAATAGAGCTACCATAACATCCACATATACTACTCCAAAAATGTACTTTAAAATGAAGTCAATGTACAGATGTGATATCAGAATACTCACATTTATTTCTTCAATACCCACAGTAGTTTGTCCAGGTAATGGTAAAAAGATTAATGAGTAGAAATGCATATATATGATATATATAACATATTTTCCATTCAACTAACTAAAGTAAGACAATGACAGTCAATTCAGAACTTAATATATTAGAAAATTTAATGGGGATGAAATGATAGAATAAAACAAATACTCAAGTTATACAAGTAATTTCTTATTCGCTACTGAGTATTTATTTACTTGGAACTTTCTTATACTGCTTTGTGATGTAATAGCATTGCTTCTTTTAGAAAATGTTTTAAACCTCCATATCAGGAATTGTTTTGCGATGGGAAATTATAGACATGACAAATTAGGACAATTGCAAGAGGATATTAATTGGAAATAAAGTTTATTTGTGGAATTCTCACACCAAACACATATCTATATTTTAAACGACTTCAATAAGACATGATGAAATATAGAAAATATTTTGAAATTAATAAACATTTAAAAACTTGAGCTATATATTAGTCATTCTTAGAAGTAAACTTTTAGCATTAAATTAATATGCAATGAATGAAGAAATGTTAGAACTTAATAATCTATACATCAATCTCAATAACTTTGAAACAACAAAATCCATCTTAAATAGTAGTAATAGCAAGATGGTGGTGGTAAATGCCTTTAATCCCAGCACTCCTGAATCAGAGGCAGGTGGATCCTTGTGAGTTCTAGATATGTCTGGTCTATAGAGTGTGTTCCAGGATAGCCAGAGCTGCAAACAGAGAAACCCTGTCTTGAAAACCAAACAAACAAACAAAAAGGAGTAATAAAATCAGAGATTAATAAATAAGATAATAAGTTGAGAGAAATGGACTAATCCTTTAAAAACAGCTAATCACATGTTAAGATTGAGAAATAAAATAGAATTTGATAATATTAAATATTGTTTATTATGAAGAAATTATGTATGTAATGAGAATGTAATATGATAATTTCCAATAAATTCAATCAGTTATACAAACACAAGTAAATGTGTAGAAATGTTCCTGACTAACCCAAGCCAGAACCACACTCTTTGATCTACCCCACTCCTAGAACTGGAGCACATTAACCTTTCTATTTAATATTACATGTCAGATTCCAGTCTCTGAAACAAAATGAGAAAGAAAAAATGAACAATAATAGAAATAATAATCGTAACATAAGAAACAATTCAATAATTCACACACTGTATGGTTAGTATGTAATTATACAAAAAAAAACTTGCTAGAAATAATATACTAGTTAAACTTGATAACTAAGGATCTGTTATCTCTTATATCCTATAAATGAGCTATTTGAAGAATGAAACAAAGGAGAATGACACAGTTTGAAGATTAAATAGTATAATGATGGTAATTGTGTTCAACATATCTGGCGTGTTCTTGAATGCCAAACCAAAATCATATACAGTATTGTGGAAAATTAAAAATATTATTTTAGAATGTTTATAATATACAAAAGAAACAGTAAAACATTCTCAAAGGATCTTCTAACAGAAAGCAAGAATGATTAGTTAAAGTGAAGTAACCCAAACCCAGAAAGACAAATATGCTCAGTGTTTACTTGTAAGTGGATATTAGCTGTAAAATAAAGGATCATCATGTTACAATTGACAGATCCAGAGAGGCTAGGTAGCAAGGGGGTGTCTAGGGTGCATGCATGGATCTCCCTGGAAGAGAATTGGGAAATAGAATAAATTTTGCAGGTGGAATGGTGAGAGTAGGGATGGGAACAGAAGGGATCAATTGGGGTAGGGGAGGAATGGAGGGAGAGAGTATGGGGAAATGATGACTGGAATTAGGGAGCATTTCAGTGGCAATATGGAAATCTAGTGCAGTGTAAATTCCCTGGAATCTACAAGGTGATCCTAGCAAGGACTCTTAATAATGGATAATTTAGAGCCTGAACTGGCCATCTTCTGTAATCAGGTAAAGTTTCCCATTGTATAACTGAGTCACCAAACCAGTCACAAAAACATCCACCCACCTACAATTTGTTCTGTCTGCAAGATGTTGTGGTGCAATAAGGGCTTCAATGGCTGGAGAAAGTAGATCTGTCGTAGGAATACTCTACTACCACTTGTGGGTAGAGAGTTTCAGAGACCTGGGTCTTGGGAATGAACATCTTTCCCACTTGAATGAGACCACACCTCCTTTGGAAAACAAGGGAGAAAACTCATTTGTGGTCTTGAAAGCCAAGGACTATGATAGGTGGAACAGGTAGTGGGTTTTACAGCAGTTGGACCATGTCAAATGAAACTAATACCAAGCCATAAAACAATTGAACCATGGTGACTGTAACTATTAGCAGGGCCATCTGGTGTTTGGGATATGCAGATGGAAAAGTTAGTGGATCCCAGGCAGTTGGATTATATTCAGCAAATGAAATTGTTAGCAGTCAATGGGCAGTAATAACATGGTGAATGGAACCACTGACAGTCTATGTGGTGGCTAAGCTAGGGGAGGTGACACCATTAGTGTGTCCCAGGCAGTTGGACTACTCTTAGCATGTAAAACTGTAAGCAAACAATGGACAGTTGAACTGTGGTGAATGGAACCATTGGCATTTAGGACATGTTGGATTCTGGTTGACAAAATTATTAGCATGAGCATCTGGTAGTTAGGCTACAGCAGGCAGAATGGTTTGTGGACCACTATGAATGTGGATCATATATGTGAGGTAGAGGTGTTGAATTGTTATAATACGATCAGGGGCTGAAGGATGGAAGGTAGCTGGTATAACAATTCAAATCCATTGGACCCTAGACTTTCTACCCTTGAGCAATATGCCACATTTTGCCACTGAGATATGCCCACTGGACATTTAGAGAAGACCTTTACATAAAGTATATATAAAAAAAAATCGGTGCTCAACCCTTACTTTAATAATTTTAAAAGAACTTTTAGAGAAAAAAAAAGAAAAGAAAACATGCTATACAACAATCAAAACTAGCACCACCTTTGTTACACTTGAGCATTCTAGATGGTGAGAGATTACCAAGATATAATAAAACAAAGGGGGAAACCCACACACTTTATAAATGTGTACATGTTTAAAACAATGTAGAAGTGTCTTCTGAATGTCACTGTTTGAAATGGAGTTGTTAGACAACTTCTAGAAGGGACTTACAGAGTGACAATTATCGATATTTGTTTAATGGGTTGGGAAAAAAAGGGATTAGAAGACTCTGAAAGGAAGAGAGGGAAGTCCAGTCCTACACTAGTCACATGGAGAAGACATTATTTCTTTATATTGGACCCATTGTTGTGGGCATGTGTGGCTTATCATTACTGTGCAAATATGTAGAGGAATATTAAATTATTTAATCCAGCAACATGGCTGCTCTGGGAAAGGATTCCATTCAAGGCCTGTGTGATCTAGCTGGAATGCAGCATATGCTGTTATCCATTTCAGAAGCTAACAGTGGCACGCCCCTTTAATCTCAGCTGTCAGGATATAAAATGAATTACTCCGTTCAGAAGTAGGTCATGGTACCCAGTTCACAGCTCATGGTTCATGGTTTTCAGTGAACGCATAAAAATAATTGAATACATCAATACCTACACATATAGTTGATAAATGCTAAGTTTTTCAGAAACATTTACTCTTTATGTATATTCTGAAGAGATTGATATACTTTAAATTAGAGAAGTAGAGTCATATATTCTGTAACAAACAAGCAAACAAGCCAAAAGGTTTAGAAAAATATTTTAGAACCTCTGTGAACAAACTAGGACACATATCAACTATTGAACTCAATCAATACATCTACCATGAAATATGATCATTCAATCAAAAAGTAAAAGTATAATTATTTCATACAATAATACCTGTTCTAGAAATTTATTGAGAAAAACTGAAATTTGTATTCTAATGGGATATTTGATTTCCTTTTGTGCTGCAATATTGTACAAATGGATATGGAGGGAGTTGGAGGAGGGATTGAATATGATCAAAACACATTGTATAAAATTCTGAAAGAACTAATAATTTAAAAATGCATTCTATATATTTATATAAGAAATTCTCAATGGAAAAATTGAAAAAAAGAGTTGCAAAAAATGTCTAAATAACCACCAATGATGAGCTAATAAAGACAATGTGATAATATATATAACACTCAACCTTAAAGAGGAAGGAAATCCTTCCATTGTGACAAGGAAAGATCTAATGTTTTGCTGAATTAAGCAGTCCCAACACAGCAAACATATTATCTCACTTATATGTCTTATATAACAAATCAACTTTAGAAATGTAGACACAATTTCTGTGGTCCATAAAAAGGGAGAGAAATTGGGAGCAGTTGATCAAAGCACAGAAAGTCAAATTTATGAAAACTAGATATGTTTATGAGATTTACTATAAAGCATAGGGCTTGTGATTTTAAAATATTATTTTATATACTTAAAACTTTGTTATCAGGAAAAACATGTTGTGTGATCCTATCATGAAAGAAAAAATAGTAAGTAAAATTAAACAAGAGAATACTTTGGAAGATAATAGGTAAGATTATTGCATTAAACTATGTTGAAAATTTCACATGAGTATCCTTCTCTCCAAATACAGCAGTCTGTATGCATGGATTTAAAATGTGAATATTAAAGCTGTCGTGCAATATACAAAATAAAATAATGTTAGCTATACTCTAAATGAAAAGTTAAAACAATTAAAATTTCTAAGTAATGAGAGCAGCCAAGAAATATCCTTTGGTATAGATGCAATTGAAAAATACTTAGTATAGACCAAAGGCATTTTATGTTTACGAATGCCCAGTTATAATTGACTTTCATTAAATTCCATTCCTCAGTGGGAAATTTGACAGCAGGATAGAAATTTCAATCTCATTAATTGCGTTACAAGGTGATAAAGATTTTTTAAATTATTTTAATATCTTGGACATAGGAAGAATTATGATCCCCAGAGAATCTTAAAAATCTGTTATTGGAGTATAGAATTTCATGTTTTCTGAAGAGAGAAGGTTTAAAAATAAAGAATAATAAATAGCTATGTGGTGCCTGGTTACCAAAAGCATACCACTGGTAAATTGCAAATAGGATTTTATTTCATTACTGAAAAAGAGTTGTACATAGACCTGTGTATCATATGCTTGATTGTTAATATTAGTGAATTTGGTTCAGATTTCTTTAATTTGACACCACCACCATTTATGCTTTGTTTCTTCTCATAACATGGCTCATCTGAAACACTAAATGAGGAACTAATGATGAATCATAAATGATAACAAGCTTTTAATGCACATTATTTGCCTAGTAATGTGCAATAATTACACATATATATGTATGATTATGTTAATTCTTAGTACAAATGTTTGTGATAATTGTATTTTAATGCTATAAAATAGAGGTATTTAGAAACAATGAAAATTCTACAAAATAATATAATATCTTCACTGCTGAGCATATAAGTAGACTTTCCAAATATGATAAAATAATACTAACTATAAATAACAAATGCCTAATTAGGTCTCCATTGATACCAAAAATTCTGTTCAACAAATGATATAATACCAAGGAAAAAATAATATAACAGATATAACAACCAATATAATATAATATACTGTATTAGATAATATAGGACAATTGATAATATAATAGATAATATACTTATCCAGGATGTATAAGTTTGCTTTTCAATAGCTGTGATTAAATGGCATAATCAATGTAATTTATAGAAGTAACAGTTTATTTAGGCTTACACGTCCAAAGATATGAGTCCATGTTAGTGGAGCAGAGCCACGGTGTCTAGAGCTGGAAGATGGAAACTTACTTCTTGAACCATGACAGGAAACAAGACAGAGAATTTTGAATGTCATGTGGCTTTAAAACCTCAAAACTTGGTCTTACAGTATCCTCCATATGCAAAAAAAACTGATGCACATATGAACTAACAGAGACTATGACAGCACTAATAGGGTCTGCAAAGGTTAAAATCAGACAGAGTCCCAGTGTTTAGAGGGACAATTGGACATAGGTTCCCACCACTAACCAATGTATAATCCAATACAAATTTCTTATGTATTTAATATACTTATTTTAAAAGTGGCTCTTAATAATATACAGTTTCCTAAGATATTTGACTTTTGGTTGGTTTAGTGGTGACATGTTTTATTTATTTCTGTTTTGCCAAAATATTTACATACATTTATCCAGGTTGACTAGTACTATTTATTGAAAATGCTGTCTTTTCTCCAGTGTATATTTTTGTCTATAGGTGTGTGGAGTTATGTTCAGGTCATCAATTCTATTCCATTGATTAATATACTTGATTTTTAGTCAGTGCTATGCTTTTTTGTTAATATACCTCTGTAGTACAGCTTAAAATATGGGATGGTGGTACACCTAGCAGTTCTTTTATTATTCAGGATTCTTTTAATTATTCTGGGTTATTTGTGTTCCAATATGATGTTTAAGGTTATTTTTCAGTTTTTGTGAAGATTTCTCTTATATTTTGAAGGTAATTGCACTAAATCTGTAGAATGATTTTGGTAGAATGGTCATTTTTACAATATTAATCATTTGGAACCATGAGCATGGGAGATTATTCCATCTTCAGATGTCTCTTTGAATTTTTTTATTATTGACTTCATTTTTTATTGTAAATCTTTTTCATTTGGTTGGTAAGAGTTATTCAAAGATATTGTTGAGGCTTTCATACATTATAGGCTATTTTCAAGATTGTATATTGCCCTCCACAACCTGCCATAAAGGCCCCATTCTTGAAGTCACCGCTTACTTAAATCATTGAACATGGAGAGATTGAACTTGTGTCCACCTAGAGGCACCACTATTGAATAGCATTCACTGTTCTGTAATGTACTATGTCTACTACCAAAGTAGAAAAGTAATCAATACCACTCAGCTTCAAACCCTGCAACCTACGGTAATAATTTTCCTATTACACACTATTATAATAGTGGCATAACTGCTATGGGAACAAACAATCACTTTTTATTTTATTGAAGGCCTACTCCATTATTTTAAACCCATACCCGACACTGCTGCAGTTGCCGTGAACCCAAGGCTATATAGGTCATGGAGCATAGGGGAACGTCTTCTACTAATATTCTGTTAAAAGTCACAGAAGTCAAATGATTCCTTATGACACACTGCCATACACATGTGTCATGTGGATTCTAGGAATATGAACTCAGGTCCTTATGCTTGATAAGCAGTCATCTATCTATGGAGCCATATCCCAATCCTTGGTTAACATAAGAAAGTATCAGACTATCTTTTGAAGTAGCTGTATCATTTTCTGTTTCCAGAAGCCATATATATTTCAGTTGTGTTCAAGATTTTGCTAATATTTGGTATAACCAAAGCTTCTATTTTAACACATCTTTATGACATTGCCTTCATGTTCACTAGATTTTAACTAGTATTTCTTTAATAATTAATGATGCTGTGTATGAGTCTTTTTTTCTTATATCTGATTCAACACTCGCATTTAATTTAGGAATAAGGGATATCACTTGCCTGTATTGATTATTATGTACTATGTTTTACTTTTACTTTTTTTGGTTTTTTGAGACAGAGTTTCTCTGTTGTAACTTTGGCTGTCCTGGAATTCACTGTGTAGACCAGACTGGTCTCAAACTCACAGAGATCCCAAGTAGTGGGATCAAAACTGTGAGTCACCACCACCTGGTTGCACTGTTTATTTTCTTAATATGTTTTAACAACTTTAAAAATAATTTATGATGAATGATTTGAAAACAAATTATTTATATGTTTGTTTACAATTTGTGATGGTAGTAGGTTGTTCAAGCTAAGAACACGTGGAGATCAGAAGACAACTTGAAGGAGTTAGTTCTTTCTTTCTACCATCTAAGCACTGAGGCATCTCACAGGCCCATATTCTTACTGGCTTTTACAAAAATATTATCAGGAGAGTATATTTAAGAGAACAATAGTTATTGATTTTAATGAAGGCAAGATTTAAAAATTGCATGCTTTTAGATTTTGTACTTAGAATTGCAATATATTAACTATAAATTTAGTAGTTGCCTCCTTTTACAAACTTAGATTTCTAAATAAGACTTAGGATAAGTTTGTCATTGTTTACACAAAGTCTCATTGTGACTTTCCTCAGGCCTGGATTAAACTAATGATCCATTAGGAAGTTAAAGTCTTAGGGATTTTGAATCATAAATTTAGTATACAAATGTTCTAATATTTTTCTAATATTTAATTTTTTAATCTCAGTAATTTTTATATTTGAATATAAAGATTTTTTAAAAAATTTATATGTAAGAACTTCATATTTTGACTATGAGAAATATTTTCAATTATTTTTCTGATAGATCATTTATATTTTGCAAAAACATGTATTTTTTCAGTTGATCTTTAATCTAGCTACCCTCTGGAACTCATCAAGAAAATCTAGCAATTGTTTTGTATGTTAGAATTTTCTACATTGCTGACTATGTCATCTGTAAGAAACAATGTTTTTCTTCCTTCCAATTTGGAAATCTTTCCCCTCAGTACCTTAAATATAATTTCAGTGTCAAGAATTTCCTGCTTTTAGTGTTCTACAATATTTAACAGAAGTTGTAAAGGTGGCTAACATGCAGTAGATGTTATAAAGGCAGCTAGATTAGCATTTAAAAATATTTTCAATTGGGAGTGTGTATCTTTTATCCATTTATAGGAATGCTGAGAGTTTTAATCATGAATTAGATAGAACCATTAAAGATGATTATAGAGATTTTCTGAATTAGTCAGCCAATAAGTTTAGTTTATTCATTAATTTTTATTTCATAGGTGATTTTTAAATTCCTGGATTAAATTTACTTTTCCATGTTTTATTTCTACTTTGAAATTTTTATTTTAATTTGACATGAATACTTTTGAAGGATATTGTCTTTAATTTAAAAATCATTGCCTGATTTTAGTATAATCTAATATTGGAACTCTGACTTCTTAGAATGAGTTGAAATATCTTTTTTTTTATTTTTAAGTTAGATTCAAATGTTAGAACACACATTTGAACTTTTCTTCCTCAAATGCATTGTAAAATTTATGAGTGAAGAGACCAGTACTCTCAGGTATTTTGCAGAAGAATTATTAGCAAAAACACTTTATTTAAAATATGCCAGTTTATTTAAATTATTAATTTATTGTAAAGTAATTTTCTTTTACATTTAAATTCTTAAATTATTATACAGCTAGATCTGTTAATAGTATTTATTATCTGTTTAACATATTAAAATATAAAATTTCTCTTTTGTCTGATATTATGTGCTGTGAAGCCAGAATATCAAGAATATCAAATAACCAAGCAGTCACATTTTTATTACAGTCTCTTTTTTTGGTATTTCCAGACAGAATTTCTCTGTTGTAACTCTGGCTGTCCTGGACCTCACTCTGTAGAGCAGGCTGGCCTCAAACTCCCAGAGATCCACTTGCCTCTGCTTCCGGAGTGCTGGGATTAAAGGTGTACACCACTATCCCCCAGCCTATTACAGACGTGTATTGCTGAAATTTATTTCTTTTTTTTAACATATATTTTATTTGAGAATTTCATACATGGGTACTATATTTACATAATTTCTACCAAATCCTCTCCCCATCTAATTCCTCCTTTTAATTCTTCTTATTATGTTTATCATTTTATTTCTTTTCATTTAAGGTATGTAATTATATTCTTTCTCTGATTTCTCAAGAGGCTGATGCAATTGATTTTAACTGTCTTTCCTTTTCATTTACAGGGAAGTAGTAATTTTCCTCTTTTCTCCATTTTCCTATTCCATTTTCCATTTTCAGTTTTCTTCTTTTAAAATGCATAAAATTCAATGCTTGATTCTTTTAACACATGTATTTTTAGAAGTATTATTTTGTTCATATATATTTGGAAATTTTTGCATACCTCTATTTCATTTTTCATTTTTATATTTTGCTTTATTAAAAATTTTTCACACAATTTATTTTAATCATACTCTTTCCCATTTCCAAACTTTAAGATTCTCGCTTTCTCCCTACACAGCCAATTTCATGCTCTTCTCCACCTCTACCACCCTGATCTCTCTCCAAGAGAAAAGAAAATCAATTAAAAAAAGCCTTACAAGATTTTTTTTCTCAACTATTCCTGGGTGTAGGTCCTGTCTTAGAGTGTGCTTGATATAACCAGTGACATTTACTCTGATTTACCCTTTCCCAGTAGATATCAGATACAAATAATTTCTTGCTTAGGGTTAGGGTTTTTTGTCTATTTATCCTTCTCAGTGCTGGGATTGTTATCTAGTTTGAACCAGTACATCTCTTGTGCATGGTATCATAATCTCTTTGAGTTTATATGTATATCAGTACTGTTGTGTTTAAAGGCACTGTTTTCCTTGGAGTCATCCACCACTTCTAACATTAGTTGAGTATAATGTTCTACAAGTTTCTAATTTGCCACATTTTTAGTAATCAATTGGATTTTTTAATTTCTATATATCTTCTAAGATATTTATTCTGGAAGTTATGGAAAGAGGAAATTTTAAATCTCTGCACTTGAGTGTTTGTTATGTCTACTATTTTGTTTCTTATCACTTGATATCCTTTTATTATGAGACTATGTACAGTGCATACTATCTGCTCACTCAAAAGATGCCTTCTTTTATTATATACTCATCATTTACTACATCAGTAGTAGTAGCAAGTTAATGGGACACGGATTCCAGAGAATTTTTTGAAATACTCTGTCAGGTATTTAGTTGAGTAGTATCCAGTACATATGTGTTAGAAAACTATCCAGTTCCAAAGAACAAGTTTGAACATGATGGAGGCAGTACTGTATTCTGAACACTAATGATTTTGGCTTAAATAGACTTCCAACTCTCTTCATTTTAGAAATGTCAGTCTTGGCCAATTTCCACCTTAGTATAGAGAAACCTTTTCTGTCTTGTAATGTGGTACATTCATTATTTTGTGTTCTTGTTTTGTAGTGCACTGTGTGTATTAGTCTTTTACTCCAGTTTGATCATGAGTAGAAAATTACATTTTTTAGTAGAAAAGTATTTGCTAAACTGTTGTATGCTTTTTAGAGGTAGTAAATGACTCAAAAGATGTCTGGTATCTAAGCTGTAAAGATCTTGGTAATTAAAAATATACATGAAGTTGGTAAAAAATAAAAAAATTAAAATCCAGACAATTGAAGCAAAAATGATGAAAAGTAATTTTCAACTTTCTATACTCCATTTTTTTTTGCCTATGTGAAATATGTAACTGAGGTAGAATTACTTCATGTGTAACGACTAATCATTATTAAAAGTTAATAAAAAGAACACTGATTAGTAATGGGTGGTATTAATTTGACTGAGTTAATTACCTGATCACACGGATTACTGAATATTCTAGGTCAGTATTTCAAATGATTATTTCAGGCAATATATGAAAGATATCTGTAATGGCTAGTTTATTGTCAATGTGGCACAAGTTAGAGTCATTTGGGAAGAGAGATGTTCAGGCGAGAAAATATAAATCTTTTGGAGATACAGTCTTATTTATTGAATGCTGTACTTGACATAGCCTGTGGTGCATAGTGTGTCCATTGGACAGGTGTTGATGCTGGGTTGTGTAAGAAAGCAGGCTGAGCAAACCAAGATGAACAACAAGTCAGCAAGCATCATTCCTCCAAGACCTCTGCATCAGCTCCTTGCCTGCAGGTTCCTGTTCTGTTGAGTTCCTGTCCTGATTTCCTTCAATGATGGACTCTAATGTGGAACTATTAGCTGAAATCAGACAATGCTCCTCAAATTTCTTTTGGTAAAGGTGTTTTACCACAACAGTAGAAATTCTACCTGTGATAATGGCTTAATCAAGATTTATTTTTAAGGTTTATGTGTAAGTAATTCCTCATTCTGAATTACTCTGTCATATAGACAGCTAAGGTAGTCAAGATATCATGTAAAATTACATACAGCAAACATAAAAATCAGTGAACATACTCAAAGCACTCTGATTTTTACATAAGCTTTTCTACATAAAAAACCATGGTCCTCTTTCAACCAGAAATGACACTGAAATTCATTTTTAATTAAGTCCACAAAGACTTAGTAAGAATTGTCTTCCTTATGACTAATATTTTGTCAAACTCAATTTAAAACTTTCCTCAACAAATCTGACATTTCATACTACTCCAAAGAAAGCATGTAAAATGAGCCCATGTTTTCAAACAGCAGGGAAGTTTCCAGTACAACAATTAACTTATAACATATGTCACTTCTGCCAAGAGGATTTTTAATCCTGTTAAACATTAATGTAGCATTTTTGCTTCTGTCACAATAAGGCAGTCATCTGTGTTTGAACCTGCTGGGAAACTGGGGATATGTGTACAGAAAGAAGAAAAAAAAAAGAAATGTAGATAGGCAGTACATTCAGTTTTAGAGACCTGGCATCTAATGTCAATAATGTATAAAACCACTGTGGAGTTTGGTGGTTGTATGAATTCTTTGATCCTGAACAGCTCATTTGCAAATCTTCAATTTAAATTTTCAAAAAAATAACTTTTTTCTCCTTATACTAAATACTCCTTTATCCATCTGCCTCTAAAATAGTGAAAGACATGTAATATTGTGAAAAACACTTGTTCCAGGTTTATAAAATATGCTTTGCAATGGGCCTTGGTTTTCCAATATGCAGAAAGAGAAATTGTGGGTGGTTCCAAAGCCTTTGTAATTCAAAGACCATGGATATAGGTGTAGATTCAGGGCAAAAAGTCAGTTTCTTCTTTGACTAGTTCAATCCCCTGTCTTTAGAGGATCTCAACCTCCATAACATCTAATCTTCAGTCTAGATCTGGATGGCTTCAGCATCCATACAATTGAATCTTCTGCAGACCTGGAAAATTTCAACCTCTGAGACTTATTGCTGACTGACTCACTCTGACTAGCTTCTTCTGAACTTGTATCTGTACTGAACTCAACTGACTCTTCTGGATCAACTCACTGTGCTGTTGTGGTTCAATTTCTTCTCCATGCTGCTGGTTCAAATTGACCTGAGCCAGCTGCCTGTTTTTGACTGAATTCATTTGACTCTGGCTAATTACTGCAATTTCACTGATTTAATTGTTCTGCTGGGCATCAAATTGATTCTTGCTGTTAGCTGATTCTTTCTCCCAAACTCACTCTCCTTTTGCTCAATGGCCTATGTGTCTTATCTGACTGATTCTCTAACTGACTGCCTCTTATCTGACTGATTTTCTAACTGATTGCCTTACTCTCTGGTCTGAGCACTTTCTTTTATATGGTAAGAATTGGGTGTCACTCTGATTCAATCTCAGACTTCACTCTGCCAGCTCTTCACTCTGATTCAATCTCAGAGATGGTATTAAAGGCATGTGCTCATTCTGTAACTATGAACTGAGAGTGTTGACCTACTTATGAACTGACTGTTTCCTTTCAGAACCCTAGGGTTGGGATTATAGGTGGGTGCTACTTTGCCTTAATCACAGAAATCCCTTTCACCTAGCATTAGCACAAACAATGGATAAGATTAGTCTGACTAACATTTTTTCTGCATTCCATCTGGATCACACTGGTGATCCTTTCATACAGGCCCTTAGATTTGATCAATTCGTAACTATCACAAAGGACTTTCAATGTGATAAGATTAAATGTTCCTCTGTATCTTCCCTTCTTTCTGTTTAAGTTATAAAATGTGCTGTGAAAGTAGCTTTAACACAGTTTAACTATTACAGTAGGAACAACTATCAATCCCACAAACTTAACAGTCTGAATGTCCTTTTGAAGGTCCACATCAGCAGTCCATGTGATGATCTTCCATAACTGCAGCAACCATCCTTCCTGATCATCTGTGGAGGTCTCTTCAATATTCCTTCAGCAAATGTCCATTTCAGAATCAAGGTTTTCCAGTCAGATGAACTATTTCCACTCCTTCTTCAGCTATTTTATTGAGCTGTCTCCCAGGAGGACATTGCATTGCCTCTTCCTTAAGTTGTACTTTTCATGTTGTTGGGATCTGTGACCTGACAGGAACTCTAACACAGAAATTTCTCTCCAAAGTAAGATTTATTTAGCAAATGAAAAGAAAAGAGGTGCCAAGAAAAGAAAAGAGGCACCTACTGGTGAACCAGGAGCATCACACACCATATGCAGATGGGGTTAGCTCCTGAGAGTGAATGTCATACAGATTACAAAGAGAAAAACCGCAAAACAGGTGTTTTCCCAGATTGGATAAGCTTGGCTGGCAGAACAATGAAGCAGCAACTGACCTTTATTTTTATTGACTATCTAGGGGCAGGTGCAGGCTAAGGAATATACTATGTCCCTTGTTTCCTTCAGGTGAGGGATAAGGAACATGTTATGTTGTGGCTTCCCTGTGCCCTTGGTAGTGGGTTTCCTATTCCCTTCTTCAACAGAAATTTAAACTTCATCTCCTTGGTAGTGAGACCCATTTCTTTGCGTAGGTGAAACTTAAACTTAAAGCAACGAAGATAGCATTTAGAAAATGGAGGAGCTCTAGTCATAAGGCCTTAACAATGTTAGCAGTTGGTATCTAGGAAACTTCTCTTACTCAGACCGAGTATTTATCAATGTTGATGGAACCCACAGCTTTTCATCACCTGAGGAAATAAAAGCAATTCCTCTTCCCCAAAGGAATGCATTCCCTAACTTCCATTCTGATGTTAACACATTCTTATAGTATATAGACTGGTTTAATTCATCATTTTTTTTCTAAAATCCAGTGTCTCTTGGCAGCTATTGTTCTTCACTCATTGGCATTCAAAAATTTAAGTTAATAAAACATTATGAAACTAATCTCCAGGAGTCCTTATTCTTATAGCCCATTTCTGTTAAGTCTAAAACAGCTCTTCTTGCCGTAGCATGCATTAAATCTTCAATATCAAGTTTAAGTTCCTCTAGTTGCTCTATGAATGAGCCATTCCATTTCTGACAGTGAATGTCTGGTTTGTGTTTCTTGTTGCTGGGGCCAAGATGAAACCCCTTAGGGAGTTTCTGGTCAGTAAGGGATATACCTTATATATCTCCTGTTGATCTGCATTCATTAGTCCAAAACTGGACTTTACCACACTTTCTACAAATCTTGGGATGCAGATGCCTTCTTTCTGGATTATTCTTTAGCTTTATGAAATCCCTGACTGCAATCCCTGGTGGAGTTTTGAAGGTCTAACAATATTTTTGGACTCTGCATGTATATTTCCAAACGCAGGAGACTCAATTAATATCTGTCTTGCATCTGGATTTGATATTGCTTTGTTTACAGCTGAAGTTAATCTTTGTAAAAAGCCAGTGAAGGCTTTTCCTGAGCATTGCATAGTCATTGTGAATGACTATGTCAGGAGACACTTAGTTGCAGAAGCTTCGAGCTGAGAGTACGGAAGAATGAAAAGGACGATCCAGGACCTCCAAGACTGTGAATCACAATAAGTCACCCCCAAAGACAATTACGATAATATAGACAGATTTTTCCTGCATTGGAAAATTGGAAACTTCAATTCATGTGCCTTAAGGTCAAGGGTAGGGGGTGAAGGTTTAGAAACTTTGGTTGAAGAAATCATCACAGTATTTATTACCTCAGTGATATATCCCACCCTCCCCTCATCGATCCTGATCCCATAATTTTTTCTCAAAAAAATTTGAAAAAATAGCTGTATATCTGGAAGAATTAAAGATAGAAATGAAAGACCTTAAGAGACAGGAAAGGGAAGAATGTTTACAAGATATACAGGAAGCTAATCAAGATAGAGTCCTCTTCGAGAAAAGCATTTGTCAGCTTACTGTTCCACCTCAAATGAAATTGAGGAAAGGCAACCACCTCTGTTTAATTGTGAACCTATGTGCCACCTCAAAATGAAATTAAGGAAAAGTGACCACCCCACTAGTTTTCCCAGTAACCATGCAACAAATGACTGAAAATGGCAAATTTTTTACAAAGCAATGGGAAAGGCTGGAAACCTATAGTAATGGTAGATTTACGGGGACTTAAAGAGTCAGTAATAACAAGGAATATACTCACCCTATGTGAGACAGATGTGAAGTACCTGGACTACCCCAAACAGAATGATTCCCAAGACTGGAGAGATTTGGTGAAAGCTGTACTAGAGGCTGGTCCTCAGCTGCAATGGCTGACATGGTGGAGAGAAGCAACAATTATAGAAAATCACAATAGGTTTAATAACATTAGTATCATGAAAGATCAACTGTTACATGAGGTTAAATATGCTGATGTACAAATAAACTTCAATTTGAAGATGTTTTAGAACAATGTCATGTAGTAGCTATAAGTGCATGGGGTAAGATTGGGGAGCAAGGAAAGAGGCAGTATTCACAGGGCCTACATAGGTCTATACCAGGTCCTCTGGATATATATTATGGCTTCCAGTTTAGTGTTTTTATAAGTTTTTTTTTTGAGTGTAGGAATGAGTAAGTCTCTGTTTCTTGTTCCTTCTCTTGGGTCTTTGCCATCTGTTCATTTGTTTTGTTCAATTCTTATGTGTTAGGTTTGGTTATGTCTTCCTATATTATATTAATGATATGATATGATATGATATGATATGATATGATATGATATGATATTATAATCCATAAGATGACTATTTGTTTTCTAATTAGAGACAAAAAGGTGGTAGATCCAGATGGGAATGGAAGTGAGAAGGAATTAGGAGAAGTAGAAACCATAATCAGGATATATTATGTGAGGAAAAAGAATCTATTTTCAATAAGAAGAAAAATAAAGACATAAAACAAAACAAAACAACAACAGCAAAAGAGATTTTCTTGAATCTCAGAAGGAACTTCAGACTTCTTTGTAATTTTAAGCAGTCCTTAAGACTGTGAAAGATTATAGGAACTTTTTGTGTTGGGCTAAATGCGTGTTACATTATGATATGGCTATAAGCTTAGTTGAGCGACAGGGTGGGATGTGGTGATTTGAATGAGAATGGATTCAATAGGCCCATTTGAATGCTTGGTCAAGAGGAATTAGAAGTATTTGGAAAGGATTTATGAAGTTTGCCATAGTTAGAGAAGGCTTGACCTTGTTGAAACAAATGTATCAGTGGGAGGTGGGTCTATGAGGAACATGTGCCTGTCCCCCCCCCCCCCTCTGACTCCTGCATACACATTAGGATTTAAAGTTCTCTCAGCTACTCTATCAGTGCCATTACAGTCTATTTTCCATCTTGATGACCATGAACTAACCGTCTAAAACTGTAAGTAAGCACCTAAATCACCCAATTAAATTCAAGAACAATATTTTTAAATCCTTTGAAAAAAAATTGCTGAACCTAGACTAATAGAAAAACCTTCCATTATTTTATCAATTCAGGTAGGAAATTTACATTTAATATTCAAAAATGTTTTTAAGGCTACATTTTTGTCTTAGTAATAGGTAGTATTATATTCATGTATTTTAAATCTGATTAGGTATGGACTACTTCAGGGTTTCTATTTCTGTGACAAGATACTATAACCATGACAACTCATAAAAGGAAACAATTAATTGAGCCTGGTTTACAAGTTCAGACATTTAGTCCATTACTGTCATAGCAGGAAGCATGGTGGTGTACAGGTAGACTAGAGAAGGAGCTGAAAATTCTACATTTGGAGGAGAAGTCATCAGGAAGAGAAAGACACTGGGCCTGGCTTGAGCATGAAAAACCTCAACACCCATGCCCAGTGACATACTTCCTTCAACAAGGCGACACCTACTCTAATAGGACCATACCTCCTAATAGTGACACACAATGGTGACCAAGAATTCAAATATATAAGCTTATAGGGGTTATCATTATTCAAACCAACACATGAACTCAACTTTATATGTTGTTGTTTGATAATAGGTGATTTGTGAGCCTCAGTTCTATCAGCTCTGACATAGGATTATTATTTCCAATTACACAAGATGGTTTTATATACACAAAATGCAATCATATATTGTAGTGGAATCTTTAATCTTTCAATCCAGTATTATGGCTCTGGATGAGGATTCCATTCATGGCCTGTGTGATCTGACTAGAATGAAGCACATGCTTTTAACTAACCCAACTCAAAAGTCAATGATGGCACATACGTTTAATCCCAGCTCTTGAGATATAAAAGGAAGCATTCAGTTCAAAAGTATGTCAGGTGCTCAGTTTATGGCTCTCAGTTCATGGTTTTCAGTGCTGAGTTCACAGTCAGTTCAGAGTAGAGACTGAGAGAATGGAAGGAGATTGAGTCAGAGCATGCTAGTCATCTGAGAAGTGGAAAGTCAGAAAAAGAGTGAGTACATACCTTTATCCCAAGTCTGAGAGTGAATCAGAGTGAAGTCTTGTCAGAGTGATGTCTAAGATGAAGCAGAGTGAAGAGCATGCAAAGTGATGAATCAGAGGAAGAGATAGCAGAATGAGTCAGTCTGAGGACATACCCAACTCTCACAATATAAAAATAAGCTCTCAGTTCAGAGCCAGACAGTCAGTTAGAGGATCAGTCAGGTAAGGAAGGCACAGAGGCAGTTCAACAGAAAGAGAGTGAGTTTGGGAAAAAGAGTCAGCTAACAGCTAGAGTCAGTTTGAAGCAGAGCAGAGCCGTTCAGTCACAGAAGTTGTAGGAATCAGCTAGAGTCAGCCAGAGTCAGAGGATTTCAGTGAGAAACAGTCAGGTATCTTAGAAAGTAATTTTGAACCAGGCAGCTTGGAGAAGAGTTTGAGCCAGAGCAGCAAGTGAGTTGAATCAGCCAACCAAAAGAGTCAGTTGACTTCAGTACAGTTCTGAGTTCAGAAGACATCTAGTCAGAGTGAGCTCAGTCAGTAATATGTCTCAGAGGTTGAGAAGTTGTAGGTTTGGGCTTGAAGATTAAATAGTATGGAAGCTGAAAGCTTCCAGTTCTAAACTTAATTGTAAGGATTGTAAGGATGCTGAAATCCTCCAGGACACAGGATTGAATTAGACAAAGAATAAACTGTCTTTTGCCCTGAATCTAACATTACAATATATTATATCAATTTGTTTGAAATTGAATGGTATTTAATTTCATGGGTTGTTGTTACAAAATATAATGTTATTTTGGAGAGGTTGGCACATGATTTTCCTAAATTTTACCCAGTGTCCTGATGTCATGCAACTCTCTTTCCTATTATAAAATCTGTTTATTTTTCTCTTCCCATATCCAACGTGGAGATCCATGTTTAACCTTAATCTCTTAAATGACAACTTTAATTTCTACAGTACTTATGTTCATATTGTATATTTGTCACAAATTTTGTACTGCATTGCATAGATATTAGATGTAAATTTTCTTTCAATTTTCAATGTTTGGTAAATAAAATATGATTTCATTCATCTGCTTATTATATATCAGCCTATACTATTCCTTTTAAATATTGTTAATGAAAAAATCATTTATCTGTTGTCTCTCAAAATTTCAACAAATTTAGACAAGTTGAATTTTTGTGATAAAGAATACTAAGAACATTTTAAGAAATTTGGCATGAAATTTTTATTGAAATAATGTACCTTTTTATTAGTAGCATTTTAAAACAACATAAGGTCAATATGATATTAATAGCTTGGGAAGTCAACAATTATTTCTTTAAGCATTGTTAGGAAGTACATCTGTTTCCTCATTTTGTTTTCTGTCCTCTCTTTGGCAGCTAACTGAATAATGTATGAATAAGCCTTTGAATTTAGTGGTTTAAATCTGCCCAACTAATTTTGCCTATAACTATAGACAAACAGCTGGAGGCACGGCTTGTTCAATTAAGATTGAACTTTATTAAAAATGCTGTTTTTATGTTCAGTCTCTTTCTCTTTGTTATGTTTCTTAGTGTGTCTCTTTTTCCTACTGAGGTTTATTTCAAGGTTTATATCCAAGAGATTGTCAGTAAATGAAGGACAATTTGAATCATTGCCCAAAAGAACCCATTTAAAACTGGAAAGCCAGATAATGGCTCTCGTTTTGGTCTAGATGCATTGTAAGATACAAATACATTCTTACAATATACTTATTTTTATAAAGATTTATTTTTGTTATTTTTATATAACTATGTGTGTGTAACTGTGTGAGTGAATGCAATATGCTGGCATAATCACCGCTCTAATGAATTAATTCTAATACTCTGATAGTATTTGTGATTGACAGTTTAATGAATAATTCTACAATAATGATACTGTACTGATAACATATTTGCACTATCCATATTATATTATATTAAGATGGAAATATTAAATATAAATATAAAATGTTAGTATAAAATGTTAGATGTAGTTCAAAGAACCTTTTCTATGTAAATTTCATCTTCCTTCATATGAAATTTTCCTGATTTGTACTCACCAAGGGAACAGGTGTATAGACAAAATTCAGAAAGCCGGCATTTCATGTAGAATTGTTTTCAGGATTCTTTCATAAGGAAGAAAAAGAATCTAGGTAGAAAAGAATGTTGTTAATCAAGCAATTCATAAAGTACTGTAAATAGAGTTTATCTTTCTGAAAAACTCAGAGATAGTATAGAATATGGACTTCAAAATATCTCATTCAGAAGAGTGGTAGGCTGCTTTTTGTTTATCTGAGAGGACAAATTGTGTTGGAAATAAAATACTGAAACCAGCTATTGGAAATCAAACCAGAGTTCAGTGAAATATTAAGGATAGGCTAATTAGATGAGAAGGTGACATTCTTTTTCTTGCTCTATACAAGATTTAAACTTCCTCACATACATGAATATTTAGTGCTTTGTCATTATAGTTTTTCATTATGTGTCTTTATTGTTTGCATACCCTTTTTAGAAAAGAAATTATATTACAAAAGAAATACTGCTTTTTTCCCTCTGCTGTATTTCCAATGATGTAGAAAGCTATTTACCACTTATTAAGTAATGAATTAACAAATGAATTGTTGTGATTGCAAGTTCCGACTAAACTTGCAATAGGCCTGAAGGAAACAACTCATAATCTGTTAAAGAATAATCAAGAACAGATGTGTTTTTGTGATGCATCAAATTCCATGATTCCATCTGTCTCTTTCACTACTCAAGAAAAATTAATGAGAACTTTTTCTTCTTATACTTTAGTAAAAACACCTGACTTGATCCTGCAAGTCTTTTCAGTGAAAGAAGTCAAATATATGAAAGGACCCAGAGGCTACAAAGGATTGTTCATGAATTTAGTAAATATCAAGTTTAAAAATTCTTTGAAAATTTCATAAATAAATGCAATGTATTTTGATCATATCTTCCCTTTCCCAATAAGGAACGTGCTTTCACTTCTCCCTCCCAGTTTCATGATCTCAGTATCTAATTTTTATACAAGTATTATTTTCAACTCATTGAGTTCAACTCATGCTTATCATATATACATGGGAATAGGCTCATCCACTGAGGTATGGGGAGACTACTAAAGCAACATTTTCTAAAAACTTTGACTGTCCATACCACAGCAGCCATCAACAGCCAATAGCTATTCAGACACAGGTCGAGTCCTCAACAACCCCTCTACAATTCATGCTGTAATGTTTAGCTTGCTTGCTCCTGTTCAGATCTTGACTTGGTCGCTAAAGCTGCTGTGAGTTTATATGTGAAACAGCCATGCCGGATCTAGAGGATAGACACTTTCAGCACTCTTTTCCACTCTCTGTGTCAGTTTTTCTATTACTAGTTAAGTGATTTGAGGGCTGCATTATTGATTTTTATGATTTCTTTGCAATAATAAGAGATAACATTTTCATTTTAATTAATTTATGTATTTTTAAATAAGAATTGTATAATAGGTAGTGAAATAAATTAATTTAGAATCTTGACAGGAGCATTTACTCTATGAGGTAATTGATGCATTAAAATGGCTATGTCTTACATTTTTGTAGTTCGTTTTTTAGAATGAGTAAATATATTTTTAAAGCTTTTGGATCTATGCAGTTACATTTCTTGGTGGTCACGAATAAACTGAAAATGTGGAGGGAGTAGAGGAAGAACGAGAATGATCATAGTTATCTGTTTTCATTTTTAAGGGATAAATCCAATTCTGCAATGGGCAATTTCAGGAAAACATATGTTCAGAAATTATAAGAACTAGGTTCTGGAATAATACTATTATAAGTTTCTCTGATCACCACAGCACTGTTCTGTCATCTGTGCTGTTTCATCTGTCAGGTGAATGTTTTCATAAAAGGACACCATGACACTCAGTATCTTTACATTTGTATTACTGTGATTCCAGAGACATAATGGAAAGAGAATTTTCACATTCTATTAATACAAGTATGCATTGCACATTTGCTTCTGAGTAGCTGATCCTGAATCATGTATTCTATCCTGGCACAAGAAATATTGAATATGTTTGTTGAATGAACCTGGTCCATATAAAGTATGTCTTGAATTTGGAAAAGCAAAATAAATTATTCTTATTAAACCATAATAAATAAAATTAAAAGTAATAGCTGAAATTACCTAGACACTAAACTATATAATAATCATAGTTTCAACATGCTTTAGAGATAATAAATGATGCAATCCTCACCAAAATACGTTAAGATAAAGAATAATCATTGTATAGTGGTGAAAATATCTTCATGAAATGGTTAGATAATTATTGCAGTTGCATAGTTGTGAAGAGGCAAAGCAAAACTTTGAAATGAGTTAGTATAAAAAATAATCTGCTGTTAGTAAAAGAAGCATTCATATAATGGAATGACCAGTAATTGTAACCACTAAATAATATAGTAACAAAAGAAGTTTTTTTTATGTTTTGTGATTGAGATGAATCAAAATAATTTGCCTTCTATTTATATGTCCCTATGTATGTGCACATGTGTGCAGATTTCACAGAGGCCAGAAGAAGCTGTCAGATTCCAATGTAGGTTCTTGGAACCAAACTTGTGTCCTCTCAAGATCAACAATTCTCTTATCTGATGAGCCATGTCTCCAGACCCCAGAAATATATTTTAGGTGTTGTTAGCAAATTTTTTATATCAAGAAGATTGTCTCATGTGTATTTTCACCATCCATACGTTTTTATGCAAATTGTTTCCTGAAGTCAAATTCCTTTCATTTCACTAGAAAAAAAAATTAATTTGTCTATTTCCATATCCACCCACATACATATTGTATTTTAATGAAGAGATGGTCATTGATTTCTCTTTTATTTCTTATAAAATAGAATGACAAAATATCAAAAGTTTTGGTTTGATCCAAGAAAGTCAAGGACAGCTGTTTTCTGGGAAAAATAGTCTTTGTTTTATTTATTTCTATATATATTTATTTGTGAAAATCTATTGTTCTGTCATGAATGTATATGTTTAACTCAAGAATTTTTCCCCTGAGACAAAAATTAGTGACAAGAAATTTAAATTAGAAAATAATCTTATGGGTTTTTTGTAATTATTATTAATCAGGAACAGGAAATCCAGCAACATGAGCTTTATTATATTAGAAAGCAAAGATAAAGGATGAGAACTTTAGCATGGCTTCCTGAATACTCCATGCCATCCCATTTCTCACCCCAGTGTACAAATCTGACACAACCAACTCTAATTTATACTTGTTTTTCATATGTTCCTTGATTTATTGTTTATAGAGCTTCCTCCTAGTTCCACAGAGAAAATGTCTTATAAACAAATATTTGAGAATTTTAAGGCCTCTAGATGTGTACATCTCATA
This sequence comes from Cricetomys ansorgei, assembly GCA_026225945.1. NCBI lineage: Eukaryota > Metazoa > Chordata > Mammalia > Rodentia > Nesomyidae > Cricetomys > Cricetomys ansorgei. Next base: position 811,424 of record JAMJFZ010003015.1, on the reverse strand, counting down.
CAGAAAGTGAGAATTTGGCACTATTTTTTATTTGAGCAGAAAATCATATATGTACAATAGGAAAACAATAGTCACTTATGAGTACTGTATCATCCATATGTAGAAAATTTTTAAATGCTATACTTAGCTTATGATGGAAAACAAAGTTATAACAATTAATCAATTATATTGTAATAGACCTAATTTAAATGTTTTGAAAACAGAAAAGTTATAGAACATAATTAGCCAGAAAATAAAAGTGGAACCCTGGGTGGGTAGTTAGGCAGCCTTTGTTTCCTGGGGGTCAATGAAAGTGAGATTACATGAAACAATTGAAATGAAAAATAAGGTAAATGTGGAAAAAGAATATCAAACCCAGGTAAAATTGACTAAGAAGCTAATATTGATAGTTAGGGACTATCCATATCTATATCTTTATCTCTTTCTATATTATTTATATTAAATGTGTATATATATATATATATTATCTATACATTTATAAATGTGTATATACATACATTTATAAATGGATTAATGATAGAAGAACATAAGCAGTTTTCTGTTATTTCTATCTTCAATTGTATTTATAAAAATTTCACAAATGAATATTTATTTACAAATCCATAGAACAAATATTGTAAGTACTGATAAGAAAGGAGACATTTAAAAATTATTCAGTTCATTTGACAGACTAGTGCTAATATAATAACCTTGATTTGCTTGCTTATTCTGCTAAATGTTTATCTCATTTTTCTTCCAAACAGGGTCTATGTATTTATTTGTCAGTTACTTGATTTTTAACAAATTCTCTGTGTTGTTCTAACTAGCTCAGACACTGACATTTTTGTGTTCTTTGATTCTCTCCCTTATAATAACTTTGGTAAGAACTGGCAGAAATACAAAAGCCTTTAAATAATATTCCCTTCAATATACAGCTTGGTCTTTCCTGACCATTTTTACTAGAAAAGTAAATCAATCTACACTATCAGTTGACTGAACAAATAGTCATATAAAATAAGTGTTTTGAAAGGGATGCTTTCATTTTATTTATATTATCACAAAACCAAGCCATTTATTAAGCAAAATTTCCATTCTGCTTTCACACAGAGAAATAGCAAGCAAATATCATTGGCCATAGGTCTTTGAAAGGCAAGTTGTATACTGATGTTTATAAGGAACATTTTTCTATTATCTAATGAAATTTCATTTTTATTTTTGTTATCACCTGGGTTTGTTGTAGCCATTATGTACAACATTTTATTGACACAAACTGTGAACATTAATTTTAGCTATGAGCATCTTTCATATGAGACTGTTGCTATTCTTTCATGTGTTAATATCAAATGGATACTGTCAAAGTGATTATTCATAATATGAAAAAGAAGAAAATTTTCATTTAAAACTTCTTTTACCATGTTGTTATCCAAATTCAAATTATTACAGCATTAACTATGAGTTTCAACTTAGTTCCATCTAGAATACAATGTAGTTAAAACTTAAGATGGAAAATAATCCACACCAGGTAAGTGTTCTTTTCTGTGGCATTACATACTGAAATTGAAAAGTGATAGGGAAAGAGCTAAAAGCGGTCAAAATCTTATATTTTATAAGGGATCTATTAGTGCAGCTGTTTTAGTCAGTGTTCTAGTGCTGCAAAGAGACACTATAATCACAACAACTCTTATAAAAGAAAGCTTTTAATTTGGGGGCTTGCTTCCAGTTTGAGTTTCATCCTCTCGGGGGCCATAGAAGTGAATAAGAATAAGTAGGAATAAGGATGGCTAGTCCATTATCATCATCTCAGGGAACATTGTGGCACACAGGCAGGCATAACCCTGGAGCTGGGATTCATTCAAGACAGCAAAACAGCATTGCATAGAGTTACTTGCTTTTTTGTTTGTTCATTTGAAATGCTTTTGTTAATTCAATAAGAATTTTAAACCACTTTTCATCCTCTTTTGTAGAAGAACATTTAATCCAGCAGCATAGACACTCTAGCAAGGGATTTCTGTGGTTAAGGCAACATAAGTACAAGTCTTTAATCCCAACTCAGATGGCAGAGGTAGCACATGCCTTTAATCCCAACTCTAGGGATACAAAAGGAGCAGTCATTCAAGATACAAGCAAGAGAGAGGCGGGGTGGGGGTAGGGGGGAGAGATAGATGCAAGGTGGAAGCAGACAGGAAGCAGAGTTCAGAGAGAAGCAGGGTGGGAGCAGAGTGGAACCGGAAAGTAGAAGTAGAGGAGGAAGTAGATAAGAAACAAAACTCACAGAGAAGCAAGAGAGTTCAGTCAGGCAGTTTGAGTGACGTCAGCACACAAAGAATTCAGTTCAGAAGAAGCTGAGAAGACCAGAGCCAGTCAAGACTAAGTAGAGAGAAAGCTGAGATTCAGAAGCAAATGGTTTATGATTGGTTTATGATTTACAGATAAGAGTTCACAGTATAGTTCAGAGTGAAAAAAGATAGTGCAGAAGACAAGTAGTCAGAATGAGCTCAGTCAGTATTAAGTCTTGGAGACTGAAAACAGATCTAGGTCTGGGCTTGCATCTTGAAGATTAGATTGTATGGAGGCTGAAACCATCTAGGTAGAATCAGCAATTGAATTAGCAAAGAATAACTTGTCTTCTTCCATGAACCTACAAGAATAAATAATTAAAATCAATACATACATTCTACACATGCACTCTTTTTAAAATTTAAATCTAACAACTCTAATTTGTATGAGGCCACCCACTGGAGCATAGTTGCCTTATCAGAAACTACACCATTAACAAACACTGACTTCTCCTATCCCCACTCCCACCTCAAAAGCCATCAATGGTCCATATCACCTTGATTCTTGGTTGTGGCTCCTGGACTCCTTTCCTCTCCCTGGGAGAATGATGACTGGGTTTATCATGTGTACATAACCACTAACAGATGTTGTGAGTTTTTAGGAGCTGAGATCCTGACATGTTCAGAAGACACTGTTTTGATTCTGTCATCTCTGACCTCTCCTTTGGGTCTTATAAATTCTCCATCCCATCTTCCATGGCTATACCCACACTGTAGGAAAGAGGTGTGATGTAGATGTCACAACTGTGGTTAAACATTCCAATCTATTATTCTCTGCTCTTTGACCAGTTGTGAGTTTCTATATTAACTACTATAATGGTTTGAATGAAAAAATGTTCCCCATAGGATCTGACATTTGAACTGTTAGTTTCTAGTTGGTGGTGCTGTGTAGAGAGAGTTAGAAGGTGCAGTCTTACTAGAGGAACTATGTTACTGAGGATATGCCATTCCTAGTTTGCTAATTCAGTCCTCCTCCCACATCCTGTTTCATGCTTGGAGTTCAAGATGTGAGGTCACCTTCCTGTTCCTGACACTGAGCCCGATAACTATTGTTATTCTCCACCCCACAGATATAATTATTTAAATTCATTTCATATATATTATATTATATTATATTATATTATATTATATTATATTATATTATATTATATTATATTTTATACACACACATTTGGAATTCCTAGTGGCTGCTATGAATTACAATGGTTGCTTAATATTTTATATATAATCATTTAACATCAATCATGGCTCTGTAGCAAGACAACCACTGATTCTCAAAAAATAAATGAATACATGTCAAATAGAATGTGACTTTCTGCCACAGATCCTAGGGATTTGAGCTAACCTTTACTAATTAATAATGTTACATAAACATGTAAGTACTTCTGCTTTCCTTGATTAGCATCTGTAGAGGAATAGCCCTGTGTGAGGGCTAGGGTCTACATTCCATGGGCTACATTCAGAGGCCTGTATGGTCTGGATGGAATGTATAAAGTCCTTTAATCCAAGTATTCAGAAGGTAGTAGTGGTCCATGCCTTTAGTCCCTGGGGGCGGTGGACAGTGGAGGCAGACACAGAAAGCAAAATCAGAAGTAGTCAGTATCACACAGGAAGTGACAATTGAGATGAGTCAGGGTAAATGGCAGACAAGGTGACAAATCAGAGGAAGAGTTACCAGAGTAAGAACATGCCCAACTCCCACAATAAAAGGCAAGTCCCCAGCTCTGTAAAAGAGAGTTACATAGGAGTTAGAGTTATTCAGGTAATAGAGCCAGTTGAGGAACACTTAACAGAATAAGTTGAAAAGTAAGAAGAATCAGTTGAACAGTCAGTTGAGAAGCAGGCTGAAGTGTCAGTGGAAAAGCAGGCCGAAGAGTCAGTTGAAACAGAAGAATCAGAGTTGAAGGAGCTAGTCAGAGTTGCTCAGTCAGCAGTAGGTCTTGGAAGGCTAAGGCTGAGTCCTTCTAGATCCAGACTAGTAGTTTAAATGTTCTAGATTGTAGAAAGGATGAAGACTTCCATTTCTAGGCTTAAGGCTAGATTGTAAAGAGGACAAAATACTCTAGAGCTACAGGGATTAGGGTTATAGGAGTGATTTAATTAGACAAAAGAATAAACTGTCCTCTGCCCCAAATCAACGTCTACATCTGGGTGAAGCCATATCCACTTCTACAACTACAAGCATCATATTTCCTAGGACATATTATAGACAGAGCTATTTACTTACATTCAATTCAAAAGATTTTCTTTCTCTGCTCACCAGCCAAGGTGCTTGATATATGGTACTATAGCATAATTTTATCTCTTTAGACTCTGTCTTAAAACATACCTAAAAGATCACGTTTGGTTTGTTTGCTTGTTTGTTTTCACCAATTGGAACCTAGATCCAATTAACTTCAGTACCTGTCCTGATTTTCTTATAGAGAAGACTGGGATGAAGTACTAACATGTGTTTATCTAATGATATTGGAAATGCTTACTTCTTCAGTCAAGTGGTTGTGCTTGTAAAGGGGCCCAATTGTGGTATCTGGACTAATTCATATGATAGATTTATTTCTTTGTTTGTTTGTTTTTCTTTTTTTGAGAATTCGCCATTCTGATTTCCAGAAAATTCCACATTATTTAAAAATTTCATTGCTTAAAAGTCCGAAGCCTCTTCAAAGTATTCAATTTTTTTTCTAAAAACTCCAAAGTTGCATAACTGTGGGCTCTTGGAAAATCAAAAATATGTTGCATACTTTGTCACTTGAAGAGGAAAGAACCAGAACAAAGTTACATTCAAATCAAAGCAAAACCAAAGTTCAATAGTATAAAGACTGATGTCACATATTTTGGACTCAAGATCTTCTGGGCTCCACTGAGCTCAACTCAGCCTTTGGTACCCAGAACACACATACTTTGCCTCATAAGCTCAGACCAGTTCTACTCCATAGCTACTGCTTTCTTTGATGGTCACCCCACATTTGGTCATCTCCAAAATGCTGGAGTTTTTAATTCAACTGAGTTTCACTTTCACCAATAGAATCTTTTGAGATCGCTTCAGGGACTTTGAACCTACCACATGTTGCAAAGCCTCAGTTTTTCTCCATGACTTTTTCAATTCTAAGGTTTCTACTGTAAACTAAGACTACATCTTCACCAATGGTAACACTTGGCTTCTCACACTGCCAAGTCTGCATTGTTCTCTATGACCCTTTCATGCTTTCAAAACCAATACCATGTAGAAGATGCTTGTGTGTCAGTATTAAGTGTCACAGGGATGATCAAATCAACAGAACAGCTTCAGGATGCAAAGATTCATCTGAATACTAGAAAGGTGAAGTCTTCAAGACATTCACCAACAACTGCTTCTCTAAAGCACATTTATTGATAGTTACACAATGTAAGGTAGAGTGAAGTTCCTCATACCAAAATACTTGATATATGTGCTACTTGAGGGAAAAAGCAACCCACACAAACCACAGTCCCTCTATTTAACACTGTGAACAGTCTGTATAGAGCATGACTTCCAAGTGTACCAGGAATATCTTCTGATTGAGGTTACATGGAGCTGTAAGCCCCTCAAAAAAACAGCTTCACCAATCACACAAACAAGCATTGATTAACATGAGTTTCTTCAAAGCCTAAGCATATCTAAAAACAATTTCTTCACATCTAATGATGAAACCAAGTACAAAAGCTTACTAAAACTTCTGCTACATCTCCATCTACCAAATTCAGCTGTCTGAACAAAGCACAAAATTGGCACCTCTGAACCACAACTCTATGCTGATCTGAGGAAACGCTTTCCAAAAGATTTTGCCCCAGTGATGCTGGCCTCCTCTTATCACAGCTAATTATTTGCACCCACATGGCCAGGATCAATTCTCCCTGTAAAATAAAGGTTTCACTTTAGGGATTCTGGTCTCTTGTTAATCACAACAATTATTCAGTGCAACTGAGCAGATCCACAGGTTCTTAATTCAAAATATGGAACAGACCCTCTAGATTCTTTACAGGACTGCATTCTCTATATTGCTCTCAGAATTATCCTCTAAGTTTCCACAATAGCTCATTAGTCTCTGAATTTCTAGCTAAAAGTCCCAAAGTCCTTTATTTCACATTCCTCCCATAAACAACATGGTCATGTCTTTCACATCAGTATCCCGTAAACAAATTTCTGTCTTTATTAAGTTTACATTGCTGTAATAGAACATCATGACCAAAAAAAGGGGAGTGGGCAGTAAAGGTTTAATTCATCTTGAATTTTTGGATAACAGCCAAATCACTAAGAGAATTCAAAGTAGGAACTCAAAGCAAGAACCTGGAGGTAAGACTGAAACAGGTCATGCAGAAATGCATCTAATTGGTTGTTTTTCCTGCATTGTTTAGCCTGATTTTTTTTTATTCTATCCACCGCCCAGGAATGGCACCATCTTTTGTGAGCTAGATTCTCCAACATCAATCATTAATCAAGAAAATATCACACAGACTTGTCAATAAACAATCTGATGCAAGCATTTTTCTCAATTGATATTTTTCTTCCCAGATAGCTTGTATCAAGTTAACAAAAAACAAAAACACACAAGGAAAAATAGAATACCACTCAACTGCACCATACTTCTCTCTTAAAAAACCAAAACCCAGACAGAAAATTAGGAAAAAACCCAAAACAAAACAGAACAAAAACAAACAAACAAACATGGAGTCCAGCATGAAACTGACATATAGTGTAGTTGATATATCTAGAGTCATTTCATTGAATAAAACTGATTTTACCTCATCCAATCAGCTATCAATTATAAATATAATATGAATCTATGCACAGTAACCCTACTCTTTTTGTCTGGCTTGAAATCCTGCAGGTCTTGTGTATGTTGTCATAATCTCTGTGAGTTCATACGAGAATCATCTCTCTCTTGTCTGGGAAACAGTCTTCCTTGAAGTAGTCCATTGCCCCTGACATTCCATATATATTCCTGAGATTTAAAGGAAGGGGTATGATAAAGACTCTCTATTTATGGCTGAGAGCTTCAAAGTCCCTGTCAACAAATTGTCCAGCTATGTGTCTCTATGTGAATTACAATCTACTGCAAGAAGAAGCTTCTCTGATGAGGAATAAATGATGCATATCATTGGAAGTCATTTTATTTCTACATTCATTTAGCAGAATAATAGTATTAGATCTTGCTGGTCTTACTGCTGCATGGTAACCACCAGAGAACATACATGGGCATGTTTAAAGATGAATAGAAAGTCTTTATTCTTCAGCGAACAGCTTCACAAAATAATTCAACCTTGGGTTTCACTGCTTTTGGCTTTTAAGCACAAAAAATATGTCCTGGGTTGACATACTTCAGTTAGCAAGAACAGTTATCAAGAAGAGGAGCTACAGAGGCCAGAAGGTGAGGTCAGTAGATTTATCAACTTTCCCATCCACATCTTGAAACCATTAATTTGCCTTTGTTTTATTTTGGTAAATATTGCTGCCTACTTGCTGGATTCCAAGGCCTGAGTGGTTCTTCTATCATGATATCAGTTGTGCTAAGGTCTGGGTTACTAATAAGGTCTGGGGGCCTGTTATGTGACCATGTTCCCCAGGATCCTGAAGAAGCTGGACTGATAAAACTATGCAATGGCCTTTTGAAGATACAGTTACAGCACCAATTAGGTGTCATTAGCCTGGAAGGCTGGGGCACAATACTCCAGAGTCAGTAGTCAGTCTATTGATAGAGGATCTTACTTAGCTGTCATCTTGTTCTGCCTGCTTAAACCATTATGTGACTCCAAAAAATCAGATTATATTAAAGTTTCAAATAAATTTATCTTACTTCATAGAGATTCCAATGTAATTTTTAATTCTAGTGGTCTTACAACTTCTGTATTTAAAAACTTCATCTAAATCACCTTAATACTGAATGGAAAAACAAAAGTATTTCTAATATTTGATAAACTAAATGTAACATAAATTAGCTTCTTATAAATATGATGATATATAAGATTTACTGAGATATAATGGTTATAAAATTTATAATGGTTATAATATTAACAAATCAAAACTAAGGTAAACGAGTCTTTTTTTTTTTTTGAGACAGGATTTCTCTGTGTAGTCCTGGCTGTCCTGCAACTAGCTCTATAAAACAGGCTTACACTAAACTAAGAGATCCACCTGTTTCTGCCTGCTGAGTGCTGAGTGAGATTTAAGTCATGTTCTACCACTGCCCATCAACAACTTAACTAGTCTTAATTCACATCAGTTTACTGGGTTTTTTGGGGGGTTTATTTTATTGTACTGAGAATTTCATACATTAGTAATGTACTTGTACTTACATCATTTCTACCTCACTTTTTCCCCTTAAAACTCCTCCCTTGTTGTTCCCAATTTCCTTCCAAATTCATGGTCATTTTTTTTCTAAACTTGATCTACAGTTAATAGATATTTCAGAAGCAATTCTTTTTGTGTGTGTGGAAGTGCTAGGTCAAAATACCAGGACTTTCACATTTTAGACACACAAGCTCTGTGGCAATAAACTGCACCAACAGTTAACACAAATATTTGAGTTAGAAAGGGAATCTCTAAAAACGTATTCTCTAATTCAGGAAAAAAACCTTCTACAATACCAACCTTGAATCATATATTGTTATATAACAACATTTTTAAGCGTAGTTATTTTGCCATCATTTAAGCAGACAACATTGTTAGGAATAATTGTTTTGCTATCATTAAAACCTTAAGCCAACAAAAACAAATAAATCTCATGATTCTGCACATTCCCCTGTTGTAAACCTATTAATTGCAATATAGTAGATTAGGAGGCTTCATTGCAACAGAATTGTTTTTGTCTGTGGGAAGTTTTTCTCATTTATCTTTCACATTACTCAGAAGTGATGAATTTTCTAGTCTTTAATCATTGTCCAATTTTGAAATCTTAGAACATTACAACCATCACTAATCTTCAACACAAAACAAAAAAGATAACTTATTTATTTATTTATTTTTCTCTCATATACTACATGCCCATACTCTTCCTCTCCCTTCATATCTCTCAGCTACCCCCATCTCTCCTCAACCCCAAGTCTACCCGCTAAGTCCCCACCCTACTCCAACCTCTCCCCAGAAAAGAGAAATTCTACCAATATTACCACTCAAACTGGATACAAATAATGGAACAGGGGCTGGGCACAAATCCCTATATCAACTGTGGACTAATCAACTGAGCAGGAAGAAAATGTCCCAAACTCAGATAAAAGGGTCAGAGTACCGCACCCCCCCCACTACAGCCTGTGGGAATTCTGCAAAAATGCCAAGCCAGACATCCACAGGACATTTGGAGGACTCTGTTGAAGATATAGTCAATTGGGGAATAACATCAGCAGGTATTGTCAACTCAGAAGTACCGAGGTGAGGGTAGAGAAGTAAATACAAAGCAAATCACTGCTATGAGATAAGTCTAAAAATTGCACTTTACATGTTTTGCTCTTGTACCACATCAGTTCTTATTGTCTGCAAAATTAGTAAGCATCTAGTAAGAAATTAGCTTTCTGGTTGAATTTAAAGCAACAAGTAGGAGATCTTAACAAATCCAGTCTACTAAATTAAGGGAAGTCATTTTGTTTTCATCACAAAATGTATGTGAAGTAACTTATAAGTTAACTAACATAGCTTAGATGTCACAGAATACGCAATCATCTTTCAGTTTCTAAATACACTGATTGGTTCAAAGCTCCATTATAGATACTAATATTTACAAAGTTTCTCATTCCTCATGTAAAATGGCATGTTAATTTCATTTACACTAAGCACATCCTTCTATATATGCTAATTAATCTGTGCATTGTTTGTAATAATTATTATACTGTATTATTTAGAGAATAATGACAAAAGTCAAAAAATATACATGATGAGTTTAGATGCAATGTTTAAAAATTATTTTGAATTCAGAAACAGACTTGATGGACTGAGAGCATCAAATGTATAAGTATTGCAAACCTACAAGCTGTACATCAGAAACGTGTACAAGTGTCATTAAATAAGTAAGTATGAGTTGTGTAAAAATTAAAAGATTCTTAAAGGAAGGTATGAAAAATCATAACTAGTTTTTCATAATCTGTCTCCACTGTATGAAAGTATGGAATACAATTAGTTCTTCAACAAAATACCATGGGTAAAATGAAGTAGTATATATAATATAAAATGATAAATATATAGCCAGATGATTTCTTTATTTTCTTATAATAAACATTTTTCTGATGTACCAATAAGATACATAATTCAAATTTAGGTATTTATAATTACAATAAAACCTTTATAAGTAACTATCACTACAAATAGCATCATAAAAATTTAATATTATTTTTGTATCAATCAAAGTGATTAAAAAGGAAATCCTAGTTTAAAATTGATAAAGAATAAGGCTTATTAGGGGTTATACAGAAATGCATATTGAAGCTACTTTGAGATTCCATCCTATAGCTGGCAGAAGAGCTAAAATCTGTAACAGAAATGATAGTTCATGCTGGCAAGGATGTGAAACAAGGGAAATACTCCTTTTTGGATGGTGGGAAGGTAAATTTTTACAACCCCTATGGAAATTAATATGACGATTTCTTGGAAAATTGGTAATCATTATACCTCAAGACCTAGCTAGGTCACTTCTGAGCATATACCCAAAGAACATTCCATCCTACCACATGGATCCTTGCTCAACTATGTTCATAGAAGTTTTGTTAATAATAGCTAGAAATTGAAAACAACCTAGATGCCTCTCAACTGAGGAATAGATAAATAGTGGTACCTTTATGTAATGGACTATTACTCAGCTATTAAAAAACATGACTTCATGAATTATTCAGGCAAATAGATAGAACTAGAAAAACTTATTCTAACTAAAGTAACCCAGTCCCAGGAAGACAAACATGGCATGTACTCAATTATATGTGGATATTAACTGTTAAGCAAAAGCCTAAGGTACTTCAATCCACAGACCCAGAGAATCTATGAGGCAAGGAGGGCCCCAATGGAGACACATAGATCTCTCTGGTAAAAAAGGAAATAGAACAGATGGTACAGGTAGGCTGGGGGAGGATGGGAATGGGAAGAGAAGGGACCAGGTACAGCGAAAGGGATGGAGAGAGAGAATAGATGGAAAGATGACTGGAATTCAAGGACACTTTGGGGGCATTTGGAGACTTAGTACAGTGGAAACTCACTGGAATATATGAAGGAGACCCTAACAAGCACATCTAGTAATGGATGACAGAGAGCCAACAAGCCATCTCCTGTAACCAGGCAAGACTTCTGGTGGTGAGACTGGGACATCATCACAACCAAAAGTCTTTTATCTATAACCTATGTTCCCTATAGGATCTGCTGGGACAATGGAAGGGCAGAACCCCATGCTAAAGGAGGGATCCCATATCAAATACTGCAGGGCAGACCAGCAACTAGAGACTGATAGCTAGGAGATGATTTCTAATGGTATCCTGCTCTGCTCAGAGATTAGTACTTAGACCAATCATCATCAGAGAGGCTTCCTCTGGCAGCTGATGGGAACAGATACAGAGGCCCAGGGCCAAATATTGTGCAGAGCTCAGGAAACCCCTCAGAAGAGGGGGAGGAGGTATTGAAGGGAGCAGAGGGGTCAAAGACACCAGGAGAACAAGTCCCACAGATTCAACTGACCAGCACTCTTAGGGGCTCACAGATCATGAAGCAGCAGTCAGGAAACTTGCAGAGTCCTCCAAATGTCCTGTGGACAGTTTAAAAGCCATGTATTTTGCCATCTGCACCAATTATATTTTTAATTGGGTTGCAAGGTAGTAGCTTTCCATATTTCTGCTTTATACAGATTTGCTTTATACAGATTAATTAATTAATTTAATTCTCCATTTTACTTTTGATTTCTCTATATAAAGGAGAACTATACCTATACACAAATCTTCTCACACCTTTCCCTACCTAATTTCTTTCACTCCCAGTATTTTACATCTTTATTTTTTTAAACCTATAATCTACTATCACACTTCTGTTAAGATGTCTCTCCACACAGACTCCTTTCTATTTTCCAGTTTTCCAAGTTAAATACAAAAGCTAAAACATTCAGCATTTGTCTTTCTGAGTCTCCATTACATCATTTTGTATATTTTCATCCAGTTCTATCCATTTACCTAAAAATTTTGTGATTTTATTTTTCTTTACAGCTTTTTTATTATCCATATTATATAGCTAGATATTATATCCTTATAAATCCTTTTATATTATCCTTACCTATTCATCTTTTTATGGCTAATTAGGTTGATTCCATTTACTAGCTACTGTGGATAGAACATCAATGAACATCACTATTCAGGTATCTTTGTAGCAGGAGCTAAAAATATTTTAGGTATATGACCAGGAGTAGTATAACTACTACATATGATAAATATGCTTATAGATTCTGACAAATATCCAGACTGATGTCAAAGTGGCTGCACTTGTTTAGACTCCCACAAACAGTATACAAGGATTCTATTACAATATCTACATGCCATGCAATGTGTGCCCACTGCTACAATAGGAACATGACTGTTTTGTAGAAAATAATTGCTTTTAATTGAATTTGAGGCCTAATACACAGTAGAGAACTCATGCTTGGCACTTTAGACCTAGTGAAAAACTCATTCTTAAGAAGATTATAGTCTCTAGGGCTTAACTAAGTATTGCAATTTTGTTATATGGTCAAGGTATTAAATTTCTTTTTTAATCTGTATATTTATACAATACAACTGAAAAATTCTTTTTTCCATAGATAGCAGTTAATGCAGAGACTTGTAGCAGTACAAAGTGCTGAGAATAAGCAGCTATGAGTGCTCCGCTCTAAATACGACATCTTTATTAAACCCCCTACCACCAAGGATCTGGAAACATCAAGGTCAATGAGGCAGAAAGAATGCAAGAGCCAGAGGGTAAGGAGGAGTGCTGTGCAATGCTTTTTTCTGGTTATGACATGATTATTACTTTCACAAACTCAAACTGTTTTTAATGTGTGTAAAACCTACAGAAGGTCAAGCCAGCCCAAATTTCATCATAGATGGACTTTAAGTATTCCACTAGAAAGTTCTTAGAGCAAACAAATGATTCTAGTAAGGTAACATAATACAACAACAACACACACTTTCACTAACATTTCTATCTACAAATAATAGGTATCCTGAGAAATATTTTCTATTTCTAAATTGCCTTGAAAATTCCTAGAAATAAACTTAAATACTTAAATAATGGATGCTTTAAAACACCAAAAAAAGAAAGAAATTAGATGCTGGAAGATGGAAGTACTTCCCATGTCCATGGAGTGTAATTATTAGTATTGTTAAAATTTTCATATTACCAAAGTTGATATTAAGACTCCATGCAATTTTCATCACAATTCCAACAACATTTCTTCACAAAACTAGTTTAAAAAAAAAAACCTTTAAGCTGGAGGATGGTGGATATTGCCTTTAATCCCAGCACTTGGAAGGCAGAGACAGGCAGATCTCTGTGAGTTTAAGGCCACCCAGGTCTACAGAGTGAATTCAAGGACAATCAGAATTATAACAGAGAAACCCTGTCTCAACAAAAGCCATTAGATTTTTATGAGATTAATATAGAACCACAAAGGTTCATAAGTCACTAGTCAATTCTGAGAAAAGAGGAACAATACTAGAAATGTTATGTGATAATGCTTTATCAAAAAGTCTACTTATAACAAAATTAGATTACTTTAAACAATATAGTACTTGTACAAAAACAATCTCATAGACCAGTGGGATAAAATATTTAAAATAGAAATAAATACATGGGGGCAGCCATAGCTTTTTTCTCAAAGTACCCAAAAGGTACAGTAGAAATGTTATAGTCTTTTAAATCAGTCATGATTGAGAGGCTGAATGTTCAAAAAAGGAATGAGTTGAATTTTTTTTCTGATCAGAAATTATAAAATGATGATTTTTTGGTTCAGAGCTCCCAAAAGAGAGATTCATGGGAACCATGGAGTGGTTCCTTCAATTGGTTATTTTAAACTTGGAAAAACCACAGTAACTTAAGATTCTACATTGTGGCCAGCACAGTCATGGGTATGACAGGACCTAGAAAGGAGGGCAACGTAGATGGAGACACAAGACTCTGGGTTCACTTCAAGAATGAACAATTTTTATATTTTTTAGTTGGCTACTAGCAAAGCTTAATCAAACAGTATCTTTGACAGTCCCCTCCCCCATATCTGAGCTCACCCTCCTTCAGTTCCCTGCCCTTGTTGCTTTGTTTTGCCCCAGGGGATTTGTTATGTGCCTTATCTCATGCCTTCAGCTTTCTACAGTCCTGGGGCCACATCTGCTTCAAGGTTTGTGCCACTGGAAGGAACTACAGAACATCTGGATGCCAAATCTTAGAATATCATTTGTTCTTGTTGCATTAGTGACTACTAAATACCAATATGTAGCCCACTGATCATTTACTTGTATCAATCATATTTTTCACAAGACTGTGTACAGTTACATTGTTTAAACTTTGGATTTTTCCTTTCTTCAGTACACAATATAACTGCTATTGTACCTTCTCAGACTTTTGTTATTCCTTAAAAGGGAGTGAACAAGTTCTATTGTATATTCAACTTTAGTATTATTTCATATTTACCAATTAAACCTTAAATCTCTTAAACCAACTGGTTATATTTCCAATGCTACATTATGTAATCTTCACTTATCTGTGGCTGTGATAATGCATCAAGACCAAGACAACTTACAGAAAAAAAGGTTTATTTTACTTACACTTCCAGAGGGAGAAGAATCTATCCTGGTTGGAAAGTAGTGTAGAAAGCAGTAGGTATGGAGACTAAAGCAGGATGCTGAGAGCTTACAACTGAAACTAAACTCATAAAGGATAAAGGGAGAGAGGGGTGGAATGTCATGAGGAAATATTCAACACCTCAAAACCCTTCTCCAGTGGTGTAATTCCTTCAATAAGACTGTATCTCCTGGTCCCCTTAAAACAATGTCACTAACTGTACCAAGTGTTCAAATATATAAGCCTATGTGTGACATTCTCATTCAAGCTACCATTGTAATTTCTCTATAATTTTCTTAAATAACTCGGAAAAATTTCTGGAAACTCAGATTAAAATTTTTTTTATCATTGATAAAAGATCAGGTAATTGTATCTCTTATTGTATGTGTTAAGAGTTTTGGTGTTTAGTATATGTGACTTTTGTAATTGAAAGGAAGCAATTTCTTCTTTTAAAACATAGAGCTTATGACAATCAAAAGTATTATCTGAATTTTAGCAATCATTTTCCCCTAAATTTTACCTAAAGTAAAATGTTATGGTTTATTTAAATACTTTTTTTTGAAATCTCCATGATTTACTAAACAGTAAAATAACATTTCTTAAGGAATACATTTTGATTTTTTGTCTGGTAAGCTAACAACTTCTGGAAGTTTGACTAAATTGAAGACAAATTCTCTCAGCATGGAGCATTCATAGAGAGAGACCTCTTTTTGAGGAAAATTAGTTTTGTAGCTTTTTTACACCTTCCTTATGCTTGAAAGTTTGTCTAAAAATTCATATCTTTCGTTTATGATATTTTATATGTAAATCAGTTCAACTTAATAAGATTCTTGTAGAGGAATGTTCAATTATTTGATCCAGCAACATGGCTGCTCTGGGAAAGGATTACCTTGAAAGGCCTGTGTGACATGTAGGAAGTGGATCAAATCCAAGGACCTGTATGAAGGGATCACATTCAGAGACCAGTGTGATCTGGATGAAATGCATAAAGAATGTTAGTCAGACTAATCCTATCCTTTGATTGTGCTAATGCTAGATGAAAGGGATTTCTGTGCTTAAGCCAAAGTAGCACTCACCTTTATTCTCAACACTAGGGTTTTGAAAGGAAGCAGTCAGTTCAGAAGTATATTACGGCTCTCAGTTCATAGTTACAGAATGAGCACATACCTTTACTCTGAACTCGGAGATTGAATCACAGTGAGGACATGCCCAACTCTTTTAGATAGACACAGAAGCAGTCTGAGGCAGACTGAGGCAGAGGCACAGAGACAGTTTTGAAGAAGTCAGTATCAGACAGGAAGACAGAGTCAGTTTGCAGCTGAGCAGTGAAGTTCAGTCAGAGAAGTTGTGGGAGTCAGCCAGATCAGAAGAGCTGAGTCAGAAAGAGTCAATGGGCTCAGAAGGTCAGTTTGAACCAGGAGCTTGGAGAAGAGTTTGAACCAAAACAGGGAGTGAGTTGAATCAGCCAACCAGAAGAGTAAGTTGAGTTCAGTACAACTCTGAGTTGAGAAGGAGCTAGTCAAAGTGTATGCAGTCAGCAGTATGTCTCAGAGGCTGAAACCTTTCAGTTTAGGCCTGAAGATTAGAGTATATGGAGGCTGAAGCCTTCCAGTCCTAGGTTTAAGATTAGATTGTACTGAGGCTAAAACCCTCTAAAGACTAGGGATTGAATTTACCCAAGGATAGACTGACCTTTGAACCTGAATCTACATCTACAACTGTACTTATTCACAAAACAAGTGAGGATTTCAATTGTGCTCATACACTACCTACTTATCAGCTTTTGTACTTTAAATATGCTGAGTTAAATGTCAACATTCACATTTCAAATCATTGTTTTAAATTATGTCTCTATTTTAGCATTGCCATTCTCATAGATTATTTATTGGCAGTTAAATGTCACTTCAATTTTTCATATAGTTAGTTTCGTAATTCAAATACTTTTTATTATTTTAATTTTTTGAGACAGAGTCTCATTGTATAACTCTGGCTGGCATGGAACTCAGGTTATACACACTAGGCTAGCCTCAAACTAATTGAGATCTGCCTGCCTCTGCCTCCCAGGTGCTGGGATTAAAAATATACACCTCCATATTTGGTTATTTTTTTCACTACTTAAACATTTTTGACTTGCTATATGTTTTTAATAGTAGTTAATTCATGTTTTTTAAAGTGTCATGATATGTGTCATTTGTAGGTTTATGGAACTTAAAAATTTGATTAAAGTGCTACTGAAGAGTGGCAAAGATTTATAATATAAATATATTAAAACCATACACAACCAACAATATCAGAGAACTGCTTTGGTTGATTACAGAAGACACAATGCTGTACACACACAAACACTTATAAAAATACATATGCATACTCATGAACTACATTTTCTAGTAGCAGATTAACACTCATCTGTAAAGTTAAAAACTATGTGCAAAATTACACAGCAGTATTTTTTGGAACTCTCAGATACTGAAATAAGCATAAGAGTATGCATGGTGGACATAGGCAGTGCCAATCTAACTTTAATAGTTTCTCTATAAAGAAGCCCTTGAAAATAAGAAAACTTAGTGCGCCTCAGTAATGGGGTCTTAGGAACACACCTGTGATACAAAATATTAAAGTAATTTAATCTATACTTGGAGCTCCCTGCTATTGAGACCTCATATAATATTTTTGTCACTCATGTATTATTGATGCAGATTGCATTAACATTGGTCAGATATCACATACAAGTATGCATTTTTCTCACAAGGGAACCAGGGAGGTGAGTTGCTTTATAGTCCATCTCCTCCATGGTCACTAGATTAAATAACTAATGCTGCACAACTTGCTTCTTTTATTCATAAAAAATATATAAAATTATTAATCCCACAAAATATAACCTAGTGTTTCAGAGAACCATTTTTTCTTTCTATAGAAAACTACAACTTTTAGCACAGCATTAAAGCACTGCTTTACAATAAAACAGCAAAATAATTGCTAACAGCTTGTGATGATAATAATGAAGGAAAATCATCAACACTAGCTTTTTTTTATTTGTAGCCATTCAGTATAATGGGAAAGGTTCCCATTTCGATAATAGAATGCAAAATAATTTCATGTCTTGATTGATCTGCTTAGCGTTTTAAAAAATATTTAGAACCTTTTATGTATTCAATTATATGGTTTTGTTTAATATAAGAATTCTAATGATACTCTAACATATGCCTCCTTATTTTCTCCTCTGTTGGTGACTGCTTTCACTCTGTACCTATTTTTCTTGCTTTAAATTGAGCTGATGATTATTTAGCATGCCTAGTTGTAAAGACAATGCCTTTCAGCATAGTCAGATGTTCTCCTTCATCAGTTTAACTAATTAACAGTACCTTCCTCAATTGTAGCTGTAACCCTGTAGTTAAAGCAAAGGAACAACGATGAAAAGTATTTTAAAATAATCTCTTTTTAATTATTTATGAATTCCTTTTAAGAGAAGAAATTTTGGATAATTTTGATGCAGTTATTATATTTTTTGATATATTACTTTTTATAATAGCTAAATTTGGTATACTATAAATATGAATGCAGAATCCAAATGTTAGATGGGAAAAGTACCATCTGTTTTAACAACTACATTCTCTTTTTTCTTAAGTGACTAGATTATCTAGGGATATACTTGAGAATTAATATGATATACAAATGGCTGGGCTAAGAGACAATTATGTAATTTTAGGTTGCATACTTGTTTATATTTTTAATAAGATATTTAAAACTTTTCCTCTAGTGTAATTTTTCTTAAGTCCTTTTAAAAGGGCTTTCAGATATTTTATTGAATTTATTCAGTAATGTGTTACCTAGGGAAAAATGTTATAGTTACGGCATATCAAATCAATGCCCTGTTTTCTGATATTCATTGTCCTTTATCTTCCTCATTTCTGTAGGAAATGTGAGAAATAAACAGAATTTTTCTTCAAATTAATTGTTTATAAACCGGGAAACATGCTACATCATACTCACTGATGAATGATATTATTTGTAATTGTGACTCTGCATTGAAGAAAAGTGGAATTGATGGTGAAAGGAAATGGACTTTCATAACTTACCACAAAATTAATCTAATATTTTACCATAAAAATCATGAAAATATAAATTCTTATTTACAGGTAGAAAAAGGAAAATGTTGATTGCATTCATAAAATATGAATGAATTACAACGTTTATTGGCACAGTATAATTTAATGGTCATTAAATTTATGTTCAGAATTCTTTACCATTGTTAAATAATCATTTGATGATTTATTAAATTTCTATTTTCCTTGTATGCCATCCAAAATATTAAGGGGTGCTTTTATGTGAAATATCTTAAAGAGATTTATAATTCTCCATGGTAGCATTAAATTTATCCTTGTAGGCTAATTTCTATTTTCTGAGGAGCATGGTTTTAATGGTAATGCTTTTTATGTAAAAAATATTGAAGTAGTTGCCACATCACTTACAAATTGTCCTCACAATATGTGTAAATGTTCTGTATATATCAATTTGACCCCTTGCTAAGTTCTTCTTTATGTGTTTAAGCTATGTTTTTAACCATAGTCTTTGACTGTGGAGAGAACCTTACTCCACACTTAAAAAATTTCAGGAAACAGTTCATAGCAAGTGAATATGAGAGAAGTTTCTTAAAAGAAGCTGCATCTTATATTGAACATTAGTCAGTGGTTGGTTAACTGACTAGATCTTCAGTGACTGTAGCGAGACTAGAATATTGGAGATGCAATTCTTAGTTATAATTTATCTTCGATTCTATTTAGACCCATTAATAAGTCATTCCTTGGCTGCCCTTGTCTCTGATCTAACAGAAAAGGATGTCCAAATGATGAGTGGAAGAGGAAATGGTAGGGGAAGTGGTAGGGAATTTATTGCCTCAAAAATTATAAAAGAAAACAAAATATAAAGGTAGACAAAATATGAGACATCTTTCCTTAAGAACTAACCCAGAGGCAGCATGAAAGTGCTATATTCTGAACAATGAGAATTTATAAGGTAAGTTCCATACTGGTAATTGTTCTCTGAGTAAGAACAATTTTCACTGTGTAGCACATAGTATCAGAACCCAAGCATACTCACATGGCAGGAAATTTGCAAAAAGTACAAAGAAGTGATGTGTGTATAGTGGAAATAATCTATCAGAAGTTCTACACTTGGCTTTAGGAAGTGGGCCAGATGTATATGTTTAGGGCAACATTACATGAATGTAAGTAGATGAAATGGTAGTCAGTAAAAAATGCAAGAGTTAATAGCCTTCAAATAGTGTTAGAAGATATTGGTGTTTTTATACATACACAGTGAAGGAGTCTCATTCAGATGAAGGAGATCCACATAAGATTGCCAAAAAATCATGCTCAGGAGATTTTTGTAAAGAAAGGATAACAATGAAAATCTATTGAAAATAACAAACAAAAAACTCGCCTCCATCAACAAAACAGTTTCAAGTAAGAATTCAGTATTTTTCCTCTGTATTTTGACCAGTTCTGGACTCTGTGAAAGTCTTCATCTGTTGCAAAAATACGTTTCTTTGATGATGAGGTAATAGTTAAAGTTATATAAGCTATATGTATTAATAAGGAGAGGATCAGTGTCCTACAGGAATTGTCCCTAAACAGAATTATCAGGGTGTATTTATATATACACAAGTATGTGTGTATATAGATACATAGATGTGTGTGTGAGTGTGTGTGTGTGTTTGTGTGTGTGTGTATCAATAACGATAAAAGGTCATTGTTTTGAGAGAGAGTAGGGGGCATGTGAGGATTTAAAAAGGAGAGAGTCTGGGACAGAAATGATGTATGAAAGTCTCAAATAATTACATATAGTAATTAAAATAAAATAAATGTTTAAAAACAATTCTATACATTTCTAGATGTATAAAAGCTGAAAAGTTGCTTGTCAATAGAAATATCTTATGATACATATGAAGGGGATTCCTTAGGTTAATAAAAGCATACAGGACAAAAATTCATAACCATATAAACATATACCAGTTTCCAGTTGAATTTATAATGCAAATACAAATATATTTGCAAATATGAGGTAATGTTACTGTGCTGAAAATCAAGCACATGAAATAGATATCATTCTATGCTCACGTGTAGCAAAAATGTACAGGTGTATTTGTAACATTCGTAATATACAACGGGGCAGGAAACAAAGTAAAGAATAAAAAGTTTTGAGCGTACCATGTAGAATTTTCAACACTTACGAATCAGTGATAAAAAAAAAGCATGGCAAAAACACTGTGGAAAGCAGTATAACGGTTTTCAAAGAATTAAATTATCATATGACCCAGCAATTCTACTTTTGAGTGCATACTCCAAAGAATTGAAAACAAGGCTGAAATGTACTTTTTGCACTATCATATTATTTTATAATTCGTAATACTCAGACAGTAGAAAAACCTTAAAGTACAGCATTGAATAGATAAACATAAATGTACAACACATATACAATTAAATATATTTACCAGTAGAAAGTAAAGAAACTTAGATATGTATTTCAATTACAATATTAAAGGGCTTTGAAGACATTACACTATGTAATGTTAGCTATATGCACAATTACAAGTGCTTTGTATACTACTTGTTTTAGGATTTCTGCTGCTGTGATAAAATACCATAACCAAAAAGAACTTGGAGAGTAAAGCATTTTTCTCAGCTTAAGATCCACATCACAGTCCATCACTGAAGGAAGCCAGGGCAGGAATCCATAGTCAGAAACTAAAACAGATGCCATGGAAAAATGTTGCTTAATTGCTCAGTTCTCATCATTTGTTCAGCCTGCTTTCTTTAGCAGCCAGTATCACAAACCCAGGAGTGTCACCATCCACAGGGAGCACAGGGAGCTAGCCCCTCCCACATCAATTGTCAATAAAAAATAAAAACAAAAAACAAAAAACAAAAAACAAAAACAAACCCTACTTTATCACAGGACCATCTGTTGGGGCTATTTTCTCAATAGAGGTTCCCTCTTACCAAATGAATGAATCATGCTGTGTCAAGTTAACATAAAACTAGACAACATACTACTTATATGCAACACATAAAAAAGCATAATTCTGAGAGAGAGAGAGAAAGTAGAACTGTAGATATGAGTTTCTGGAAATGGCCATATTATAGTTTAGTGGTTCAATTTCTATTTTAAGGTGTTTAACTTCTGGTGACACATCGTGATGACTTCTTACAACCTTTTCAAAGTGCTAATGGCACTTTATAATAAACTAATCATTTATTATAAATTTTAATCTATATGCATGTTGCTACATTAAAATGAAGCCTACATGTTAGGAGTGGTAGTACACACCTTTAAGCACTCAAGAGACAGAGGCATGTGAATTTTTGTGGTTCCTGGGCTACTCTGGTCTACATAGTAAGTTCCAAGCCAGGCAGGGTGACATAGTGATATTCAGACTAAAGAAATAATAATGATAAAAAATAAAAAACCTACATGCAGGTGGAAAATAAATAGTAATAAAATTCTTGATATACACAATGATAAAATATCATTGCTTATTTGTTTTAAGAATGGGAAAAATTAATTTTTGTCTTTAATATAAACATAAATTAATATTTTAGAAATAAAATCTACATAAGACACTTTTCAAGAATCTGATCATTACCTGTTGAAGTTTCTCAAATAAGAAAATTAAAATTAATTTGCTATATGTTAGTTTGGTATCCTAGTAGCTTGCTGTCACTTTGTGCTTTCACATGAATGAAAAATAAATGATAGGCTTTTGATGTACTTCAAGTATAAGAAAAGCCTAAAGCAAATTAAAAGCAATGGTATCAAATTCCTAGAAAAAGGCAGACAAACTGATTAAACATGGCCTGATGGTCAGGAAGTGCTCACACTGAACATGACATCTAAGAGTAAAAGGAGATACAGAATATTCCATTAATCTAGTTCAATTTCATGACAGAAAATTTCCCTAGATATGAATTTAAGATTAAGATTAATATCCAATTTTGTGTAATTGAAATATAGAAAGTCAACACCAGCAAAAACAAAAGCTGCTATATTGGGTAATTAATTTCTGCATAAATAATAATTAAGTCATATTTTAAAATCTTAAAAGTTACATAGAAAAGAGGAAGAAATGACATTTTAAGATATTATGATACAGTAGTTATGAGCTTAAGCTTTATAGCCAAGCTGGAGTGATTTCAAATTCTGCTCTACAACTCATTAGCTGCATAACCTTAGGCAAGCTAGGTAATGACTAAATCTCAGTTCCCTCATTCAAAATGCTGAAGACGTTCCTTCATGTAAATTACTTGGAATAATGCCTGATAAACAGAAAGTACTGAAGAATATCATGCCATGATTTTCATTTAAAGTTTTTCATTAATAAAATATAAAATGATACATACTGTATGCAAATATGATAAACATCATGAGTATATAGATCAATTATTTTTCCAAAAAATCAACAGCCCCTGGTAATCAGAATATGAATCAACATATTAAATACCTACGACACTTGGAACTTCACTTCTTGAATTCAAAGTTCATTGCTATCTTCAATTCTAATATTATTCATTTTCTTATTTTATTTAATTGCAAGCTTTGCAAAGAAACAATACAATGAAATTGATTTGTTCGAATAATGATTTTCTTGTTCTTACATTTACACATGGGTTAAGAATCATTTTTACCTAGAAATTTTCTATTATGATTATACTAGTCTAATGTGTGTAAATGTGATCTGATTGTATTTTTGTTGCCTTTGTGATTAAAGCTATATGAATATTCTTGTGTATTTCTTTCAGGGGACATATGAGCACATTTTCATGTATATAAATATGAGAGTATAAAATCAATCTAAGTAATTGTATCTAATGCAAATTTATGAATACCCCATTAACAGTAAATGAAATTGCCAATTAATGACATCATTACAAAACACAGAATTTTATCTACATTTCTCAAAATGTAGTACAATCACTTTGTTTGCTTTCTTGTTTATTTGCTTTTTTGTTTTGGCACAACATCTTTCTGTTTAGTTCTCGCTGACTTCAAGCTCCTGAACTTCCTGCCTCAATCTCTCTTGTGCCGCTATTAAAAACATGTCATGTAGGCTCAGTTTATATTGTCTTTGTTTCATTTTTTTCATTACCTTTTTGATGAATTATGCTGAGTATCTTTACCTGTTTCTTCAGTTGTATTAATATCCTGTTCGGGTAATTGATTACTCCAGAGTTCCAGGCATTTTTCACTGAGTTGTCTTATTCTAATGATTTTTTAAATTTTTTTTGCTATTATAGTATTAAATTCTTTATTTTAAGTATGTTTTTAATTGAAACAGAGTTATATCACTTTCCTTCAGCCCTTTCCTCCCTCCAGCCCCT
Source organism: Cricetomys ansorgei (assembly GCA_026225945.1). Lineage (NCBI taxonomy): Eukaryota > Metazoa > Chordata > Mammalia > Rodentia > Nesomyidae > Cricetomys > Cricetomys ansorgei. Next base: position 786,954 of record JAMJFZ010003015.1, on the reverse strand, counting down.
TCTAGCTATCTGCCCTCCAACATCTCCCATGTCTCCTCTCCCATACTCAAGTTGATATCCTCTTTTTTTCCTTGGTTATTATAATTACATATGTATACAAACACACATATACATATGTATGCATGTTCATGCACAAATAGATTAATACAACTTGAGCAGTCTATTTTGTTTACACACAAAATATTGTGTGTTTGTGTGTGTGTGTGTGTGTGTGTGTGTGTGTGTATGGTTTCAGGACTGCACACACTGCATTGGACAATCAATAAGGGGACTTTTCCCTAGAAAAGGCTAACTCTCCTCCAAGCAGGCATTATTAGCCTATAGTTCTTTGTCCAGGGGTAGGACCACACAAAAACTCCCCCCTTCTACTTTAACACATACATTGGTATGTCTCGCTCATGGAGCTGTTTCTAGGGACTATCTCACAGTAGACTTCCTGGTGTTCTGTGCTTTGCAATAAGTTTCTTCATTTTTCATATATTTCTTGATAATATGTGGTCCTAAACTAGAGTTTTTCACTCTCCAAGTGTATTGCATTTCAATTTCAATGTACTTTCATGTGAATATATAGCCATATATAATTTATTGTTTACATTAGAACTTTTTGCATCTTATTTTAAAAATATTTTCTGACTTTGAAATCATAAATGGATTTATGCTTTCTTCTGTTCATAACTTTTTACAATTATACCCATAATAGTTCATGATTAGTGAAAGGCAGTACTGTCACAACTTAAATATTTATGTAAGATTATTACTATTTTCAAAAATACACACCAGTCAGTCATGGCAAATGCCTTTAATCCCAGAACTTGGAAGGCAGAGGAAGGCAGATCTCTGTGAGTTTGGAGCCAACCTGGTCTATAGAGTGATTTCCAGGACAGCCAGTGTTACAACAAAGAAACCCTATCATAAAAAACCAAACTAAACCAAACCAAACCAAACCAAGCCAACAAAAAAATAATTAAAAATAAAAATAAAAATAAAATGACAAAAATACTGTATTTCATTTATGTAATAAACAAAAGATTCTTAAATACCTGGAGTATAGTGTGTTGACAAGCTAGAGTCATCTAGGGAAAGGGAGCCACAATGGAGAAATTTCCTCCCTTAGATCGGCCTGTATGCAAGTTTTATGGAATTTTCTTGATTAATGTGTGAAAGCTCAAATGTACCACCCCTGTACAAGTGATCCTGGGGCCTTTGAGAAAGCAAGGTAAGTGAGACATGAGGCAGGAGTTCCTGCCCTGACTTCCATGGATGATGGAGTAGTAGGCAACTGTTTTTTGCTTATTGTTTTTAATTTCCATAATGAATTGTGTTAGAAATTTGATGGGGTTTGTATTGAATCTGTAGCATGCATTGGGTAGGATGGTCATATTCACTATATTTATTCTACTGATATAAGAGCATGGAAAGTCTTTCCATTGTCTAGAGTCTTCTTCAATATATTTTTAAGCATTTTAAAATTTTTATTTTACAACTCTCTCACTTGCTTGGTTAAACATACCTCAGAAGTTTTAGTTTGCTTGTTTCGTTTTGTTTTGTTTTGTTTTGTTTTGTTTTTTCTATTGTGAAAGGTACTGTTTCCATGATTTATTTTCTTCAGTGTTTGTCATTTGTTTATCTGAGGACTTCTGATTTGTATGTGTTAATTTTGTAACCTGATACTTTGCTGAAAGTGTTTATCAGCTATAGAAGTTTCCTGGTAGATTTTTTAGGGTCTTTTATGTAGGAAATCATATCATCTACAATAAGGTGAATTCAAATACCTCCTTTTTATTCGTATCTCCTTAGTCTCCTTCAGTGGTCTTAGGGCTCAAATGGGAATTCACATACTATACTGAATAGGTACAGAGGGAATGGACATCTGTAGATGTATTTTCAGGGCAAAATGCAGGTTATTCTTTGGCTAATTCAATCCCTGGTCCTTAAAGGGTTTTAGCCTCCATACAATATAATCTTGAATCTAAATCTAGAATTATTTAACCTAGGAGACATACTGCTGACTGACTCAATCTGACAAGCTTCTTCTGAACTCAGAGCTGTACTGAACTCTACTGACTCTTCTGGTTGTCTAATTCAACTCACTTGCTGTTATGGCTCAAATTCTTCCCCAAGCTGCTGGTTCAAACTGACCTTCTGGGGCAGCCAACAGTTTCTGACTGAACTCTTGTGACTCTGTCTGATTCTGACTGACTCCTGCAACTTCTCAGACTGCTCTGAGAAGACTTCAAACTGACTCTCACTGTTATTAGACTCTCTCAAACTCACTCTCCTTCTGCTGAACTGCTTGTGTCTTATGTGACTGATTCTCTAACTTCCTGCCTCAGACTGCCTCTGTGAGCTAAGAACCTGCTTTTACATTGTCAGAGTTGAGTGTATCCTCACTTTGACTCACTTTGTTAACTCTTCCTCTGATTCATCATTTTGCCTGCTCTTCACTCTGATTCATCTCAGGTGTCACATGCTGTTTGACACTGACTCCTGAGTTCTGCATCCTGTTTCTACTTCCTCTTCTTCTACTTGCTTCTGTCTTGGGGATTAAAGGCATGTGCTACCACTGATGACTGAATACTGGGATTAAAAGTATGTACTAACATTCTTTCTACCCTAGGGCAGACATGCTGTGGGTTAAAAATTAAACGTTCCTCTACAAACGTCCTTGTCTTGTTCCTGATTTTAGTAGAAATGCTTTGAGTTTCCTCTGTTTAGGAAGATGTTGGCTGTGAGTTGTTGTAAATCACCTTTATTATGTTGTTGTATGTCCTTTATACCCATAGTCTTTTAGGGACTTTAATCATGATGGGATGTTGTATTTTTGTCAAAAGTCTTTTGTGTCTCTAATGTGATGATTATATGATGCTTGTTTTTCAGTTTGAATAGACAGTGGATTATACTTATTGATTTATATATGTTGAGCCATCCCTGATTTCTGGAATAAAGTTAACTTGATATATATTGACAATCTGTTCTATGTGTTCTTGGATTTGGCTTGCAAGTATTTTACTGAGAATTTCTGAAACTATGTTGATAAAGAATGTTGGTCTATAATTTTTTTTCCTGCAGGATGCTTTCTGTGGTTTATGTATTGGTGCAATAATGGCTTCCTTTAGTTTCTGTTTTGCGAAATAATTTGAGAAATATTGGTGTTAGTTCTTCTAGTAGAATTCTGCACTGAATCTTATAGCTGTAGATGTAGATTTAAATATTGATTCACCCAATGTAGACATTGGTTCAGGGCAGAGGACAGTTTATTCTTTTGTCTAATTAAGTAACTAGCTTGAGCTTGGAGGCCTGGAACTCTGGAGTGTTTCAGCCTCTTTAAAATCTAGTCCTAATACTTGAACTGAAAACGTTAAGCCTTCGTAAAATCTAGAATGTTTAAACTGCTAGTCCCTTCCTAGAAGCCTTCAGCCATAGCCTTCTGAGACCTACTGCAGACAGAGCCACTTTGACTAGCTCCTTCTGAACTCTTACTCTTCTCACTTAACTGACTCTTAGCCTGCTTCTCCACTGACTCTTCAGTCTGCTTCTCAACTGATTGTTCAACTGACTCTTCTTACTGACCATTCAACTGACTCACTCTGTAACTCACTCATCTAACTCCTATGTAACTCTGAGCTGAGAGCCTGGTTTTCTCGTGAGAGTTGGGCATGTCATTACTCTGCTAACTCTTCCTCTGATTGCTCACTTTGCCATTCACTCTGACTCATTTCAGACATTATTTCCTGTGTGATATTGACTCCTAAGTTCAGGTTCCTGTGTCTGCTTCCACTGTTTATTCAAGAGATTAAAGACATGTATTACCACTGCTTTCTGAATACTGTATTAAACATTCCATCCAGAACACATAGGCCTCTGATTTTAGTCCCTGGAATGTAAATCTTAGCTTTCACACAGGGCTATTCCTCTACAGACTCCATCAGGGACCTGGGCTTTATTGGTTGGGAGAATTTTAATCACTGATTCTGTTTTACTAGTGATTATGGGTCTGTTTATATTTTTTATCTTATCTTGATTGAAATTTGGTAGATTGTGTGTGTGTGTGTGTGTGTGTGTGTGTGTGTGTGTACATATTCATTCAATTCTTCTAGTTTTTTTCAGTTTGATAAATGCAGATTTTTAAAATATGTCCACACAATAATCTGAATTTGTTCATTGTTTGTTACAATGTGTTTTGTTTGTTTCTAATTTATTTTATTTGAATCTTTTCTCTCCATCTTTTGGTTAATCAGGCTAAATATTCATCAGTCTTATTGATTTTCTGAAAAAAACAACTCCTTGCTTGGTTCTTTGCATAGTTTTTTGGTTGTTTGTTTATATTGATTTTATTAGTTTCAGCCCTGAGTTGGATTATTTCTTTCCATCTACTCTTTTTAAAAAAAAATTTCATGTTGATTTCTATAGATATCAAGGGTGTATTTAGATTATTAATATGGGATCACTCCCTTTTTTATGTAGGCATTTGGTATTATGAACTTTCACCTAAGAGCTGCCTTCATTCTGTCTCATATTGCATTTTCATTTTCAGTAAATTTAAAAAAGTTTTTAATTTCCTTCTTAGTTTCTGTCTTGAGCCAATTTTTATTTACTAGTGAATCCTTTAGCTTCCATGAGTTTGTACACTTTCTGTTGTTTGTATTGTTGAGAACCACCTTTAATCAATGGTAGTCAGGTAATTTCAGGATATTATTTCAGTTTTTATATATCTGATGAGACTTGCTTTGTATCTATGTACATGGTCATTTTTGGAAAAAGTACCATGAGCTGCTGAGAAAAAATGCATTATTTATTTTAGGGTAGAATGTTCTGTAGATGTTAGGTTCATTTGATTCATGACATTATTTAACTGCAGCATTTCTCTGTTTAATTTTGACTGGATGATCTGTCTAATTGTGAAAGTGAGGTATTAAAATCACCTAATATCACTGTGTTAAGGTCAATATATATTTTAGCTATAGTAGTGTTTGTTTTATGAATGCATATATACTTATATTTAGTACATAAATACTTAGAATCATAATATTCTCTTTGCAGATTTTTCCTTTAATGAGTATGTAGTGTCCTTTCTCATGTTTAAAAAATAATTTTGGTCTGAAATCTATTTCATCCCATATTAAAATAGCTATGCTTCTTTGCTTCTTGGTTTTATTTGCTTAGACTAACTTTTTCCATCATTTTGCACTTAGGTGGCATCTTTCCTTGATGCTGATGTATGTTGCTTAGATGCAGCAGAAAGATGAAACCTGCTTTCTAGTCTAATCTGTTAGTCTATTTCTTTTTATTGGGTAATTAGAAACATTAATATTGAGTTATTAAAGAAAAATTTGCATTGATTCTTCTTACTTTGTTTTTATGGAGTGGGTGTTTTTCCCTCTTTTGATTTATTGTTCTGGGATTATTTGTGTTCTGTGTCTCCTTTATTATAGTTATTCTTTTCTTCAGAGTAATATTTTCCTTTTAGTGCTTTCTCTAGAGATGGATTAGTATATAGAGTGAGATTACTTTTTTTAATTAAGTAATATTTTCTCCTTTGTGATTGACAGTTTTGCATGATTTAGCAATCTAGGCTAGCCTCTGTGACCCTTTGGAGCTTCTAGAACATCTTTCTAGGTACTTATGGATTTTAGAGTCTCCATCAAAAGCCATGTGTTATTCTAATAGATCTGTGTTTACATGGTACTTGATCATTTTTCCTTGAAACTTTTAATATTCTTTCTTTGTTTTTCATATTTAGGATGTTGACTGTTATGTCATGGGGAATTTCTTTTCTGTTCCTGTCTATTTTGTGTTCTGTATGCCTCTTGTGCCTCAATTGGAATCTACTTTTTTAGATTTGGCAAATTTTATTCTACAATTTTGTCATAAATATTTTTGTGCCTTTGACCTGTGTTTCTTCACCTTCCTTTATATCATATATCATTGATAGTTGGTCTTCTCACAATATTTTAGATTCCTGTTGTTTTGTACCTGGATATTTTTGGTTTTAACTTTTTTGTTGTTTATTTTATTTTGTTTTGTTTGCTTTTGTTTTTACTGACCTATATGTTTCTTTTACCTTTTCTCCAACCCCTGAAATTACAGTTTCTGTAGTTTGGATAAACTTAAGGCTACTGTATTAGCTTCAATAATGACCATGGCAGCATGATACCTATAATAATTATGTGGTTGAAATTTAGGAAAATGTTCCTAACTTATTACTGGGTTGTTGTCTTATGGTGCCAGGTCATGGTATAGCTTTACCAGTCTTTTTCAAATCTGAAGAAAACTCATAGTAGAGAACAGAGACATGGAGACCTGGTTCTAAGTTACAAAAGGAAATAGACAGAGACATTGTCCTAAATTTCAACCACATGTAAACTAGATGTCACTTCTATTTCTTAATCCATTTGTCAAACTTCCTCTTATTATACCATGACTTTATCTTATAGATTTAAATCTCTTACAAGTCCATGCCTGAATTCCTTTTTATCTGATTCACTCACAACATGGAGAGCCACGTCATAACCACTTAATATGTATGTACAAAAGATTCTTTGAAATGATTATTATAGTTATTATATTGTCAGTCATAACGTCAACTACTACAGTAGTGTTAAGTCTATCTAAACTGCAGCAACTGTAAATTAACGTCTTCAAAATAAACACTTTAAAATGGTGTTTGATAACTAACTGGCTCAACCCTTCCAGTTGGTTTTCAGGATGTGGTCCTTTATATGAACAGCCATTCTGTTTGTTTGCCTCCTTCTCATATTCCTATGGTGGCTTTGTTAACTTTTAAAAAGAACCACCCAGAAAAAAGTGATGTTAATTCAGGCTTCCCCTACAGTACATTTTCACAACCTCTTCCCCAGTGACCAGCTCTTCCCCATTGACCACCTCTATAGTTATTTAATTTAAAAAAGGAACTGTGATGATAGAATGTTATGCAATTTTCTCTTGAGTTTACAAAACTCAACTTTAGCCAGACTTACAATAAAAGTTAGTAATACAACTTAAGGACAGTTAAGATTTAATACTGATATCCTACTATGTACTCAGGTTTAATCATGCTTTAACAGCACAATGTTAAAATCAACCTTACTTTTCTTGGATTTTTCCATGTAGTCAATTTTTATAACCTAAGTTAATGCATAATTTTATTAAGAAGTTGGTTCTAATACTGGCAAGGAAATGCCTCAGCAACAGGATAGTTGGACCTGACAGTGAAAGTAAGAGCAAAAAGACAAAAAGTAAATGCTTCCTTCTTCCATGTCCTTTTATGTGGACTGCCATCAGAAGAGGTTGCCCAGTTTTAGTATGTGTCTCCTTGCTCATCTGATTATGAAAATCCCTCATAGATGTGCCCAGCAGCTTGAGTTTTAGTTGATAACTATAAATAGCCATGATAGGGATTATAAAAAACTTCGCAAAATATGGGTGATAATGTATCAATGTGCTACGGAAGAATAATAGTTGTGCCAAGATATTTGATTCTTATAAGTTTCAGGGCAATTTTGTCCAGCTTTGAACTATTAGAACTGATAGGGGACAAAAAGACTTGCTGGAGCCATCACATATGAATAGCCTCATTTTGACTCCTGTTATAAATATGTAACTAGTTTATTTATGGTTACATATTTATTATAAGACTTAGTAAGGTTTTGTAGAATACTAAGAAAACAAAAGTAATGAGAGAACAAAACAAAATTAGAGAGCTATAAATTTGCAATTAGTAGGCAAAATATTTCACTTATCCCTATTTTTGTTTTGTTTTATTTTGAGACAGAGTTTCTCCATTTTAACACTGGCTGTCCTGCAACTCACTCTGTAGACTGGGCTGGCCCTAAATTCACGGCAATCTGCCTGCGTTGGCCTCCCAAGTGCTAGATTTAAGGTGTACACCATCATCACCTGGCTAAGTATCCCTATTTTAACTCAAAGATACTACAAAATAATAAAAATGGCATGCTTATTTAAACTTGGAAAAAACATTCAACTAGCCAAAGCTTATTCAAGGAAGGTATTTACTCAAAATCATGTGTGGTTATTTGTTAACAATCTGTTCTTTTAAATATGTAACTTGTAATAACTCACTGGGAAAAATAGAACTTGTGATTATAATATGATTTCTTCTTACACAAAGGGTATTGTTTAAAGGTATATAGCTCTATGGGAAATAATAAAGACAAAGGGAACTCGTAAGATGTATGGGTAGGTATGTGTGTTAAAGATTTGGTTAATCCACAAGATATATGAATGTCTGAATGAGTGTGTCTTTATGGGAAATAGAATAAGGTTGTTGAAGCCAAACTGTCTTCTTCCACAAGAGGTATGTGAGTGTGTATATGTGTGATTTTATGAACAGAAAGTAAAAAGCTGGAATGGAGACAGAAGTTTAAAAGAATAGAGAAACCTGAATAAGGAGCTAAAGAGCATGTGTTACCCATCATGAGATGTCTGTGGGTTTTTCCACCTGGCTGACTCCATACCTCCTCTTTGGAACCCTGACCTGCTGTAAATGGTCTTTTGCAATTATAAAAATTCAAAATTACATAGTAAGACATACAACTCATAAATATTAGGCCTATGACTAAAAAGTGAATATTTTTATATGTTTTAAAATAGATCATGAACTACTCATGTAATATATAATTTATTAAATGGGATGACATCAATGTTATGAGGCAAGAAATATACTGGAATTGAAGAGAAGAATAGAGGTTCTCCAAAAGTTTGTGTTAGAACACATAATAATACACCTCTCTCTCAGAAGAGAAACTCATGGGCCCTTTTTTTGTTTTGTTTTGTTTTTGCTCCCTGATACTAGTAAGTTTTTAGCTACTAAGAATGTTTTCTTTTCCTTAGATTACTTGCTTCATAGCAGCTGGTGAAACACCTTGATCTAATATTTTTTAACTATATGTGTACCTATTCACTCTGTAGTTTCAACTGAACCATCAATTAAACTGAGTGGCATTGCCCTATCCAAGTAGCATTGCTCAGGTAAAAATCATCACTATTAATACATATATAATAGTAATACTGCCCAGTTAGGGATTAGACCCTTTTGATATTTCACACCACTCAGGAAAGGGATGTGTTTACTATGAGGAAGATGAATACCAGAATGCCAAGCAGTAGCAGGAGACATACTTCGCTTGGGCGTAATTTCTTCTGTTTGTTCTAGATGTTTCCTCCAGCTTTTTCTTCTTCTTCCCCCTTTTTTGTAAGTAGGCCCTTTATGCTATGAACTTTCCGCTTAGTGCCACTTTCACTGTGTCCCATTAGTTTGTGTATGAGGTATAATCATTTTCATTGAATTCCCAAAAGTTTTAATTTCTTTCTTTATTTCTGTCTTGACCCAAAAGTCATTCAGTAGAATGTTGTTCAGTTTCCATGAGTTTGTAAGCTTTTTGTTGCTTCTGTTATTGTTGATATCCAGCTTTACTCCCTGGTGGTCTGATAGGATGCAGGGAGTTAATTCAATTTTCTTGTGTCTGTTGAGACTTGCTTTGTGTCCAAATATTTGGTTAATTTTGGAGAAAGTTCCATGAGGTGCAGAGAAGAAGGTATATTATAGAGAAATAAGGGTGTATGAAAGCTATTCCAGGGGTATATATGAAGGGATAATATTTAGAGGCTGAGGCCTGGGTGGTCAGATTGAAGGTAGAAATAATCTTAGGAACGTTGGTATACCTTTTGGCCCAATTGTTCAGAAAGCATTGGTAGCACAAACCTTTGATCCCAGTGTTCAGAAAGCAGTGGTGTTCCATGCCTTTAGTCCCTGGGATAGAGGTGGGGTATAGAGGCAGACATAGGAGGGAGTTGTTGTTACACAAGAGGTGATGTCTGAGGTGAGTCAGAGTGAGTCAGAGCTGGCAAAGTGACAAACCAGAGGAAGAGTTGGCAGAGTGAATCAGAGTGAGGACATGCCCAACTCTCATGATAGAAAAGCAGGCTCTCAGCTCAGAGCAGAGTCAGTTACAGCTGTCAGTCAAGCAGGCTATGTAAGGCGAGCAATCTGAAGCAGGCAGATGGGAGGAAAAGACACAGAGATAATCAAGTGGTCTGACTGAGGAGCAGAGAGGCTGATGGAGGCAGTATGGAGCAATTAGAGACACAGATACACAGAGGCAGCTTGGCATAAGAAGTCAATATCAGATGGCAAGAGTGATTCAGTTTGAAGCCCAGTAGAGCAGTTCATTCTGAGACAGAGTCAGCAAGAATTTGCCAGTCAGAAGAGTTCCGTCAGAAACAGTAAGGCAGCTCAGAAGATCAATTTGGACCAGTTAGCTTGGAAAAAAGTTTGAACCAAAAAAGTCAGCTGAATTCAGTACAGCTCAGAGTTTAGAAGGAGCTAGTCAGAGTGGTTTAGTCAGCAGTAAGTCTCAGAGTTTGATTGGACTGTACAGAGGTTTAAATGTTCTAGATTGTACGAATGCTGAAGCCTTGCAGTTCAAGGATTAAGACAAGATTGTAAAGAGGCCAAAATGCTCCTAGGCTCCAGGTTAGAACCAGTTACTGAATTAGGCGAAGAATAAAATGTTCTCTGCCCTGAATCAACATCTACATCTGGCAACTACAGCAACAGTATATTTCTTTGTGTTTGGGTGAAATGTTCTGCAAATATTTATTACATCCATTTGTTTTATAAAATCTATTATGTCCAGTATTTCTTTGTTTAGTTTTTGTCTCGGTCACCTGCCCATTTGTCAGAGTGGAGTATTAAAAGTCTCCTACTATCAAAGTATGAGGATCAATAAGTGATTTAATATGTAGTCGTCTTTCTTTTATACTCTTGGGTGCCTTTGTGTTTGGGGTGTAGAGTCAAGAACTGAAAGACTATCTTGGTAGAATTTTCCCTTGACTAGTTTTGGTTTGAAATCTGTTTTATGTTAGATATTAAAATGGCTAATCCAACTTGCTTCATAGGTCCATTTTCTTGGAAAATATTTCCCAACGCTTTACTCTGAGGGAAAGTCTATCTTTGAAGTTGAGGTGTGTTTCTAGGATGCAGCAGGAATATTGATCTTATTTTTGTATCCATTCTATTAGTCTATGTCTTTTTATTAGGATATTGAGAACACTGATACTAAGAGATATCAATGTCCTATGATTGGTGGTTCCTGATATTTTGGTGGTTGTGGTGGTTATGGTGGTATTGATTGTGGTGGTGAGTATGTGTGTGTGTGTGTGTGTGTGTGTGTGTGTGTATGTGTGTGCTTTCCTTCTTTTAATGTTTCTTGTGTGATATTTATTTTCTGTGCTTCCATGAATGTAGTTTGCTTTTGGGGCTGGTGTTTTCCTATTATTACCTTCTGTGGTGCTACATCTATAGATATATATTGTTTAATTTGGGCTTTTATAATGAAACATTTAATATTTTAATCCATCAGCATGGCTTCTCTAGGGTAGAAAGAATGTTAGTATACATCTTTTAATGGCAGTATTCAGAAGGCAGTGGTAAGAGGATCTCTATGAGTTGACATAAAAGAGTTCCAGGACAGTCAAAGAGAGACATTGTCTCAAAAAATAAAAACCTTTTCTGGGCCACAAACAGCCAGATGTCAAGATTATGTGCTAACCAAACTATGCAGCAGCTCCTGAGGCCTGGAGCAGATGTCAAAATTCCAAGAGTTCTTTCAGTAAAACAATCAGGTCAGGAGAGAGGGAAGAGAATGATTCCCAACCCACACAAAACAAAACAAAAAAAGTATCCCAAGCACTTTACACTTTGGTCACTACTGGAGAAAATTTACCCATGGAGGAAGTGACACCCAAGAGATACCAGATACAAAGAAATGGGTTTCTGCAGCAGGTTTGCTACTGTGCTTGTTTACCTTCTTGTTCAGAAAAAAAAGAAAGAAAGAAAGATAGAAATAAAGAAAGAAATATTTACTGCCAGTATTGGTGGCCTGAACTTGAGAAAGCAGGACCTTATAGTGAACTGGACTAACATCTCAACAAAGTATACCAGAACTTAATCATCTCCTCTGCTCTCTGGGTCTCAATATATATACTCAGAGTTTAAGTCTAACCTTCACACAATCATAAGGACAAGCTGCACATGGTAAAATTTTGTTTCTTCGTAACGGCATGTAAAAACAGCATAGCCATCAGTAACGAATAGTCTAAATAAAACACTATCATCCACTACACCTGGGATGGGCACAAAAACATTCCAAAAACCATTTTGTGGTTTTAGAGAAGCCAAGATCACAAAACTCCTTCAAAATGTCTCACTGCAGGCTTTATCATGAAATATCTTACTTTTTGTATCAATGACGATTAAAAGTTTTGCTGGGTATAGTAGTCTAGGCTGGTATCTATGGTCTCATAAAATCTGCAGTACATCTGTCCAGGCCCTTTTGGCTTTTACAGTCTCCACTGAGATGTCAGGTGTGATTCTAATGGGTCTATCATTATATGTTATTTGGTATTTTTCTTGGGTAGCTTTTATGTTATTTGTTCTTTATTCCTTGCAGCTTTTATATTCTTTCCTTGTTCTGCTTGTTTAATGCTTGGATTATTATGTGGCAAGGGCACTTTCATTTCTGTTTCAGTCCATTTTGCTGGGAATGAGACTGGGGTATTTGATGTGGGGTAGAAGGAGATGTGTGGATCTGCTATCAACCTACTTGTTACCCTGACTGGAGCAGCCCTTGGGTTAGCAATGGATGTCTGCTGGGGTTGTGTGCTGGGACAAAGCAGCTAGATAGGGGAGGTAGGCTAGAAGAGAAGATCTATGGGATCCACAGGAGATGTGAGCAGGGGTAGGAGGCAGGGGAGGCTGCCACAGGTGTTCTACATCAGAACTGGGAATGAGACTGGGTGATTGGATTTGAAGGGGACCAGGGAATGATAAAGGTCTTTAGTTGTCTTACCTGTTTGGCTGGCCTTGCTCAGCTGGTGTTCCCAATGAATATTTGCTGGTGTTGGAGGCTGGGTTACTGGAATCAATTGAATTTAGGAAGGTTGAAGGAGAAGATCTTGGTGATTCATTGAGGATGAAGTCAGAGAGGATAGGGATACCACAGCAGGTTTTCTACTTTAGAGCTGATGATGAAACAGGGCATAGGATCATGGATAGAAGAGGGAGCTATTTTCTTAATTTATAGCAAAAGGATAGTTTTGTTTAAAGATTTTGTAATATATTTTAATTTTGTAGCATTGGGGTCAGACATGTTTGACTTTGCTTCAGGATTTCATGTAGCCTCATAAACACACAATTTAATATATGTACAAATCCCCTGGGCTAATGTTATACAGTTTAGGATTCAGCATACCTGGTAAGGGGTAAATCTAAGTGCTACCATAATAACATGGTTAGTTTCTGTACAACAAATACCTAAGGGATGTCAATTTCCATAAGTATGTTCTCCAATCCTGGCATATATAATTACATGCCCACTCAAAACACAAACTTACATTTATTTATATTTGTCTTACTAATTTAATAATTAAGAGTTCCAGATATTTGCATAGTTATTAACATTTAATCTGCTCTGGGCTTTAAAATATAAGTAGAAATCAACTATTAAATTTTACCTTGTAAATTTCAGGTTTTTTTAAAATTTATATTCTCTAAATTTTCTATGATAATGATAATAGAGACTCGGGATAAAGATTCATGGAGCATTTGCTTTAGTGCTACAATCACTGACTTCGCAGGTGATTAGAATCTGAGTTACAAAGTGATAACCTCTTTCACCTACCAATCACTTCTGATTCCTGTTAGTTTTTAGTAGAATTCCAGATAGAGGAAATTTTTACTTTAGATGTATCAAAACATTATTTCCAAAAGATCTAAATTGTAATAAAACAAGAAATCAAGATATTGCAGGACTCTCCTTGGACAAGGCTTATCTTCGTGATTATATATGGATATTAGGAGATACTCTGATGAAAGTAGTGGGTTCCAGACATTTGTCTGGATATTTACAGAGACACAATAATTTATTTTTTTTCATGTAAGCTCAACCAATTGATTCCAAAAATTATTTTCATCCCTTTTTCCTTATTTGTCATTAAAAGCTCAAATGATATAGCAATAGTACTAGTTGATAAATTAACATAATGAGTCCATGGTTGAGAAAGAAAAAGCCAAAATTTTCTAAATTAGTTATAATAGTAAGAACCATTCCCACATTTGCTCCTTAATTCTATAATCCCTGCATTATAGCACTATATATTGATTCATGATTTAAACATGTCTATCTTCTCTCATATACACTATGTAATATGATGTGTGGGTGAGCCTGTTGAACCTATTTGGTTTTGTAATCAAATTTGCTAAATTTTTATTATACTACCTGCTTATGCACACTTTGGCATTTCTATTGTTATATTTCTATTAGCTCATGTATAGGAATTTCTGCTGGAGAGACTTTAAGGGTATACCTTCTGACATTACAGAGACACACAGTCTCACAGAAAATTCCCTGTTCCTCTGGCCCTTGCAGTCATCTACTCCTTTTTCCACAGGAACTCCTGAGCGTTGGATGCAGGAGTTGTACTGTAGATGAATCCATATTGACTAGGTTCCACAATGCTGAATTTTGAATGGTTGTAGTTTTCTGTAATGGTCTTTGCCTATTTAAAAGAGAAGGTTCCTTGATGAGGGGTGAGGATAACACTTATCTGTGGGCATAAGGACAAATATTTAGAATGTAGTTAGGGATTATGCTGTTTTAATAAGGTGGCAGTTATATATTTTCCTCCAAGATTCATGACTTCACTAGCTCTGGGTAGTATGCTAACTTCCAGTAGCAGAAATGATTTTTCTCTTGTTTTGTTGGTCTGAAGTCAAGTTAGAGAGTTTTCAGTTACTACCAGGGTATGTGTGCCATTATTGAACCCTTAGGGCTATACTGCCACACTAGTCATTGCTATGGTTCATAGTCACCATAGATGGTAGGACTATTGGTTGCTTCTGTCCTTTGGAAACATTCCTTAGGGATGAAGCATTCAGGTCATTTCTGTCTCAGGGAACTTTGAGCCCTGTGTCTGAAATGCATTGTGTCTTCAGTAAAAATGACTCACTTTTCACCTCTGGGAGCTAACAATGAGCAATAGCAATTGTCTGTAATGTTTAAGGAGTCTCTTGGAGAACCCTGAATAGCAACTCAAAAGAGAGCTTCTTATGCCTGTTGTTGGGTTTTTTGTTAGATGGTCTTTGGTTCTTGGTGAGAACACTGTCAGCTCAGAAGAGGAAATTACTTTTAAACTGTATATGTATAATATATACAAATTACTGTATGTCATATGTATTTTTTAGATAGTTAATAGTATAAGATGACATTTTCAGACATCCTTACTGTAATTTTATCTTCCTTTTTCCAAATACAGATGAATTTGAGTTTTTGAAGAGTCAAGAGAAATGGTTAATTGGTCACTAGAATCTTATGGTTACTATGAGAGGGAGACATTTTTAGGATTTATCTAGATTACCGCAACATTATTTGTGAGTTTCACTGATTCCTTAAGGGATTTTTAGTAGTGGCTACTCTACTGGGTTGATTTCTCCACTAATAATAAAAAAAAAAATGTTGTACATATATATGTGTAGTTGTGTGTGCCTCTCTGTGTTACATGTAATGGAGAATAGAAATGGCACTACTGTAATACAGAAAGATGACAGTGTATCTATACTAAAAGGAGTAACTTCTGCTCCGTTAGAGAAACCAAGAAAAATCACAGTACTGAAGCATAGTAGGAAACTGCATTATCTTACATAGTAGATATTAAGACTTGAATTTGAATTTCCTTTTTTCCCCTAGGGGGCTCTTGCTTCTACTGCTCAGGACTTGATCTAGGATGAATTAGATGCATCATCACTAATAAAATTTAAGTAACTTCCCATGCAGCACACTGCATATTTTATTCCTTAATGTTGTTTTAATGTAGTACATATTTAGTAAGTCCATATTCTAATTCAATTTTCTCTAAAAATGGATGTTTTTATATGATTAGCACTTGAGAAATAAATACCTATCATTCAAAAGTTTTATCAATGGTATTCTAGCTGATTTCCAACTTAAAAAATGAATGCAATAAATTACCAAGTTTAAGTATTTATTAAACTTTAACCATACCTCATCTCTGAAATTATTTTCAGTATCTGATGCTACCTCATTGTATAACAACTGTGATAATTAATCTTTATTTTCAACTTGACTGAGGTTAGCATCATGATGGAAACACAGTTATGCATATGCCCATTAGGGCCTTTCCAAAATGGCTTAAGTGGGGAAAGATGTGTTGGCATCATCACATAGGCTGTGGTCCTAAACTGTATAAAATATTCAGCTGAGTGATAGCATTCATCTTGTTTGTTGTGGTTTCCTGACTATAGATACAATATAATCAACTATTTCATGCTTTTGGTAACATCATAATAGACTGTAACCTTAAGCTGTAAACCAACATAAACCTTTCATTAATTTACCTTTGTCACATATTTGATCATAGCAATAAGAATAATACGTAATACCAAAAGGGGGGGGCACCTGGAGTGGTGCCATGGATGGGATAAACCTAATCATATAGTACTAAGTAAGCATTTGGAATCTGTTTGTAGGAGTAATGTACAAGAATTTAGAGATTCAAGCAAGAAATTCCCTGCAACCATATAAGCAGAGATGAATAGACATTTGTGGCAAGGTTTCTCAAGAGAAATTCAAGCAGTTGATGCCAAACTATAAGAATTTAGGAGGAAACAAGGACTCCATCATGAGATGTGATAGAAGCCATTCATATTATTATATATTAGCAAAAAAAGTCTGGCATCATTTTTTCCTACATCTTGAAAGTTTGGTTAAGTCTGAATTCTCAAGTAACGGGCTGATTTGTTTGGTAATTTCAAGACAGGACAACATTCAGCTCTGGTGTGGCTATATTTATTCAAGTCTGAGATGAAAACAGAGAAATATGGAAAATGTGGATTGTCAAGGAAAAGAGAGTGAGAAGGTACAAAGTTGGGGATATGAATGGTGTGGACGAAACACCTATCATTTCAGAAAGAGATAAGTGGCAATTAAAGTTATCTTGAGATAATCAGAAATGTGACCAGAAGGCAGAAGAACTCTACCCACTGAAGGCTTCAATTTGTGCAAATCCTAATTAATTGGAAAGGAAATATCCTAAACTGATACTGTCACTAAAGGGACGTCCTGCTCAAAACAACTGACCATGGAAGTCTCTGGGTTCTGAACTCCAACATCAGTACAACTTGGTATATGGAGAGCAAGGCTGTGCCTCGAGCTAGCAGCTGAATGTGATACTGTTTTCATTTTGTATTGCTTTTGCAGGCATAAAATATTCAAGAGTGTGGGGACTGCGAAGACTTGAAATCCCAGAATATTTCTGATGCCGTGCAATATAGGCTAATGTCAAATTGTGTTCAAGGAGATGCTCAGGGGCTGTTGAATGAATCTGGGTGAGGACAGCCACGGTTAATATGAAGGTCTTAGAAAGTTATTGATAACAGAAATGTGGCCATTTCCCCAAGGTAAGCTGAAGGCATGGAGAGGAGCCAGTTCAAAATAAAGGCTGTAGACAGCAGAACTGGAGTTGCAGGGTTTCCCAAAGCCTTTGGAGTCTAGATAATTTCATCATGAACCTCAAATAATGTGTATTTGTCTTTCTGTGTTTCAGTTTTGCTTTGGTCTGATGTTTCCTTTCTATACTCATGATCCTCTGTGTTCAGATGGGAATGTTTATTCTCTGTAAAATAAACCATCTTTAAAATGTTTGGACAGTGTTTGCAATACCAGTGAAATGCCTGATCAAGCAAGGATGAATGTGAATTTTACACACAATAGTTGCTTCCCAACAAGAACTTAATATAGCCAAAATAAAGGCAGTGAACTACATACACAGGGGAAATCTAGGAGTGGCTCTTTTCATCCGTGTCATAGGGAGTGGTGGAATCTCCTTTATGAATCATATCTGCAATATGAGTACAAGGAGGCCACAAAGCATGGCTAATAGAGTAGAAAACATATTTCAATTCTGGAATTAGCATGTATCATTACTAACAGTACTGTAAGAAATCACAATTTTATCATTGACAATAAAACATGTAACTGAGGCATATGGAACTTTTCTTCATAAGTGATAAATTAAACAGGGAAATGATATGCATATGGAATCCTCCATTTTAGCCTTCCATTTCACAGGTAAATTATATACAATGAATCAGTATAGACAGGAAAAGTACTGGATACAGTCTACCACTGGATCCAACACTGAGTATCTTATCCATATTCTTCTACTGGATTCTGTCTCACTCCTATTTCTCTTCATGCTGTCTTGCCTTCCATGAGGGAAGCATATTTTTTTGACATTTATCACAATTATTCGGGGAAACATATCCTTCATATCTTAAACTGCAATCACATGGTTAACATTGAAAATGTTTTTGATTCTTTATATATTTTCTCTCCCTTTTTGCTTTCCTTGTTTCTACAAAGAAATGTTGTATAATCAAGGTTTTTGGAAAGTCTTGCTGTTTTGTACAATAGTCTCTGGAATATAACATTTTGTACCTCTTAAAACTCATGTGGGACTAAAAGAAAAATATGTACAAAAAATAAATCAAACAAACCCTGTTTTGAAAATTCAAGCAGCAAACAATTTTGTCTTACAGTTTAACAATATGTGAACAGATATTCAATATAAGAACAAAAACAAGATATAATTAAATTAGTAAGTAAGAAAGAGGTGAAAGTAAAGAAAACTATATTTATCTATATATATGTATATGTGTGTGTGTGTGTGAGAGAGAGAGAGAGAGAATATAGATTTCATCAAGAATTTAAAAATCAAAAAGGTTATTTTTATAAGAAATAATTTTATATTGTAGATGTAGATACCAGATATAGATGTTGATTCAGGTTCAAAGGTGTTTATTATTTTCCTAATTCACTCACCAATCCTAGTCCTGGAGTCCTGGAATGTTTTTCAGCCTTCATACAATCTTGTCTTAATCCTTACAACTGGAAAGCTTCAGTCTCAGTCTCCAAACAATCTTTTTGAACCTCTGTACAATCTAATCAATCATCCAGACTTACTCCCCTAACATCCTCTGTGTCTTATTCTGACTCTCTGAGCTGACAGCCTGCTTTTATATGATGAGAGTTGGGTCTGTCTTTACTCTTCTAACTCTTCCTCTGATTTTTAGAACTTACTAAGGTCCATGAAGTCAACAGTGAGGGGCTATGACAAAAACAATCCAACAATTCTAACAGGGTTCATATTCTAGTTCTGCAGCAGAATGCTTCTCAAAACCATAAGGTTATTAAATAAGAAACTCAGTGTCAGGGGTGGCCTTCTTCCCTATGAATCATTGGCCAAGAGCTTTCTTTCACTTCTCATAGCATACAGAATATTGTCAGTTTAACTTTATTGCATCACAGAACTAGATTACACACTCTAGTTGCTATAAGCACCACATGATCTATTTCAAGACATGAAGAAATCAATTTGGAACTGTAAAAACCACAGCTCTGACCTTAAATAGAATAATAAATCATTTATTTTGAAGCCATCTTGAGTGACATTGGCCTGGAAACACAGATTTAGGTTATTCCACGTTCTAGTGGAGGAGTTCCATGGAGTTTTATAGTTTCACAGAACAAAGAAAGTCATAATTCAAGGACAATTTAAAATACATTTGGGGTATATCAGTTACTACAGTATGGATGAAGCTTTTCTATAGGGTATGGATGATATTTGTTTATATTTTTAGTGGTCTCCTAAGTTACTAGATTCCAAAAGGTTTTTATCTATTAGTCAAAAGATATTAGTTTGACACAGAGGTAGAAAAGGAATGGCTAATTAGGAGTCTAAAAATAGCCTGGGGTAACGTAATTGGCCTCTGGTCCCACAATATTTCAACTTCTCCACGTCCCTGTAGTTCTAATCAGTCAATCAGTTTTTGCAGACACAGCTTCTGTCCAGGAGTTTTCATTCACACTCTCATCCCACTTAGCATTCTTAGTGCTGTTGACACAGATATGCACACACACACACACACACACACACACACACACACACACACACACCACATCACACATATACACATAAAACAAACAAAGAAAGAAGCAAACAAAACAGTTCTCATCTTAAAGGGAATAAGAGATATTCTGGAGTCATTGTGAGTGATGATAGAATGGGAACACAGAATTAGGCTACCCCAAATTTCATGTTTCAATTTATAAACACTTTCCTGAAGTTTTTACTTTACATAATAAAAAAGTCATAAATCAAGGCAAGCTTAAAATATATTGTTGGGTATATCAGAGAGGCAGGTACAGACTGATAGTAGAAGCTTTTCTAAATGTCCAAGATTTTATATAAAGACATTTTTAACTTTTGGACTGGTAGAAGTTAGTGGCCAGCTAAGTTAAGAGATTCCAACAGGTTTCTGTCTATTAAGTCACAGGAGGTGAGCAAGGAGTGGCTGTTCCAGAGTGCTAGAACTAACTAGTCCAAGATAAGATAATTAGTCTCTGGACCTGCAACATTCCAATCTCTCCATATTATTAAAAGTTTCATCAGTCAAACAGTCTCTGCAGACATTGCTTCATTTCAAGCATTTTCATTCAGAGCCATACACAGCCTCTTTTCAGGAACGTTTGTTTGTGGTGCTAAGGGGCAATATATTGGGTACTGGGAATGAGTTTGGTTGAACATATTTTTAAGCAACATTTTCTAGCATTTTTATTAACTAATTACCATACAAAATATATTAGAACATGTGAAATCAGTAAAGTGAAACAAGATGTAATATAAAAACCAAAATGTAAAATCATTAGCATAAATTATTTTTCCCTGTTACAACCAGTGATACTTATCTGGAAGAAAACCAAAAACACAAAGAAGGAAATCAAAACTAGACAAATATGATTACCTTCAAATAGAAACTCTCTTTACTCTTGAGTAAATAAAGAACACTGAGTGAAGATACAACTCTCAGGTTGGAAAGAAATCTGAGACAACTCAATTGGAAACAAAATACATTAAAAGGCTCAAAAATAGGTAAAATAGCTAAATAAACATTTTTTTCATGAAGGCTTACAGAAAACAGTTACATGAAAATGCTTAACATCAATAATTTTTAAGGTAATGCCTTTCAAATTGAAATGGATTATCACATCAAATACGTTAGGATAGCTATAATAAGATGCCATAAAAATAACTCTTTGCCAAGCTTGAAGAAAAAGGAACAGTAACACAGTTGTAGTCTGTTTATAAGAATGCAAATTACCAAAGCCATTATAGATGGAAAGCAAAAGGGAAAGTTTTATGAGAAAATTCTAACAAAACAAAGAATAAAACAGAACTAGCCTATGATCCCTCCTGATATATAGGAGGGATACTTCCTGATATACAGCCAAAGAAAATGAGATCAATTTTTTGAAGGGACATCTGCACTCAAATTATCAAGAATATTTAAGGTATGGATTCAACTATGATATCCATCAGTGAATGAATTATTAAACAAAATGTGATATTTATACAATAGAAGAATATTAAACCTTAAATAAAAAATATATCATGACAGTAACATGAATAAAAATGTGAAAATATGTTTATGAAATATGTTTAGTGAAATATGAGACCTAAAGGCAAACGTGTAATCTCAATAGTGTGTGGAGTTTAAAATAGTTAAACAAAGAATTAGAGAAAATTATAGTGGTTACTGAAAGTTGAAGAATGAATTTCAGAAAATTTTTGTCAAAATTTCATTTCTGTACAAGGAATAAATCTTAGATCAATTGTTTATGACCATGATTATACTTACCAATGTGTTGCATCCTTAAATAAACAATAAGTGATGGTACCTTCTGAGATGCCTCAGCTTTTAAAGATACATGTAGAATCGGGCTTTGGACCTGAGTTCAATTCCTCTAATCCATCTGGCAGAAAGCATAAACTGACTCCAGTAAAGTATCTTTTTCCCTTCATAAGCATACTGTCATATATGACACACACACACACACACACACACACACACACACGCACGCACACACGCACATGTGCTCAAACATGCACATGAACACACACAGAGTCATTCATGAATGTACACAAACAAATAAATAAATGTAATGATAATAAAAAACTAAAGAAGTTGATTTTATTTACTCTCACACCTAAAAATGATATGAGAAATAAATGGGTATAGTGGTCTGGGCTGATATTTGTAGTCTTAGGGAGTTTTTAATATATGTCCAGAGCCTTTTGACCTCTAGGGTATCCATTGAAAATTCAAGTACTATTTTTGTAGAGGAATAGCCCAAAGATAGTGTCTACATTCCAGGGGTTTACATTCAGAAGCCCCTGTAGTCTGTATGAAATGTAGACACATCTTTAATCCCAGTATTCAGAAGGCAGTGATGATTCACACCTTTAACCCCTAAAACAGGAACAGAAGGTTGAAGCAGACACAGGAAGCAGAGCTCAGAATGTATCAGTGTCATATAGGAAGTGATGTCTGAGATGAGTCAGAGTGAAGGACAAGCAAAGTGACTGCTCAGAGAAAGATTTAGCCTAGTGAGTCAGAGTGAGGACACGCTCAACTATCACTCACAATAGAAAAGGTGGGTTCTTAGATGAGAGCAGAGCCAGAAGAGTAGGTCAAGTGTCGGTTATAGAAGAATCAGTTATAGTAGTAGGTTACAGAGGAATCAGTTACATAAGCAAGTTACAGTTATGAGCTGAATAGACTGAGCAGGCAGATTGGGGCCAGGGGCTGGGAGGGGCACATGATACAGAGACAATGAAGTGGTCTGACTGAGCAGCAGAGAGGGTGACTGAAATAGTAAAGAGCAGTGAGATTTCACAGAAACACAGAAGCCATCTGAAAATTCTGAGTTCAGAGGAAGCAAGTCAGGGTGGCTCAGTCAGTGGTAGAGGCTAAAATGTCCTATATAGTACTGAGGCTGAAGTCTTCCATTATTACTAGACTTAAGATGAGATTGTACAGAGGACAAAATGCTCCAGGGCCCCAGTAAAAGGTCCGGTGATTGAATTAGACAAAAGAATAAATATAGAATACATTTATATATAGAATCTACTACTACATCTGGCAAGAACCGGTAATTGAATTAAAGAATTAAAAGTTTTGAACCTGAATCTATGGCTATATCTGGTGTGAATCTACAACTAAAATTTTAATGGGCCTGCCTTAATATGTGACTTTCCCTCCCTTGTATCTTTTAATATCCATTCTTCTGTGTATTTATTGTTTTGTTTATTTTGTGTTGTGAGGAGTTCCTTTTTTGGTCCTATTTGGTATTCTCTATGTCTCTTACATTTTGGTGGGCATATCTTTCTTTAGATTTGAAATATTTTTCTATAATTTAAATGTGTATGTTTTCTGTGCCTTTGACCTACATTTCTACACCTTCTTCTATACCTATTATATGTAGTTCTGGACTTTATCTTGGTATTCCAGATTGTCTTTATATCTGTATGTCTGTCTGTTTGACTATATATATATATATATATATATATATATATATATTTCTCTGACTGAACAATGTATTTCTTTCACACTGTATTCTTTCTTCTATGTCTTTAATTCCATTGGTCAGGTTTTGGTTTGACTTCCTGAGTTTCTCATATTGAGTTTTATTTTAGGATGGCTTTTCTTTAGTGATTTTATTTCTTATTAGGGGAGTGGCTGAGGGAAGTGGCAAGGAAGAACTATAGGAACACTGAATATGCACCAAGAAGCTAAGTTCCAAAAAAACAGAAGTGGACAGAGAAGAAGCACATATTACTTTAATCAAACTCATTGGAAACAAAAGGTTAGGCAATATATTCATATATTTTTTCCAAAATTTTAACTTATGTCTCTTCTTATCTATTGTAGTCCCGAGGGTGGAATCTCCTTGCCATGTGTGTCCTGCTGCTGCGGCTGGCTTCTTGTCTAGAGTCCTGGGCCACCAGTGGTCAAGGCCAAGAAGCACAGTGGGGCAGGTCAGCAACATGACAGGGGATTTGGGCCGTGGGATTACCACATCCTGCAGCTACTTTGGCGGACTCGGGAGTGAGTCCACTCGGGAACAGGCTTCGGTGGGCGTCTCCTCTTTAATGGGGCATGTAGCTTGTATATCAAGCGTCACAAGCAGGAGAGAAGCCCATGACCCAGAGAATGCCCATTGCTTATGATATCCTATGCGGGAGTGACCTTGCCTATGTGTGGAGTGTGAGTCTGTGTAATCCATCCCGCAGGGCAGAAAGGCATGTTTGTTTAGTGATGGTTTATATATAAATTAGCTGGGTTTAGGCCAGATCTAAGGTATGGAGCAATGAACTGCTACAGTCCTCACCCTCTAGGGGGTGATACGGGATTCAAGTCAGCTTCAACACACTATAGCCTTTGGACAGTGCCACAATTTATATATCCAAAGATTAAGAAAATGACTTTTAACCTTGATACCACTTCAGTCTCAGAATATTTTTTTTTCACACATGAAATGCATATTCTATGCAATTATAATACTAATGCTCCAAGAAAATACTACTTTACTGTGAATGATTTCCAGTTATTCTACCAGAAGGTTTTTGTTTGTATTACTTTGTTAATTTTTTTTTATGACTTCAATTCTTGTGTATTCAGGACTAAAATTGAGAACATGTATTTCTATACACTGGGGGAAATTTTTGAGTGAATTTATTCAAGACATCATTATAATAAACTCAGCAATACTTTGGTTAGTAATAAACTTCCGGCTAAATAGGTATAGTAAATAAGTGGTTTAATATTTTGACTTTATAAATCTAAAGAT
The DNA here is from genome assembly GCA_026225945.1 of Cricetomys ansorgei. Classification (NCBI taxonomy): domain Eukaryota; kingdom Metazoa; phylum Chordata; class Mammalia; order Rodentia; family Nesomyidae; genus Cricetomys; species Cricetomys ansorgei. The sequence continues at coordinate 762,169 of JAMJFZ010003015.1, read as the reverse complement.
GAAAGCATTTGCCAGTTCTCTAAGTAGAGCATTAGTGAAATGGAGAGCTAAAAATTAAAATTGGATACGTTATTCACTTTTTTGCTTTTTGGATCCAGTTTCTGTTTAGAGACTTTCTTTGTTACAATGAATGTGATTTGTTGCTGTTGTTGTTGTTGTTGTTGTAGTGATTTAGGTGATAAAGGATCACAGGATTTCAAAGGCAATTGTTTAGTAGTAGAATAAAAATTGTTAATAGCTCAACTGACCTTTAAATTTATTTTTTTATACTTGAATAAACAACAAAAAGTAAATTGCTTATTCTAATGTATGATGCTATTGTGTGGATAGGGAAAACAAAAGCTACTTGTCTTAAATAAAATTTGGTGCTCTCAGAAATGGAGTATGAATTTTTATAATGTATGATTTTTGTAAAGCATGTACTCCATTAGCATAAAAATGGCTTATTTTACAGATCATTCAATGCAATAGAATTTTATTGTATAATCAAAAATGGAATCAAAGCATTGATGTTTTTTCAACAGCATTCAATTTCTCTATATTTACTAGTTTATACAATATAATTGGTTTGAAAATAGGTATATGTAAGCTATTTACATAGATAGTTGGTCAAATCCATATTCCACATGTAAAATGATACAATGAAGTAGAAAAGCATAGAGATCTAATGTTTAGGCTTTGGAATCAGGTGTGATGCTTTATTGCACAGCTTAATAATATGACTCCAAATAGCTTATGTTGCTGCTTTCTATGTAGTTAATTCATCTATAACATATAAACATGAATAGTACAATAAATATGTGGTTTTTAAATAATGTAGTATTCAAAGTATGTATGTAAAGTAGTATGTAAAAGTATGTAAAGTATGTAAAGTAAAATACACATGATTGTAATAATCTTTGATTTATAGGAAATACTATTTATGTGTCAGTTATTAATAAGGCTTTTTCTCTCAGACATTGTAATTCATCTTTTACCAAAGAGTTCATACATAGTATGTCAACAATTGAAAGTAGGAGATTTTAAAGTATAAATAAAATTATGTAAAATGAGCTAGTTCATACTGCTTCATTATTAGTTACCAAAATCACCAAGATTCTTCTTTTCTGTCATATCTTAATATCTGGGTCTGAGAGTATAGATTGACGGTAGAATACTGTGTAGCTTTTGAGAGGTCTTGGGTTCAATTCTCAGTGATGCAAAAAGAGAGGGTACTAGAGATGTACTTCGGTGGTAGATCTTTTCTTATTAGTTTTGAGGCCCTAAATTCAATTATGTATAACATTAAAATTATTAATATTTCAATTTTGTCACCTTACTTATTACATCTAAGGTTCTATTATTCAGTGTATTGTCATTACAGCTTCCTTCTGGGCTTTTATTTTTAATCCACTTTTCTGCTAGTTGATTCCATGAATATGTTCTAAACTCACAAATATTACATACTATGTGATTTAATTTATTAAGGGTGTTGAGCACTTTGACATACTTTTTTATTTGATATTTCTCTGTTCAGATATAGAGCCCTTTTTAAAATGGGTTGCTTGTTTTCTCAAACTCATATGAACAACACTTATTGATCTCAGTAAGTATTAAATCATATAAATATTAGGTGTAGTTCATAAAGTTTTCACATATTATTTTATTATTAAATTATAAGCATTTTTATTTCTCCATGATTTAAAATTTTCAATCAATATAGTCTTGTTTGATATATTAGAATGTATATGTATCTTCTAGTTTTATTTTAGCCAGGATCTTTTTAGCACATATATGTGTGTGTGTGTGTGTGTGTGTGTGTGTGTGTGTGTATATATATATATATATATATATATATATATATATATATATATATTTGTATATGTATATATATATACATCATGTATACATATATGTATATATATTAGCAAATATATATTTATGTGTAATATATAAATCAATTATAATTAAAATTATAGGGTGTTAATTTAAAGAGTGGGAGGAATACAGGAAAAATTGAAAGAGGAGAGAAAGGAGTAGAATAATGAAAATATAATACTCATAAATTTAACTCTCAAAAATATTGTAATAAGATATAAATTTAAAAGTTTATTTTTATGGACAATGTTCTATAATTGTCAAAATAGATATTTAACCATCTGACTATACTAAAGTTATTGAATTTTATATCCTAAATGGCAGAATTGTATGGTATATGACTTACACTTCAAAAATATTATTAAGAGAAATATGCTATAGAAGTGCATACCTGTCTATGAAATACATTATTAAACAAACAGAAATACATTATTAATGTTTGCTGTTTGTATATATAATTTCTTAAATAAAATTATAAGGTGTAAAAGTTGTATGGTCACACAAAAAGTAAAAAAGCATAGATATAAAAAATTTGGTTAGATTAAATTAAACAATGTAATTGAAAGAAAATATAGAAATATTGAGAATAATTAAAACAAAATATAATAAAACTAATGTTATCAGCAACTTCTATTGTTATTAGCATTCTCACAGTAACTTTTTCTGTTTTCAATAAGTACAAAAATTTCAGAATATTATAGTATGTAGAAATTTTATATTTAGAATATTAATGTAGAATAAACACATTAATAAAAATGTACTATGGTTATATATATTTGATATAGAGTTCCAAAACAGAAGCATTGTCTTAGAGATATGGGAATTGGTTATACACATATACAATATCTAGTTCAATAAACAAAATTGCTAAAACTACACACAGAAAGGAACTTTCAAAAGTTAGGATGTTTATGTATTTATTGGGGAATTATGCACTTTACATTGTTTACACGTTGGCCAGCGAGTACTTACATCAGTTTTCTCTTTCTACCATGTGGGTACTGAGGATCAAACTAAGATCTGAGATAAAAACCCTTAGCTAATAAGTCATGTTGCTGGCTCAAGTAGAGATTTTGACATTCCATTTAAATCAGTGAAATTAAAAGATAAGAAAAAATATTAAGGATATAGAGAAGTTTAACAGGACACTTAGTCCATCGTGAAATGGATATAATTATTGCAAACATATGAAAGATGTTTTAAATAATTTGACTATTAGACAATAAAGTATTCATATAAATTGAAACCACTGAAACATTTTCAGATAACAATTAAAAATAACTATTAAAGATCGTGGTAAGTACTGATAGTTGCTCATAAGTGGAATGTTTCTCTGGCATACACGGGCACTGCTTTTAGTATCCCAAACCACACATGCTAAAAAGATTCTGGCTAAAATAAAACTGGAAGATGCTTATACATTCTAATATATCAAACAGGACTCTATTGGTGAAAAAATTTAAAATCATGGCAGAAAAATAAAAATGCTTATAATTTAATGATAAAATAATATGTCAAAAACTTATGAAGCACAATGAATATTTGTATTACTTAATGTAAATATATATGAATATATATGTCCATTTTATAAGCGAATATATATATATATGCATATCCCTATAAAAATACATGTAACTATAAAAATATGTATATAATACTCAGAGAACATCATAGAAGTGAGGATAGAAGGAAAATAAAAACAGGAAAATGGAGAGTAGTACCGTGAAAAACTCTTTTGAAAATGACATGGTTGTTTTACATATTAACTCAGCAACTGCACAAGACCTGGAAAACCTCTAACCAGAAAAAAATTTCATCATGGGTTGGAGAGGCATTCATGAGTCACTGTGGGGTTCGAGACCCCGAGATCAGGAGAGATGTTCTTTGAAAAAGGACATGGATATTGAACTGATGTGGACAACTGACAAATTTAATTCTTAATCACAGCAATTTATAATTCCAGAACAGGATGCTAACTAGGAAGCAAGCCAGAGAACAAAATACAGTTCTATGTTTAATGAGACCCCGAAACAATTATATTAATACTTACCATGTAATACAACAGAGAGTACAAAAAAATTATTTCCACTGTCTATTCAGAAAACAGGAAGGTTTCAGTAAACCATACAAGAGGAAACATGTTGAGGGACTTTGGCCTTTCACCATGTCCTCAGAGGTCCTTCTCCATGACGTTCTCTCAGCGTTATCTCACAAGTCCCCACTACTCACTGAAGAGCTATTGGCAGTTAATAGCTGCTGAGTGAAGGACAGTTACTTTATTTTAATATCTATCAGTTGCTAGGTAAATAAAGAAAATAAGATACATATGCATAAGAGTACATTACTCAGCTATAATGAAAAATGAAATTATAGAATTTGCAGAAAAGTAGATGCTACTGAAAAACACATCAAAGGCACATCAAAACAAAAGCTGCATGTTCTTTTTTACATGTGGATCCTAGCTTTTAATATTTATTTTGTATGTTTAACTTGGAGTACATATTGGAGCCAAGTAATTAGAAATGTGCCATTCTGGAAGAAAATCCATTATGGGGGAGGAGAGATAGCAAAAATATAGGTAAAATGAAAATATCCAAGAAGAATGAATCCTGGATAATTGCTCAAGCATGGAGTGGGTATCAGATAAGTAAGGGTGCAGGTAGGAAAGAATTAAGCAAAAAGAAAAAGCTTTGATCTTCCAGCCCAAGTAAAAACCATATTTACATTTGGAGAGGATAGTAAAACATTGGTGACATGAAAAATAGGGAGAGTTAAAACTTTAATTTGGAATAGGGGCATGGGGACAGGGGAGAGCTGATTCTAGGTGGTAGGTCAAACAAAACTAAGGATGTATAATGAAGACTTAGGAAAATTCACTAGTTTGTAACCTAAAAATATGAGAAAGAGAATTTTATCAGAAATACCCTGCATGAATGAACACTGTCATTCCCAGAAGACATGAGATAATTAATGAAAATCTCCATGCCAAGAATGGCACTTTTCACTATTAGTTATTGGTCAGAGAGGCTACAGAAGCACAATAAACAATATAGGCTATTGTTATTTTTCTTGGTTGAGCACCTACTTGAAGAAAACATTACAAACTTTGGTTACAGGACATCAAGAAATAAGTCACAAGTTGCAGGTAATTCTCCTTTTTGGGTAGCTTTCTTTCATCATGCTAGAAAAAGCTATTCAGGTTGCTGCGTTCTCAATTTGACTATATCTGGCATCAGCTGGAACTCAAGCATCTAGGCAAACCTATGAGGGATTTCTTTTATTGGGTCATTTGAGATAGGAATGTGCACTGTAAATATGGATGATACCTTCTTGTGGTAGCCCACCTAAAAGGACATGGGAGAAGGAAGCTTTTGCTTTTTGCCTGCTTGTACTCACTCATGCTGGCAAGTTCATCTGTCCCATTGATGAAACATTACTTTGATGATATTAGAACCTACTTCTTCAGTGTTCCAATGTAGACTAAAGACAAGCTGAGGCATCCAGCTCATAGTCTGCACAATTATTAGATTCTTGGCCTTCCTGTCAGGTGATATCAATTGTTAAACTAGAAGGACCATGGACTGTAAGTCACTCAAATACTTTTTAACATGGATTTATCCTATCAGTTTTACCCCGCTAGAGAACACTACCTACACCTAGTGTTAAAATCTGCATTTTATGATACCATCTTACTAGGCAAGATATTCCCATTGATACAGTAGTGGCAAACCTGATTGTGTGTGTGTTCAGGGAGAGATTGATGGTTTGAATAAGAAAGGTCCTGCATAGCCTCAAATATTAGAACATTGCTTCCAGCTGGTAATGTTGATTGGAGAGGTAATGCAAACTTTCTGGATAAAGTATACCTCTGGAAACAGGCTTTAGCCATTTATAGTCGCTCAACCTTTCCAGTCCACTCTTTTTTGTATGTGGTTGGAAATGTGATCTCTCAGATTTCTGTTGTTGCCACTTGCTGCAATGTGTCTGTCTCCCACTATTATAGACTTGCCTTCTGGAACCATAAACCAGAATGAACACTTCCATCAGTTTCTCTGGCCATAGTGTTTTAACACAGTAAAAGAAAAGTAAATAATACTATATAATGCATTATATAGTACTATATATAATACTAATAATAACCAGTTGCCTCTTGATTTTATTTTAGGTCCTGTTACACAGGAGAGAATTCATACTTGGTACTGTAAACTTGGCCTACATCGCATGACTGGAGAGATTATAGACCCTAAGGGGAAACCTTCTCACCAAATGATTGTGTTTTCAAACTACTTTCTTAATATATGTGTTTATACACATAGGTTTGTGAGGCTATCAATTTGGTAAGAGAAGCTTCTTTTTTTGTTATACTGACTGATGAAGAGATTTATAAATGTTTAAAGTGTTGATAATAAATTACTCTGAGTGCTCAGCCATAAATTGATGATCCATATCAGCTAGCACCTCCCCATTCAAAGCTCATGAATCATTAAGGAATAGTGGGTAAAGAGATTGTAAGAGCTAAATGATGGGGAAGAGAATTGTAGAGGAACATTTAATCTTTTAGTCCAGCAACATGGTTTTTCTAGCAAAGTATTACATTGAAAGACCTGTGTGTTAGACATTTAATCTTTTAATTTGTCAGCATGGCTGTTCTAAGGTAAAAAGAATGTTAGTACATAACTTAAACCCAATGTAGCACACAACTTTAATCCCAATTCAGAAGGCAGTGGTGATGCACATCTTTAATCCCAGCTCTTGGAAGGCAGAGGCAGAGCTCAGAGGGAGAGGCAGAGAGTAGAGGCAGAGTTCAGAGTTCAGAGAAGGAAGCAAGGAGGAAGCAGAATGTGGAAGCAGAGCTCAGAAGTGACATGGAAGCAGACAGGAAGCATACAAGAGACAAAGCTCAGAAAGAAGCAAAGAATTAGTTCAATCAAGCAATTTGAGTGCAGTTTACCCCCAGTTCACAGACAGTTCAGAAAGAGAAGCAGAGAGTAGCAGAGACAGTCCAGAATAAGTAGAGAGAAAGCAGTGAGTCAAAAGCAAATGGTTTATAACTTACAGTTGGGAGTTCAGAAGACAGCTAGTCAGAGTGAGTCAGTCAGTCAGCACTAAGTCTCAGAGACAAGATTCTAGGTTTAGACTTGAAGATTAGATTGTACAGAAGCTGAAACCTTCTAAGGATTAGGGATTCAATTTGCAAGGAATAAACTATCCTCTGCCATGCACCCACGAGAATAATAAATAAAATCAAGGCTCACATCTATGTCTACAAGAACTGTGAAATTCTATCTTCTAGACATGATATGACTGATGTGTCCATCAAGTCACAGCATCTGTGGTTGTCTGCTCAAGATCAAGCCAATAAAAGTTCCAGCATGGATGGTGGAGGACTTAAGAGGTCCCATCACAATCAAAGGACCTATTGGCAGTTGACAGCTACTGAGGAAATGAATTTCACTCTTCGTTATGGATATGGCACAGATAGACTGTCCATGCTCTATTGGAAGACTTCATGCCCATTTGCACATGGTATCAGGCGCCTTATTAACAATAATAGCCTCAGACTTGTGTTTCTACATCAATACTAGTAAAGTGTTTTTTTAAGGTTTAATGAAATAATTAAATTTTATTTCATAAAAAAGTTTCTAGAATAGTTAATATTTTAGTCAATTTCCATATCATAATGTTAGATAAGGAGATTTGAATAATTTAGTGCAACTAGCTCCAAGGTTACAAGATCACACAAAATGAATAAATTTTTTTTCAAAGAAAATCTGAATTTGTTTAGCAAATACTTCCAGATACTTCTTCTGTGTACCTTACTTCCCTTCAGTTTTTCAAGTTGTCAGATCAAAAAGGAACTCAACTGGTATTTGGGGGTGGGACATTAGGATGAGAGAGACATGTGCTTGTTGGGGTTGGAGGAAGAATTGCAGGAGAGGGAATGGGTGAAGATTGGATTGAAACACAGTATTGCATGCATGAATATTAAATAAAATACTTAATCAAAAACAGAATGAACATTTTCATTTTTGCATTAGTTTTATGGATATTTCACCACTATCTACTTTGTTCTAGTTGTTCTTTGCTTTATTCTCTACTACACTGATTCCTGAGCAGAAGGCTTTAGATTTTTACTTCATTTCCAATTACAAAATATGAATGTCTAATACAACCACATATTTCTGCATGCTTGTCATTAGCAGAAATTTAAGAATTGTGACGATTATCTACAACCAGAATGAACCAAATGGGACAATTAGCTGACCTTAGAAAATACTACCTTATGTTCATCTTGTGCAATCTGTCCAGTAACAGATGCAGATGCATCCCATTAAGATGTAAAGTAAGCTAGATAGAGAAGAGCTAAAACAGCAGGAGAACAGTGAGGCCATTTAACAGAAGAGGAAGAAACTCCAAGTGCCCAGCTAGACAGAAAACACAAACCCTGTGGCATTTAAATTATTTGAAAGCTGTATAGTGCAGAAAGGATTTTACATTCAAATCAACATAATGCCTCTTAGCAAATGCAGCCCTGTTATTCTAAATGAACTCCAAATGCAGCACATATACTACTACTTCTGAAGGCTCTTAAAAGTAGATATATGAGTAAAAGAAGGGAACAACTAAATGTATTTTTTAAAAGTTCGATAAATGTAAATATAACAATTTACATTTTCATATTGATGTTTATTTCATATAACAAAAATTGAAAACAATATTGTGTGAGTAGCAGAATTTCCAAGGTAAGATTAAAAAATGACTATAGCATGTGTACATATAAAAATAAACAAATATACATTCGAGTGGTACATACACATATATACACAAACACAAACACAGAGATTCACTCGAGTACAAAATTCAGTAAGTGGTTCTTCAAACATGCTAGCCTAACATGTATGATGATTAAGTAGCACTTACTGGGGAGTAAAACCATTGCAAAAACACGCATATAAGTATAATATTAAATGAAAACCCAGTAAATTCTATTAAAATTAAAAATTAAAATTTTCTTTAAATACTTGGGCTTAGTGAACTACAAAGGCATAACTGAAAAAGACAACTTAATTTATTTGCTGATAAACAAAGTTTTACATGATATCCCCTTAACAAATGTTTTTGAAATTAGTAATCTTTTTTAATTTGTACAAAAACAACAATTTTTCTCTCCAGAAAGATATAAATCAACAAATATACATGTAAATTTAAAGCATTATGGACAAGCAGCATTATAACCTGAGTTGGAAACACCAAGCTTGATTGGCAATATTTTTGATTATGAAACTACAACATTTCAGAAAGATAGGTATGTAAGCATATCAACAGCTAGGGAAGTGAATGAGTAGAATGCCCTGGGACAATCAAATATGTCCACAGAGAATAGCTAACAATACTTAAGGCTTACCAATTGCCTTTTTGTGACAAAATAGTCTTAGATTTGATAGTTCTGAATCTTCATTTACTTTAATTTACTTCAAGTGACATTTTGAATATAATTATATACTATTATAAACTATAGAACATCCATTATAATAAATCTTTTGTATTTACTCCAATCTAAACAAAATCTTGTATCTGTTGATGGGATTCTCAGGTTTTCCAAATTCTTATTCCTCATAATCACCACCTACTCTTTATATCTACCATTTCAACATTTTAGATTCAACATAGAATAAGATCATGTAGCATTTGTCTTATTTCACTTGATATCATATCCTGCAAATACATCTATATTGCTGAAAATGAAGGCTTCTTCATAAAGGCTGACTATTATTCCTCTCTGAATTTACAACATATTTTCTTTATCTGCTTGTTTGTCAATGGGTATTTACATTGATTCTACAGATTTTGTAAATGTCTCAAAGTATATGGAAGTACAGCTATCTCTTCAACATACAGATTTTATTTCTTTTTAATATATATTCATTGGCAAGATGGCTAGATCATATAATACCTTAGTTGTATTCTTAATTTTAGAAAACCTTTTTATCATTTCCCATAATGGGTTTATGAATGTTTATCCCTACTAGCAACAGGAAAGCTTTTTTTCATGAACTTATGGACATATATTATATTTAATATTTTTTGTAATAATCACTGTAACATACATGAAATTATATCTCATTGTAGTTTTAATTTTCATCTCTGTAATCAAAAGGAATGATCAGAAGTTTTACAAACACATACTTGTTCATTAGCATTCTTAGAAATTTATTCTAATAGTCCCATTGCCTAAGAAAATTCTTACAGTTTCCAATTCTTTATAGAAAAGAGCATAGTACTGGTAATAAACTAAGTATATCCTTCCACATACTTTATTTCTAGAAAATTTACAATGAACAATAGAATGTAAATACTATGTAAATACTTGTTATACTCTAATAATAATGGAATAATTATAATAAAAGCTGTCTGTACAGGTTTCAAACCCATATTTCTTTTTGAAAGAGTGTGTTGAGTAGATGTCTGGACAGATAGATCTCTCTAGGAAATAAAAATAGGACAGTTATAAATGGATGGGGAATTCTAGAACAGAAGAATCAAGTGGGGAGGGAGAAGCAAGGAGGGTGTGAGGGGCAGGAGATGGAGAGAGACAGCTAAAATTAAGGGCTGTTTGAAGGATAGTATGAAAATCTAATACAGTAGAAGCTTCTTAAAATAAACACCAATATTAAGAAATATGAGAATTTGGGTGTTTGTTGTTGTTATGTTTTGTTTTGTTTTATTTTGTTTTTGGATATCCTGGAATTCACTCTGTAGACCAGGCTGGCATCAGATTTACAGAGATCTGCCTGCCTCTGCCTCCCAAATGATGAGCTTAATGTAGTGAGCCACCACTGCCCAGTAAGAATTTGGGGTTTTATTTTCAAGAATGCTTTGACTCAGAGAAATCTCAAAAGCTGGGACAGAAAGATTTTAAGAGTTAGATGCCCAGGAGGACTGCTACAAAATACTATCTTCTGTATACAATATGATGTGCTCATGAACTCTCAGCTATATAATTACCTGCACAATACAAAATCAGTAGAAATCCATCCTAGTATATGTGAAGGAAAGTGGTCACACAGCCCCACGCCTAGTTGAACTACACAGGTGTTCAATGGCTACTAATGGAGGAAGAGTCCAGGTTTCTTCAGGAATGAGCCCCAAGATTGAATGCTTATGCTTAACTAGTCAGCCATAAACCTTGACTACATAAAGGCAACATTAATCGGACTCTGAGTGTTGTTTTATATGAATAAATACTAACAAAACAATATAATGTTGAGAAGGGAACCCATGTGATTGTTCCTCTTGTAAGTTGTTTTGCTGATGTAGTGTTAAATTTTGTTGTAGAGATTAAGCAACTTTTTTTTGTCTTATACAGAAATGAGGAAATGTCGAAGTTTATTTTTAGTTATATTTAAAATGGTTTGTGCACTGTTGGTTGAGGGCTGCTTAGGTCTTGGTGTTTTGCATTTTCTGCAGGTGTAAGATTTCTGTAGGGGATGTTTGATTGCTCAAACTCTGCACCTAAGGAGTTCTGAATCAGTAAAATTACCTGAGCAGACAGTCGGGATTCCACTGTCCAGTATGTTGCTGGCCAGGATGGTGGTTCCCTCTACAGAGGTCTGGAAGGGTTTGTACCAATGGACATGCCTCGTTGTCTTCTTTGGTGAGCTGCTAAAGCAGCATACTGCTACAGTATTAGTTAATTTTGTATTACTGTTATAAAACGCCATGCCCAAGGCAATGGAAAAAAAAGTAATTTTCAATAGGAAGAACACTCACTAGTAGGAGAGGAAGGTAATGGGAGTGAATATAATCCAAGTAGATAATATACTAGAATGCAAATATTAAGTTACTGCTTTGTATGTTGAATATGTAGTAGTAAGTTTTTAAAATGAAAAATACATATGTCTTACACAGGAATTTAACGCAGTTTGGTATGAATCTTAGTAATCTGCATTTAATCCAAAATCTCAGAGAGTTCTGTGATGGTGATCAATTCTTGGAATCATGAAAGCAAAGAATACATCATATCATCACAAGAATACTAATAGGAGATTGCACAAAATGAACACTTTATATGTGACACTATCTCATTTAACCCTCAGGACCATCAACACTGCACATCATAAATGACTCAAAGAGGTTCACATAGTGCCTGAATTTACCAGCAGGTGATCAGTCATTAAACCCTGGAACTGGAATTTACATGTAGGCAGTTCTATTTCACAATACCATTCTTGAGTGCATTTCCCTCCCTGCTTTTTTCATTACAAAATGATGGATGTAAAGTAACAAACCTGTTGGAATAAGCATGAGTTGGATATCATTAGATATTGGCATATAAATTACATTTATGTACTTCCTGAAGATCCTTTGTTTGATTCTTTTGTGGCATGTCTATCTATTTAACTGAGTTTACCACTACTAACTAGATATTGACAGAAGTTTATCAACTACCCTTTGCAAATATGGAAAAAGAATCGTGAAACATGTGTTCGTTTTGAATCTGTCAGATATTCAGTTGAGCTAGGTGAGATAGCTGGACGGTCACGTCAGATTGTATGTGGAGGTTATTGAAATAAGTATAGGTATAAATAAAAACAGTTTCAACTTAATCACATATTGAAGTTCTGTATTCATGCATCTAATATTTGAATAAATTAAGACACATTTTTCTTTGTGGAATGTGACACCAGCCAAGAATCAGATATAACAGCACAGATATGAGAGTCTTGATACTGTTGAGAGAACTGTAGACAAAAAAGACTCTAGCAGAAGTTTGGATCTTGTAGAGAGTCTGTGCATGTGGGAGCAAGAGAACTTTTCTATGTGCAAGAGGAGGGATTGGACTAGCTTGAGGCAGAGTAGATCTTGTAGAGAGTCTGTGCATGTGGGAGCAAGAGAACTTTTCTATGTGCAAGAGGAGGGATTGGACTAGCTTAAGGCAGAGTAGCAGAGAATATCTCAAAGTTTTCTCCTCATTAGTTCATACAAAGCCCTCTGAAGAGGGTTGTGAGGTAGATCTCTGGCTATTCCCCCATTCCAGAGAGAGAGAGAGAGAGGGAGAGAAAGGGAGAAAGACAGAGACAGAGAGTGAGAGACAGAGAAACAGAGAGAGACAGAGAACACAAATTGAAAGTGTCAATTAAATAAACAAAAAGATGGAATATAATTGCCTATCATTTCAGAGTCTGCAATGCACTGGCTAAATTTTGTAATTGCCTGTGGTCAGAACCATCATGCAGGAGTTTTTAATCAAGAATGAATATCTTCACATTGTGACCTTGTATCATCTTGGTGCACTGTATATTATTGGAATGGTAGTAAAGCTGCTCACAAGACATTAAAAATAATGTTTAAAAGAACTATTTCCCTCATTAAATTCTATAGATGCATGTTACATTTACTTGTTGTTATATATGGCTTGAAATAATCCATGGGAAAATGGTTTTTAAAACAAAAGCTATTTGTTTTTGATATTTATTTCTTGATTCCTCTAAATATAATTATTTGGCCTAAAGTATGAATGAATTATATCAATTTACTTATAAAATGCAATCAATACTTCTTGATGAGTAAGTAGGAAATGCAAAAGGAAGAAATTCTATACTTATGAAAACTGTTTTGCTGTTTGGCAGGTACTGTTGATCTAGGATTCTAGAAATGGGTAAAATAAATATCTGCATGTACTATGCACTGTAGTTTAACATTGTCTGATTATTGTATATTTTATTACAGAGGAGATGGCATCAATATATGCATCAGCCTACATCTTCTCTAAGAGGTGATGAATAGTTTAGAGCACACATTTGTAGTTTGATTTTGATTCTACTTAGCAATTGACAGTTTAGAGGTGATACATCTGTCTACCAATGCTGACAGTTTTGTACCATAAATAATTAAAGCAAAAGTAAAACAATGACAAATTAAACAGGTGCTATTTTCCTTACTCAATTTACAAACATATTTCAAATGAAATGGTTCTATAGTGTCTTACATAGTAACAGTCCTCTGAAGCACTCTAAGGTCATCAGTAGGACGGTAACTATGTGAGCAGAAAAGAATAAATTTGTCCGCTTTGGTTAGTACCTGAAGTACCACAAGGGACCGTTCCTTTTCTCTCACTATTTCTTTATGGATTACATCTCTCTCTGAATCCTTTGATATTCATGTTGCTTGAAATTTGATCTTATTGTTTTCCTTATTTAAACATGCTTTCTATCTTTTGTGCCTTGTCTCATTCACTTACATATCACAGTGTAAAATTGTATTAATTTTTCTGATTTTTTTCCTCCATGCAGGTATTAGTATCAAATAGCTTCCAGGCATGCTGACTTTCCATTCCCGCAGATATATCACACTTCGTATGTTTCACACTAAATTTTAATCTTTTCTCCTAGTGCACTCCACCTAAGTCTGTAATTTAATACCATAATAGTACTGTTTTTTTTTCCTTTCTCTTTAACCTTAGCCATTAAATCAATTATTAATTCCTTTCATTTTTGTTTCCTATACATTTCCCAAGTACATCCCTTTTTCCATCTTTGGTTTTTGGACTTCAGAAAACTTGCTTAAGTCAATGAAGTAGATTTTTATCTGTGTAGCCTGTGCTGCACATATTGAATTCAGTGTGATTAACCTAAAGCACAGTTCTCATATATTGGTGTAGTTTAAATAACCTGAAAAGTAGACCTTTTAGAAAGTCTGTAATGCAAGCAATTTGTTTGGAAGAAGAGATATTTGACCCAGGAAAAGGGAAGGTAAGAAGTGTTTAGTGTTTTATAAAGCTAAAAAGCATTAAAAATGACTAGATTTTTTGGGGGGGCGCATCTAGAAAATTATGAAGAATACAACTTGCTAGCATTCATTTACAAGTATAAAATATTTAGTATATCATATGAGTGTAGCTTAGTCTAAATGTATAGAAGTTCATTGAGTTGTGTAGACTTTGGGTCTGGATAATTTTTTACAAGCATTTTAAAAATAATAAATTATATACATTGTTTTAAGAAAACTGTCCACTAATATTCATTTACTTTTCTACCCTTACCTGCTAATATTTCTTACTGTAAAATATGGGATTTAGACAAATGAGGCCCCTAGTTGTTTTCTGTGTAACATGATATATCATCTTCGGTAAATGATGATATACCATCATGTCTTTGCTTGGTTTGCTGATGCTAAAAGAGTTATTTTCATACTACCATTGTCTATTTTTTATTTCTTTGCTTGTTTGGTTTTTTATTTGAGAAGTGCTCTCATGTATCCCAGGGTGATCTTGAACTATGTGGTTTAAATATGAATGCCCTCCCATAGGCTCAAATATTTGAATGCTTGGTCATTAGGGAGTGATGTTACTTGACAGAAATTAGGAGGTGTGGCCTTGTTGGAAGAGGTGTGGCCTTATTAGAGGAAATGTGTCACTGGAGGTGGGCTGTGGGGTTTCAGATGTTCAATACAGGCCCAGTGTCACTCTCTTTGCTTTCTGCCTGTGCATCTAGATGTAGAATGCTCAGATACCTTTCCATCACCATGTCTACAGGCATGCCACCATGCTTTGCCGCATGATGATAATAGGCCAAATATCAGAATGTAAGTGTCTTAGTTAGGGTTTACTTGCTGTGAAGATACCCTGTGTCTACAGCAATTCGTATAAAAGAAAACATTTAATGTGTACTGGCTTACAGGCCAAAGGTATAGTATGTTATCATGATGGTGGGAAGCCTGGTGACACTCAGGAAGACATGATTCTGCAGGCCATTTTCATTCAAACCACCACAGTAAGCCAACCTCAATTGAATGCTTTCTTTTCATAAGGGTTGCAATGGTCATGGTGTCTCTTCACAGCAATAAAATGTTGACTAAGACAAACTACTTATATAGCTGATTATATATACTTATTAAGTTCCTGGATTATAGGCATATCCTATTATCCTTAACTCTTGTGATGATTAGAATGAGAATGGGCTCCAAAGGCTCATATATTTAAATGTTTGGTCCCCAACCAGTGGACTTGTTTGAAAAAGATTAGAAAGTGTGACCTTGTTGGCGAACATGTGTCACTGTAGGCAGGCTTTGGGGTTTCAAAAGCCTACTCTATTTCCAATTAGATCTCTCTGTCTCATGGTTGTTGTCTCAACACCTCAGCTCAGCTGCTGCTCCAGTGCTATGCCTACCTACCTGCTGCCATGCTCCCAAATATATTGTTTATGAACTCTATCTAACCCTTGGAGCCATGAGCTTAAAGCTTTTATAAGTTGCATTGGTTATAGAGTTTTCTCACAGCCAATAGAAAAGTAACTATGACAACTATGTTTCCTAACCATTCTAAAGACTGTCTCCTTTAAAATGTTCAGTCAGTGTGACGGCGTTAATATTCCTCTTGAAACTCATATGTCAAGTTAATCAGCAATTATAAATATTTTTGAGAATCAGGGCCATTAAACGTGATTAATGGGACAGAAGGAATGGGGAGGCAGAATAGAAGAGATGGAATAGAAAATGGTACTTAACACTAAAGACCTTTGAAAAATCCATATGGAAATCTGTTATTATAGAAGCTTCCTAAAACAAACACACACACTCTCTCTCCTCTCTCTGTCTATGTCTCTCTCTCCCTGTCTCTCTGTCTCTCTCTCTTCTTTTCACACACACATATACATATTTACACAGAGTAAAAGAGTGAAATGGGTTACTATATGCAGGAGATAGTGACACACCCATAAAACATAGGATATCAAATAAAAATCACAGTGCTAGGAATATGTTACCGCCTTTTTTTATTGTACATCAATGGGGTTTCATAGATTCTCCTAAAACAATACAGCTATTGACATTGCTCTTGTTTACTCTCCAGAAGATCCTTTTGATGAATACACTGCATTCTTGAATCAGGACACAGAGACATCAAGCTGTGGTTACTTATTCTGGAAAAGGGTTGTTATCATCATTTTAGTTCTTCATGCTTTCCTTGGGGTGGGATCCTTATTTAATAGTGCAGGTTAACCTGCTTTTCTCTTTCTGTTTCATCATATTGAACACACTGTCTTCTGCTTTACTATGCAGAAAGCAGATACCTGCTAGATGCAAGTAGCTTGTTTCTGAACTCATCAGCCTCTGGAACTATGAGCCAAATAAATTATGTAGCATACAAATAACAAATAACTCTGTTATACTCTGTTATAGCATCAGAATATCAGAGTCTTCTGAGAACCTATGAAATATATATATTGAGTCATTCGCCATTTTTTCTACTTTTGTCATTCTTTAAAGATACAGCATCTCTATTATTTCTGACTCTGCATCTTTCAACTTTGCCTTGTTTTGCCATTTTACAAACCATTTCTATCACACAATAACAATACTAACATGTCAGGTGGTGTCCTTAATAAATTTGCACTATTTTTTTTTCATCCTGGTAGTATGTGTAAAGGAGTATTCCATAAAACTAAAGGAGTTTAAACTTGTTTACTCATATACTTTATTAATACTTTCTGGTTCATGTCAAGTCTTATAAACAGTTTCTATATTATACTCAGGAGGTAACTATTGGGCCAAAATTGCATATATCTTCAGAAAAAATTCTTGGAGATAAATGTGTGACCAAATATATTTGTCATCTTATTGAGTAATTTACTATTGAGAGAGATTATGCAACTCATTCGTTCAACATATAATTTTGTATTTCTGTGTTATAGTATTAATCAAAAGTAGTAGTTTACATAAACAAAAGCTCTACTGGAATGTCTCTGTACTACACACATATATGAATTTCACATGACAAATGATATGCTTATTTTCAAAGATAACTTTTAGAATTAGCCTAAATGAAAAAAAATAAACTTCAGACATCAGACAGAGACCATTGAAGAAACCCACACCTGGTCAAAATACAGTCAACAGTTGACTGTGGGGAACCAATTTTCAACATATCTACAACACAATCTTTAGATATAAGCTTCAGGTAGCATCAGAGAAGCGGAGATAGATTCTAAGATACAAAGAACCAGAATGTCTGCTGTGAGATAATGTTTTCTACATCTGACATGAATGTTCACCCAATGAACTCTTAACGATATGGTTGCATTAACAAGACCTTTAAAATGACAACACCAGACTGCATGACAACATGTCTAGGAGAAAAGCTACAGGCTATTAATGGCTACTAAGAGAGAGTGACGTCTGTGCACCTGCAAGATATCCAGGTGCCTTCAGGATATCCTGGAGTCTGTGAGATACTGAAAGCCTGTGGGTTAGCCTTGTGCCTGCGTGGAGCTCAGGAGTCTGTAAGATTCCCTGGAGCCTGGGAGAAGTCCTGACGCCTGTGGGATGTCTGGATGCTTGTGGGTTGCCCTCATGCCCACAGGGCTTCCTGGTGCCTGCAGAATATCAGCATGCCTGAGGGAACTCCAGATGCCTGTGGGAGGCCCTGATGCCTGCGGGAGGCCCAAATGACTGCCAGATGACTGGGTGAATTTGTGATATCCAGGTACATGAGGGATAGCTAGGTCCCTGTGTGATATTCAGGTGCTTGTGTGATGTCCATGTGATGTGCATGTTCCTGCAGGATGTCTGGGTGCCTGCAGGATAGCTGGGTGTCCGGGAGTTGTCTAGGTGTTTGTGGATTGGACCGGAGCCTGTGTGATGCCTAGGTATCTACAGGATCCCCTGAACCCTGGGAGATGTCCTAGTGTATGCAGAAAGTCCTGGTGCGTGTGAAATGTCTGGGCTCCTGTGGGATGCCCTGGTACCTGCAAGAGGTCCTGATGCCTGCAGGAGATCTGGGTGCCCATTGGAACTCCAGGTGCCTGTGGGAGGCTCTGATGCCTGTGGGAGACCCTGGTGACTGCCAGATGACTGTGTGCCTGTGTGATCTCCAAGTGCCTGCAGGATATCTGGTGCCTGTGAGATATCCAGGTGTCTGTGGGTTGTCCCAGTACCTGCATGATACCTGAGTATCTGTGGGATTCCCTGGAGCCTGAGAGAAAATCCTATTGCATGTGGTATGTCAGGACAACTGTGGGATGTCTGAACACCTGTGGGATGCTCTGGTGCCTACAGGATATGTGGGTGACTGTGGGAACTGCAGGTGCCTGTGGGAGGCCTTGGTGCTTGTGGGAGGTCTGGGTGCCTGCCAAATGTACCAGTGCCTGCAGAATGGGTGCCTGCGTGATTTCCAGTTACCTTTGAGATACCTGGGTGTCTGTTGCTTGGCCCATTGCCTGCATGATGTCCATGCATCTGTGGGATTCCCTGGAGCCTGGGGAAAGTCCTGGTGCCTATGGGATATTACAAATACCTGTTTGATATCCTTGTACCCTCCAGGGTTCCTAGTCTCTGTGGAAGGCCCTGGTGCCTATAGGATGTCCAGGTGCCTGTAGGAACTCAAGGTGACAATGGGAAGCATTGGTGCCTGCCTGAGGCCTGGGTGACTGTGGGATGACTGGATATCTTGTGATGTTTGTGTGTCCAAGGGGTTGCTAGGTGCCTGCTGAATGTCTGGGCATCTGTGGAATTCCTTGGTGCCCATGGGTGGCCGTGAAACCTGTGGGATGTCTGAGTACTGGTGGGATGACCAGATGCCCATTGTTGCCTGTGGAAGACTGGGTTTCTGCATAATGTCCAGTTGTCTGCATGGTTGCTAGGTGCCTGCGTGATGCCTGAGTATATACAGGATTCCCTGGTTTCTGTGGTACATTCTGGTGCCTGCAGAGGGCCTCGGGGCCTGTGGATATCTGGGTGCCTATGGGTTGTCCAGGTACCTGAAGGAGGCACTAATGCGTGTGGGAAGTCCTGGTGATTACCAGATGACCAGGTGTCTATGTGAGGTCCTGTTCCCTAAAGAACTGGTTGCCTGCAGGAGCTCATGGTCCCTGTGGGATGTCTGTGGACCTGTGGGATGCCCCAATGCTTGCAACATAGGAGAGAGCCTGCTCAGTGTCCAGGTTTGGACTGTGAGGGCCAACCTCAGGTATAACTCTGTCATGCTTCATCTCCAGCTAGTATGGGCCAGGTCAAAATACACAATCAGAGCAGCCTTCTGCCTCCAAAGACCACGATGAAGCCCATTATCCATGCTCCTGTCACACACGATTGAATTAATTTTCTTTTATTGTTGTTTTGTTTCTTTCTTTTTTGAGGGTACAGGGATAGGGTGGCAGAGTAGGGAGGAATGGGAAGAGGGTATTATTGAGCTATACTGTATGAAAATCAAATTATTAATAAAAAGTATTATTAAAAGAGAGAGAGAAAATCAGTCTTCTCCAGGGATAAACCACTGATAGGTTATCCATTCCCAACTTGTCATATATAAATACAGGTGCATATGAGCAGCGCTAAATGGACAAGCAGACTGTATTTATATACACTTATGTGCTTATATATATGTGTATATAAAATAATAATAATTTAAAAGGAGACATCATGAATTGGGAGGTAATAGGGTATACATGGAAGGAGTTGTGGAAGAGAAGATGGGGTAGAAATAACAAAAATAGATTGCTGATGTATAAACTTCTCAAAAATAAATATAAAAAAGTGAACACAGTAATATAAATAAACAAAAGTAATTTTACTATTTAGAATTTTTTTTCTGGGTTACCCCATTGTGGAGGATTGGGTTTTAAGCAACAAATCCACTAGAGCATTTCAGTTTTTGAGCCTTATAATCACTTAATCAATAACAAGGCAAGGGTTATAGGGCATTTCTAGCTTTTTCTCAGTAGGCCACCTATTCACAAATTCAGCAAAGCAACCAAATAAACTCTTGGTCTTTTTTTTTTCTTAGTTTGCTAGCATCAATGTTAAATCTAGACTCTGTTCAGATTATTCTGACACTATCAATTTTTATTATTATAATTTCATTTTATCTCCCATCAATTAACTCAGGGCACACATAAATTAAGCAGGATATAGTTTTATATTTCTTTCACCATCATTCCACACATTTAAAATACTTTAAAATACCAAATGAATCCTCTAGATTTTTGCTTGACTGGATTATCAAACTCATTTAAGTTCTTTACTGGTATGGCATACCTATTCATCAACCACACTCTGTCTCACCTTTGCTGGCCTCTTAGCCTTGAAACTAGTTATGGATCTAGGGGGAAATGATAGTAAATTTCTTTGGCACATCAGCTTTGTGTTGGCTGTCATATTCTCTTTTTTTGTTTTTGTTTTTCATTTTTTGTTGTTGATTTAATTTTTTTCAACACATCCCAACCTCAGATTCCCCTCCCTTCACTCTTCCTGCTTTCTTCTCGCCTTTATTCTAAATCCATGTCTCCTCTGTTTCTCCTCAGAGAAGTGCAGGCCTCCCAGGGACATCAACTGAACATAGCACAAAAAAAGATACCATAAAACTAGGGACAAAAGCTTACATCAAGGCTGAATGAGGCAACTGAGTAGGAGTAAAGGTGATTCAAGACCCACAAAAAAAAAACCCACTAAGCTATCCCAAAACATATGTGCAGTGGACCTTACACAGACCCATACTGGCTCCATGATTGCCACTCCATTCTCTGTGAGCCCCTCTGAGGCCTGCTTATTTGATTCTTGTTCTCCTGGTGTTCTTGATCCCCTCTGGCTCCTAGAATCCCCCCTGCCCTTCCCTGAACACTCAAGTGAGGAACTCTATGGAGATCTCCAATTCGAACTTTCTATCTGCCTAATGTTTGGCTGTGGGTCTTTGCATCAACTCCCATCATCGGCTGGTGGAAGAATCCTCTTTGATAATAATCGGGCTAGGCACTGATCTACGAGCATAGCAAAATGTCATTAGGAATTATTTCATTTCTTTTCCTTTGTTCTTTTTTCCAATTGTGTTTGGTTCCACCCCGGGGCTCTGGACCATCTAGACTCAGGTTCCTGGCCATCCAAGCAGTTCCAGGAACCGGCTCCCTTTTGTGTCATGGCTTCCACATCAGATTAGTCATTGGTAGAAAATTCCCACAAGCTCTGCCCAAACATATCCCCAGCACATCCTGTAGGGAGGCCAGATTGTCATTTCAAGGCTCTGTGGGTGGGTTGGTGTTTAGTTCCACCACTGGAAGCCCCAGCCTGATTACACAAGATGGGAGATTCCAGCTCTGTATCCTCCACTACTCGGAGTCTTCGCTAGAGTCACCCTCATACATTCCAAGAAATTTCCACCACAGTATGTTTCCACATCACCCTCCAAATGTTCTCAAATTCCAGTTGTCTCTCCCTATACTCTCTCCCTAGATTCCTGGCCCTCCAGATGATCCTTACTGTTCCCACCCCCACCTGCCCTTAGTCTACCTGCAAAATTTATTCTATTTCCCCTTCCCAGGGATGAGCCAGATGCCCTCGCCCCCCACTACACCCCTCCTTGCTACCTAGTCTCTTTGGGTCTGTGAACTATAGCATGATTGTCATTTACATAACATAAATGTCATTTACATTAACATAATATCTACTTATAAGTCAATACATACTTGCTACCTAGCCTGTTTGGGCCTGTGGATTGTCACATAATTGTCATTTACTTAACAGCTAATATAGATCAATTTCCAGTTTTCTGAGGTATCTTCATATTGACTTCCATAGTGGCTGTCCAAGTTTGCACTCCCACCAGAAATGGAGAAGTGTTGCCCTTGCTCCATATACTAAAGCAATCTACAGATTCAATGATATCCTCATCAAAATTTCAACATAATTCTTTACAGACCTTGAAAGGACAATATTCAACCTCATACACAACACCAAAAATCCCAGTATAACTAAAACAATCCTGAACAGTAAAAGAACTTCTAGAGACATCACCATGCCTGATTTCAAGATGTAGTCAGAGCTATAGTATCAGCATAAAATCAGACATGTTGATCGATGGAATCTAATCGAAGACCCAGACACGAATCCACAGACCTATGGACACTTGATTTTTATTAAGAAGCTAGAGATCCACACTGGTAAAAAGACAGAATCTTTAACAAATCATGCTTTCAAACTGGATGTCTGATATAGAAGAATACAAATAGATTCATACTTACCACACTGCACAAATTCAACCAACTGTTCAGTCAAAGTGGCACCCTATCAAATGGGAAAAGATTTTCACCAACTCCACTCCTGATAGAGGGCTAATATCCAAAATATATAAAGAACTCAAGAAACTAGACATCAAAAACAAATAATTCAATTAAAATGGTGTACATATCTAAACAGAGAAATCTTAGTCATCAGAGAAATGCAAATCAGAACCACTTTGAGATTCCATCTTAGACCTGTCAGAGTGGCTAAGATCAATAACACAAGTGGCAACTCATGCACGCTGACAACAGTCTTTAAGGAAAGTCATTGCCTACTCTCTAGATAAGATAGGATGGCTTCCCTCTGTCAGTCAGGGGGCAGTAAGAACAACACTGCAGTGGATGAGGATGGGGATGCATCCTGTTCTAAATATGTGGAGACTATTTACTCAGACAGTTTGGACTTATTGGATCTAAAGAAATAATAATGCCAACCTCTTTGACACATCAGAGATTCCTTCACTTTTAACTGCTAACATTTTCCATGGCTGGGAATTAAATTTGCATTGTAAGACAGCTATTCACATAATGGGGGCACGATTTGATTTTTTTGTAACGAGTTTTATCGATGCTGGAGAGATTATCTTCCAGGACACATATAGAAACCTTGAGAGTTTTTTATACATATCTAGAGCTGGTAAATTTTTATCATTCAGCTTATTTTTCTCTTTTGTAACTTTATCCAAGGATGCTAAAAAAAAAAAAAAAAAAAAGCCTGCATTGATATTTTCTGGGATTACTCCAACTCCCAAAGATCTGTCTGCCTCAGCATCCCAAGTGCTGGAATTAAAGGTGTGTGCCAAAACATTAGGCTTCAGACATAGTAAAATTGTTTTATTTGTATTATAAAGTTTGTTCTGAAATAGTTTGAATTCTAATTGAAGTCTAAAAATATATCATTAATGATCTTTCTCAGTGCTTTTTAAGTAAAAAAAAAAATTAAAAGTGTAATATAAAATACTAAGAAAAAAACTAGTGTTCCAATGCACATGGACAATTTCCATGGCAACTTAGATCATAATCCCTTGTTAAAAAAACAGTTAAAACCTTTCAAGCAGCACTTCTTTGTGATCATGATGAATTTAAACAGATCCAGATTATTTGGTGCATGTTATAAAAGTAACACTTTACCAAGTTTATGGTAATGGTTAAAGATACTATACTTTACTAACCTAATTAGGAAATGACAAAACTGATCAGAAATAACTTTCAGCTGAAATTTTAAAAAAATATATAAATATTATTACATAGCAAACAAAAGTGAAATTTATATTAACCAAATGTAGCTTTTGGTGTAATAGTGTATTACTTTGAGCTTGTTTCATAATTCAGTTTTATGACCCCTACTAGTATGCAGTGTTTAAAGACATAAAGCATATTGACTTCAAACAATGCAAGTAATATTATTTATGGATATCTTATTTGGGTAGGAAAGTAGTCAATGAACACAAATTGGGTCAAGTGGTATTCTAGGACTATTATTGCAAAATTCCATATTAAATGAAATAAATATGTTCTAAGTTATTTTAGACTATATAATCCTCATAAAATAAAAGGACAGATGGTTGTCTCAGAATATTTCCTGAAGTTCTGGGAATTTTCTACCCAAGTGATATAACTGAATTAAAGATCCATCTATCTTAATGAACACTAAGATTGAATAATTTATTTATAGATCAAAGAAAAGTTTAATTCTTTAAATGAGTTGCTCATAAGCGTAAAATGTTCCAATAAACACTGCAATTAATGCATTCAATATTTATGAGTTTAAAATTTTCCTTGTTTAAAATAGTTAACATTTGAAAAGTTTTTTGAAGATTTAGTGATTAAGGAAAAATTATTTAAAACCATTGAATAACAGGCACACTAAACATTTTATTGCCTTTCTTTCTCTGATTATAGGAGACTGTAAGTGCCTTTACACCAGATGTTCATTATGTACACAAAAACATAAAGCTCATTCACAGCAGGATCATACTGAAATGTTACGTGTCATTAAGTTACCTTAATGAAAGTAGACAAAATTCCTGCTCCTTGGATCATTTAATAATTTCTTAAAATAGTTCAGAGTTTGCACAGTAGCCATAGAAGGGTGTATATAAACAGAAGAATCATAGAATGACCAATGAAGTAAAAGGTCAGTCAGCAAAATGAGGACATCCTTACATTAGTATAGTCATGTTAAATATGGTATACTTACAGATGTGTATGCACATAGAATCTAAGATGCTATTCTGTCAGTTAAGAATGTCTGATAGTAAAGAAGCATGATTAGCCACAGGACACTTAGCACAATGGTCTAGATTTTTAATATCCTCCAACAAAAAGACACAAGGATCTTTGTGAAAATTGTTGTTCCTATTACAAGGAAAAGAAATGCAAAACATTATCCTGGTGCATCTTGTAGCACCAGAAGTCCTGTAAATAATTCCTTAAACATGATGGTGTCTATGAAAGAGATATAGGACTTCTTTGAAAGAACACATATTAGCTGGAGCCAAACATTTTTAAGAAGTCTGCAGCTTCTTCAGCTAAAAGCCACTTGTTCATGCATGCATTCCCATGCCATGAGGAACAATATCCATAAAACATGAGTAAAGTAAAGTTCCTCTACTTCAAGTTGGTTTTTGCCAGACATTTGGTCCCAGTGGGTTGAAAAGTAACAAATATTGATGTAAAGAGGAGACAGAACTGTTTAGGCAGTGTAAGGGGAAGGACTCTGAATTCAATAGATTCAGAGTGTCTTTGGTTCTATGGTCAGGAAAGTCAGAATAAAGTTCTGATTTCTTATTTCTCACTAAACATGCACTGTAGCCTACTCCCTGTTAGAGAAAGCTTTAGAATTTGATATCTAACTTTTCAAGGAAAAAACAAATTATACCTATTTACAAATTTTAGCCCATATCCTAAATGATTTAGCAAGGAGAATGTTACAGTAGCTTTAACCAGAACCATATCAAATCCCATTAGGGACAATCTTCTTTTTCCTGGTCAAAAAAAATCTTTTTCTCTGGCCCTGAGTGGAGATGTATATTCCAAGCTAGCCTGCACAAATAACCATTCCTCTGGAAGGCTGAATCACCTTAAGCCATATCAAAGCAAGAATAATCATCTCTTTAATGTTAAAAAAAAAGTTCTTTTCTTTCCCAGAAAGCTCATCCTTGATCTAGTCACTTATGAAGCCACATAGAACTAGACTAAGACTGCCTGATTTCCTAAATTATTCAAAAGTGTAACTTTTCCCTTTTCTTCTTTTATCTCTTCTACCGTCTTTCAGATTCTGGCCAGTCTGGACATTTTTTTCCCTAGAATTCTGTATTTTCTCACTCTTTCTCTACAACTCCTTCACCTTTTGCTACATGGCTATTTATTCAAATTCCATTGTTATTTGTCCTTCTCTATCTCGAAAATTATGATTTTTGTCTCTTAGTCTCCATTTTCTTCTTCTGGGAATTTACCAAGATTTATCTCTTGCATTACCTGGGGATTTAACTTTTAAACAGTAAGAAAATGGTACTCAATCTTTTTGTTTATTTGTCTATCTCTATCTATCTATCTATCTATCTATCTATCTATCTATCTATCTATCTATCTATCTGTTGTCTATCTCTCATCTCTTCTGAAATTATTTTAATGGTGAGAATAAGAACCCTGACAGGAAATGCTCTTTCCTCAGTAACATGTGGCATCCTACGTGGAACATGTAACATCACAGGTGTAGCTCCTGAAAATTTATAGTAATAATATAACCACAGGTGCTTCTAGATGAGTCATGGTGCATATAGTTTGTTTGATTCATTTTTTTTTACTTTTAATTATTTCTAAAATAAGATTTCTTGATGTACATAAATAATATTTAAATTATTTTTAATGATATTTAAACTTTTGTGCCAACTTTAAGTTAATCATACATTTTTGAGACAAGGTCTCACGTGTAGCCCTTGTTAGCCTGGAACTCATTTCAGAAACTAAGCCAGCCTTGAATTTAAAGAGCTCTCACTGCCTCTGTCTTTAAGTACTGGGTTTAAAGACATGTGCTACCATCCCTGGCCAAAAAAACATTATAACTGCAAAATATTTTGATGTACTTAATTGAGAAAATGTGAAATAAGCAGGTTCCTTTGAGTAGTGAATCATACTTACTGTTTTCTATACTGATAAAATATAAAACCATATATATTACAAGATAAGAAAATTTGTTTTATCTAACCTCAGGCATATTTGTGATTCAAGGAATCACTCTAAGAAAAAGTAAAAAGAAATCTGCACAATAGGATTCATTGAATTTCAGACGTGAGACTGAACAAATTATGTTGTTTCATCTTGTAAACTAAATAATGGAATCCTGATGACTTGTAAACCACTTATAGAAGACTTTTGTTCTAGTTTGCTTTCTATTATGATGAACACCAATGGTCTGAAAGGGTTTATTGGGCTTATTCTTTCCAATGAAATCTGTCATTAACAGATGTCTGGGCAGGAATTTAAGCAAAAGTCATGAACTGAAAGAGAGGCCGTGGTAGAATGCTGCTTAGTGACTTGTTCATCTACCTTTCTTAAACAGCTAGCTAACTGTGGCACCATTCATAGTATTCTGGATTCTGCTACATCAATTAGTAAGCAAGAAAATGCCACATATACATGTCTGTAGGGCAGTCTGATATTGCAATCCTACAGTTGTGATTACTTCATCCAACATATGTCTAGGTTTGCACTAAGATGACAAAATCTGTAACAACTTCATATAGAGGAATAGAGAGTAAATGAACATAGTAGAGAATATAGATGCCATAGATTATACCAATTCTCCATAAAACAAATTCTGAATCTAAAATTAATTTTATACCATGTTACCTTGTCAAGTATGTGTAGATGTGTTGCTTAACACAGTAATGACAAAAATGAGAGTACTAGGTGACATGGAAATACTAACAGTTTTTGTGAGTGTACAGCATGTTTGAATGCAATTTAATCTCAAGCTGACATCCTCACCACATGTAATTTTTAAAGCCTCCTCTATATTTGTATAGCTGACATGTTAAAAAACTAGCTTCTGGCAGGTAGTATGTTTTAATTATTTCATTGAAAGAACTGTTGAACAATTTGTACACTAATAAGCTAATTTTTTCTAATGTATAAATATTTTATTAAGGTAAAGTATTAAGAGATAGGAAAGTTAGATGTAGCCATTCATTCAGGTTAAAAAAAGTGTTTTATTTTTTGGCTAATTCAGTCACCAGTCCTAGTCCTGGAGCTCTGGAGCATTTTGGCTTCTGTATAATCTAAAACTTTTATGCCTCTGAGACTTACTACTGACTGAGCCACTCTGACTATCTCCTTCTGAACTCAGTGCTGTGCTGATCAACTCAGTTGCTGTTCTGGCTCAAACTCTTCTCCAAGCTGCTGGATCAAACTGACTTTCTGAGCCATCTGACTGTTTCTGACTAAACTCTTCTGACTCTGGATGACTCTGGCTGACTTCTGCAACTTCTTTGACGGACTCCTTCAGACTGCTTGCTTCAAACTGCCTACCTTCTACAGCCTCTGTGTCTTATCCTCCATATCCTATGCTCTGTGTCTCTCCCCGAGACCATCTCCTTCTATAACTGACTGCTTCAAATGACTCTGCTCCACTTCAAACTGACACAACTTTTCCTGATACTGACTTCTGCTGAGCTGCCTCTGTGTCTCCATGAGCTCTCACTGCCCAATACTGCCTCAGTCAGCCTCTCTGCTTCTCTGCTTATCCTCTGTTAGACTGCTTCATTGTCTCTGTGTCTTGTTCTGACTCTCTTAGCTGAGAGCCTGCTTTGCTATCTTGAGAGTTGATCATGTCCTCACTCTGACTCACTCTTCAAACTTCTTCTGAATCATAACTTTGCCTGCCCTTCACTCTGAATCATCTCAGACATCACTTTCTGTCTGACACTGACTCCTCTGAATTCTGCTTCCTGTCTCTCAAGTACTAGGATTAAAGGTGTGCATTATCACTGTCTTCTTAATACTGGGATTAAAGGTGTGTAGCAATATTCTTAACGTTATTTCTACATTCCATTTAGACCACACAGGCCTCTGATTGTGATCCTTTTATACAGACTCTTGGATGTGATCCCTTCATATAGATCTCTGGATTTGATTCCGTCATGTAGACTGGTGGATTTGATCCCTTCCTAGCTATCATATATGCCTATTCCAGTACAGTTAGACCTCTTGCAAAAGACACAATGAGGTTACCTCCATGTTACCTTTTAAGTATATAACTCCATCTAGGGTTTGGAAAGACCTGTTTATTACTGATTTGCCTTTATTTCAATAAATTACAATGCATACATTATATTTAGAACCACTAGACTCTAATCCCAATTTTAAAAATTACCAGCATTTAAAACTTACAGATGCATTTTCATAGAAACTACCTATATTACAACTTATTTGGGAAGGAGGTCTGAAATATTACTATAATCATTATGATATATGGTTTAGAGCACTTAATTTTTACCCTCCTGCTCCCTACTTCTGAATAAGGTTCATTTAATCAAGGAATATAAATGATTTTTTAAAAAAATTATTGTTTTTGACACATAATAGTTTTTTTCAGGAATTTCTTTTTGACATTCATTCATTTTGGCAATATATGTTTAATTTTATACAATTCATTGATTTTTAAGGCTCATCAGCTGCTCTTTTATACTACTTTTCTTGACATTAATATTTAATCAATTTCTCAGTTGGAACATGTCTTCAGATAATTATATTTATAAAGGTCATGTGAGTGATATATTCTCAAAGCCATTGCCTATCTGAGAATTCATTTTCCTTTGTCTTTTCACTTCATTTATTGTTGTAAAAAATATCTGTACTCATCTGACATTTAGTTATTCTTTGTCTAAACTATTAGTTCATTTTATAGCTTGTAGTTTTGTCAAATTTTGAAATTTATCTCCAAAATAAGCATTCATTATAAGAATAAATCAATTCACATGACTTACTTTGTCAATCTCTTATCTCCAATATAATATAATAAACGCTTCATTTAAAATATTCCAAAATATACTGGGGTTAATGCTCAGAGATATTTTCAGAAGAAAGAGAAGAAAGGTTGTAGGAGCCATAAATTATAGGTAACATTATACAACCTGCTTTCCAGAGACAAATGGACAGTTACACATATGAACTTATAGTAACTGTGACAGCATGCACAAGACTTTCACAACCTCAATACAGACAGAACTCCAGCATAGAGGGGTCAAGATGGACATGAAATCCTACCAGGAGATAACAGCTATTGTTATGGGTAAACGAATGTCATTGTTTTCCTTATTATTTTTTTCTAAATTCATTTCATTGTAGTTAGATAATTTGTACAATATCTATCTTTTAAATTTATTGAGACTCATTTCATCTTAAAACATATGGGCAATTTTGGAGAGTGCCTCCTATGTAGTTGAAAAGAATATATTCTACTTTTGTTGAGAGCAGTGATCTGTACAGAATTGTTAGGTTTAGTTGATTTACTGTATTGCTCATCCTTTGATCCTCTTGACTTCTTCTGTCTTGTTGCTATATGCATTTGCCTCTTCTTTTCTGAGCCCACTCCAAAATTACTTTTTAAAATCTGTGTTTCTATAGCAGCTTCTTCAACTTAGGTTCATTTCTCAACATTCATCAGGAAACTTGTCCAGCCTCTTGCCACCACAGGTATAAAAGACATTTCACATTTGTAGACATCTTCAAAATCTGTACCCTCTTTCTTGGATTAAAATCCTCATTTTTTTTTGGCAAGAATGCTATACAAAGAACAAGAGACAGAGTCTATTAAATAACAGAAATTCATCTTTTCCTATTCATGGACCTTTGAAGTTAGAAGAGAAAGTATTTTTGAAATTTGTTTTTTCTAAGGCTTCTTCCTTTGATTTGTAGATGGCTGTTTAATCTGTATGTCTTTAATCAGTATTTCTACAGAGCTTTGTCCAAAATTCTTTAAAGCAGTCACAATGGATTAAGATCCAACCCAATGATCTTTTATCTTAATTATCTTTTAACATACCTATATCCAAATACAGTCATATTCTAAAATTTTAGGATTATACTCAGCCAGGGGTGGCCCATGCCTTCAATCCCAGCACTCAGGAGACAAAGGCTCTTGAACTCCATGAGTTCAAGGCCAGCCTGGTCTACAGAGTGAGTTCTAGGACAGCCAAAGTTAAAACAGAGAAATTCTGTATCTAAACAAACAAACAAACAAAAAGATTACATTCTATACATCTGGAAAGGGTGACAAAAAATAACTGTAAAACATAGCTTTTTTCTGTTTAATGTATGTTTTCATGAAAGTATAATATCTGATTCCCCAAGTATTAAACTTCAAATATGCCAGTTTTCCTCTATGCTTTCAGAGACCTATAATTAGTATACAAATATTTGTAATAAGTATATCTTTTTTCTTTAATGTTTATTAATAATTCATCATACATTCTTATTTCTCATAACTGGTTTTAAATTAAAGGTTTTTAAATTATACTTACATGTCAATATTGCTCCTTTTTTGTTTACTATTTACATGAAACATCTATTTTATCATGTCATATTTTAACTTATTTTTATTCTTTGGATCCAGAGTAAAAAAAATTCTAGAAAACAAACAGATCATTTAACCATTCTAGCTACTACTGGTATTATCTCTCTTTGATTTTTGAGTTTAAAATATTTCTATTTAAATAATTATTCTGAAGAAAGTACCACTTGAAGAAAGAACAACTTGAAGGAGTCAGGGTTTTGATTTCAAAGCTTTTAGTTCATTTTCACTTTTTTCCATTTTTCTTTGTTGTTTCTGTGCCTGTCCTATAGTAATAAATAATAGCCAAAATGACCCCAAAATGGTCCAGTGAAAAATTTTTTCTTTCAAAAACACACTTGAAGTTCCTGCTAGTAAGCTCCTCTTCTTCATTTTTTAAAAGATTTTTTAAACTTTTATTTTACAATTTTATGTGCATTTATGTTTGGGTTGCACATATGTCTATGCATCACATGCATACCAGATGCCTGCAGAGACCTGAAGAGAGTGTCAGATACCATGTAACAGGACTTGCAAATGGCTGTGAACTCTCAAATGGGTGCTGGGAATTAAACCTAGGTCCTATAAAGGAGCCACAAGTCCTTATAACCCCAGAGCCATCTCTCCATTCCCAGACCCTCTTTCCTATACGGTTGTTATTTACTTTAATTGATTGATTAGCCCACTGATAAAGTCAATCCCCTGATGTCTTAATCAACTTTTACCATTTTCACTAGCTATGGATAAAACCTTCTGTGTCCCTTAAATTCATATATCTTCAGTGTATGGGTAATAATTGAATTATAGAATAGATGATAAATTTGAAAGAAAAATAATAATGTATTTTGTCAAGTTCCCAAATCTATATGATATGTACAATAAATATTTAGATTTGCTGAGAAAAAGTTCAATAATCATGTTTTTTAAAACAGAAATTGTGTTATAATCTAGTATGCAAAATAATACAGAATAATTAAAAAAACTTCAACACATGAGCCTTTAGGGCCATAATACAGCAAGATACCCAAACCTTGTAACTATTGTCTTGGTCAGCATTCTATTGCTCTCAAGAGATCTCATGACCACAGCAATTCTTATAAAAGAAAGCATTTAACTGGGGCTTGCTTGCAGTTTCAGAGGTTTAGTCCATAATCATCATAGTGGGGAGCATGGCAGCACACAGTAAGGCATGGTGCTGGAGAAGCTGAGAGTTCTACCTCCAGATCTGTTGATGTAGATGTCAGAGGGTGATTTACCAGATGTAGATATTGGTTCAGGGCAGAGGACAGTTTATTCTTTTGTATAATTAAATCACCGGTTCTAGCCCAGAGCTTTGGAACCCTGGAGCATTTTGTCCTCTTTACAATCTAGCCTTAATCCTTCATCTGGAAGACTTCAGCCTCCGAGACCTACTGCTGACAGAACCACTCTATCTCCTGAATTCTTTCTTACTCTTTTGGTTCAACTCACTCTCAGGTCTGAGCTTCTTCTGCTGAACTCTGTTGTGTTTCTCTGTGTCTCTGAGCTCTGAGTGTTCCATCCTGCCTCTGTAACTGACTGCTTCAACTGGCTGCTCTGAACTGACTCTTCAACTTACTCTGTAACTGCTCTTCAACTGACTCTTCTTACTGACTGCTTCTCAACTGAAGTTTCAACCTGCTTCTCAACTGACTGACTCTTCTGTTTGCTCCTGAACTGACTGACTGAGTCTATGTAACTATTATGTAACTCTCCTTCACTGAGCTGAGAGCCCACCTTTTCTCATGAGAGTTGGGCATGTACTTACTTTACTAACTCTTCTGTCTGCCATTCATTCTGACTCATTTCAGATGTCGCTTCCTGTGTGACATTGACTCCTTCTGAGTTCTGTTTCCTGTGTGCCTGCTTCCACTGTTTTCTTCTTATGGATTAAAGGCATGGACAGCCACTGCCTTCTGAA
Organism: Cricetomys ansorgei; assembly: GCA_026225945.1. NCBI lineage: Eukaryota > Metazoa > Chordata > Mammalia > Rodentia > Nesomyidae > Cricetomys > Cricetomys ansorgei. The sequence goes on along the minus strand of JAMJFZ010003015.1, from coordinate 728,775 downwards.
TACTGGGATTAAAGGTAGGTGTCTATATTCCAACCAGACCACACAGGCCTCTCTGAATGTAGCCACTGAAGTGTAGACCTTAGCTTTCACACAGGGCTATCCCTTCACATAGATCTTTAGGCAGCAGGAAGAAGAGAGAGCCACTGGCCCTGGTATGAGCCCTTGAAATCCACAAAAGCCCACCTATGGTGATCATTTCCTCTAACAAGGCCACACTGTCTCATCATTTCAAAATTTGTCACTCCCTAAGCATGCAAATATATTAGCCTATGGGGAGCACTGTTATTCAAACCACCATAACTATCTAAATCAACTGTGAAATATTCTACACAGACTCATGTATTTGCACATTATATCTCTATCTGGTGATGTTTGAAATTTTAGAACTATGACCTAATTAATAAAAGGGAAGCACTGTCATCAGGCTTCACTTGCTCTTGGTTCAGACTTGCTTCTCTCTGCTTCTTGATCTGCTAAAATGTGGACAACCTATTTTGCCAGCTCCTGTTCATTCAGACTAAGCTGGGTCAGCTACCATGACTTTCTTGTCTAGGTGGACTATTCCCTCTGAAATCATGAGTCAAAATAAACCCTTCCTTTCTTAAATTGCTTCTGCTGGGTTTTTTCTCAAGGAAGTGACTAATTCATGAGTCACAATGCTAAATTTATATAGTTAATGTTCAAGAATCCCCATAGGATACATCAAGGAACTAATTTCCTAATTGGGTTATTTCATTGTTAATTAGCTCTAAGTGAATGATCTGTAAGAAGCAGAGTCTGGTTGGAGGTATTGATCACAAGAGTTGTGCCTTTGAATGGTATCTTATCACTAGACGCTTTTTGACTTGCTCTATTCTCAGATTCTTACCAGGTATAGTTCCCATTAACTCTTTGCTGATTCTGCCTTGTTGGTTGCCTGTGACTTTATTTTCAGCTGACTTTTCTCTGTATCTCAATTATCTTGGGATTTCTATGACACCATCAATTTAATTGATAGGCCTTCAAGAATACTCTTAAAAGATATCTGCAGTGATTCCTAAACTGTTACACACTGCCTAGATTTCCAAGCCTTCCTCTGAAATCTTGATCACATCCTTTATATTCTACACAAATCCTTCATTCAGCATATTACCAAATCCAGTATAGTGTAAATGAGGTTGGTACCTATAGCCTGTTGAAATAGTAAATAGTACCACGAGCCAACACTTTCCTATAAGAACATACCTTATTAGCCTGTTATTAAAATCCAAATATTAATTTCAGAGGATTTATTTGAATAATTAATGTATCTTAAGACCAAATTCTTGTACTTTTCCTGTGATTATTATTACTAAAGCATTTTGCATTATTTGAACATTAGGTAGCAAATGCAGCTTCTTAAAAGATCTTAATGTGTACTGTACAGTATCAGCAAAGAAGCACAGTAGAGGGAGAATTTCAAGACTATAGAGTTTTGGTAAGTAAAGCATATGAATAGGGTGAGGTAGTTAATTCAAAAGGTGTTTATGCTTAAATAAATAAGGCACTGGCTGCTTCTTACTCAAATTCATTATAATCTACATGATTTATTTTTCTTAGCATCCTTGTAAAATAAATACTCCTTGAAAGTGACCAATAAAAATGCTGACACATCTCATTATAAGACATTACTACTACTTGAATATCATCCATCACTTTTCATAACTGTGATATAACATGAAAATTTTGATGCAGTTGAATGTGACAAGTCACCTAGCAATGTCATCTACAAAAATTCTGAGTAAAAGATATTTATTTTAAACCTAATTTTGCATAATCTGACATAAAATACATTGTGTGTGTGTGTGTGTGTGTGTGTGTGTGTGTGTGATTACCTTGTTTCCTACTGGAACATTTCAAATGGAAGAGAACAGATTCCATGAATTAAAATGGTAGGCTGACAGAAGCATGGATTTGTTGCTAAACAAAGAGATTCTAAGTACAATATTTCATAGCTTGCTGCATCTGTATTTGGAATATTCAAGGGTTCTTCGTTCAGCAGCTTCCTATTTATTCAAATTTATATTGACTAGCTTCAGAAAGCAAAGCTGACAAAATGATTAATTAGACTTTATAGCTCATTGGCAGGCTGTAGTTTAATAGAATTAGCAGAGCTCAAGTTCATCTTTAAATACCATCATGGTATTCATATTAAAAATGTCAAATTGAATTTTTCAGTTGTTACAAAATCCAACATGACTTATTCCAAATTCATAATGATAACAATGAAAAACTAAACAGGACACCTTATTTAATACACAATGCCCACAGCAATCAAAATATTTTTAGAAAGTTTATTCAATAGAGCAAGGTATACAGATTTGCATTTGAAATATAAAATTATGGCAAAAACTTTAACAAAATACAATTACTCATGCATTGAATTTATCTTTGGTGAGCTAACTAAGGATGTGATGTAATATTCTGACATTTAACAGTACACTTTTTAAATTTCGTTTTTGCCTAAATAAGTTTTGTAGAGTTTTGTTCCAAAATAATTTATAAACCAAATTATATTAATATTAACATTTGAATTACATTTATTTATTCCAAGAAATAAAGTTATTGCATTAACTACATAAATATACAAATAATGACTTCATTTGATTTCACGCAGGATAAACATCTCAAATAGAAAAATTCGCAAACACCTAATCTTTTAAATTTCATAGCCTATTTCTTCAAAAATTTCAGTGTCATACTAACCTTCTCCCTGCTCATACTAAACACCTTTAAGATGTTTTTGAATACTTTTTTCTGTCTGTATGGATGTACTTTTCTATGTGTTTAACATCCACATACAATTCAATAGAAAATTAATTAGTTATCTTTTAAAAATATGTCTTCAATCAAACCATTTCTCGTCAACTTAATTTTATCTCAGTTGTCTGAATTGCTATCACATTATATATGGACCGTATTAATAGATTATATATATATATATATATATATATATATATATATATATATATATATATATATATATATACATTTTCCTGTGTAATGTGTTTATGAGACAATAAGGATAATTTGGCAAATTCATTTAGTCAAGGAAAAACTCTTTGCAATCCATTCAAATTGCCTCAAGATCTTCTCACATATACCCATGCCATTTCTCTTTAATTCTATCTTTTGCAAATTTCTTCCTTATTCTCTATGTTTTAGCCATTTTTATGGTATGTAACATGACCTCCAGCATACAGATTAGCTTGCTGCTTTCCATGAAACACTTTTCTGACAGTACTTCCTTACAGTAAGCACAATGTTTCTTACATTTATTATTTAATACTTTATATCTTGTTAAAATCCACAGTTTATGAGATGAAGTATCATTGCTTGCGTTTTTCAATGATGCATGTCAATTTTGATTTTTGGTGAGAAGTGTCATGAAAGAGAAGACAATCTCTTTTTACAATTTAAAGTTTGAGCCTGAACTACACACTTTCCTACATTCAGAAAATTCCAAGAGTCAGATATACTAACACCTTAGTTTTTCTAATAAAAAATCCCATATCATCATCTTAATTCTTTACTGTACTACAAGTTCAATAGAGGGAAAGAAAATCTCATGTTAGTTTGCTACTTATAAGCTTTTTACATCTTAGCTTTCTTTATTCCTCTTGAGGGAATAAAATGTTTATTACAGAATGATTCTTTCAACATCCTGTCAAAGAGAGAAATTTCAAAATGTAATAAACTCAAAACTGAAGCAAAAAATTAAAATTTGCCAGGTGCTTTAGTTTGATATTTGGACTTCACTCTTGGAGCTTCAATGATACTATAAAATATATTTTTTCAGATGAAAGTGATCTAATATACCTGTTTTCCAACTGTTCTTTTCTTAAATGTCCTTTTATTATCTTCTAGGTTCCAATGTAAAATACTAGGTTTGAAATGTAAAGGTATAATCTTTCTAGTTTAATATCTGACCTATGTATTATTTTGCACTATTTTTGGCAACAAAATTTAAAAAATATATAACTGCAATTAATCTTAATAAAATTTGTATTTCACTTAACTGGAGAAGTTGGAGATTTGTCTTAGTGATAGATTGCCTATCAAGGACAAAACCCTGCACTCAGGTCACCAGCAGTGAAAAAATATTCACCAAAGACAAAATTAGAGACTTAGCTGTGTCATATGAGCATGTAAACATTTCCATTGCTTAGTAGACATGGGAAAATAAGAAAGCTCCCATTTTGAAAGGAATATGTTGACATTCTCTTTGGGGCACAGGATGTTTATGGGAGCAGAGGAAATGATAGAGAATTATAGGGCTCAAACATTTTCATATTTTGGTACTTAACTAAGGGAAATCTTGTGATATTTCTTCCTGGATAAATATTTTAATATAATATAATATATATATATATATATATATATATATATATATATATATATAGAGAGAGAGAGAGAGAGAGAGAGAGAGAGAGAGAGAGAGAAAGAGAGAGAGAGAGACAGACAGACAGACAGACAGATACACAGACAGACAGACAGGCAGAGAGAAGGTCTCACTGCTTTAATACTGACTGGCCTGAAACTTGTGTTGTTAAACAGGATAACCTTGAACTCATAGTAATCAAATTGCTTTTGCCTCAAAAGTGTGCTGAGATTAAACGCATGCCACTATTCCTGGACCCAACTGGCAATTATTTTTATCTCTTTGTTATATTTTATTTATTCATGTATTTATTTTTATTTTATTTATTCAGTTTTCTTCTCTCATAATATATCCCGACCACCCTCCTTCCCTCCCTCCACTACTCCCAGCTCCCCTTCTACCCCAGATCTACACCCCTGCCCTCTACTACCCCCTACTCCCCTGCCCCTCCCCAGAAAAGCATAATCCTCCCAGGTTTACTGATTAAGCAGTGCATGATAAGATGGAACAAGGCCAGGCACTAATCCGTACATCAAAGGTGGACTAGGCAACCCAGCAGGAGGAAAAGGGTCACAAGGGGAGGCAAAAGGGTCAGAGACTTCCACTGGCCCCACCTCAGCCCACTCTAGCCTGTAAGAACTCCCATAAAATACCAACCCAGACAAACAAAAGACATATCCAGAGAACCCTGCAGGTTCCATTTCTGCTGCTTCAGGCTCCTTGAGATCACAAGTGTTCATTTGACTCCAAGAGGCTTATTCTCCTGGTGTCCTCAATCCCTCTGGTCCCTTCAATCCCTCCTCCCCTTCTTCCTCAGGATTGCCCCAGCACTGGGCTTCTGCATCTGCTCTCTCATCAGCTACTCGAAAAAACCTCTCTGATGAAGGATGGGCTAGGCACCAATCTATGGCCAGAGCAGGGTATCATTAGAAGTCAACTCCTGGCTATCTAATCTCCTGTTCCTGCCACGCCCTGCAGTATTGGGCATGAGTTCCATCATTTGGCATGGGGTTCTCCCTTCTATTATCCTAGCAGCTCCTGTAGGAGGATGGATTATAGGTAGAAGGCTTTGTGGATGGTATGGCGTCCCAGTCCCACCACTGAAAGTCTTTCTGGTAACAGGAGATGGCCTATTCAGTTCCCCCATCCCCCATTGCTAGAGGTCCTCACCAGTGTCTCTCTCATAGATTGCAGTGAGTTTCCACTGCCTTCAGTCTTCCGATCCCTCCCCTGCACATCCTCCCTCCAAGAGAGAGAGAGGAAAATGGAGGTTGAAAATGACCCAAATTTAGTACAGGCTTATGTGAAGTTTCCAAAGAATAAAATTGGAAAAGATTTGTAATAAGATGAATCATTCTCATAGCATATGGGGATAATTTGCTATGTTAATTGAATTTAGAAGATACAAATTAATTTGAATTTAAAGATAACACAAATTTGTAAATTCTTTATGCAATGATTATAATAATTTGAAAACATAACTGAATAGTTCATTCCACTGCCACTATCTTATCAATGTACTGAAACAACTGATACTGAATATTATGACATCATACTTCTGAAAATTTTAACTTTCAGGTAGAAAACGTCATAAAGCAATATTTTTACAGCTAAAAATTCACACTGGAAGGTAATTCCCAATGCAAGACCATTAAAATATAGAAACCTTTAAGAAGTGATTACAAAATAATGTTCTTCCATTATAAAAGAGATTCAAGGTAGATTTGTCTAGCCATTTCACCATGTGAGAATGAAGAAAGAAGGTGCCCTTTTTAAAGAAGAAAATCAGGTCTCACAAGACACTGACTCTACTGTCATCTTACTCATGCACTTACTCATCACTAGAGAACAGTGAGAAATAAATTTCAACTGCTTATAATTGCAGTTACCTAGTATAAGGTTTTTAAAATAATCATTGTAATGACTTAAGACAGCTATCTAATATGGACACTGAATTGGGAAAGGAAAAGAGTTCTGAACACTGTCATCCAAGTTCAAATATTTTCATGTATGCAATCATATTTCATTAATTATAAACTTTAGATACAGGAAGGTTCTGAGACTGAGAAAGTAATCTTTGTTTTTACTCGTTTTTTTAATACAAAGCATCGACTTTTGATTTAAGCTCATATCAACTGATAGCTTTAAATTCATTGCGTATAAAAAAATGATTGAAGCAATGATTTATTACATTCTGTCATTCTTTCTAGAGAAGAATAATCTTCTTCTTCAATATTAAAGTAGCTTTCAGGAAAATCAATCAACCATAGATCATGTCATAAGACTGTCTTCTGATGTTAATAAAGTATTTTGTAATAAGAAGTTTTAATGTGATGCAATTATAGACAGTGAAAAAATATAATAAGGTGGTTAAGAAAGAACTGTAGGGCCAGAAATTTTAATATGATAATTCTAAAAAATTATGGCCTTTTTGTAAATAATACATATTTCAACACATGAATACATATTTTACTCATTTTGATTTATAAAGTAAATTAACAATCACTAGAAATAACCTACTTTTAACTCATTTATACATGATTTGTGAAGATGAAATGGAAATGCTGTGTGTTGGGTATTATCTTACAGATCATGCAATATCTTTATTCATTTATGTGCTACTTCAGATATTTCTACACAAAAATAATATCACTTATAAGAAGAAATGGAATATTTATAATAATAAGTAATATTATATTAGTATTTTTCATATAACTTTACTAATGATTTTTGTACAATATGCTACTATAGATCTTTTTTAATATGAGGACAAATTAGTCTCTCAGTTTATCAAAGAACAACACATTTCATTTCAACTAAAGTATTCCTTTTGAGTTAGATATTCAATATAGCGAATAATTTAAATTATCCATGAATTCTTTCAATCCAACCAGAATTCATTGCCTCCATATTATTAATGCAAAGGAAAGGATGACATTTATTACAGAATTAAAATATTTGGCAACATGATTGAACATTGACTTAGTTTAGACTCATCATATTCAGTTTGGTAAGTGAACAATGCATGTCTTAAAAACATGGAAATTGGAGCATCAAAGTTATGTAGAACTCTGGTAATTATTATTTCAACTTTTGTGTCAAATACCTAATCATGGAAGTATTATTTTCAAAGATAAGTTTGATAATATGTATTTTGATGTAAAACTTTAGTCATTTTGATCCTTTATTAGAACGTACGATGGAAGTACAATTTGTAAAATATTATAAAAAGCAGAAGTCGTAAGAAAAAAACAAAAGAATTGCAAAAATTTTTATTCACATATGACTTGGAATACAAACATATCTATAAAATGAATAAAATATTAACATATGGCAGCTTACAACTGTCTGTAACTCCAGTACTAGGCCTACTCTGGCCTCTGCATGCTTCAGGTATGTAAGTGGTTCACAGAATTTTATGCAAGCAAAAACACCTATACATATAAAATAAATAAATAATTAATTTTAGTCATTTATTGTTTACATTGATAAGATCAGGTAGGAAAAAAAACTTAAACTATATACAACAGAATCTAATGTATTAAGAGTTTTAATCTGTAAGAAAATTGTACCTAATATTGACCAAAATGCAAATACACTTTATAAGCCTTTAAAAATATACTTAGTCTGATACTCTTTTTGGTACTATACAGTTTAAAGATACTTCCATAGTATGTGTTTATTTCTGTATAGTTTACTAAATTGTTTTTTATCTTAGCTCTCCTCTATGTTTGAATAGCACAAATAGCATTCATGTCCTCAGAGAGTCATCCAACAGGAATTTGAGTTTTAAAAAGTCACTTAGATTGTTAGATTACTTACAAGGATGGGCTGATGAGTTATTTCACATCCTTATGGCACTGAATTAGATTGCTAAAGTACAACCTTTACAATCTATCATTTTTTCAGGTCTTTTAAGTACCATTGATATCATTTTCGCAATTTCAATCACTACAGTGAGGATGGGCTTTAGGAATTATTGATGTCTATTATATAGTAATCTGTCAATGCAGCAATGCCTTTTTGGTGTAGCTCCCAGTTTGTATAGATATTAAAGGAAATGAAGTAGGAGGTAAAGCAGTTTAAAATGCTTTATAAAAATCATTCAAGAGTATCAAATAATAATTTTATGATTATAATTTATTACTGAAGAAAGCATAAGTAGCAAATAAAAATTATTAAGTAATGAGGGTTAAATGGATTTGCATAAAACTAAAGTGTTACACATTTGTAAGACTTTTTTAGTTTGTTTATAAAATGTCAGAAATACTCTCTTGTTGGGATCCAAATATTCTTAGTTTCATCTATAATTTTCATTCAGCAGAATGTGCTTAGTCATACGTGCCTTTCAATGAAATGGACAGAGTACTATATTATTTTATTTTTATAGTAGGTGAAAATGTAGCTGTGAATTCACATCGGGATTTAATAAAATAGTTGTCAGAGTCGATAAGGGAAGTATGACAATGATTAGGAAATGTAATCATGTATACATAGCTCCAAGAATATTATTGTCTTCAATTGTACTTGTTTTGGACAATGCAAACCTACTTAAAAACTAAAACACAATTCAAATATGGCACTATTGATTTCTTGAAGTAATCAAATTGCTAAAATCAGCAAATTAAATATATATTATGGTCTCTTATACTTGTCTATATTTTGATTTTATAATCAATAATTTAAACTTTATAAAAATTAGATCATCTCATTATTTTATGTGTAGGAATGTTTTACCTTCATTTGTGTACCATAAGAATGCCTGGTGCCAGTGGAGGCCAGAAAAGACTATCAGATTCTCTGGAACTGGAGTTAAAAAAATTTTAAAGTGCTATGTGTATGCTGGGAATTAATCTTGGTTCCTCTAGAAGAGCAGTGAATGTTCTTATCCACTGAGCCTTGTCTCCAGGCATATAATGGAAAATTTTAAAAGTAGGAAACATTTCATCTGGTTGCTTTGTCTTTTCTTTTCTTTTCTTTTCTTTTTTTCTTTTCTTTCCTTTTCTTTCCTTTTCTTTTCTTTTCTCTTTTCTTTCCTTTTCTTTTCTCTTTTCTTTTCTTTTCTTTTCTTTTCTTTTCTTTTCTTTTCTTTTTCCTTCCCTGCCCCTCCCTTTCCTCTCCTTTCCTTTCCTTCTCTTCCCTTCCCTTCTTTTCCCGTCCCTTTTCTTGTTTTTTCTTCTCTTGTCTTGTATTTTTTCTTGTCTTGTGTTTTTTCTTGTCTTGTATTCCTCCCTCCCTCTCTGTTCTTTTTGTTCTTTATTTTCTTTTATGGGAAGATTCCTATTCTTGAATGGGAAGATGAATTTAGAGGGAACAATAAATCTTGATGTGTTCATTCTTCCATGTGTCCAGTTTGAACAAAGTCTATTCTTACTGCTTTTCACCTTGACTCTCCTCTAACTGATGTCCTGGGGACATATGAGGCCTTGCATTTTGGTTTTGTCAATTTGTAGAAGCTGCTGGCTCTGGTTTGTTGTTTATTTGTTTTGTTTCCCCCATGTTCTGCTTCTTACTCTTTTGAAAATCTGGCATTAAAGGTCCTTATTTTTGTCAAGTCTATCTAATGGCAGGAATTTAAGAGTAAATCATGGAGTTTTGGGCTGATAAAAGATATGGTTATTTTTAGCCAAGCTGTATCTGCTTAAAAGCATTGAAAAGTCTCTTCAGATTTAACCATGTGGGTAAGTGGTCTGCTTCGTTCCGTCAAAAATAATTAGGATTCAGTTCACTTTTCAAATATATTTGGGAATGTCAACAAGTATGTTTTCATAATTTCTAATGAACAAAAAAACAGTTTAAACTTATTTTCTTCCTGGTTCTCTGTTAAAACCTAAATTACTAAAATTTTAATTAGCATGTGAATTCCCACATGCAGAAAATGGAAATGAATTGTGTAGGGAGGATAGGTTATGGGTAGAAGTCTTTGTGACTGGGATGGTGTCCCAGTCCTACCTGTGGATGCCCTACATGTTATAGAAGATGGCCTGTTCAGATCCCCCATCCCTCATTGCTAGAAGTCCTTGCTAGGGTCTTCCAGTGTAAACTGTTTCTTTTCAAACATTTTTAAAAATTTTCAGTGTGTGCAAAATTTTAAAGGTAACAATTAAGTCTAACGACTAAGCCACATTTTAATGGGAAAAACTAAAAAATATTTTAGGTTATTTTTTTCTAATTTTACCATTTTGTAAAACACGTTTTGTTTCAATATACAAATTTTCCTTGTTTTTTTTCTGAGTTTAAATGTTAATTTGCTAGGTAAAACTGGAACTAAATTCTTTATATCTAAAGCAGCAAGGCTTTCTAATTACTATGGTTGCTAGAGGACAGAGATACTTTTTTATGGTGATGGAACCACTGGAAAGGTGCCCATATTCCTATAAACAACTCTTCACCTATGCAGCTGTAAGCCACTCTAAGGGACCTTACCAGATAATGAAGAAAACCAATCCACCAAACAACCATCGAGATAAACAACAACCACAACAAAAACAAAAGCAAACACCACAGCACAGAGGGACTAGTTAGGAGTAGGAAAAGGATGAGTTAGAGGAGTACAACAGAGGGTAACCAAGGTGTGTGAAAATGATCAAAGTTATTTTATAGATATATGCAAATGTAAAACACAAAATATATTGCTTTGTTTATAGTGAAATTTCCAAAAAGAAAGGCCTAAAAATCTCTGATATGCTTATGCATATTAATATTGGGGTACACATAAAGGTCAAAAACTGTTGGGGGACACAAGAGGCATTTTATTTTATTTTAACGTTTTTTTTTTAAATTTTTGAGACAGGATTTTTGCTGCTGTCATTCTGGCTGTCCTGGAACTCACTCTGTAGACCAGGCTGGCCTCTAACTCACAGAGTTCTCACAGCCTGCCCGAGAGCTGGTATTAAAGGCATGCACCACCACTGCCTGGCCAATGAGGGATTTTTAAAAAGTAGGAGAAGGAACACGGGTACTATAAGTGAGGAACAGGGAATAAAGAAACAGGGATGATCGGGTGGAGTGGGATATGGGAGGCCAGGGTAAAGGAAGAAGTGTGGGAGTGATAACTAACAATAAAAACCTTTGAAAGAGACTATAGTAGAAGCTTTCTAAATTTCTCAGAATGCAGAGAGTAAGACTGCAGAGTTCTCAGCCCTAAATAGGTTACTGGTATCACACCTTTTTGTCCCGTGATCCAAAACTTCTTCGTGGAAGATTGGGTGAAAAGATTGTTAGAGCCAGTGGTGGTAGATGACTACAACAAAATTGTGTTTTCTGAACATGACAGAGTACTTGTGTGTATGAACTCGCAGTGCTTGTGACAGCATGCACAAGACCTGAGCAAGATATACCTAAACCAAGAAAAAAATGTCTTCATGGTAGGGTATGGAGAGAGGTCTCACAAAGTCCAACTTAGTGTTCTCTAATGTAACAGAACTGATAGAATGAATACACACACATACACACACACACACACACACACACACACACACACACACACACACACACACGAGGAGGAAAGGGTTTATCTCTGTTTACAACTTTTAAGTCACATTCCGTCACTGAGTAAAATTAGGGCAAGAACTCAAGTAAGGTGGAAGCCTGGAGGGAAGAACTGAACCAGAAACCATGGAGGAGTGATTCTTACTAGCTTGCTCACTTGTGACTTGTTCAGCCTCCTTTCTTATATCACCTAGGATCACTAACCCATGGGTGGCACAATCCAGAGTGATCAGGGCCCTCATATATCAATCATGAGTCTAGAAAATGCACCATAGTTTTGCCTACAGACCAAGCTTGTGAGAACATTTTCTCTATTAAGTTCTCACTTTCAAATGATTCTAGGAGTGTCAGGTGACAAAAAAATTAGCTAGCACAAATGTATTGGCAATAGTTAAGGAACAAAGCTATGAATTTGGGTTTGTGAGATTACTCATTGGGGAAGTATTTGCTGGGTAAGCATAAGAAGTTGAGTTTTGTCTCTAGAATCCATGGTGGAAGGAGAGAGTTGATGTCTGAAAGCTGTTCTCTGACTCCCACTTGTACACCATTTTCATTTCCTTTGATTATATACCCAAAGTGGTATGCTTGGATCAAAGGCAACTGTATTTGTATTCTTTAGATTTATATTGTTTTCTACAATATTTCATCCAATTTACAATAGTTTACAAGTGTCATATTTTCTCCACATTCCAGCCAACTTGTAATCCCTTTTTTAACCATACCTATCTTAACAGATATGAACTAATATCTTTTTTATTTTAAAGAAAGAGCAGTGGGAAAGGAATGAGGCTATGATGCTTCAAAGCCTGGCCACAGTAATGGACTTCATCAAGTAAGTCTACACTTCTCAGATTGACCCAAAGAGTACTGCCAACTGGTGACCAAGTTTCATTTTAGAAAAAACTATATTTTAGTCTGTTCTCATCCCTTCCTCCTCATCCATACCCCTGCCTCCTTGACCCCCTCCCAATCTCTCTCCAAGTCTCTTTTTCTCTTATTTTACATGTGTCCTTTTGCCCTCATCCAGCCCTTCTGCAGTGTATGCTAGGGGGTGCAGTAAAGAAATTAGTGAAATGGCTGCTTCATGGTTGAGGAAGAACAGTTTTATTGTAGATAAGAGAGAGAGAATATCCAGAGGTATCTGGAAGAATTAAGAGCAGAGAGAAAGAGAAGTAGACTGAATATGAGCAGGGCTATCTGAGACAGATGAGGGGTTGTAGGTAGATAGTAGAATAGCTAGAGATAGAGAAGAATAAGAGTTGAATGGGAATGGAGGCAAAGCAAAGATATAATGAGAGCAGGGATCTGAGGTGAGAAGGCCCAGGAGGTTAGCATGTGGGCTTTGAAATATATAAGAAGTAGTTGTGAGTAGAGGCTGAGGAAGACTGGAGTCCAGCATCTGCTTGATATGCAACTATTGATATATGTCAAAGAGAACCATGTGTACCTTCTGCCAGAGATGAGGGCAATGACTCCATTGGGCAATGGGAACCAGTTTCTCAAGTTCCTGAAGAATGCTAGCTTTTACCTAACCTCCAGAAACCCTTCCTTAGTCCAACTTGAGCTAAATTCTGGATATATGGGCTTCCTGAGCCATAACACTAAGCATGTATTTTTTTCCATGTCATGGTTTCCTTTCTAGTTTATGTGCATTTACCCACATTTGACATCACACACACACACACACACACACACACACACACACACACACACACACACACACACACTACAAGGTAGTTTCCACACATGAGAAAAAATATTAAGTTTTTTTCTGTCTGAGTTTAGTTCATCTGGATAGCAGAGATACCTACACCTCCATGTTCATTTTGGTTCTTTTCACAACAGTGAGGAAATGGAAGCAGCCTAGATGTCCTTCAGTGACATCTAGGACATGGGTAGTGAAAATGTGGTACGTATACATAGCAGAATTTTATTCAGGTGTAAAAATATAGCTATGAAATTTGCAGGAAAATGAATGGATCCGTAAAGTATGTTAAGGTGTAGTTTTAGAATCCTGCAGTGGCTTCCCGGCCCCAAGATGTAGCTGTGCTGGCCCTCTGGTGTGAGTCTATGACAGGTCCATCCATCCTTAATTGGAGAACTGTGAGCCTGCGAGGTGGTGGTCGTGACTCATTTTATTGGGGGAATAGGGCTACATACATAGGGAGAGGAATGGTCCCTGATATCCAAGAACATGGAGGCTCACTGGATAAGACTGCACATGTACAACAGCTCCATTTGCATTTTGGGGGTCACAGTCTAGACCTAGGTATTTTCCTGGAGCCAGAGGGAGAGACCTTATATGGTCATATAAGGAGAAGTACTACAGCTCCAGGTAAACAATTTTGTCAGGTCACATATCTTTGAAGGGACAGTGCCTTGCTGTGAGCAGGCAGCATAGCTTGTGACTTGTCAGAGTGTCAGAGGGGAGGGGCTGAATACCTGACACTCTCAGGATGAGAATTCCAGGATTCTAGGCATGCCTTCTACCTCACCTCAGCTCCTGAACAGTCCCATATTAAGAGAGGTGACCTAAAATTTTTGAACTCTTAGTGACTTTTGTCTATTTATGATTTTTAATACAATTTGCTGGTTATTTGTTTGTATACTTTTCTTTTGTTGATTATTTTTCATCTTAAAAGGCCTTGTGATAGTGCAGAATAATTTAATTTATTTTTACTTTGTAAATTATTTTTTTCTTAGGAAATTGCAAAAACCAGGACATTTTTATGAAAGAAACTATAGTATACCATAATCTCACCAACTACACATTGTTGTATCTTCTTTTAGCAGGATGTACATGTATTTATGTGCCTGTTTTTATTGTTAATACAAACTTAAGATGAAGCTACAGCTTAAAATTTCCCACTTTTGATTTATTTTATTATTATTTTGAGACGTGATTTCAATATGTAACCCTGGCTGTCCTGGAACTCACTGTGTAGATTAGGCTAGTCTTGAACTCACAGTACTGCCTCCTGAATGCTGGGATACAAAATGCACAGCATCACACCCAGATAGTCTAAAATTCTATCCTTACCTATTCTTGTGTGCATTCACCTTTCATTGTGTAATCTTGATTCATTCAAATTTACAATATATATTAGCATTCATTCATTCAAGTACTGTGTATATTGTTCAGTGTATTTCTGGGGTGGGAATGGGGGATGACATTCATTGGATTAAGGGAAAAATATAACAGAATGGTTATTACATGGCTTTCAAGACAAATTCAGATGAAGAAGACCTTGTCTATTTTAAATATTCAGAGCTTAAAATTCAAACTCATTTTGGGTGTCCTTAAATTAGTATGCAGATCATACACTAAAATGGAGTGATCCTTCAAACTCCAAACAAGGCATGTGTGACCAATGACAAAGAGGTTTGTACCCCAACAATGGCTCTGCATGACACTGTGTTATCAGACTGCTTTGGGAGCTGTCCCAGCTTGGATGAGTGCTCCAGGGTGCATGTCTTTATGTCTGCTTCATTTTGAAGCACTGTCATAAAAGTGAAGATGATTTTATATGTAACCATTAAGGAAAAAAGAGGCTGTAAGTTTGAAAGAGAGCAAGGAATGGTATGTGGGATGTTTTGATGGGAAGGGGAAATGATGGAATTATATTATAATTTTATAAAATTTTATAAAATGAAAGAAACAACAACAACAAAAACTAAGGTGGGAAGATACTAAACATCAAACTCTGGACTCTACACAAGCATGTTATATTCATGCACACACATATATTCACACATACCCACATGAATACAGATGAATACTTCATACCCATAAAAATAAGTAAAAAATTTTCAGTGGATTTTGATAATGCACAAAAGTAAGTATCTTCTCTAGGCTCTGGCTTGGTGATTTAAACAATTGCAACAGCAATTTAGTCAATTATAAAACATATATATATATATATATATATATATATATATATATATATATATATGTAAAAAACATTTCTTTGTGTATTCATAAAGTTCTTAATGTGTGTTGTAAAACACCTTTATGGAAAGCCATCATTAATTAATTTTATAAGGTTTTGGTAATAATGAGCTTTATAGTTAAAGTTGAATAATTGGGTATAAAGCTGCATGTCACCCTATTTTAATATTTTATCATATTTTTTGTGTGTTTAAGAAATATCTTTCAAACTCCAATCTTGTAATATGTGTGAATATCTTTTTCTACAATATTTTTCTTTCAGAAAACATAACTCTGGAATCTATTCAGAATTTATTTTAGTGAACAAGATGTTACACGTAGTTAGTTCATCCCCCAAGGCCTTAGTACCATCCTTACTTTGGTAAGCTGCATGCTTAGCCAACTCTTTCATACCAATTTTAAATGTGAGTATCATTGGATATTAAGTGCTTATCTAATCTTTAGCTTCTTTCTGAGCTTCCACTTCTGAATACACAATGTGGTGGTTCAAATGCAGCTTCTGTTGCTATACACATCATTGAGTAGAAGCTGTGTGTTCTTCTGAAAGTAATCAATGAGCAAGATGTTCTGTAACTCAGTACTCTCCTCTGGAAAACTGGGGTATTCATGATGTATACTTCTTAGATTTATTGAGGATTAAGTGAAATAAAATAGGGAAATGAACTACAAGAAAGTACTAAGATAAAGAAATCATATAGAATAAATACTGAAAAATGCCAACAAACCCTGTATTTATCAAATGCTATTTCAAAGTGTATAGCTTCACTTTGAACTGTTTAAAAATATATTTTAATAAGTACAGTGTTAATCTTTCATTGAATTTCACTTTTAGTTTCATATTTCCAATTTTTTCACATTTATTCTTCTTATTGACTTTATTTTTACTCTTTGTTTTTTTATTTTGTTTGTTTTGTTTTTGTTTTGATTTTAGAGACTGGGTTTCTCTGTTGCAACTCTAGCTGTCCTGGAGCTCATTCTGTAGAACAGGCTGGCTTCTAACTCACAGAAATCCACTGGCCTCTGCCTCCTAAATGTTGGGATTAGAGTTATGGGCTGCCACCATTTCCCAGCCATTATTATCTTTAAATTTGATGATTTTTTAAAAAAACAGTGTCATTGTCCATTGGCATGGAATATTTAATTCCACATTCTTTCAGATTTCAAATATTAAAAGTGTTTCAGTAATTAAATTCTGAAGAAATTAAATTTCTTTAGAAGATGCCATTATATTGTATGTTATAGTTACAGTCCCTCATTTTTTTATTAAATTGATACATAGAATAATGTCTATTCAAACTGTATTTTCCCACTATTCAAACCAAATAAAAATTAAATTCTGTCTCTTATTTTCTGGAGCAAAATATTCCATCATTTATGCCTTATTTCCCCACATATTAAAGGCAGATTTATCAGATTCTATGCCATACAATTTTTATGAGGACAATTATGCAAATTTTTCTAATTATTATATTTATTTTCCAGATGTTTCACTTGATTTTTCTGCAGCAATTACATTTCTTGCCACAAATACATGTTTTGTCACTTCTCATACTTATACATTTTATTTCTTTTACGTATTTTACACAAATGCTGTAATTTCCAAAACATTTAAACTCTAATTATAGCCATATATGTTTGTGTACATACATTCATATTTTCTTGCAATAAGATTCTAATGAAGCATGAGCATGGCTGATACAGATATATTTTGTTGTATAGAAAAGACATATTTCTATTCCCAATTTACTCAGGTTCTTTTGCCAAAAATTGACAGTTTATTTTGACAAATAATATTGCAGCATTTAAAGAAAATTCATTTTTGTCTGTGTGTGTTATTTCAATTGATCTATTAGAGAAATCCATTATCATAGTAGGCCCCCAATTTTGTATCATACTCATACTTTAGGACACATTGTGCTTTGTCATGTATATAAGTATTTTAATAACTAATAAGTTCCATTAATTCATATTTAATGCTGTTGTATGCACTTAAATGAGACAATTTGGCTTTCAGATTTCATTAGGCAGTTTTGTCAAGTTTGGTGTCAAGAAATTTATCTTGTATAACAAAATAGATTTTTTACTTTTTATGCTCTGAAATAAATTAAATGATATCATGAAATGCATTCTTATTTTCGTTAATCTTGTTATAAGGTTATGTGAATCTAGCATATTTTAGGGAAGAATAATTTTAAAGGTATAATTTCTTTTTTCTATTCCTTTTACCTATTTTAAGACAATTTTGATAGCCTAAAAGGAATCTAAGCTTTTTCTAAAATACATATACCAAATTACTAATACATATAATCCTATTTGCTGCTTGTTTTGCTTTTACAAAACTGTGTAACATTAGTTAGGCATCACTCTCATTTTTAATATAATAGATCAGTAATCCCCACTAGATGTGAATTCTTAGGCCACATTCCAATCTGAGTTTCAGGTCTTAGACAGCCAGTTAAAAACACTGGTAAAGGTACTATTATCTACTTGTCATAGCTTGCTAGGAAGATATGCTTAACTCTTTCTTCACTTCTACAAATGAAAGTGTTCACATTTTCCATCGTATGTATTTGCACATTTGTGAGCTAGAAGAAAGATTCATAACTAGGAATTAGAATCTCACCTTTTTTTTTCCTGAATCTTGTGGGCATTCCAGTTCAGAAGGATAGATAAGAAAATAAAATGTTTCTTGGATTCCTGGCTGGAATTCTATTTGCATTTAGCTGCTTCTAACAAGATTTAATTTCTTTGATTATGTGATTTTTGTAAAGAATCTTGTCTACAAATGCCATATTTTTCCATTTTTGTCATTTCCCTAAAAATCCTTTACACTTTATGTGCATTTACATAATCGATATAACTATGCTTCTATATGTCATTCATGTTCTGAATGAAGACAAAATAATAAAAAATTAAACATTTGTTACCTTAAGTTCTAAATTGCATGCTTCCCCAAAGTTTCACTTTAATATTTTTCCTCATCCTGAAATGAAATTGCAAGCCATTTCTGCCAGTGTTTATTTTTCTTGATATTTGGACACTGCTACCAATTACCCACACTTTTTTTTCAATGCAATAGATAGTGTGAAATCAACTACTTTACTTCTTGTTGTACTTAGTGATAGTTGTGACAAATGGTATTTTAATTATTTTACAATCTATGAAAATATAGATATAGAAGAGTTTTCTAAATTCTAATATGATGAATAATAAAGATAACATACAATCATAATTTTCTCAAATGTAGTTTATAGTATTCATTCATCAATAGTTTTATAATCTAACAAAATGTTTTAGCACACTCTAGTGGCACAATTTGTAATTTAGCCAAAAGTAAAATCTTGTCACTTAGAAAAAACTAAGTATGTTACACATATATTTTATCTTAGAATAACCAGATATCAATACTGAAAAATAAATTTTAAAATGTGCTACAAATACTTATATTTCGTAGCATGATAGTACTTTCTGTTTATTTCTGTGTGATTTAGCTAGCATATGGTAATCTCCTAAAACATTTAGCATTTTTATTGTCTAAAGTAATATGACATGGTTTGAAATAATTGGTTTTAAAGTTATGATATGCAAGTAAACATTAAATGCTGATATTTGTGATTTGAATTGAATTCCTTAATACTGTTGTATTTTTTCCCAAATCACATTATTACATTGTAGTTTTCTACCTAAGTTCCTAGAGTTAACTAAATAGTGAAATTAATACATTTTTGGCTACATGGCCATGTTTCTGGAGGTAGCTATGAGTCATTTGGATCTAAGATATATTAATATAGATTTTGAGAAATGATTTTGTATATACTCATCATACAAAATTGTAAATGTTTGGGTAATAGATATGCTAATTATTCCGAGTTATCACAACCACTTGAACAAATGAAAGAAAATATATTGTGCCTGCCCTATTCTGATTTCTGTTGCTTTAGTAAAACGTTTTGACAAACAGCAACTTAGAAAAGGAAATTATTATTTTGGCTTATACTCCCATGTCACAGTCAATCTTTGGACAAAAGCCAGAGTTAGAACTGAAGCCGGAACTCAAAGACAAAAACCTTGGAGGAACAGTGCTTGCTGGCTTAATCAGGTTCATGCTTAGCTAGCTTTCTTACATAACAAGAAAACACCTACCCAGGGAATGGTGTTGCCACAGTGGGCTGTGCTTTCCTAAACTACATAGCATTCAATTCCCCTACAGATTTTCCCATTGTCCAATCCAATATAGGCAAGCTCTGAATTGTGATTCCTTTCTCTGGTGACTCTAGGCTGTGTGAAGTATATTAAAATGTGTGACAATTAAAAACAAAGTTAAAATATACAAGATAAAAAAATTAAATCCATACAAGTCCACCCTGGTTTCTGACACCATGTGCCAGTTTAGAGGTTTTCTAAGACCACTCATAATTTTAATAATTCAGAAAAACATTGTATACAACTCAGTGAAAATTGTGACACTCAAAGGTATGGTTCACTACAGAAAAGAGGTACCAAAGAGTGAGCAAAGGACAAGATATATTGGCATTTTATCAGAGCATATTTTCTCACTGGCAATAATTCTTTAATGTATAACAATGAAAACAAAGTAGTCTAACCTGGGATGTACTCTCTATTTCTACTATAAATAGAACAAGTAACTTAGTTCAATCTAGAAATAAAACCGATTAAATGTATTTATATTTGTGTGCAATTGCTTCAACTAATATTTATTAAAATTTTAAATGTTTCCCCATAGTTCACTAAAGTTTTAGGTTTGTATATATGAATATATGTATATAGACATGCATGTATATAGTTGTCTGTTTCCATTTGAATAGTATCTATTGCTTCTCAAGAGTATCGTAATCCCTATTCCATATTTGTTTCAAAATAGTGTCCATTTATTTTGGATTTCTTTTTTTATTGACATTGGTATGGCTCCTCTTTCATAAACCACATAATTGTTATCTAATTATTCTCTTTTGTTAATTAACCTTTTTAGTGCACTCAATGTTTCCTAGAAATGTTTGAATATAGCCCAGTGGAGGCTTCATTTGAAAAATTTTGTGTAACAATGAGAGAATTCATATACTGCTCACAGGAACACAAGAGAGTATGTTTGTCATTTGTAAATTTTCGCACACATCTACAAAAGAGCCAGGACATTTTATTTTTAAGTTTTATAGAAGGGAAATTACAGAATATATTTTAATTTGAATTCAATAAATTCTACTAAAAGTCACATAATGTTATTATGAACAGATCTATAATCTTAATTTTTTTCATTTTTATGCCAAATACATTATAAAAGCAGGCATTATTACTCAATGTATGCAAGCATGAAAACATCACATTGTACCCTTAAAAAGATACAATTATCTTGTGTTTAAATAAGAAATTAAGAAATATATGTATCATTTATTTACTAAAACATATATGATAAGATACTTACAGTGCAACACTATGAAAACTATTATATGCCTTATACCCTGTTCCTTTGCTGAAGGTCAAAGTTCATGTGTATTACTGAAGTATACAGCAATCACACTTGGCACATCCTTTCTGTTCTCATCCTAAATCTATACTCAGTATCTCACCATTTCTTTAAAAAATGTTTCAAATGCACGCATAATTAAAAATGTTATTACTTCCAATTTCGTGTTCAGTAGAGAAGTTAACATGCAGAATAAATTGGGAACATTTTTAGTAGCTGCTATTCCATATATATATGTGTGCACGCACACATGCATGTGTCTTAAATGAGATGCTGCATTTCACTGTCGAATTCTCTTACTGACTCTGCTTTAGAACATTTCAGCAATGGCCTGAGATAGCACAAATAACTCAAAAATTAGTTTGTATTTCATTGATTTCACTCACATTCAGAAAATCACACACACACACACCTGTATTTGTATAAACAGTATATTTTATATACAATAATATTATTACTGTTAGTACAATAGAGTCCTTTAGTTCTAAGTCAGTTTATCAATTATTTGTTTTCCTATTTCCGAAGTATGTCTTTTCATAGGAAGATATGAGTATAATTCTAATAAATAAAACTTTCATAACATATTTTTTGTTTTACTAATTATATATTTGTAACCATTTGTCAATGGCATTTACTTATTTACACTGTGTGATATATCATTTAAAATATTATCTTAAAATAACTAGTTTCTAGACAGATGTAAACCACATTTTATAGTATGAAATTGAGTGCTTATTTCAGGTGAATAGAATATATGCAAATGCCTATTTTCTTGTAGTGTTAATACATTACTCAGAAAGCTGTGATTTGAAACAAGTTTTTGTTTGAATTTTTCTTTTAGAATTATCATTAAATTGAGAATATAGGGTTTTGTTGTTGTTTTGTTATTGCTGTTTCTTGCTTACTTCAGCTCTCATTTAGTTTCATAGTAGCATCTTGGGTAGCTTCAAGTTGGAAGGATTTGTAATCTCAAAAAAGACATATGATACTAATATTTACAGAATCTAAGGTACTTTGATTCTGTATGTATGACAATAATCTTTCTCCTATAATTTCTCAATTTGATCCATTTGTCCTAGTGAAAATGGCAGCTCCTTTCTGTTCCCTTCAGCAAAGCTTAAAGTGTGTAACTTCTCCTTGTGATAAACTTTTCACTGATTATACATTATTTCAAGCTCAGTTCTTTGTTTACAGTAAATTGCTTGCTAAATCTAAATGTCAATAGTGAGCTCCTGTGACTTAGAACTAAAATCTCATTAATTTCCTGAAACTATATTCCTGTGATCTTTTAAAAGGAGGGCAAGATAACAATCTGTGATGATTAGGTAGAAGCCTTTGAATACAGGAAAACCTAACAAGATTAAAAAATAGATAACTGAACATCATTTAGAAAATGGCTATGACAGCCTCAGATATTACTATTATGCTGAGAGGTGAAAGAAATAATTACAAAAATTACGCTGTAGCTATTTAGAGTGCTTCAGATTGAAAAACAAAAACTAAATAAACATTTAGTCTATTAAATTTTCTGCAGATTTTTCAACATGAATGCATTCACTTGGACACTTCTCCTTCTAATAATCTTTACTAGCTACATAAGGTCAGTAAAGCTGAAATGAACGCTGATTCAATCACATTTAAAAATTCCAAGCAGACCGTGATAACTGATTTTAAACCTTTTTTTTTTTTTTTTGGTATTTTTGAGACTGGGTTTCTCTGTTGTAATTCTGACTATCCTGGAACTCATTCCATAGAGGAGACTGGCCTCTAACTCACAGAGATCTGCCTGCTTCTGCCTCCCAAGTGCTGAGATTAAAATCAGGCACCATCACCACCCAACCTAAAACTCTTTTTTTTTTCTACTTTATTATTTTATATTTCTTATAACAGTCAGTACTGAAGATGAAATACTCAGGTAAGGTGATTGAAAAATAAGTAAGCTTAGAGTTTTATTTTCTAAAACTGATCTTCTTGATGCTCTTATAGTTTTTGCTTTCCAAAAAAGGTGACATAAAGTTCAATTTAGAAAAATTAAAAAAAATCCAAAACATTACCTACTAAACATCCCTCTCTACAACTAGCACTGGACAATGTAGACATTGATTCAGGGCAAAATGCTGTTTAATTTTTTGTCTAATTCAATTTGTCCTAGTCCTGGAGCACAGGAGCCTTTTCAGCCTCCTTATAATTTAAAATTTCAAGGTTTCAGCCTCAACTTTCATATAATCTAGGAGGTTTAAGCCTCTGAGATTCACTGGTGTCTGGGCCACCCTGACTAGCTCCTTCTAAACTCAGAGCAGTACTGAACTCAACAGACTCTTCTGGTTCAACTCAACTCACTCACTCTTCTAGCTCCAAACTGAATCACTCACTCTTCTAGCTCCAAAGTGACCCTCTGAGTCAGCTGACTGTTTCTGACTGCCTCAGACTCCTCTCTTTACCCCTGTATCTTTACCCCTGTCCCTGAGCTCTAACTGCTCCAAACTGCCTCATTCAGCCTCTCTGCTTCTCTCCTTATTCTCAGTTAGACCACTTCATTGTCTTTGTATCTTGTTCTCTCTGCCTGTTATCTTCTGTGTGCTCTTCTAGAAGAAAGCCAGCTTTTTCTATCATGAAAGTTGGGTGTGTCCTCACTCTGACTCACTCTAACAATTCTTCCTCTGATTTGTCACTCTGCCGTTTTACTCTGACTCATTTCAGATGTCACTTCCTGCTGGACAGTGACTCCTTCTGAGCTCTGCTTCCTGCTCTTAAATGCTGGGATTAAACACATGTACTACCATAGCCTTTTGCATACTTGGGGTGCAAATGAGATTAAAGGTGTGTACCAATATTCTTCCTACTCTAGAGCAGCCATGTTGCCTAGTTAAAGGTTGAAATATTCCAATACAAGACAACAAATCAGAAGTCATTTGACCATACTGATGGGAAGAAAATTAAGGTCATAAATAAATTTTAAAAGGATTGTTTTTAGTTTTTGTTGGGCTCATAGAAAACGAAAACAATGAATCAAAAAAAATCAACAATGTCAGAAAATAAATTCATTCTTAATTTCGATTTTCTTTTTATATAAATGATAATCTAATCACTCTCCAGTAAAATAATTCCATTCATCTAAAAGACTTAACTTTGTTACTTCAGCTCAATATGTCAAAAACTTGAAGTTCTTTTGCTCTTTTCAACATAGTTGACTTGCTTTTTGTTATCTTAAAAAAATCATTCATTCATTTACTCTATTGTATGGCTATTTATGTGACTCAGTAAGTGATGCTACTTCTGTGTGGGAGCCTATAGAGGCCATAAGAGAGTGTTAGATACTTTAAAACTGAAGTTCAGGTAGCTGTGAACGTCCTGACATGGGTATTAGGAACTGAACTCAGATCCACTGGAACATGAACATTCACCATTGAGCAATCTCTCCAGCCCTCTTGCTGCCAGTTTTTTATTCACTGCCTTTCTTTAGTCTATGAAATAAATTATCAGAGAATCCGCCTTCCCTTCAATTCTTATATATCTATTCTCAATTTAGAGTAAATAGTTTAATTAGAAAGACTTGTTTTGGCTGAATGATTATTCCCAAAATTCCAACATTCAGAAAACTGGAATAGGAGACAAGCCATGAGTTTGAAGTCAGTTTCGAGGTGATTTCCTGAAGAGCTTGGTTTGCAGGTTGTAAACACATAATAAGAAAATGGGGAAAGGAGCATTATTTACTCAAGACTATCTTTGCATTCTTCTAATGATTTAAAACCAAGATGAAATTTCCACTTTCCTTTGTTAAATGCTAATATTTCCAGCAGGTTCATAGAACATCAAGTGTAGAGGAATAGTCCTATGTGGAAGCTTAGGTCTACATTCTAGAGGCTACATTTAGAGGCTTGTGTGGTCTGGATAGAATGCAGACACACCTTTAATCTCTATAAAGAAAAATGGAAGCAGACACAGGAGTCAGAATTCAAAAGAAGTCAGTGTCACACATACAGAACACACACACATCTAAGCTGAATCCGAATGAATGGCAAAGTGACTAATCAGAGGAAGAGTTAGAAGAGTAAGAATAAGACCAACTCTCAAGAGAAAAAATGGGTTCTCAGCTGAGTAAAAGAAAATTACATAGGAGTTATAGTCAGCTAGTTGAGAGTAGAGGAGCAGGTAACAGAGTTAGTTGAAGCAGTCAGTTGAGAAGGAGTTGAAAGAGTCAGTTGAGAATCAAGTTATAGTCAGTCAGTTCATAAGCAGGCCAAAGAGTGAGTTGTAGAGTCAATAGAAGCAGTCAGTAAGAGAGTCATCTGAGAAGCAGGCTGAAGTGGCAGTTGAGCAGCAGTTAACAGAGTTGGTTGAAGAGTCAGTTACAGAAGAATTACAGAAGATAAAGTTGGAGTGAGTTACAGCACAGCAAGTTACAGAAGCAGTATGGAGCAGTGAGAGCTCAAGGAGAAACACAGAAATACAGTGGAGTTCAACAGAAGAAGCCCAGGACAGAGAGTGAGTTTAATCAGAAGAATAAGAGTTCAGCTATTCAGAGGAGCTTAGTCAGCAGTAGGTCTTAGAAGGTTAAGGCTGTGTTCTCTATTGTAGGAAGGCTGAAACCTTCTAGTTCAAGGCTTAAGTGTAGATTGTAAGGAGGACTAAACGCTCTAGGTTTCCAGGGATCCAGGCTAGAACCAATGATTTAATTAGACAAAAAATAAAATAAACTCTCCTCTGCCCTGAACCAATATCTACATCTGGTAAATTTCCATTTCCATCTCCATCTCCATCTTCAACTACAATCAGGTAACTGTACTGTAATACTTTGTGATCTAATAAAGGTGATATGGTATAAAGTTTTTTAAACAATAACAAAAACATGATTCTTTTTTCTTGAGAAAGATCTTGCTTTGGACTCCTGGCTGGCCTAGAAGCTGCAATGTAGACCAGGTTTGTCTTGAAATCACAGAGATCTGCCTGCCTCTGCCTCCTGAGTGCTGGTATTAAAGGTGTGCATCACTGTGAAGGGCTCAACACTTTATTAAGGGAAGGGAAACAGAAACATCCTATATAATCATAAATTTAGTTTTGGTGCATAAAATGCAAACAGTTCATATTTCCTATCTCATGTGTCCCTTCTATGACAAGTATGTATAGACATAGGATGGTAAATAGGGGACTATTCCTAAAAGGTTACTAGAGAGCAGTTTTGTCTTACTGTACATGCACCAAAAACTTATCTAGGCCTGATTTTCTTTTTCTAATTTTTATTCCTTGAAACTCTCCTAATTCACATGAAAAGAAAGTGCATAATTTAATTGTTACCATGGGTGGGGAAACTTACAGCATTGTTCAGAGATGGGAACACGTGCAACCAAATGCAAATTAGGGAGTAGATGGGTTCTGAGATTTGCCAGAGGCCTTGTTTGGAGAGTGGTGTATGTACAAAGAACATTCAAGTAAAGGACTAGACTGTCAAATACCAATTATAAGAGAGTTTTGTTTGTGTGTATAACACAAGCCAAATGGATGTCCATAGGAAACTAAACTTATACTTATTTGCTTCAGTACAATTTAATATTCATTAATTGCCCTTTACATACTTGTGAGATTGTGTTACATCTGTACATATTTTCAACCCCCAAATACCACAAAAGCTTAATGAAAAATGAAATTTTCTTGTTTACTGATTGGCCTTATCAGATGCCTTAGTTTGCTTTCTGTTATACTGATCAAACCCAATTGGGAGAAAAGAATTTACTTGTCTTATATTTTCCTGTCACATTCCATCACTGAGGAAAGTCAGGGCATGGATACAAGCAGGCATCTGGAGTCAGAAACTAAAGCACAGTCTTTGGATGAGTGGTTCTGACTGACTTGTTTTCCATGGCTTGCCAACTCTACTTTCATATTGCACCCAGGACTACCAGCCCAGGGATGACACCACCTACGGTGGGCTTTGCCTTCTAACATTGATCATTAATCAAGAAAATGAACCAAAGTGTTGCCTACAGGCCAATCTTAAGAAAAAGTTATTTCTTGAAATTGAGTAGCATAGATGGAATTTGGGTTTTCATTGTGAAGCAGATTGATGTTGTAAGGCATAGTTCTTAGCAAGATTTATGTAAATATAGATGTCAATATGTATAATTTTATTTTTCATTAGAAAAAATCATCTATATCATATCATGATTTGTAGTAAATCATTTCAGATAATTTCTTCTAGAAATCTGAAGCATACCCTGTACAAGATAGTGTGTATTTCAAAAATCCAGTGCTCCAGCAGAGGGACACCTTGAGTTAGAAATTAAAATAGTGCTGGAAGGAAGAGTGAAATGAGAGCTATTTTCTTCTCAGACAGCAGTCAGTATTATAAGTGCAATTGACAACAATGCATTTAATTAAGAATTTTATTCTATTTACTGTGATATTTGATCTTTAATGACTAACTGTTTAAAAGGAAATAGAAATAACTCTTGAGATCACACATTTAAAAATGCAAATGGCAGTTGGATATAAATTTTGAGGTTTTAAAATTATTTTCATTGCATATAAAATATATTTGCTAACTTTCTTGTTTTGTCTCTAATTATTTTCTCTGATTTATGTTTTCTCTCCTTCCTTGGATAAGTAGTCTCAAAAAGCACCACTTACTAGTAAATCATATATTTAAATATTAGTAGCTTTTTCTTAGATTAAGTAAAACTCTACCATGTAAAAACAGAAGTTTGTCATTAAATTTTTTACAATTAGGAACAACAGTTTTACATTATTTTGTTAATATCTCTTTTACGAGTGTGTGAAAACAGTAGATTCTCTCTGTGTGCTTATATACATGGAGTGTTGGTAATCTAGATCATACTGTTACAGAATTTGTTTCCCAAAAGCAAAATGTTTTATAAGATACTTAATTTACAGGAAAAATATAAAAACAAATTATTTCTTCTTGTAGTTTTGGAAACATGCATAAAAATAAACGTTTTCATCTTTGATCATATGGATATACCCCTCACTATTCTCCTCTTTTTTCCTTCTTTTCTCTCTTTTCTCCCTCCCTCCGTGGCTTTTCCCATCTCTCCCATACTCCCTTCCTCTCCTCCTTTTGTCATAAAAATTATTTGTTTTTATTTTATGTGTTTGAGTGTTTTGACTGTGTAGAAGAATAGGCCTGTGTGAAAGCTTAGGAAGGGTCTATATTCCAGAGATCAATAAGAAGCAGTCATGTTCAGAAGCATGTGTGTTCTGGATGGAATACAGAAAGGATGTTAAGAATATTGGTATACAACTTTAATCCCAGTATTCAGAAGACAGTGATAGTTCATACCTCTAATCCCTAAGATAGAAACAGACTATGGAAGCAAACCCAGAAAGCACAACTCAGGAATCAGTGTCACACAGGAAGTAACCTCTGAAATGAGTTAGAGTGAAGGACAGGCAAAGTGATTAATTAGAAGAAGAGTTAGCAGAGTGAGTCAGAGTGAATACATACCTAAGTCTCATGATAGAAATGCTGCCTCTCACCTCAGAGCAGAGTCAGTTACAGCAGTGAATTACAGCAGGCAGCATGAGGCAAGCAGTCTAAAGCAGGCAGATTGAGGACAAGACACACAGAGACAATGAGGCATTGAAGAGGTCTGACTGAGGAGCAGAGAGGCTGACTGAAGCAGTACAGAGCAATGAGAGCTCAGGGAGAGATCCTGAGACACACAGAAGTAGAGTTCAGCAGAAGAATGGGAAAAGTGAGTCAGTTTGAAACTGAGCAGAGCAGTTTGGTCTGAGAGTCAGAGAGTCAGCCAGAGTCTGCTAGAATCTGAAGAGTTCAGTCATAAACAGTCAGTTCAGAAGGTCAGTTTGAACCAGCAGCTTAGAGGAGAGATTGAACCAGAACCACAAGTGAGTTGAGTTGAAAGAGAAGAGTCAGAGTTCAGAAGGAGATAGTCAGGGTGGCTCAGTCAGCATAAGTCACGGAGGTTAATGAGATTGTGTAAAGATTTAAAAGTTCTAGATTGTATGAAGACTGAAGCCTTCCAAGTTTAGGCTGAAGATGAGATTATATGACATCTGAAAGGCTCCAGGGCTCCAGGAGTAGAACCAGTGGTTGAATTCAGCAAAGAATAAAATGGAAGATGGAGATGGAAGAGAGCACCAAATTTCCTATAACTGGAGTTGCAGGTGGTTGTGAGCTGCCATGTGAGTGGTTGGAAATTTGCTGAGCTTCTCTGGAAGAGCAACTTGTTCTCATAATTGCTGAGCTATCTCCCTATCCTTCTTTTGTTATTTTTGAGATACTACTATGTAATCCAGACTATTATTTATCATGTAGTTAACTTACCTCAGCTTTCAGAGTTCTGGTATCTGGGATTATATGTGTGTGCACCAGTGTTGACATTATTTTGTAATTAAGCAAATATTAATTAGGTGGCTAAAATGATACCTCAGGAAGGTATATTAGAGTTTTTGGCTGTCACAGGTGTTGAAATAAGGCAAAGCAAAATGTCCTTTTTCTTTGTGGAACTTGTAATGTGCTTCTCATGATTCTTCAGCTATGAAGAATATTTTTGTTTGTCCATTTTGTTTTTGCTTTTACTTTTGTTTTGGTGAAACAACCAAATTTGATGTTAGTTTATTAGTTATTCTTTTACAGATTATTATTATATATACTCTATTTATTCAATAAAGTTACCAATTCAACTGAGTGGTACTACCCTTTAGAAAGTCAACATTCTTATGTGTGTTCTTATGTGTGCCAGAAACACTGTGTAGTGAGGTGTTAGAGATCGCCATAGAACTTCATACCTCAAAATAAACAAGGAAAACATGACAGAGACCACCACTATCAGACTCCACAGTAGCAAGGAGTATTTGGGGGACAAATCTCTTGAGGCATAGCCTCTCTGAGATGAGTTCACTGGAGCTGTGCAGACCTTGTTAATATTGTGCAGTTTTAATCGTCATTTTCTTGATGGCTAAAGATGCTGAAAATGTTTGTCATCTGTTTGCATTTCTACTTTTGAGAACTTTCTGTTCATTTCAATAGCTCACTTCTAATAGATTTGTTTATCTTGTGTTTTGTTTTCTGAATTATTTTGATGCTCTAGCCATTAATCTTCTCAGACATACAGTGGGAAAATGTGTTTTCCCCCATTCTATAAGTTTCATCTTCAGTATAATGACAGTCTTTTTGCAGTACAGCAGCCTTTAATTTCATAAAGTCCCACTTGTTGATTGCTAGTCCTATTTCTTGGATGACAAATGTCCTATTGAGAAAGATCTGATATGACTGAGACTATATCCTAAGTGTACTCTGTAGAGTATAATAAAGGAAGCACCAGTTTCTGGAGTTCTCACATTCTATATGAATGTCAATAAATCAGTAATAATGAGTTATAAGTCAGAGAATATAAGTAAAATGATTCAAAGCCCACATGCTTTGGTTCAAAAATCAGGGCTGTATGCAATACTTATGATTTTATCAGATTTTCCTGAATCTCTCAATATAATTATGGAATCTCAATATGAAGAAAGGGTTGCTTTACATATAGAATTTGCAGAATTTATTCCTGATTATTCAGAATTAACATCATTGTTCATGAAACTGCAACAGACAATTTGAAACGGAAATTATTCATTATATATCACCCATATTTAATCTCATACAGGATTGCCTGGTCCATACCATACAATAAGGGATGAAGAGACTGACCAATTATTAATAGGAAATATGCTAGAAGCCTAAGAATTTCATTTAAAAAATAGCATGGTAACAACAAAGGTTTAAAGAGAAAATTTTCCGTTACTTGGCAACAAGCCAAAGAAATTGTTTAAAAAAAAGTCCTACTTGCTCTTTTCATAACTAAGCTCCATTAAATTAAATTTGGCAGATGGATGTGTTTCATGTTACAGAATTAAGAAAACTATATAGCTTGTACATCATACCACTGATACATATTCAGGATTTCATAGGGCTTTTGCCTTGAGTTCTGAAAAGGCTGATTCTATAATTGCACATTTGTTGGAGGTGATGGTTATCATGGGGATTCCTTTACAAATTAAAACTGATAATGTCCCCGCATATGTTTCCACTAAAATGAAATGTTTTTTGCTTGTTATAACATAAAATATATTACAGGCATACCATAAAATCCAAAAGATCAAGTAGTTATAGAAAGATCTACTTATATCTTAAAGGATATGCTTAGTAAACAGAAAGAGGGAATGAGAATAGGGACTCCTAGAGATAGATTGCATAATGCTTTGTTAACTTTAAATTTTTTGAATACCAATGAAGCAGAAACAACCTCTACTGAAATATACTGGACTGTGAAAAAAAATCCTGCTGAATTAAATCAGCCTGTATACTGTAACAATGAGTTAACATCAGAATGGAAGTCAGAGAATGTGTTATGTTGGGGAAGAGAATTTGCTTTCATTTCCTACAGGAGAAGAAAAACTATGGGTTCCATCAAAACTGATAAAGATTCAATATGAGTAAGAAGCTTCCTAGCAAAAAGACAGCTAACAAAACTGTCTGAAGAAGGAAAGGTGATAATTTGTCAGACTGAAAAACCTTGATGCTGAGATGGACATTTGATGAAGAGAACTTGACAGATGATCAAGACTGATGGACAATCATTGCATCAAGGCTGAAGTGGATCTTCAAAAGGACATTCAGATTGTCAAATTAATAGGATTGATAATTATTCCTATTGTAATAGTTAAACTGTGTTAAAGCTATTTTCACAGCACAAATTTTATCTTAAAAAAGGGAAAAATGTAGAGGAATAGGAGAGTGTGAAAGCTAGGAAGAGTATATTCCAGCAGTCTACATTCAGAGGCCTGTGTGGGCCAGATGGAAAGTAGACACACCTTTAATCTAAGTATTGGATAGTAGTGGTGCAAACACCATTAATCCCAATATTCAGAAGGTAGTGGTGGCTCATGCATTTAATTTATAAGAAAAACAGATTGTGGAAGCAAAAACAGGAAGCAGAGCTAAAAGGAGTCAGTGACACATAGGAAGTGACACTGAGATGAGTCAGAGTGAAAGACAGGCAAAGTGACAAATTAGAGGAAGAGTTAAAGTGAGTCAGAATAAAGACATGCCCAATTTACAAGAGAAAGGCAGACTTTCAGGACAGAGCAGGGTCAGTTACAGGAGTGAGTTACAACAAGCAGTGTGAGGCGAGCAGTGTGAAGCATGCAAGCTGGGAGAGAGACCCAGAGATACAGCAGAGCTATGCAGAAGAAATCAGTATCAGATGGGAAGAATGAGTCAGTTTGAAGCCTAGCAGAGAGAGCAGTTCAGTTTGAGGCAGCCAGAGAATCAGCCAGAATCTGCCAAAGTCAGAAGAGTTCCATCAGATAAAATAAGCCAGCTCAGAAGGTCTACATCTGATGAGGAATAGCTATAGTACTTCCTACTCTTTCTTCTAGAAGTTTCAGTTTCAGGTCCAACATTGAGATCTTTGATACATTTGTAATTGTGTGTTGGGTGAAAGAAGAATCAAGGTTTGGTTCTTCTACCCATAACAATCCAGTTTTCCAAACATTGGAAAGCATTCATTCCAGATGCTATGTAATATTCTTTATATTCCATTCATCTAGTGCCTATTTTTGTTATGAATATCATGCTGCTTTTACTACTATGCCTCTATAGTATAACTTGCCAATCAGGAATGGGAATAACTTCAGCAGCGATTTTGTTCAGGATTGTTTTGATAGCTGAGGTATTTTGGACTTCCATTAGATTTTTAGGATATTTTTTCTTTGAAGAATTGCATTGGAATTTTGATGAGAATTTCATTGAATCTATAGATTGCTTTTGGTGGGATAGTCTTTTTCTTATAAATCTTACCACATTATGTGTGTAGGATGTCTCATCTTCTGTTACGTTTTTTAATTTATTCTCTTTGTGCTTTGCCATTTTTATTATATAAATCTTTCCTTTCCTTAGTTTGGTTTACTCCAAGGCATTTTATATTTTTGAGGCTATTGTGAATGGAACTCTTTCTCCAGTTTCTTTCTCAGTTTGTTTTTTTCTTTGTTTATAGGAAAGCTAATGGTTTGGGGTCACTTATTTTTAAAATTTCAACTGTGCTTAAATAATTTATCAGCAATAGGAGTTTCCTGTTGGGACCCTTCAGGGTTCTCTCATGCATCCAGTCATGCCATCTGCAATTTGAGATACATTTTTAAACAGCAGTTTTAATATATTGACAAGATGAAGTTACAAAGCTACTTGGATTTAGAACATGAAGAAATGCTACTGTTAATCAGTTTCTCTCATGTGATGTTCTGAAACAAAAACATCCATTTATAGTAAGAAAAATTTTTCATATCTCTAGTACGGTAATGTACAATGCATTAACAAGGAATAGTAAAATAATTCTATATTTTTCATATAATTATGTAATTTATCAAATATTTCTCTAGTTTAAATAGTTTATAAAAACAGATCTTTTAAAAAATAATGAGAGACCAATGATGAAACTGCAACTTCTTTAAAAAAGTGCAGAAAGCACAGAGCTCAGGAAACAATGTCTGGCTTCCAAATTGTTTAATGTCACTTCTGCGGGCAGTACAATGGAAATGTTTTTCAGAAGTTCCCGTGCAAGCAGAAACACATTTTTTAAGGTAAAATGCAAACATTTGTCAGCAAGTTACTGTGTAGAAGACAGGAAGTAAATTAGCTACTTGTTTAAAAGTCTGTTGGTGGAAGTAAATGAATGCTTATTAGTGGAAAAAATTAAAGTAAAATTTATATAACTCAAAATATTTATCTGTGACAATAGAACAATATCATAAAATATATTATTGCAGACTGATTGGTTTTAAGCTAAGAAGCAAAAAGTTTTATATCATTGATTGTTAATCTCTATTATGTATAATTTTATTTCCCAAAGTTCTGAGACATATTACAATGTAAATTAATATTATTTAAGTGGTTATATTATAGAAATTACATGAATTAAAATTTTTGAATAACTTCATGCAACTTTATTTGAATACATAATAAAATATTATTTATGATGATATTTAAAATTCATAACTGTGTAGTGTGAGTAGCAATATGATTTGTGTCTTGGTATAAAAAGTTGACTGTTACATTTGCAATGAAAGTGTAAATATATGTGTGTGTGTGTGTGTGTGTATGTGTGTATTTCTAAATATAATCTGTTCAGTCTATATAATGTTACTAGTATGTATGTTTTCATGGGATGACCATTTGTTACTAGATTCTCAAGTGGTGTGCTCTTCCCTGGGGAAAGCTATTTCTCCTGCTCTCAGCATTCCTAAATTGCCTGTATATCTTTGTATAGTCTTGAGGCCTCAGGGGTTTTTCCCCATCCAGTTAGGCATGTCTATGGTGTCATCCTTGTTCAGCTCTTGATAGGTGTTTTATTTTTAATTATCACTACCATTTGACAACTTCTTTTGATTTTTTTTAGATATTAAGGATAATTTATTATTAATAATAAATATATACACATATGTACATAGAATTACTCAGTTATCAATGTTTACATGGCTCAAAATTCTAAATATTTTAATTATGTAAAGAGGATTATACCATTTCATATGACTATTATTTTTAAAATACTATGAAAAATGAATTAAAACCCAGACATACGCACTTGGTTACTGTAATTATACAGTTAAGGATATGCACACTGTAACATTTCTAAAAGGATCGTTTGTCTATTCAGCCTGACAACAAGAAAATGGTTGCAGTGAGTGTAATATTATGGCAGTATATCATTAAAATATACTATGCAAATGTGATTACAGATATGTCAATAATTTATGAAAGGAAAGTATGGTATAGTGTGGTATATAATCATTTTATTATCATTGTGTAATTATTCAAGCATATAGAAGCCCTAAACTTTTTAGTAAATAAGAAAATGATAGTCACTTCTATTTTCTATCCAGTTGAATAAGTAAGAAATATATGAATATACTGATATAAATTTTAAACTTAGTTTACTAAAATACAGTGTGCACTTTTACAAGTCATACTTCTTATTTGATATCATTTGACAATCTGATAAAACATTCTGACTTAGTTGAGGTTTGACATAAAGTTTGTTTATTTTCAAACACAGAATATAAGAACTATAAATATGGGTCATGTTACAAAATCTTTAGCTGTAAGATGAAAGCCTTTAAAGAAAAAATTATTTTTTTCTAAATCTGAAAGTACTTTGCATTTTCAGTCTGTAATGAAAGTGTTAATCATTCATTGATTGAGTAAATTCAGCCAAATTTATAAAATAAATTTCTTTGGAATTAAATGAAAAGCAAAGATCAAAGTTGACTAACAAAGATTATGATACTAAGAGGCTATATCATAAAATGGGAGAAATAACTAAACTCTCTAAATTTTAGAATACTCAAAATAAGTTTCCTGCTTAAATGAATTAGTTCTGTTTTATAGTTATTTATATTATTTTCAATTAATTGTATTGTGTTGCGGGGGAGGGGTTTATGTGCAGGTTTCCACTTAATCCAAAGGTGACTGATTTCCGTGGTGTAAAGGAATGGGTCTGTGTGAGAGCTAGGAAAGATCTATATTCCAGAGGTCTATATGAAGTAATCACATTCAGAGGCCTGTGTGGTCTGGATGGAATGTAGAAAGAATGTTAAGAATGTTGGTACATCTTTAATCCCAGCACTTGGGAGGTAGAGGCAGGCAGATATCTGTGAGTTCCTGTCCAGTCTGGTCTACAGAGCTAGTTCCAAGATAGCCAGAGTTACAACAGAGAAACCCTGCCCCCTACAAAATGTTGGTGCACACCTTTAATCCCAATAAAGCAGTAGTAGCAAACACCATTATTCAGATTCAGAAGGCAGTAGTGGTCCACACCTTTAATCCCTAAAACAGGAACAACCTATGGAAGCAGACACAGGAAGGGGAGCTTAGAAGGAGTCCATGTCAAATTGGAAGTGATATCTGAGATGAGTCAGTGAAGAACAGGCAAATTGACTAATCAAAGGAAGAGTTAGCAGAGTGAGTCAGAGTAAAGACACATCCAGCCCTCACAATGTAAAAGTAGGCTCTCAGCTCAGAGCAGCAGTGAGTTACAAAGTCAGTGACTTATAGAAGAGTCAGTTACAGGAGGCAGAATGGGACAGAGAGAACATACAGGAACACAGAAGTAGTTTTAAGAGTTTTAGTCAGAGGGACTAGTCCTGGTGGCAGTCAGCAGTGGAGGCTTAACTGTTCTAGATTGTATGGGAATTTAGGCTGAAGTCTTCCAGTTCTAGGCTTTAACATTTTAGATTGTAAGGAGGATGAAATGCTCCAGGGCTCCAGAACTGGTGATTGAATTTAAAAAGAATAAACTGCCATTTGTCTAGAATCTAATGCTCTACCCTATACCATGGAGCTGGAATTCCATGCAATTTTGAGCCAACAAACATGGATGCTGAAAACTAAACTTGAGTCCTCTGCAAAAGCAGTACTAGCTCTTAACTATAGAGTCATCTCTCCAGCTCCTTAAAAAAGATTTAGTGAAAAATATATTTCTTATCATGAAAGGCTTTAAAGTATTCAGAGTATATCTGTTTATTAAATGCAAATAAACACTAAAGATTAAAAGAACCAATATAAGCTTAAATTACTAAATAAATCCCTTTCAAATTAAGAGAATATAAGAATTTAAAATCAGTTGACTCAACTGATGGACAATATAATTTTTAGTTTTTAACAGTAGAAGAATAAGTTGTTCCTAATTTTCTCTCATGGTAAAATAATGTTTTATTGTTTTAAAAAATTAAACATTTAGATATTGACTTCTGTGAGGTATAAGGAAAATTAATCAATTACAAGGCATCTTGATATAGAAGCAAGATAACAGTATGCTGGACAAATATCTAAAATTAGCCCTAAAGTTTCAAAATAGCTATTCTTTCTTAAAGTTCAGTAATGTACTATATGCCTGTGACTCCTTCTATTTCCCATTCTTTTAATTTACATGAAATCTAAAAGCAATCAATAAGTCAAACCAGAAGAATGTACTGTATGCCAGAACAGGAGTGGGACATACAATTTCCTAATTCTCATTTGCCTCATGTCTAAATTTCTGTTTTTTCCAGATTTATAGCTGAGCACATGTGCACTGATGCAGTACTAAATAATGTAGGTAAATAAAAGAAATACCACGTAGTAAATAAATATCATTTTTTAGCAGAAAGTTTATTTACCTTGCATTTGACAAAGTAACAAAGATATAGAGGATTCAAAGAAAATCTTGCTTTTGCCTTAGTGAACTTATATTTTTTCTTGTTATCGTAATATGCACAATATTAATTTATGTAATAGTATGTATATATATGAATATATATATACATATATATATATATATATATATATATTTGAAATTTTATCTGAACTGCTAGAAAACTCACATAATACAGCTGTCAGTCATGAATTTGAAAGGTGGAGGTATAGGTGTTCCAAATGGGATTGTATTTTCCACATGATTAACTTATGAATTTTCTGCATAACTGATTTTTCAAACTACTTTTTTTTTAACAAACCAAGTTCTGAAAGCCTTATATACTTCATATAAACCCTTGATGCTTTTTGGGACTTCATTTATGATATCCAGTGAATTTAAATTTAGTAAAGGAAGGAAGACAGCCATTTAACATGAAATAATGTGCACTTTCTTATATAATCATGAAGAAAATTCCTTGGTGAAAATTCCTTGAAAATATTAATAATTGGCTAGTATACTTAAAGTGTTTTAGAGGGGATAGTTTTAAATTCCTGAATGACAGTTTACACAAAGATTTACTACCATAGGATATATGTTGGGGGAACTGGCCTTTGATTGCCTTTTCCCTGAAATAACAAAGCTGGCTACCAAAGAACAATGGGAGCACAGAGTATTGTTGACAGTGGAAACAAAACAGTATCATGAGATTTTCCACAGTATGGTGTAATCTTATCTAATGATAGAAATTCACACCATTCTTTCCTTGAACAACACATTTGTGAGAAAGCTCAAACTAATGAATGCATATGCTCGAATTGTAAGTTTTATTTGGTCATATCACTTTTAGATGAGATAATTTTTATAAGCTTTTTAGATAAGTTGTATACATTTAGAACTAAAAATGCATAAAAATATTGAGTAATTATGATTATTAATACCTTTATTCAATAATTTACTATTTATTTACAATATATACCAGACTCTGTAATGTAATGTGTACACAAAATTGAGTGAAATAACAAGTAGTTTATATTTTAAAACTGATACACCACAGAACATAGTCTATCGTCTTTGTAAGGTAATATTTATCTCCTACTTCTACTTCTTGGCAATTAGAGACCACTATGCTCTTTTTTATTTCCATAAATTTGTCATTTAAGCAAATCAAACAATATCATGCGTCTTCCTTAGTGTTAGATTTTTTCACTCAGTATAAATTCCTAGAGATTTCATACAGATTTGTGACTTTATATTTGGCATCATGTAATAACTCAATGAAACACATCGTCTACTGTGAGTAATAAAGCTTTTTTCTTCTATTTGAAGTTATAAATAAAGAAGTTATAAACATTCATGTAGAGGATTTTCTTTAGCCATAAGTTTTCATTTATGTGTGACAAATACTTTCAATTCACTTGCATGGTCATATAGTATATATATCTTAAGATATGTAACAAACTGCCAACCAACTTGCTAGATTGATTGAACAAAAATCAATTTTATGTTCCCATCAGCAATTTATGGGTGATCTAGTTTCTTAACTTCCTGTCCAATATATTGTATAGTCACTTTTCCCTTAATTTTAGCCATTCTGATAGGTAGTAATATGTTCTTCAGAATTTTGTTTGTATTTCCCAGTTTTGTGACATCAAACACCTTTGTATCAGATATCATTTTTGTTATAATTTCAAATTAATATGGCATTTCAATACATGTATACAATGTATACTGATTAGATGAGTGCAGTTGGCTTATATGTCTTCTCATATATTGTTTATTTGTACTGCAAATCCTTGAAATCTTCTACTCATTGTATTGAAATATTTAATTAATTCTTGTCAGTCATATTTATTTTATGTCCTTAGAATATTATAGGTTTTATTTCTCATCCAACTGTTCTTTTGTATGTGTTAACCATTCTTTCTCTATCTTGTACTTTTGCATGCTGTGAAGGGTCCGGTAAACACTGCTCTACTTTTTAATTGTGTAACTGAACTTGCGCTTCCAGATAAAAGTGGGAACAAATAGTATTAAGTTTGTATACCTGACTTATTTCACTTAGCACCCATATTGTTGCAAGTAACAGAATATTTTTATGACTAAATAAAATATATGTATTATATATTCTTTGTGTACCCAGCCATTGAGACTCTCTTCTTGTGAAATGTTATAACACATACTTTTTAATGTACTAAACAACTTGCTTATATGCTTTTTAAGAATAATGTACTATATTCGATATTGTACTATGCTTTGTTTTATTTTGATTTGTTTTGTTTTGTTTTGTTTTGTTTTTCATGTGCTTGGATTATGTGCATGATACAAGCCTAGCTTGTCATGAAAAGTTTTGATTTTTTTGGCAACTTATACATGGGTACTGCATCCACATCATCTCCCCACCCAGTTATTTTCATTACCTATCCCTCTCAAATTTATAACCTCTTATTTTTTAATTATTATTGTTAAACTCTCTTGTTCTCGCTCTCAAACACACACACACACACACACACACACACACACACACAAATGTACATATATACAAACCCACCAAATCTATTTAGTATTGCTCACATGTACATGTGACTAGGGCTGACCACCTGGGATTGATAATGCCTATGGTAGCTTGTCCTTGGAATAGCCAAATTCTCATTCTCTCAGAAACTATTGACTACCTGTAGTTTTTCATCTCGTGGTACAACTTGCTTGAATTTCTCTAACCCATGTTGTTGTTGTCATTATGCCAGTAGTGTTTAGCTAGCCATATTGCTGGGACTTGATGGGTTCATTTCCTCTGTTGTGTCTAAAGGACTATTTAGGTTTTCTGGTTCTCTGGCCCTTACAGTCTTTTCATCCCTATTCCTTGATTTTACCTAAGCCATTAGGTATAAGAGTTGTATTATACATGTGTCAATTGGAGCTGGGTTTTCCAAAGTCACTTATTTAATACATGTTTACCAGTTGTGGATCTCTGCAATGCTTTGCATGTATTGCAAAAAAGAAGTATCTTGATGAGGGGTGAAAACTAAACATATCTGTGAGTATAAGGTTATATTTTTAGTATACAGTTAGAAATTACATTAATTTAGGAAAATGGTAATAGTAGGTTCTTTTCAAGGGTAAATGACCTTTCTAGAAATGGTTCTTGAAATGGTGTCAGAAAAGAATACCCAATACACCATGAGGTTACAGGATAAAGAATTTAATTATGGCAGTCATTCTCACTCTGCTTGGGGGAGAGTGGATTCTGCCAGAACATTTCTGTTCTCTTTTATACCAATTTTGTTGCTGGGCAAATAGATGGAGGGAGTGGGTTACAAGAGACAATCAGAATGCAGTTAGCAAAGACATAAAGTTTAAAAATTAATGATTTGATTGAGACTGTGATTTAGATGGGATGCAGTTATTTCAACAGTGACTTCAGACAGATGTTATCTCCTTCCTGGTATTCTCTGTGTGCTGACACTTGCACCTTGGACTAGCAGTTATACAAATATCAGTCTGCTTATCCCCTCTTATTGTCTTGGTTGACTGATTACTAGAAGGAAAACTCTAGAACTGTGAGAGACAGCAAATTATGAGTTCATATTGGAGAAACAGGTTGCCCCTTTAACCAGGACAATAGGAAAAAAAAACATGCTGTATAGAAAAACAAGTTACCCAGTCATCCAGGAAGTAGGTTACAAATAGTTATTAAAATCACTAAATGGAGCCAGGCTATAACAGTTCTGAGTTGTTTGATAGTTTCCAGCACCAGGTAGGCTTGAATTCCCTCCCGTTGAGTTGTCATAAGTCCTAATAGACAAGTAAATTAATCTAAAGGTGATTTCTACGGATAGATAGACTGCTGTGAAATAGAAACTAGTGGGAGAAAAGTAGGTTGCTGAGGGTATGATTTTGAAGGTTATATCTTGTTCCTGGCTACGTATTTATTTCTCTAAGCTTCTTGTATGCCATGGACTAAACAGCTTTCCTTTATGATGCTCAATTTCCATGATGTACAAATCAGCATATAACACTTTTTATTTATTCAGTGTTTCTCTCTCATTCAGCTTTTTGTTGGTGGGTGGCTATGTTACAAATGATTGTTTTTTACTTCTACTTCTTATTCTTGAAATTAACTCTTCTAGAGGGATTCAGACTTCTATACGCTACTGTGCTACTGTGTAATTATCTTTAATTTACTTCTAATCAGAGGATTCCCTTAAACATCTTTTGTAAGGCTAGTTTGATAATGATAAATTCCCTTAAATGTTTACTATCACATTACATTATTATGGATAGCCTTGTTGTATATAGTAATTCTGGTTGTCACATCCAAAGGAAACCCCAAGTACCCTTAAAGGGCAGGCCCACTAACTGGGTCCAAGATGATAGTCTTAATTCAGCTCAGGCTGGACTATAGAAAGATTGCTAGCAGAGAGATCAAAACTCATAGGTAACCTCAGGAACCTGCTTTCCAAAAGGAGCCATTTCCATTATCTTCCCTTGCCTCAGGCAAAAGGGACAAATGGCTCTATTGACATATACCATTTTACATAAAAAAGCTAAAGCTAACCTCCAGGCCCCATGGGTCCCTATTCACAGGAACCAATTATGCAAATCAAAGCCCTTCATCTACCTTATACTCCCTAGCCATTCCAATTCACAGGCTTCTCTTCCCTCAGTTACTTACCCTCCTTATAAGCAGCATTCTTTTTCCATGCCCTTCTTCTCTAGTCATGCCACAGATAGCCTGCTTCATGTTCTTTCTGCTCTGGACTCTTCTAAACACCTTGGTTGTTCTCTTTCCCTTAAATATATACAGTAACAACTTTCTCTCAAATCATGGAATTGTCATTCCCGTGGTTTCTTTACTGCACCCTGGATTATGCTGGTTGACTGTTATATTCTGTCAAGATTTGACATACACCATGTCTCTGTGGCCTATGGTGTTTGTACTCAGAAATGATGGTTTAGACTATTAAGGTTTCCTTTAGATATGATATGACAATTTTGCAGATTTAAAATTAATATTATGTTTTACACTTTTTACTCTTTGAGTATAATGTCTTGTGATCAGGATCAAATCTGGTCAGATCTACTTGGGCTTTAATAGGTCTCTTATATCTGGATACCCACGTTTTCCCAGATAATTGAAAAATCTCTGTTATTGTTGCAGTGAATAGGTTTTCTATGCTCTTATTTTTTTTATTTTATGCCTCTCCATTATATCAATATACAGTATACCAATATACCAATATACCAGTATACCAATCATGCATATGTTTGGTCCCTTAAAATGGTATCCACAAGTTCTTGTATTTCCACTTCAATAGTTCTTACTTTTCACTCTAATTCTATCCAAATATAATGTTTGAAAGACTTGTTTTCATGATCCCATACTCTTTCTTCCACT
The DNA here is from genome assembly GCA_026225945.1 of Cricetomys ansorgei. Taxonomy (NCBI): domain Eukaryota; kingdom Metazoa; phylum Chordata; class Mammalia; order Rodentia; family Nesomyidae; genus Cricetomys; species Cricetomys ansorgei. The sequence continues at coordinate 685,866 of JAMJFZ010003015.1, read as the reverse complement.
TAATATTTTACTTTTGAGGCTTTTATCTAAATTTTCATCTGACATTGATTTCATTTCTACAGTTTTGGATTGATTCATTTTCAATATATGTCTTAGCTAAATTTCTTATTTAAGCATTTCATTTTCTTTTTCATTTTATGCAACCCTGTATCAGTATTCTCTTAACTTTAATTTTGCTTTTTTGGATTTTAAAAATCATTCTTTTGAGTTATTTGTCAAGTATTTCATCTACTTCAATATTTTTGTAATCTATTACTAAAAACTAATTATCTTTAGAAAATAGCATATTACTTTTAAAAATAGTTTTATGTTCTAGTACTGAAAATTGTGCATTAGTGTGAGGAATATTTCTACCAACTCAAGAAAATTATATTAGTAAGCAGCTTTCTCCAGAAGTGTCTTAGGGTATCAATATTCTATAGTATATATTTTTTTTATTTCCATCATCGTACCATATTATACTCTCTATGACTTCTTTTTTTGAATAATGAGTTTAGATAGAATCAGATGTTATTTGTAATCACCAAATTAGAGTCACAGAAAATGTTTGTTTCTGTATCTTACATCACTCTAGCCTGGGATGATGTCGACAGCAAAGGATGGAGGATTAATCTTCTGTAGAAACCCAGGGCTAGTGAGATCATGTGTCTTAGAGGATAACCTACTACTACCACTTTATTAGACCAGCAGTATACTTAACAACGTTATAAATATCCTTGTTCAGATTTTTAAAATTATTTTAAATTATATGTAGGTGAGTATGTTCATATGGGTATGTATGTGCAGGTGTTCGTATGAGTTAAGGTGTTCATGGAGAACAAATACATTGGATCCCTTGGATCTGTTGTTCTAGACATTTGTGAGCTTCTTGCAGTGCGTGCTGGGACTGAAACCTAAGTCTGCTGGAAGAGTAAGCAATCTCTTCAGCCTCTAAATACTTGTCCTTATACCAACAGATAAGTGTAGCTTACCCCTGATCAAAGCAACAGAGATTTTCACGGTAAAGTACAACAGAAAGTGTTCTACCTGTCATTTTAAAGCACAACCGTGCATGCCATTTCTTTGGGTCCCATAAAAGAAGGAACTCTGTTCTTTTGTCATTCCACATTTTCCCGCACTCGTACTCCCTCCTGAGTAGAGTTTTCATGAACCCATTTGTGGAAAAGGCTGGATCTCTCCACAAATCATGGTTCTAATATTCAATGCTCTTATGACTTGAAAATTTGATGGATAAGTGAAAGCTGAAAACAACGTCTCTGATACCATTTTTCAAATATTACACTTTGAACGAATATTCTCATCTGGATATCTAGTAGAGGTTATTGTAGGTTAAATATTTCCTGTCATTAATTTGTATTGTCACTACCTTCAAGCATACATGCATGAAAATGCCATAATGAAAACTATTATTTTGTATACTAATTTCAAAATGCAAAAATAAATATTCTTAGGAAGAAATATAGCAATGTTAGTCTCAAGTGTGACCAATTGAAAATTTAACTTCAATATATTCACTAATTTTTCTGACCTGTGATTGTTTTATATATAATTATCTAACATAGACTTATCATGTGTAGTTACATATTTGTAGCTTAAAATAATCTGAAACAAGACTTACATCTAGTCATTACACAGCACCTAGATATACCATAGCATATATATGTATTTTTTTTTTCACATTCTTTCATATTTCTAATATTATTTTACCCAAACTGTCATCACAATAAGTTTCTACAGCTTACTTTTATCCAAAGCAGATCAATACTTTATAATGTAATGTATTCTACAGTGCACAGTGCTTTCTTTTCTTTCCTAGTTTTAACTCCTAGAGTGAAATGGGCCATTAAATTTACAAAACCAACAAAAGGAATTTTAGCTATATTGTTACTGAATTAGGTTTTAACATGTCCCTAAAAGCAGTTTTCAGGAATGCTTCAGATCATGCCATGAGCATTTTTCAACAAGGACAAGATATTTCTGATAGGAATATTGACTTTAAAATAATTTATACATGTGCATGTATATACACACATATCTCAATGGTGTACTGGCAAAATGTCTCTTGTTGAGCTAGGCTTCTGTATAACGTTTCAATGTATATGTTAAGAGTGAATTTATGTAAAATTTCTTATATAGGTCACTGGAAGCCCATAGAACTGAGCAGAAACATTTTTTCTATGATAGACTTAAAATTTCTATTCAGACAGTCATATTTAATTTTCTAGCCAAATGAAATTGAGTTGACACAAAGAACCACAAAAGAGACAGAGAAAGGTGAAGGACTTTGACTATATTGCCATAGTAGAATTTTTTTCGTCTCTACTCCTTGCTAACTTAACCTCATTTTATTACAGATGACTAAGTGGAGGAGGGGAAGTAATTTTTTTGTAATTATGTAAAGCTTTGCAAATTTTTGGAACTTTGCGGTTGGGATTAGCTAAACTATACACACTCATTGCCAAAATCCTAAGATAAGAATAGATGTAAAAATCTTGAAAATTTCCCTGTGATCTTATAAGCTACTAATAAACTTTATTTAATACTGCTAATTCTTTATTGTGACTTTTTGTCTGATCCTTTGATATCTTCTTAGAATAAATGTGCAGAAATCAGGGATTGTTATGGTGGCACACATCTTCAATTGCAGTACTCAGGATTACCATTTAAGGCCACTAAATGTGTTGGATTACCACTAAATGTGGTAGGATTACCATTTAAGCCCACTAATGTGTTGACATAAGGCTTCTAAACTCATAGTGAATTAGAAATAATTTATTCTGAGCCAAATATGAGTGCTGATGGATAGCTTTATAACACTGATTTTGGTTACTCTACTAACAAGCTCTGATGTGGAAATGGTTGCATGAATTTTATAGTCATCAACCATATATTTCATTTAATCCATGTATGGAAATCTCAAAGGATTAAAAAAGACAAGAAAATAAAATATAAAATTATTTTTATGTAATTGTTTATGTAATTTATATCCCACATTTTAAAATAAACTGCTTTGCAAGTTCCACATGATAGGGTTGTTGAACCAAAGATGACACAATATTAAAATCAATGAACTCTTGTATATACATAAAGGAAAACTTTGATCCTAGACCATAATGTTGAAAAAGTATTGCAAATTTGTTTTAAATTCAAATGAAATTTTAAGCCCACAATACTTGTTTGATAAAGACAATATAAATTCAAAATACAATTTTATTATTTGATATGAGGAAATGAGTACCAAGTCAAATTAATGAAAATGCCCATTTCCATTTATTTGTGTAATAGAATCCCAGAACTTGTCATCTTATAAATTCCAAGTTTTAATTTCTATATTTTCTCAAATTACCAGATCCTAATGACATCTGCTGTATTAATTACTTCCATGTTTATATGATAAAATGTCATGATCAAAAGCAACTTTAAGAATAAAGAGTTCCTTTGACAAGTTTCTAGGGGATAAAGTCTACCATGGTGATGAAGGCATGACATGGTACCAGGAACTAAGATCTAGTTGATCAGATTTAATCTGCACACAGAAAACAGATAAAAAGAGGCAGTGTAAGAGTATAAACTGTAATGTCACCTCACAGTGATGTATTTCCTGTCACAAGCCTCCACCTTCTAAAAAATGTATTACCTTCTCAAAGAGTGCCACCAACTGGGACCAAGTATTCAAATGCATGGACATATAGGGGTCATTTCACATTTAAACCACCATGCTTGCTTACTTTATTTCCTTAAGTTGAGCTTTTTCATATTCTACCTACAAGTAAGATCACACAGTATTTTCTCTGGCTTTTATCAGTTAGTACATGATTTAGTCCTTCAGTTCATCAATGTTCTTGCAAATGCAAGGATCTCTCTTACTTCTATTATTAAATAATATTGTATTTTGTGTATACACACACCTATACATGGATATATGACATATTTTATCTTTCATGGACATCAAAATCATATAATATTGGCACACAAAAATGTACACATAGATCAGTGGAACAGAATAAAACCTCACCAAAGAAATCCATTACATATGTAACAAACTAAACCAACTTTTTTGATAATATGAAAATTTTACATAGGCATTAAGCAAGTGATTTTAATAAATGTCATAGGGCAATTGGACATAAATATGAAAGAATGAGATCTAATCTTGTCTTATATAATAAACAGATATTCCTTCAAAATGCATAACTGTGTTAAACATGTGATTTCAAATGGTAAAACTCTTAGGAAAAAATACAGGAGAGTAAAGACTCAATGATGTTAGTCTTAAAAGTTTTGAATATGATATTTTTTGATAATCTCAAATAACAAAAGCAAAATATCACAGTTGGAGCCACAGTAAATCAAATTCTGCACAGCTTAAGAAACAATTGGCCAAATTAAATAGTAGCTTACAATAAGAAGAATATTTCCCAACATATATCAGGTAAGAAATTAATATTCAAATCCAGGAGTATCCCACACAAGTCAATGGAAAAATTTTAAAGTTGAATAAATTCAAATGTAGCAGTACTCCACTGTGTGTTCAGCAAGGATGACACAGAGGCATTTTCATAGGTACAAGCCCTGACAAACCTCAGCAGAGGGAACCACTGCCATGGCAAGTGCCAAACTGGATAGTGGAATCCTGAGCATCTGCTCTCAGGTGTTTTATTGATTCAGAAATCCTTAGGTGTTCTACTGATACCATGTGCAGATCATTAACAATTCAACAGCTCCCACAGAAATCCAACACCTGCAAACAATACAAAACGCCAAGGTCTTTGCATTTCTTTTTCCAACAGTACATAAAAGCAATTATTTTAAACACAACTAAAATAAACTTCTATAACATTCAAAGCAGAAATAATTTCAAATACTGACATAGACATTGCAAAGAAGACATAAAAATGGCCAATAGACAGCCATCTATGATCAGTATCACCAGACGTGCACATTGAAATCCTGAGATATAATGCTAAATTTATTAGAATGCCTATCATGTGAATGAAAAATACTTACTTGATAAGTAATGATTATATAAATGCATTGCACAACGTGATTATTTGATATTGGTATAAACCGAAAAATGAGTATCAAAACCAAATTAATTAAAACACCTATTTCCATCCATGCTGTATAATAGAACACCAGGATTCAATCAGAAATGTTGAAAGGGATCACCTGTTAATAGTCACGTAAATTCACCAACCATTATGGAAAGTTTATGTAAATTTCTCAAAGGTCTAAAAATAAAACTGTGATATGTTTCATCAATTTTCCTTCTCTAAAATAAGTAAGATCACCATTTCAAAGAGATAGCTGATTCATCAGTGAACCACTTTTATCAGATGCTACTTAAACTGCACTCTACTCATGGAGTTGAAAAGGAAATAAAAATCAGCACCTTGAGGAAATATATCATTTCAGAATAGCTATAATAAAAAATATAAAAGCTAAAAATACTGATAATGGTATAGAAAAAGAGTCTGCAGACTAACTCCATTTTCACTGAAAGATCAGTGCCTTGCTTAGCTACCATCAGAGATCTTTCTCCTGCAGCAAATAGGAACAAATGTAAACACCCACAACCAGATATTATTCAGAGAGAGAAAGGCCTTGGAAGATTTAGCCTAAACAGGACATCTACATCAAATCCTTAGGACTCAGGAAACTCTCACAAGAGGAACAAAAAGAGTGTAAGATCCATAGCAGAGAGAGAAAACCAAGGAAACAAGACCTTTTAGACACAACAGGCATGACACACATATGAACACATAGATTCTGAAGCAGTATACACAAGGCCTGCACGGATCTGCAACAGATGGATTCCTAGGCTGAAATGGGAAATAGACACAAGCCCCCATCGCTAACTCAGAAGCTAGCTCCAATTGATAACCATTTGCAAAAGAAAAGTTAGTTTTCTCCACTAGGGAAACAAATCACTTGTGAGTGTAGGCCCCAGGCTCAGCAGCAGGAAAACAACACAAAACAAACTCAATGGCAACTTTGGAATGTTCTTTGTCTGATGATGTTATATCAGGGCATTTAAAAAAAAAAACGTAATAGAATATGTATACATATATACATACATCCATATGGCTTAAGTTTTTGTGATTGTGTGAGATTCTCGCTTATGTGAAAGTATATGTCTCTGTCTATATGTGGTTCTCCTGATTTTTCTTTGGCGCTTTTTCCTCTGTTTCTTTTGTCCTATTCCAGATTGCTTGTTTTGTTTTTGAATTATACTTTGTTTTGTTTTATTTTGTTATTTTGTCTTAATGTCTGATTTCTAATGAGGGAGAGAAAGATTGTAGATCTGCATGGGATGCTAGATGGGAGGAACTAGGAAGATTAGAAGGAGGGAAAATCGTAATCAGAAAAATCTATTTTCAATAATAAAAAAGAAATTATACATATGTATACACACACACACACACACACACACACACACACACAAAAGACAACTGAATCGTGTGTTCATTGAAACATTATCCACAATAACTAAGACATTCAAATAATTTAGCATTCTTTGATGAATAAATGAATTGCAATATTTAAGACATTTATGCTTTACTATGTATTAGGATGTAGATCAATATCTGTTGCTCTAACAAACTACCTTTGACTGTTTTATTTTGTAAAATGATGTTTGGGAAGTTGCAAGGTCAAGATCAGTGTATCCATATCTTTTTCTTCTGCTATGTGTCGGTTTAGCTGTATCACATGGAATAAGGGAAAAAAATGATGTGGGCAGTAGATCCCAAGTATGAGTTATGAGTTGGTTGTGATTTCCAGCAGACCACTCCCTTGAAAAGGGTGGTGCCTCAAAGATCTAAATTCTTGTGGATATAGCTTCACTGAGCTTTTTCCAAGTCAAAACTAGCAAAACGGAGAACAAAAGTTTAGTACTGGAATCTTGTTGGGACACACTCAAATTATCTTACCTTACTTAACTGACACTTCAATAATCTGCCCAAAGGTAATTTCCATACTGTACAAGTAATATTTTATTAACTCAAGCTAACTCATGATTTCATTTCAGAACTATCAAGTACCCTGAGTTTTATTTGCTTTCATAGTTAAGTAAGGAGAGCTTTGAGCCTTGGAAAGAACTGAAATCATTAGGGATGAGGAATAATATTATAATGTGGGTAATAAAGAAGAAATGCAGCTGAAATGGATGTTCAAGATCATTTGGAAAACAACTCCACTGACAGAATTTTCACATTTTCAAGTGTTAACTTTGATAGTACAGTTATTAATACTACACTGCAAAAAGCAGCTGACTGCTTAGCAACAATCCAGATCTGTTTTATTCTATGAAGCATAGATTAAGTATTTTATTCCAGTTTCTTTACAGGATAGTTTATATATCAAGAAGCCTTAATGTAACCAACTGAAGTCTTTGGACGTTTCCAAATTTGCTAGCAATCTTGCCACACAGAATATAAAGGGCACTAAAATGCTATACTAGTTATTTCTTTTACTAAAAAAAACCCTTTTGAGATGGTTTCTATTAACTTTAATTTTTATATAGAAAGCTAGTTGCACTTAAAATGCACAGTAATTGGGCTAGAGAGATGAGCCATTTGTTAAAGTGTTTGCATGTGGAATTCAGTTTGTATCCCAACTCCCTCTTCAAAGTTATGTGCAATGGTGTGTGTCATTATCTGCTTAGGTGCAGACATAGGCAGATACCTAGATCCCTTGAGCCTCCTGGTCAGCCAATGTAACATAAAGTATGAGCTCCAGGTTCAGTGAGAGAGCCTTTCTTAAAAATTCCAGTGGACAATTGAGAAAGATATGCAACATTGATTTACGGCCTACAACACACCCATGTACACGTGTACATACATGTATGCATACACACACACATAATCACACACACATGTGAGCCCTCACATGCACAAAATTGGCTCTAATTTCATACAACATAGTATGTATAATTTCTTGTGAAGTGAGAAACTATATTATAGAAATAGACCTAAAGTATAATATAGTTTCATATGTAGTATGTTTTCTACAGTAGTTGTAAATTGACAATAAAATTTAGCAGTTTAAAATGTCATCATAGGCTTGATAGTGTCTCTATTTAAGGTTTATTTTAATTACAAAGTAATTTGAGGATATGCATGCTTGTTTATAAATGAATATTTGTAAATATTTATATAGTTGAAAATAAAATAGCATTGAAGCAGGTACTTTAGAAATAATCACTCTTTATACTCCCAGATTATAATGGCATCTCAAGTATCTTAACATTTTATTTTCTGTGTTTGAGCTATCAAATGGACACACTATTGCAATAAAATATTTTCACAGTCATAGAAAAGCTTCCTTTACAAATGATACAAAATATCCAGAAAATGCTATGTAATTTGCAAGTCAAACTTACCTTCTCACTAAGCTTTTGCTCATCCGGTAATTCTGAGACAGTACAAAATCTTTGAATGCCAAAATTCATACAATGTTATGTATGAATTTCCATCTCTATTAAACTGGAAAATAAAATTACTTTTTTTCTCCCTGAATACACTTTAGTTTCTTCAAGATCTTTTTTTTCAGTTTCAAAATGGTCTCTACCCCAGTTATTCTAAAAATATTAAATTATTTTTCATAATATATTCTATATATTTTCATTTAATAAAATGGTGATTATTGCCAATGATATATTTGTACCTTGTATTTACTTAAGAGAACATGTTTTGTACAGTTGTTTCAGCTATATTCTGAAATGACTTTTCTAATAATTAGTGGATAGAAAAACCTACATAGATTATATATTTTACTGTGAAACTCATGGCAAACAAAAATTCACATTTGATCATTTGAATTGTAATTGCATGTCTAGATCATATTTAGTATAGATATACTAGCTATTATTTGACATAAATTTTATGACTAACATTTTATACATTTTAAGGAAGCTATGAATAATTTCAGAGTTTGGTGCTGGAGAGATGGCTCAGGAGATAAGAACACTTACTGTTCTTGCAAGAGACCCAAGTTTGACTCCTAGCACCTACATAGCAGCTCACAATAGCCTGCAACTCTAATTTCAAGAGATGTGCCATCCTCTACTGGTCTCCATTGGAACCAGGTACACATACAATACATTTATATATTTGAAGGGAAAATACTCATACACTTGAATAAAAATGATAAATCTTATAAAATGAAAAAATATGGAGTCAGCTTTTTCATTGTGTGTGTGTGTGTGTGTGTGTGTGTGTGTGTGTGTATATATATAAATGAAGGATAACTTCTGTACTAACTATATGAACATTGATTCTTTTAATTATAATACATACAAGTATTCAATGAGGACAGTATGTACATGTCAAGGTAGTTTTATTTCAGTATAGTTTTTTAAAATTTTGTTTTGTTTATAGTAAGGGTGAAATATCACTAAGACATATAGTTAGAATCACATATTAGCGACTTTATTAAAGGTCCTCTTATACTCTGTTAGGTAAATTAGATTTTTTTCAATTCTATAAATAAAGTTATAACAAAGTGAACTTTGAAGATTTTAGAAATATAAATCTTTCGGGGTTGTGAAAAGAAAAACATTGAAAGATTGAATGATGAGATAAAGAATGATTTGAGAGCTACTGGCAGTAGAACTATAGACATTTAAATAAGCAGATGTAGAGAGATCGAAGAAAGGATTTGAGGATGAATGAAGTTCATAACCATGGACTGCTAGAAAGAAACTATTAACTTAGGTAGAGAATATAGAAATAGGATTTAGAAATATCATGAAGTATTGCAATTGATTCCTATAGCATTCAATTCCTGATTTTGAGTTTCTTGCAAAAATTCCATTACAAGATATGGTGAGAAGTACAATTGTATTCCTTCATTATAATTCACTAAATATATTTATGAAAATCAATGTTAAGTTTCTAACTGATTTCTTTAGTTCAAAATTAGAATTATGTATCTCTGAAAATATTATAAATATAAAACATAAACTTTGGAATTATACTTTTAGGAAGTTGTTGCAACTAACTTTAAATCTGTTTTCCAACTTTTCACAGAAGGAAGAGTGAGAATTAGCTAACAGCAAAAGTCATTTTGAAGCCTAGCAGATTCAGAAACAGTCAGTCAACTCAGAATATCAGTTTGAACCAGCAGCCTGATGAGTCAGTACTTATCAGAGCAATTCAATCAGAGAAGTTCTGAGAGTCAACCAAAGTCAGAAGAGTCCGATCAGAAATTGTCAGACAGCTCAGAAAATCAGTTTGAATCAGCAGCCTGGAGAAGGGTTTGAGCCAGAACAGCAAATGAGTTGAATCAGACAACCAGAAAAGCCAGATGAATTCAGTACAGCTCATAAGTCCTTACATATTTTTCAAGAGGTAATATTTGTCCAACCCTGACCTAGAAAGGACCTGGACTCATACATTCTTAGGCACTTTTTTGTGTTGTATGTATTCTGTATGTACTTTTATTTGCTTCTAGACAAAATAGTCTCAATGTAATATTAAAATTTCTGTCTGCTAGTGTATATATAGAAAAATTGTTCAATATTAAATTATGTATATAAAAAATAAAAATATAAAGCACTTACGTAAACAGCCCATAAGATGACTTAGACTGTGTTTGAATAGAGAATATCAACATATTTTTAAAGAAAAAAATAAAAACAGGACAACTGAAAATAATTTAGTGTGCTTAATCACTTAATCTTCCTATTGTTTTTAGCCTCTCAGTTGTCCTAGATCAGTTCTAGCTTTGCTCCCAGCTCATGCTGTAAGACTTTTCCTAATACTAATACCTTTTATGTGGAGTTAAAAGGCAAATACAAGAAAGGAGGAGGGAGGGAAGGAACAAAGAAGGAAGGAAGGAAGGAAGGAAGGAAGGAAGGAAGGAAGGAAGGAAGGAAGGAAGGAAGGAAGTAGGGTGTGATTTAATATCTTTCTGGAGAAGATAAAGTAAGCCCTGACTCTTTCAAGTAATGTCCTGTTAACACTGTTAAGTAAAATGAAGGTGAAGCTTTTACTAGAGGCCAAAAGTACACAGAATCACAGACTCATGGTGCTTAACAAATCTCCATGGCAACTTGGATACAAAATCCTATTAAATTTCTGGGGTCTAACCTTGATTCCCTAGGAGTATGTACTTTTACTTTTCCATTTATGAAGGAAAAAATGTGTCAAGGCTCAATAAATTCACTTCATAAAAGCACAGAAACATAAATTTGTGATTAATTATAGCTCACAAAGCTATTTACCTTGTGAACAGTTCACTGTGTTCTAATAATTAGGTTCCGAATTTTTCCTTCATATAGCCCCAAAACTATGCAAGTACTAAATGAGAAGGAAATAATTCAATTACTATTTTAATAACATTTAAATGCTTTTTCCAGAAAATTAAACTTGCCTTTAAACAAAATTTTAGTCTATGAGAACAAATGAGTGTCAAAAAATATACAGAAGTGTGTATTACATTGTGTGAGATAATATTATCATTATTATTTTACTTTAATACTGATAATCGTGTTTTCCAAAATTTCTAATAAAGATAAAATAACAACATACAAATGGAGAGTGGTTTTTCTAGATTGTAATAAAATTAAGACAACGGAAAATTACAGTAAGAGAACTATTTTAATTTATAGAAATTACTTTCATATTTTTCCTTATATCAGTCCAACAAGTCCTATTTATATCATTTTCATATTTTGTGTTATAAAGGCAACAGTAGTGTAAAACTATGTAATTAACAGAAATATATAATCATCAGAAATTATATAATGTCAAAATATATCAGAAATTGAGTAAAATTAGGTGGACTTTTTATTTAAGACTGATTGATACTCTATAAATTATCTATTTATCAAAATTTGAACATCAGTTAATGTTATACGGTTACTCAATACATTCATATCAAACAAAATTCACTACTTATTTGTTGTAAGGCGAGAAATACAACATGTGCATTGAAATCAGAGAGTATAGTGCACTTCATTAATTCGGTTCAGGATTTGTAATCTTAACATTTCTAAAATCTTTTGATGAAGCTAATTACCCTTAAGTCTGAGTAAAGAATAACCTCTAATCATTTTATTTGTGATATGTTTATATGACAATCAAAGCTATAATTTGTTCTTTTCAGTATGTATCATGAAAACAAATAAAAGAATAATGTTTTTCCCTTGCTGTTTAGTTATGTCATTAATAGTTACCCTCCAATGGCATTGATGTAAAATGATTATGAATGGCCAGGTGGTAGTGGTACACGCCTTTAATCCCAGAACTGGGGAGGCAGAAGCCAGCGGATCTATGTGAGTTCGAGGCTAGCCTGGTCTACAGAGTGACTTCCAGGACAGCCAGAGTTACAAGAGAGAAACCCTGTCTCGAAAAATCAAATAAAATGGTTATGAATATTTTTTAAGTATCAATACATTCTTGAAACAAAGCCTGGCTATTTAAGATACATTTTTGTTCTAAGGTATTATTGTTCTTTCTGTATATACTAAAATATTGAAGCATGTTTGCATAATACTATCAACTGTGCTTCTATAATTTTAGAAAAATTTTCTTGCATATGTCAAAGTAAACAACTCATTTTGATATATATTTGGTTTTTTTAAACAGGATTTCCCTGTTGTAACTCTGGCTGTCCTGGAACTCAATCTGTAGACCAGGCTTGCCTTAAACTCACAGAGATCCAACTACCTCTGGGATTAAAGTTATGTGCCACCACCATAGAGCATACAATATATTTTGAACTACTGGGGAACAACAGCCAGAAATTGAGCATCAGGAGTCAGCCTATTGTTTAGCAAGACAACAATAGGTTTTTACCTTGGCCTCCAGGGAGATTGTTTCCTGAATGCCTTTGCTACTGTAGGGACATATCATGCTTGTTGCTACCATGGTCTCCTTGTCTCTTTTGTGGCATGAAAGTTCTATAGGGGTCTTTAATCCCTCACTGGGCAGTGATACTGGTACACATCCCTTAAGCAATGCCACTTAGCGAAGGCAGTGCCACTCAGTTGAATTGGTAACTATTAAAATTCTTGAAAGAATAACTAAAAACGTATAGTTAAAAACAGTGGGTGTTTTTCACATATAGTTACAGGGTTAAATTAGGATGTTTTGTGAGCTGCCTTAGAATCACTAATTTAAGAAGAAAACATATTTTTGCTAGGGACATGTTTGGTCAGAGTTAGGAAAACTAGAACAAAAGAAAGCTTAATTGCTAGGACCCACGAGTTTCACCTATGAAAAACAGACCCATGATCAAGTAATAACAAATGAGTTTCAGTGCCCATTGTTAGGCTTGAACTTCCTTGACCACAAATGAACTTGACTCTTTCCTGGTCTCTTTAATCAAATGTTTACTGATGAGTTTGGGGTATGCTTTTGGGATGCAGAGCTGCAAAGCTGACTCTCCTTTTACCTAAAAAAAGCAAAAATACCCCTGAATTAAAATTTTATAGTTATAATAAACTTGTTTCACTGTGTTAACTAACTAAGAATTCTGTATGTTAGCATACTATGACATTTATTCATTCCCTAGCAACTGCCAGCTATAACAGAAGCTGGCTGTGAAATTAATTGGCTTGCTAAAACTCTGTTAATTTATAATGGAAATACTATTGATTCTAGGATTTAGATGTACTGTTGAAAAATATATATAGAAAACTAGGTGTTCAGGTGTGGGTTTTAGGATTATTTGTTTTTTTATAAATATGGAACTTGGAACTTGTAATCACTGAAATGTAAAACCTGTAATCATTATGTAAAGTTTAAGTTTATTATTAAGATGTGATTGTAATCAGATCTTTCCCCATGAGGGGCTTTGTCAATATATATATATATATATATATATATATATATATATATATATATATATATATATATATATATATATGATACATGAGAAACAGACAGGAGAGAGAGAAGATGAAAGGAGAATAGAGGCTTTGGATAAAGAGAAAAACAGAGCATATCAGAGATGTCATTAACATGGGATGACCAAAAAGGGCAACAACACCTGAATAACAGATTCTGACAGTGCTTATGAGACAAGCTATATGTGTTGCTCAAGATTCCTGCCTTGAGTTTCAGCTTTAGCTTCCCTAGAAAATGGGCTATACCCTCTATGCCAAATAAACCCTTTGCTCCCCAAGTTCAGAGTAGAGAACAGTTTTTTTTTTTTTGTATAATTAAATCACCAGTTCAAGCCTGGAGCCCTGAAACCCTTGAACCATTTAGCCCTGACCTAGAAGGCTTCAGCCTTAGCTTTCTGAGACCTGCTACTGACTAAGCCTCTCTAACTAGCTCATTCGGAACTCTGACTCTTCTTGTTCAACTCACTCTTTGTTCTGGGCTTCTTCTGCTGAGCTCTGCTGTGTCTCTGTGTCTCTCACTGAGATCTTACTGCTCCATCCTGCCTCTGTAACTGAGTATACTGCAACTAATTGCCTTTAACTCACTCCAGCCTCAGCTTCTGTCACTCCTCTGTAACTGACTCCTCAATTTACTCTTCTTACTGACTGCTTCTCAACTGCCTCTTCAGCCTGCTTCTCAACTGATTCTTCAGGCTTACTCTTCAACTGACTCATCTTTATTGACTCTTAACTGAGTGATTCTAACTCCAAAGTAGCTCTACTTTAACTGAGCTGAGAGCCCACCTTTTCTTGTTAGGGTTGTGCATGTCCTTACTCTACTAACTCTTCCTCGGTTTAGTCATTTTGTCTGCCATTCACTCTGACTCATCTCAGATGTCACTTCCTATGTAATGCTGACTCTTTCTAAGTTCTGTTTCCTGTGTTTACTTGCACTGTTTTTTGTTTTTCTTTTTTCTTTTTAGGTAAGCAGACTACTACTGACAAGGTGTGTTTACATTCCATCTAGACCACACAGGCCTCTGAATGTAGCCCCTGGAATGTAGACCTTAGCTTTCATGCAGGGTTATTCCTCTATACTCTATATGTTATTTTTCTTTTGATTTTAGCTATTCTAACTGGGATAAGATGGAATGATAAATGTTTAACATGTTTTCAAACAACATGTTTTCAAATATTTCTCATGCATTTGCATTTTAAGAACTCTGTATAGTTACATTATCCAATTTTTTCCTTTGTGTTTAGTTTTGTATGATCTCTGTATTATATACAATAACCATCTGTCAGAGAGGTATAACTGGTAAAGACTATTTTGTAACCTTCTCTTCACCCTAATGATAGTGTCCTTTGCTTTTTAGTTTCATGATGTCCTATTTGTCAGTTTTTGGTATTAATGCCTGTGGTACCAGGATCTCATTAGGAGAGTCCCTCCCTGTGTCTTTAAGTTGAATTATGTTCCTATTTTCTCTATTAGCAGTTTCAGGGAGCTGGGCTTTATGTTGATATACATGATCCATTTTAATGAGTTTTTTGAAGATTGAGAGATACAGTCCTAGTCACATTCTTCTGCATGTAGCTATCTAGTTTTGCAAGTACCATTTATTTTAGATGCTATCTTTTCTTCAATGTGTATTCTTAGCTTCCTTGCAAAAATCAAGAGTATTGGAGTATGAGCTAATATCAAGTTACTCCATTGATTGACTTGTCTGCTGTAATGCCATTACAATGCTGTGTTTTTCACTATTATAGATTGGTAGTATAACTTGAAATCTGGGATAGTATATATATATATATATATATATATATATATATATATATTATGATATTTAGAATGGTATATTCATAGAATATATACATTATATATGTATATGTATGTGTGTGTATATATATATTTTTGCATTCATGGTACTAGAATATGCCATGAAAACTTCCAAGTGAGGGAAACAACCAATAATCCTAATCAGACTTGATGCTTATGAACTGAAATAATGATCAGCATGACATAATATTCCAAAAAAGTGTAATAGTGGCAGTGAAGTCAGTTATAATGGCTATGGTCAAAAGGAAAATAAGATCTAGAGGCATGGATATATTGAAATGTTGATACTCATCCATATTAATATATATAACACAAAATATAACATGATATGTGATATATGATACACAATACATGATATGTAACATGTTATATATACTAATATAGATGGATATATGAAGGATATAATATATATTATATGATATATACATAATATAATATATAATATTATATATATTAATATAAATGAGTATCACCCTTTCAATATATCCCTGTTTCCATATCTTATTTTCCTTTTGACCTTAGCCATCCTATCTGGCATAACTGCCAATATTGCAGCTTTAGGGATATGCCATGTGCCATGTGTCATGCCAGTCATTGTTTCAGTTAATAGATCATGTCTGATTAGGATTATTGGTTGCTTCCTTCACTTGAAATCTTTCATGGCACCTTCTAGTATGTGAAAGATATTCTTCAGGGAGGAGGCTCTTGGGTCAGATCTAGCTTAAGGGTATCTGGGTCTTGTGTTTGAATTACAAGGTGCCTTCACAATAAGGACTTACTGTCGATGTCTGTGAGGCAAGCACAGGTAACAACAATTGTCTATAAGTTTTGGGAGTCTCTTGGACAACAATTCAAATGAGAGTTTGTTGTTATGCCTGGTATTGAGGATTTTATTAGATAGGCTATGCCTCTTTGAGAAAACACTGTCAGTCAGAATGTGAATTTTTTACACAGAGTAATATATGTTACATGTAATTTTATGTAGATTGACAATATAATTCATTATGACTTTTTCAAACATCATTACTGTTAATTTGGGGAATACTTTGAGTATTGGTATTAGTTCTTCTTTGAAAGTCTTGTAGAATTCTACACCAAATCTATCTGGCCATAAGGTTTACTTTTTAAGATAGAAAAATTGTAGTAAGTCTCTTATCGAATTTATATGTTGGTTTCAATTATTTACTTCATCTTGATTTAGCTTGAGAAGATCATATACATATAGAAAACCATCCATTTATTTCATATATATTTTCATATATATTTCCTCACTGTTAATTCTGTTGATTGTAATGTCTTCACTTTCGTCTCTCATTGATTTATGTCTTCTTTCTTTTGGGGGTAAATTTGGCCAAAAGCTTTTCACAGAACAAACTTTTCATTTCATTCATTCTTAGTATTGATTTTTTCATTTCTATTTTATTAATTTGTCCTGACTTTTATTATCTCTTTCTGCTTTTACAAGTGACTTGACTATTTTCTCTTACTTTCAATACCCCCTTATATTTTTTTATGTTTTAACTCTAATATATGTAGTAAAGATTTTATTTTTTGGCCTGGTTATTATGTGTTGAACAGGCTTTTGAACTTGCACTGGCATCTCATTCTGTACGTTTGGACAATTTTATTCTGTGATTTAATTGAATATATTCTCTATACTTCCACTATGCTACTCTTCTTCATTGTCATCTCTGCCTATAATCTTAGGTTTTTCTCATGGTGTTTCAAATCTCTCTCATGTTTTGTTCATATTTAAAACAATTATCATTAACATTTACTGAGTGATATGATTTGTTGCTTTGTCTTCCAACCCTGAGTCTGTTTTCCATTCTGATGTTTGTGATTTTCCACAGGTTTGTCTTTTGAGAGGGTATCCATTATTATTTTCTATCCTCTTTTCAGTTTGACTTTTCTTCAGCAATTCTATTTTCTAACTCAATTTTCATGTATTAGATTGAATGATTTACTTGATCAAATTATTATTGTCTTGTTTGAATTGCTTGACTTTACTTATAATTATTTTTAAAATTATTTGTATGGAACATCTTTAGAGTCATATTTGTTGGGACTCATTATTATAGCATTTGTAAATTTTGGGATGTACATTTTGTTTTTACATATTAGTTTTGTTTCTCTATGGGACTTAAATATTTAAATTAGCTTGTTAATTATATTGTTCATTTTGCTCAAATCAGATTTCTTCTTTTAGTGTAGGTGCATACTATTCAGGAGGGGATTAAATTGTAAGAGGACTGAGATTTTGTTTTCTTTTGTGGAAAAATTTTTTTAGGATTATAGGTTCTATCTCTAACTTTATGCAAGTCTGCCTGAACAGATGCTATTCAAGAATCAGCATGCCCTTTTGGTCTTATCCTCTGCTGCCTAAAGATGTGGTTCTGCAAGTCTAACTACTGTATGATATATGTTACCATGGGCTGACCATTCAGTATTGGATAACCAATCTAGGTGCTCATCCCTAGGGAAGACTTATCCTCTCTCTCTTTCAGCAGCTATTCATTGACCATAAATCTGCATCTTGGGGTACCAACCTGTAATATTTACCCCTTGTAAAAAAAATAGAAAAAGGTAATGAAAAGGTTTGTATAAATTGAATCTGCATTCATACCCAGTGATACAGAATCTTTAAATTCTGCTCATGTAAATCCAATAGATAAGTAATATAATTTTTATTAATTATTTTCATATATTATTCCTGGAAAATGTGGAAAATTCTCCTTTACCATTATACTTAAATAAAATGCACATTAACTAAAGGATAGATTTCATATTTACATTTTTCATATCATTTCCTCAAAGTCAGATGAAAAGATTTATAATTAAATCAGAATTACAAATACAGACGTTGGTCTACACTGCTTGTGAGAGATCACTTAGCAAAGCTTTATTACTATGCAGTGTCATAGTTTGTTTAGTTCCTTCATTAATAATGCCAGTAAAATGCATTTAGAGCATAAGATGATTTAATCATTTTTTCCTGAGGCACTATACTCGATACCATCAGAAAAAGAAGTGACAAAGACTGCTATTTTTTATGGTTGACAAAAAGAAGTGCCAGAGAATAGAATTAAAAACAAACGTATCTGCCTTGCAGACAGAATAGTGTGAAGAAAATTTTCATCAAGGTTTTTGATTACACAATGTGAGAAACTCACAAACAAGGGTGAAATAGTCCCCTACTATTTTAAGAAATCTTGTTGAGCAAGTATTTTCGCTTAGACAACATTTCAGTTTCTGTATCAGATATACTTACACATTTTAACAAATTTAGAAAATGAGAGATTGCATGGTACCTATGTGTCTTAAGGCAGAATTCCCATACTTCTTTGTTATTAGGATTTCATTAGAATTCATTTCCAAATGAGTTCATTTATTTCTAACAGTGATCATTTTTTAAAACATGAAGAACAGAAATACCATTTTATGTGACTCAAAAATATGTAATATAATCAATGAGCCTATATACTATTTTCCTCATTAGCCATGACATTTGATATAGAAATCAATTATATTATCACCATTTTTTTTTACATTAAATAGACCAATAGTCAATCATATCCAGGATTGTAGTGGGTACTAAACATCATTACAGCATTGAATAAAAATGAATGAACAAGAATGATGAGAGTTGTTTATTAAAAAGAGGGCACAACAAATTATAAAGCATTTAAATTTGTTTGGGAACTACTGATGATACATATTGGCAGAAAATACAAATAGAAACTAACTTTATACCACATTATATAATAAATAAATGTGAAAGAAAGATACAATTATGAATATTATGAAATATTATAGTCATATAAAATATTGAAAGGGTTATAGACAATATATAAATATTTCACAATATGCCCTTTTTTGTTCCAAGTGCTAAGAGCTAAGAATTGTTTAAACCCAGAGGCCTTTGCTGTAACACTGAGCTATATCTCCAATTCTATGTATCTGAGACAATCTTTAAACATGAAATTTGCTTCTAAGTGCTGGGAATATGGATATGTACCTGTATAGAGAAAAAGAGAAGGATTGGTGCAGCAAGACAAAGAGTCCAAAAGTCATAAATGAAAATAAAATTGATTTCATTAATATTTCTGTGTTGTAAAACACCACACAATTCTCATCAAGATAAATGATAATTGGATATAGAATGATGGCAGCACACAAAGGATTTTCATTGTAACCCTCTGTTGCAATACATAAAGAAAAATACCTATAATATATCATGAATTAAACATCCTCATGAAAGTAGGACATACATACACACACACACACACATACACACACACACACACACACACACACACACACACATATATATATATATGAAAATTATATTTCATATAATATCACTTACACACCAGGCAGGTAAACATGTCAAGTTATTGACATAAAATGTAGTCTCATCTAAAACTGAATAGAATTAAATAATAATGTCTTCACTTGGCAGCTGACTGACCTTGGGCCAGTTAACAAAACTATATACCTTATTTAATTCCTTCATGTATAAAAGTAAAGGTGATGTTTTTTATATGACAATTTTTTACATTATATCTTTTAAACTAATTTGGGAATATAGTATGTCCTATGTGCTAGCTATTATTAACAAGGTTAGTAGGATAATATTTCTCAATCCTTTTGAAAGTAAAGAAATTTATGTATTTTATTTTAAAATTTAAGCCCCTTTGACCTATTAGTTCCACATTCCAGAGTATATCTGAAGTAAGTGTAACTTATCAGAATGTCTCATAGCTGTAGCATTTATTTTTTTGTACTTTTTCCATAGAATGAGAGATCCATAACAGCCTGGGTTACATTAAGAGGTTCTGTCTCAGAAATGAAAAAAACAGCAAAAAAAAAAAAAAGAATTTCTATAATGTTTGTGAAGTAAATTCAAATCATTCTATTAAAAGATTTGAGATAACCTTACCTTATATGTTTATAAATCAGAAGCGTTTATTTACAAATACTATTTTTAGCAAGAAAATGTATGGACTAAAAGACATGTAGGTTTTACGATATAAATTCGTGTATATTCGTGTATATGGGAGTATGTGGTAAAGATGAACATGAGTGTGTGTATTATGATTTATATATGCGGACATTTATCAGATATCACTTACATGAGAGCAAGGCCTTTTGTCTTACTCACTGTCCTCACTGCTATTTTCTTAATGCCACAATGTGTTTTATATTAAAGAATCATGATTTAACTCATTGTAGAAGTATACATAGGTTTTGTTATATAAACGATGTTTCAGTGTTTTATAAGCCATGTGGAATGGAAAAAGATTTACTATCAAATCTATAAGCATCTTATTATTTCTATGCTATCTTTCTAATCTTGTTTGTAAAGATGTATGCACAATACTAATTTGGGGACTATATAAGCTTACTTCTAATAAGATATTAATACTAGAAATATATCCAAATTATTGATGAGTGCAAACCTACTACAAAAAGCATAATGTTAATTGTAAGTTCATTCTTAATTAAAAATGATGAAAAATATTTTAGACATCTTTGTCTACTTTTCCACTTTACGAAACTTTGATATCTTTTTATTTATTTTATAGTAATATTGTGTGTAATTATTAGCTTAAATGCTTATCCCAATATTTTGAACCTTAGAATTACCAAATATATTAAATTTATAGGAACTGTAATTTGATTTACCTTCATAAATTGAAAAACTAAAAATCTGAAAAATGTTGTGCTCAAAGCCTCAGTTTCTCCAAGTGTTCTCTAAAGTGTAGCTTAGAAGGTCATCAGGGGAACTTCTTTTTTATTTTAATTCTCTGCTTAGAGGGTCTTGAAATGACATGTTGTTTGTATTATATAGTTTAACATTGATGTTTGGCTTTCAATTTTGTTAAAATAGGATAAAATAAACCTAGCAGGTTAGCAATCTGATATATCAATTTACATAAGTCAGAGAAGTGGGAATAGCACAGAATGATGGTGCTGAATTTATTCATATAGAAACATCAAATTGTGCAATGTGAAAGTCATTGCAATACAGTTACAGTGAAGGAAATTCAAAATATATTTTCATGAGGGGAGTCTTTGCATACTACAATATAAAGCTCTATGCATCCAACATTTTTTTTTCTGTTACAGAAATAGTCTGTGACCATTCGTGTAAGTCAGACTAGAACATTGAATAGCTCTGTTTACACATAGTGTTTGACTAAAACTGAAAAAAATCATTCTCTCTAGGCAGTGGGAACCACATATATTGTCAACATGTTTATTATTCTGTACTTGTTACCACATCTGCCTTTCCTGTTTTCAGACCAAAGCGTACCTGAAAGAAGATTGTTCTTACTTCCTGGCAGTATAACAATACCTGAATAACACAGGTAACCGACACCACTGCCAAGTATTTCAAAAGTTTCCACTATACCTAAAGTTATATTCTATTTCAGAACAATGACAATAGTTATCCAGAATATGGGGGAAACTTAATTCCTTTTAGATACTTAAAATTAACATTCAAGATAGAAACTATTAAGTAAAACTTCCACACACACACACACACATACACACACATCAATACACATCAGAGCATACATGCACAGAGACAGAATCATACACAAATCTCTTTGTAGAGGAGGAAGAAGAGATTGAAAGATTCATATTTTTCTATGAGGCTAAAATATAGACATCAAAATAAAACAATTTAGCAGTATAACAAATATAACTTTAAAATTAATAAAAGGAATAGCAACATTTTTAAAAAAGTTAACTATATTTTTCAGTGTCCAGGACTGAGAGTTGAGGCATACAAATCAAAGTAAATAATACTTTTGATGCTATAATGGTTTCTTTCCAAACAAATTCACCTATAATTGAATGAAGAACTAAATAATGATATATTCCCTAGTAATTTATGAGGTTTACAGAAACTTTATGTTTTGCTTTTATATATGTGAATGCCTTTCATTTTGACATGCATGTTATTTAATTTTGAGTTCAATTAATCAGAATTTTATATTTTCATAGGATGCATGAAACATGATTACAAAGTCTTTACATTCATTAAGATATTCCCAAAGTCATTGAAACTATTCACATCACCACAGAAACTCAGAGATCTTTTTGTTTAAACGGAGATGAGCAGATTTTCAGTAGAAATGTGGAACTTTTTCAGTCAATGTAACATCCAAGTTTTGAGTGTATGACTCTAAAGGATGTTTGTGGAAAGATAAAACCATGTAAGCATTCTTCCATTCTTTTTCAGGACACAGGACGAACCATAGCTGCATTATTGAAAAGAGGAATAGAAGAGAGCCCTATGAATTACTGGTATGTGACATCTAAAGAGGTTTACATTCAGAGATTGTTTCTTATTTGTATCTCATTTCCTATCTGTACTTTGGATGTTTTCAGGTAATTACAGGTGAGCAATTAAATCTAAGTTGTTTAATGATAATGATCTAAGCATCTCCTACCACAATCTCAGATTACTTAATGTAACTCCTTTTAAATTTTAAGTATTGAAGCATATTTTGTTTCACATATATGTTTCCAGGGTCACAGAAAACACATTGGTATTGTGACTTGGAGGTAGTGGCAACTTATTAATCTTCATAGTGATTAGATATTTAGCAAGAGTAGGGCTAAGGCACAATTTGGTCTTCTAAGATGGAATGTGATGTGCGGTAGAACTACAGACTCTATAGCTAATCAGAAACTATCAACATAATAGCCATTTGGAGACAGGGGACACAACAGCAAATACTGTGAAATAAGACTCAGAGTTCTTGGAATGAAATTCTGACTGCAACATTTATAGCCAGGGTAACCTTCAAGAATTTACTAGACCTTCCTTCTTTCAGTTTTCTCACATTTTTAATGTAAAACAACATAAGTATCTCATAGAGAATCACCTCTCCTGTGTCCAAAGACCTAGCTTGATTCAAAATACTGAGCTGTGATACCTTATGAGAAAGCATTGATACGGATAGATTCATAAGAATTAAATCTGTCTGCATGGCAAAAGCATTTTTAATCAGAATAGTGAATAAATCATTATATAAGAGCATTTAAAAATACTACTTGTCACATAACTAAAATGATCTGGATCTTGCAAAAGAGGTCTTGTTTTAAACTTCTGTTTAAACCTAAACCTGAAAACAAAAGTAAGTATCTGTCAAATCATGGCAGGCAGGAAATGCCAAAGATGTTGACTTTCCCTGGGAAACACATGACTTCCATTGTTGGCAGTGCAAATCTGGGAGGGAGTCTGTATAGGAAGGACACGAGCATATCTTAGTTATCACAAGGCTCCAAAAGTATCCAGGTTTAATCATCGGAGAACAGAGGAATAACTTAGTTGCAGGATTGCTAAAATAAATTATAAAAAGATGAAGCATTTGTTATTAATATTTAATTTATATACTGAGGTTATAAAGAGGCTTCTGCAAAAATAATAAAAATATATGTTTCTTTAACTTCAGAGCATCAATTCTCTAATTTATCTGTCAACTAAGTGAGAAAAAATATTAATAAAAATCTATAATACAAATACTAAGGAAAATAATATCGACATTGTATAAATAATTTTTTTAAGTCATTCTACTCTTGAAACTTTGAGTAACAACTTGTTGATTATGAAACATCATGATGATGATAACTTTTTGTCAGAGTAAGGAAAAACTGGACCCATAGGCTAGCACAAATAACAGAATAAATGAAGATGCTAGTTGCTCTAAGCAGTTCTTTATCCAGCCTGATAAGATACTAATTCACCTTCCTGTCTGGTTGTTCTCCTAGATGACCTCATTCATTTTCTCCATTTTAAATATCTGTAAGTTGAAAAAATCTAACCATGTAGGGAGAGTTCCCACTTATTTATTACTTGTATGTCCAACTACTGCATAATTATCTAGGTAGATAGTTAACTAGAACCTATGTTTTTTCTTTCTACAATGCCAAAATTTATTGAATAAAAATAAATTCACCAGGTACAGTGGTATTCCTGACAACAGTTTGTCAGATACTCTTTCTTTCCTAGATAACTCTGGTTGAAGCAAACATGGGCTCTTGTAAAATATGTCCAAATTGGGACTTGATATTTCCTACCTTTTTCATTCTCATTGTAATAAATACTACTAATGTCAAGTCTGTTGATCCAGAGTAAAACCAAGAGGGCTTCATGACTCTTTCGTTCTCTTCCCTCTGTTGATGCCATCAAATTCATCATCTATTTTGGGAGTTTTATTCTTGAAATATCTATCATTACTTATCTTTATTCTATATTACATTTCATATTGAATGAAACTGATCTGATCAACTATAAACTCAATTCTCCCATGTAGTGTTGGTTCTTTGCTTGAACTTCTGACATCTCTGACTAGTTCTTTTGCAATATGCTTTTTGATTACTATCCTATTTGAATTATTTCCTTCAATAGTATTATATTTACTTTTCTCAAAGTACTTATTAAAACTCATTACTTTCTTATAACTTGTTAATGTCCATCTTCTTGCTAGAACTTGTACATTCAAAACCAGCACATACAGCTAAATTGTTTATTACTCCCTAGTGCTTAGCATAATAATTGGTATGTATAGACAAATAATAAATAATTGTTAGGTGGATGTATTATTGTGATTGTGCTCAGGACTTTATATATACTGATATCATCCTCAGAAACTTTTTTGAGAGACCAAAGATCATCAACTATAATTAATTTGTACAAAATAAATGGAACATTTTTTTAACAAGAGTCTAAAAATAGTTGTTGTATCGCTTCATCTTTTTTTGAACCACAAGTTTCAAAGTGCTTTTTTCTAGTTTAATTATAGTAGGACACTCCTTCCTTTATAACTCCTAGATCAGGTATTATCCTTATTAGAGCATTGGCAAGATATAAATCTATATTGTGAGCCTCCTTTAAAATTTAAAACACAGTTACAAAGGAAATCAGAGCATACTTTTTCCATCTTCACTTCTTATAATTGATAAAATGTATTAATAATTGGTGTGGACACAAGTATGGTCAGCAAAGAGGAGGTGACAGTATGGGGAACATAAGATCAAGGCTAGTCTAGCCTACATAGTAAGAATTTGTCTTTAAAAATTAGAGTGAGTGATGTAGTTTAGAGGTAGTAATGTTGTCTAGAGTATTTGTAGCCCTAGGTTTTATTCATAACACACATAAAAACACACCACATGTGCACGCACATACACACATATACAAACGCGCGCGCGTGCACACACACACACACACACACACACACACACACAGAAGTGGGGGTTGATTTACCTTAGCAAGGTGTTCAGTTATTGGAAAATGTAATTTCTTTTCAAATAAACTTTATATGTACCAATAATGTAGAGTTAGATAAAGAATGTGTTTGCAAACATCTCTATAATGCATTATCAATCCTAACTATCAATCAATCAAATCCTATAAAGCATTAGCACTAGTTTCACTTCTTCTTGAAACTGATTCAAAATGAATTGCGACTATAGCCTGAAGAAATTAACCTAGTGAAATATTCTGGAATACTAGAAATGTGTTTTGAACTAATTGTACATTTCAAACACTGAACTCCTAAGAACTTTGGTATATTTTAATGTAAATATCCCTTCTTTTGTGGTTTTGCAGGTAATAACTGGCCACTTATTTTATATTTTGATACAAATTATAGTTGTCATAAGACTGTAGCTGTGGGCCTTTTATACCACATTATTTTGCTTTCTCAAAAGCTTTTCTATATATAACTATTAAGTTCATTCTTCAGTGAGACTAAGAATTGTCCAAGATTAGTATCATTTTGCCTATTTTATAGATTACAGGAAACAAAAAAGAAAAACATAAAGTGATTGGTGGACAGTCAATCTGTTGGGTAACTCCAGGCATGTAGCTCAAATTTAAAGGTGTTTCAATTATTGTTATTGTGCATTTGCTCTTGCTATCTCTCTAAATCATGTAGTAGTTATAGCCTAATTAACAAGTGAAGACTCTCTATACACTCTGAGATAATAATAAATTAAAAATTAAGTACCCTGTATAGAAGTCATGCCTTCTTATATTGATTTCCCTCTGTGTGTATGTGAACATGTGTATGAATATATAGGGCAGAGGACAACCTTTCATGTCATTCTCCAGGTGCCATCTACCTTTGTTTTGTGTTTGTGATACAGAGACACTCACTGTCGTGATACTCATGAAGTAGAGTATACTGTTCTACCAGTGACTACCAAAAATTCACTTGTCTCTGTCTTCCAAAAGATGGAATTATAAATTTGAACATCCATACTTAGCATTTTTATGTAGAATCTGGGATACAATCTTTGGTCCTTGTGCTTGTAAGAGAAATGCTTTACTGACTTAATATCTCTCCAGCTCCACTCACTATATGTTGATCTTTATGGACTTTTAAAACCTCATTATATCAACCTCTGAAGGCTCCAGACTTCTTTCCAATATTTCGTTTTTTAATATTTTATTTTTTAAATTTGTCCCCTTCCCCACCCAGCTAACTATATGCAATTTTTTTCTTTTATAAGTGCTTCAAGAATAATTGTGCTGCCCAAATATTTTTGGATGTGTGTACTCCAACTGAAGAGTTGTTAACTTACCAAGGACTACACTATTAAACATAACTGTCTCTTTCTACCAGAAGCTAACATTTTCCAATAAATCCACATCTTGGGATGAATTTCTGTGCCCATCTCCACTCTTTGTGCTGATATTTGATCTGTCTTGCGTTTACACAGTTTTGTGCATGATACCATAAGGACTTTGAGTTCTTATATGCAGCTGCCCTACCTTGTCTAGCAGTCAGTTTTCTTGTAGCCACCCACCACTTTAGGATCTTACAATCTTCCTGCCTCCTCTTTCAAAATGATCCCTGAGCCTATGATCCCTGAGCCCTGGTGTACAAATATATGTTACCTTTACTGCTGATTGTTCTGGAGTCTCTTATTCTGTGCATCTTGGCCAGCTGCAGGTCACTGTGTTAATCATCATCTATTGCAAATAGAAGCTTCTCAGCTGAGAGATGGGAGATATATGCGTATAATGATAATCCATTAGAGGTTAACTTAGATCTGTGTTCATTTATCAGACTAATACTAATAAGTTCTCCCACAGTACATATGACTTTTCTCGCCATAGATTCTTGGCCTAATAATAGTTCCAGGCATGGGTTTCATCTTGTGTAATGAGATTTAAATCTAATCAAAAAGTGTTTGGTGCCTCTATTACACTAGTTGGCATGTATTTTTAGGCTTTTCATTATTGCATCTCACAGTGTTCATTGCTAGAACCTAGTTAATTATCATTGATAATTAAATTTCTCCTTTAGTTGCTTATAGAAGTCTCTTTCCCTGTGAAAGCTAGCCAATACAGTTAGAACTTATAGATTTGTACCAGGTTGTTTTCGGTATGCTTTGTGACTCAAGTACATAGTGTTTTAGCAATAAGCTCTTGCCACCAAGTTCTGAAGGGTAACTGTGCTGGATAATTTTATATCATCTTGACACATGCTAGTATCACTGGTAAGAGGGCATCTTAACAGAAAGAATTTCTCCAAAAGATGGACCTATGGGCATGTCTTTGGTGAATATTTTTGATTTATATTGGAGGGCCTACTTCACTGTGAATAGTGGCCACCCCTGAGTCATGGC
The DNA here is from genome assembly GCA_026225945.1 of Cricetomys ansorgei. Classification (NCBI taxonomy): domain Eukaryota; kingdom Metazoa; phylum Chordata; class Mammalia; order Rodentia; family Nesomyidae; genus Cricetomys; species Cricetomys ansorgei. The sequence continues at coordinate 657,538 of JAMJFZ010003015.1, read as the reverse complement.
CCTGAGCATTGCAAGAAAGCTGCTTAGATAAGCCTTGAGAACAAACCGGTAAGAAGTACTCATCTCTGACTTCTCCATAGCACCTGCTTCCTAGTTCCTTTTTTGTTTGTGTTCCTGCCTTGACTTCCTTCAGTGATAGACTGTGATGTAGACGTGTAAGTTGAAATAAACACTTTCTTCCCCAACTTGTTTCTGTTCGTAGTGTTTTATCACAGAAATAGAAAGCCTAACTAGGAAAGAAATTAGTAACAGGAGTAGAGTATTGCTGTGACAGGCCTGATTGTGTTTTAGGGAGGACTATGGAAGGACTTTTGAGTTTTGGGCTGGAAAAGCCATTCAGTGCTCATATCTCAGTGGGCTATTTGATGAGAATGTAGAAGACAATGTTGAGAGCAGTGCATATAATAGAGGCCTTGCTTTTGAAGTTTCAGAGGAAAGCAAAGAAACTCTGAGGGCCATTTGTGTGGTAATGTGTGTCAAGAACATGTGGTATATCATCCACTGAAACTGAAGAGTTGTGATCAAGTTGTGATTAACAAGGGACTACTAGCAGCACTGGACTTAAGCCTTTGTTTTTCTGGAACAATGAATGCAGGTCACCTGGGGCTGGGAAATTAGTTGTGATTGAGAACAGAATTACTGAGTCAAAACCTTTTGGGAAGTAAACTTCAGAGTCAGCACACAGAAGGTAGCGTCCAGAGCAGGCTAAGGATGTATCTTATGCTGGTAGGAAAAATTGGTAATATGTAAGGTGGTAAAAGATTTGAAGACATCAAGAGGCCATGGAGAACACCTGAGGCTTGGCACTGTGTGGTAGTGCTGGAGTCTGAAAAGAGGTTTAAAGATGCTCTTGGTGTAGGGACATACCAATGAAAGATACCCCAGTGTTTTAGAGATGCCAGTACAATGATATGACCAACAAGGATAGCAGCAGCTGTGAGGTGGAGCTGACCAGAACCTAGGAGATGAGCTGTACTTGCTTTGTGATGTCAGACCCGAGAAATGGAGCCTTAGCAACCAGGAGATGTGAGTAGGTCCCAGACACCAAGCACAAAACTTTTTATACTATTGAATTTTGGTTTTGTTTTCATTTGATTATAACTGTGTCTGGATTCCCCCCCTTTTGGAATAAGAAAGTATTGAGCTTTTTATTATTATTATTATTATTATTATTATTATTATTATTATTATTATTATTATTATTTTATTTAAAGGGGCCTGCAGTTAAGAGACTTGGAATTTTAGTTACATATTTTTTTTTTTCTTTTTGGTTAAGTTTCACTATGTAGTTTGGCTGATGTACAGCTTGGTAATGTAGAACACGCTGGGACTAAAACCTGTACCAACATGCTCAAGCACAAGATTTTGGCTATTTAGACTATCAATATTTTATTTTATTTTAGAGAGGCTATGGATATTTTAGGGTGACTATGGATGCTTTAGAGAGACAATGGATATTTTGGAGAGACTATGAATACTTTACAGACTTTGGATAGCTCAGGAAGGCTTGAACTTTAAAAAAAAATAATTATAATTTTCTCATGCAAACATCCCAATCACAGTTTCCCCTCCCTCCACTCCTCTCAGCCCTGCGCCCGACCTTCACTCTTCACCAGATCCGCTTCCGTCAGAAAAGAGCAGACATTCCAGGAATATTATCAAAACATTGAATAACAAGGATACAATAAAACTAGATACAAACCTTCATATCAAGGTGACACAGTGGGAGGAAAAGGGTCATAAAAGCAGTCAAAAGAGTCATAGATACATCCACTTCCACTGATAGGAGTCCTACAAAAATAGTAAGCTAAATAACCTTACCATGTATGCTGAGGACCCATGAGCTCCCATAGACCCATGCAGGCTGCATGATTGCCGTCCCAGTGTCTGTGAATCCCTATGAGCCCTACTTAGTTTATTCTGTGGGCTATATTCTCTTGGTGTTCTCGAACTCTCTGGATCCTAGAATCCTTTCTCCCTCTGTTCGGCATGATTCCCGGAGCTCTGCCTAATGTTTGGCTGTGAGTCTCTAGATCTGCTCCCACCAGCTGCCAGAGGAAGCCTCTCATGAAGATTGGGCTAGGCGCTGATGTTTTAGTATAGCTGATATTTTGTTGTTGTTTGTCTTTTTTTGCTTTAAATTATTGGCCAATTGAGTTTTGTTCTACCCTAGGTCTCTAAACTTTCCAGCCTCAGGTTCCTGACCATGTCATGCATGTGTGTCAGGCATGGGCTCACTCTCATGGTCTGGGTCTGACTAGTCATTGGTTGGCCACTCCCAGAAGTTCTGTATCTCCATTAACCGGGCATGTCTTGCAGGCAGGACAGACTGTAGGTTGAAAATTTTGTGTCTGTGTTGGTGACCCAGTCTCACCACTGGAAGACATGATCTTTACAGAAGATGGCCTGTTGAGGATCCTTATTCCTCATTTCTAGGAGTCCTTGCTAGGGTCACCATTATAGATTCCAGGTAGTTTCCATTGCGCTAGATTTCCATATCTCCCCTGAAATATCCCCAATCCCCATTGTCTCTGCCTGTACTCTTTTGATCTATACCCTTCCTGTTGATCTCTCCTGTTCTCATCTTCACCTGTCTCCAGTCCACTTGCATAATCTGTTTGATTTCCCTTTCCCAGAGAGATCTTTGTGTCTACCATAGCGTCCTCTTTGTTACCAAGCCTCTCTGGGTCTGTGGATTGTAGCATAATTATCCTTATTTAATGGCTAATATAAGTGAATGTTTGTCTTTCTGGGTCTGGTTTATGTCACTCAAGATGATTTTTTTTTCTAGTTTCATCCTAGTTTCTAGTTTGGTGGAAAATTTCACGTTGTCATTTTTTTTAAACAGATGAATAATACTCCAGCTTGGTCTTGAGGTAGATTGAATCCCAATTTTCTTAGGAACTGAGGCTTGAACTTTTAATGTTGGAAGGACACTGAACTTTTATAGATTCTGAATTTGTAAAATCTGTTGGACTCTTTTTAAGGAACATTCTCAACTTCTATTCTTCTATATTAAATTTTTCTGTTATTTTTGAGATTATTATGTCATTTCTCCCTCTTTTTCCTCCCCCTATACCCACTTATATACCCCTCCTTTCTCTTTTAAAATTCATGACCTCTTTTTTCCATTAATTGTTGTTAGATGAGTATATGTTTATACATATATATATACACATATATATATATATGTATGTATATATATGTATATATATACATACATATATATATATATATATATACACACACACACATACACACACACACACACACACACACACACACACACACGTATTCCTAAATGCATAAACAGAACCTGCTCAGTCTGTATATATTGTATGTTTTCAGGGTATTGGTATTCATTGGTATTGGTATTCATCATTTGGTATTGGATAGCCAATACCAAATGGATAACCAAAGAGCTCATGCTCTTTCCTGGGGAAGACTATTTCTCCTACTCTCAGCATTCCTTAGTTGCCAATAGTTCTTTGTGTAAAGTTACTGCCTTGTGTTTTTCTTCCAGATTCAGTTTGATATTTCTATTGTTTCTGTTGTTCAGTTCTTGATTAGGCAGTCTTTAGAGAAAAACCACACCAATCAAAATTCAGATTTGGGTAGTCCAGTCTGAATGGATTTACCTACAAAACAATCTCTAAGAAAAAATTCTAGTTGAATAACTTTGTGTTTGTTTATAAAGTTGGTAAGGGGTCAATTGTGTGGTCTAGTTTTATGTCAACTTGATATACACTAGTGTCATTTGGAAAGAGAGAACCACAGTCGAGAAATGTAGGGCTTCCAGGCTAAAGACTGAAGTTGTAGCACTAGCGGTCCTCGCCCCCTGGGGCTAGCAGGACACTCGGAGTCTGCTTTATTCTTGAAGCCCTGTAAGCTGCTAACTCAGTAAACAGATTGGCAAAATGTCTGCCTGCCTCGTGGTGAAACATACACCTGGGTCTCTGCAAAGACCATGGATATTGTGGGGGTTGGCCAGGTACGCCCCTCCCCCTGCCTTGCTAATTAAGGCTTCCCTGCTCGAGGGGAGAAGCCACGCCCTTATGGGAAGAGGTTATTTATTGGGGAAGAAGCCCTTGAATAAAGGAATTCCGGTCCACCAGATGCCGTCTCCGTCTCGTGTTGGTTCTCAGCAAGCTGGGTCAAGTGACACCACGCGGTCCTAGGAACCCACTTCCCAAGCATCCCCGGTGCTTCCCCACAGCTCTCAGCTTGAGCCTCTCGCCCCTGGCCAGAGCAGAGAACCAAGCGGCTTCCCAGCCAGCTCCGAGCTTTAAAAACAACAGAGAAAGTATCTCCACCAGATTGAACTTCCAGCAAACCTATGGGGAATTTCCTTAATTGATGATCCATTTATAAGGATACCCCAGAACTTGTGCTCCTGGGTACTATAAGAAATCAGGCTGAGTAAGCCATGAAAGAAAGCCATTAAGCACCATTCCTTCATGACTTCTGTATCTGCTCTTACCTCTGTATTCCTGCTCTATTTGAATTCCTGTTTTGACCTCCTTTGGTTACAAATTGTGATGTTAATCTATAAGCAGAAATAAACTATTTCCTTCCCAACTATTTTGGTCAAAGCTAACATTCACAGATGACAGAAAACATGAGATGTTTGTGTTTCTGAGTTTGGATTACTTCATCCACAATATATAGTAAGAGATAATATACTTAGTAGAAAATTACTTGTCTCTTGTAACCTAGAAAATACTTCCTCATTAAAAGTTCTTTGATATAAGGTACAACTAATAAGTCCATGAAAAATTCTTGGCAAAATTAGGTTCAATTTGCTTTGCTTAAATTTGATGACATTTTAATAAATATTTTGGAAAGCATAGAGTTGATAGTATGTACAAAGTAGATTTATATGTTATGATAAATTAAACAAAATAATACATTAATTGTTCAGATATTGTAGCATGTGAGAAGAAAGTTTAACTCAAGTTAAACTTCTTATTTTAAGGATTAATGTAGCTTAATATTTAAAGAAAAAAAATACATACATCAGTCAATGTATTAATATATGTATTTTCAACTGTTCTTAACAGAACTCTAGACATATTGATAATTTCTAGCCACTCACCAAACATATAAAAACTTAAATGAAATCATTAGGTTTTTTAACAGTTCATTATGGCAGACATTAAAAAATTACTTAGTAATATATAGAAATATTATTTAACAGAGTCTTACTATTTTGATACTATAATTTCTAATTCATGAAACTGGTAAATTTAAAGCTAAGTGTCTTTTATTTTAACAAAGTATAAAATAATCAATCATAGTGATTCACAATTAGTGAATATTAAGATTAACTTTAGTTTTACGTATGGTCATTTTCTATAAAAATGTAAATCCTGCTAAAAAAGTTAATTATATAGTTATAAGTATCCAATGTTTCTTAAATACTTCTGTACTTCTTTGAATTTATTTACTACAAATGCACTAATGATATTTTGAACAAGTTATATAGCCATATAGAATTAATATTATATTATAATCATAATTTTATCCTAATTTTTATGGTGTATCTTTGGGATTTAACTAAATCTGAAACATGCCTAGTACATTTGCTTTTATGTTTAACATGTACTGCATAAACCTTGCATTTTGTAACTTCTTAAATATCATTTTTAATTAAACATACTTTATAAATTTATAGATATAATTAATCTCATGCTATACATAAGCACTACATGAGATATAAAGGGCAACAAGAGAAATATATATATATATCCTTAAAGAACTACTTCAAGCTGTGCTAAACATTTTGTGTTCTCATTTCCAGGTGTATAGAACAAATTATTCTTTGATTATTTTTGGCCAATTCATGCAGACTGTGTAATTTATACAGCTTACTCTATCAAATTTACCAAAGATTTCTTGACTGTTAGTAAGATTGCACTAAATACAGGGCATATCATAGCACTTATCAAATATCTTATTTTTTCCTCTTAATTAAATGTTAAGCTAATTAGATGAAAGTGGGCAAAGAAGATGAGAGAGAATAGAGAATGTAAGAGACTGCGAGAATCATTTTATGATCAGATAGTATCTAGTACTTTTTCAGAAAGAGTGATATATATATATATATATATATATTATAGAATATCTGGGGCTATAGAGGGCATCAAAGTTTAGAGTGTATACAGTTCTGCTCCTGATGGCTTAGATAAGGTAACAAGTTACTTCCTTTTTCAGTTTTCTGCGTGGGATTTCCCTCTAGTTGCAATTATTGGCTCAGAGACAAATACATTTCACCAACAGCAAACATTAAAATATTTGTTCTATAACTATACCATAGAAATGGTCCAAAATGAAAAGTGTGATGTGTTAGATTAATCCTTCTCCCTTGGAAATTTCATTTTGCTTAAAATGAATTGTTCTGTAACTTTTAGCTACAATATAAATTTTCAGACTTAGAATAATGAGTAAAAATATCACTAAGTGAAAACCATAGATCTATATATTAACATATTATGGGTTCTTGATGATCCTAGTTTTCTTCAAAAACACACTTTTAGACATGGGGTGATTACCTCTGGTCTTTTTACTGTGGATTTAAATGCCACTGGAAAATTTTAATCCTATATACATGTTTTAACATTTTGTTGAAGTCAAAGTAGTTTAAAGAAATATACTGAAGTTTGAAGTCCACTAGAAACAGTTATTTTTAATGTAATGCATGCCAAAGGGTAGTATGAATCAGAGTGTGTGCTTTTGTTTTTCCTTAGTTTAGGGAGTTCTGTGCTATGGGCAAAGGGTAAAACTGGCCAATAATAATAACAAAATATTTTTTTACTAAAAGCTTTTCTTTTTTTATTTTGATGGAAGTCCACTAATTAAGAGATAGTAGTTATTATCTTAGAATTATCATTATGAGTAATGTTAGAAGTAATTATCAGTAATTATTTCTTTTGATCTTACTTTAGTTGTAACCACTAAGTTTCCTTTATATACCACCTAAATATCTTTCTCTATTTCATCTCCAACTTAAATAATAGAGCATTTGAGTGTGAAAAAAAATGAATACATAAAAAAGAGTACAGTTAATGCGCCTTAATGGATTCAACTCCAAAGATGATGAGTTATTTACTATTTTTCAAGCTACCTCAAAGATTTATATACGTAGTATTACTATTTCGATAAATTATCACTACTTATGAGATACTAACATCTCTTACTCATTCAGAGTTCAAAGCTACCACAATCAAGATCCTATCAATTCTTTTTTTTTAATGTAAGCTTTAGTAGAAGATAGTTTTATCATTTTTTTATGTTATAGTCAGAATAAAAGTTTTACTCATCCAAATTTATTTTGTATGTATTTGAAATTCAATGCTAGGCAAATCTTGACTGTAGAGGAACATTTAAACTTTTAATTCAGCAGCATGGCAATTTATAGATAGGAGTTCATAGTACAGATCAGAGTGAAAAGAGGTAGTTCAAAAGACAGATAATCAGAGTGATCTCAGTCAGTAGTAAGTCTCGGAGACTGAATCTTTCTAGGCTTGCATCTTGAAGATTAGATTGTATGGAGTTTTAAGTCTTCTAGTTCTAGAATTAAAATTAGACTGTATGGAGACTGAAACCCTCTGGGACCAGGTATTGAATTAGCAAAGAATAAACTGTTCTCCGCCATGAACCCATGAAAAGAATAATTAAATAAAATCAACACTTACATCTACACCTACACGTGGTTATCCAATATTCAATAATCACAAGTCAAATTAATATGTTTTATTTAGTATAATATTGACTCTTCTACACACTATAAACCCAAATGAATTCTATCGTTTCTCAAAGTCTTAACATCCTATTGCAAATTTTGAGTCTCCTACATTATAGTATGATTTACAGTCACTTAGATATTTTCAGCAACAGCCTATTTCATTAAAAAAAAAACTGTCATAGCTTAAAAACACCCACCCTGCTGCAATGATCAGACCCATCATTATCTCTAACTTGACATATTTCCTGATATTACTGAGAATTCATTAGATTTATATCTTAAACTTTTTCATCTATTTTAGTGAATCATTGTTATAAATTGGAAATGGTAACTTACCACCGGAGCCAGATGCTTCCTGTTTGAAAAATTATATATATATATATATATATATATATATATATATATATATATACACATACATATTAAATTGAATATGTAATATATATTTTATATTTTATACAACCTACTATTCTCATTTATCAAGCTATTCCAAGGAATGATACAAAAGTATTTACCTTATAAATTACATTACAAAATTCATATTTGGAACACTTAAATTATTCTCTTTTATACTAGTTATAATTAAAGAAGTAAATAAATCCTAGTCTTGCCACACTAATTTCCCCAGGTGTACTGCCTCTCAGTTACCAAAGAGCTTCTTTTGTAAGGATTTTTGTATTTTTGCTAAAAGGTCAGCATTATACAGAAAGATTTGCTTTTGTGATTATTTGTAATAGAAAAATCTCATTGTTCTACATAATAATCTAAACTCTATGAAGATAGAATTAGGATACTTATACAATCTATGTAGAATTGCCTTCCTTATGAATTTCCTTTGATTACATTAAATTTGTCTGAGAACCAAATTGAGAGCCTGGCTGTCAATGAAATATTGCAAAGAAGTTTGTTTTGTAACCCAAACTTTGTTTTCACTTTTCCACATAAAGTAAGACTTTGCCTACTATTGCTGCACTGGATATTATTTCTGAAGCTCTATCCCTGAGATAAATTTATGATATTGATTTTCATATTCAATAAAATGTATATGTTATAGTCATAAAATCATTGATTTTTGGAACGTATGGATGCTCTTGGACATAATTGAGGAGAACTAGTGTTAGTTAAGATAATTCCATGTGTTTAGTGTCTTACTTTCTCTCCATAAATTGTCTAGGAAACTATTATTGGAAAAAATATTCTTTGTACTTCAGTTTTTATATGATACATGAAAATTATATACAGTGATTTGAGGACCACATGCAGAATACTGCATAACACAACACCCGCAACTCTCTCCCTGTCAGCAGAGGACTACATGTTCTGTGCACCTCCATAGGTAGTATCACCCACTCCAGATATGACCCCAGCACCTTCCTCCTATGTACTACTGTTTGAATATTGTGAGCCTTCTATAGACTTCTGAGTTTTGAAACAAAAACTTGCTAACTCTACAGAAGGTTTACTCTATACAGAGAAACTGCACCAAACCTTGGCTAAGCTATGGACCACTTATCAAACTCTATTTGAATATCAATACCAATTGGCCCTTGGACAGAACTTCAAACACAACTCAGTTGGTCAAAGCCTAACAAGTTAAGAGCAAACAGAGATCCAAATGCCTATGAAGCATGGAGCAGGAGGGGAGCAAATATTCACACACAAAACACTACAAATGACTTAACTCTTAGGTGGCTAGTTCCCATCAGAAAAGTACAAACAATATAAATGATCACAATTAAAAAAATAACACTCACATACTAATGTTCCCTGAGAAAAACAGCTTAGATGACTCAAAATGCAATAATTTTGAAATGACAACTATGAACATATTAAAAGAAATCAAAGAAGATACTAATAAATACTATAATGAAGACAAAAGTTGGAAGCAATTCAAGATATGAAAAGAACATTTAATACAGAGAAATTTTTTATTTCAATTTTTAATTTACTTTTATTAAGTGTGTTGTTTAACATTATTACATATGCATAAAAATGCATTCTATTTACTCTCACTTCCCACCACTGTCAAACTCTCCCATCCCTTAATTTTTTCCTACCTTCATGTTTTTTGTTTTGTGTCCAATTTCCTACATTGAGTTCCTGACCTAACTTCCCTTGATGATGGATGGTCTGTGAGGTGAGATAAACCCTATTGTCCTTAAGTTGTTTTTTAGTCAGTGTTTCATCACAACAATAGAAACCCTAACTAAAACAGGAATCATCTACTGGTGTTTTGCCAGTCTAACAGGATCCATACATTTAAAGAAAACAGACTTTTCCTTCTATTAGAAGGCTCAGCCTTCCATACTACTCAGTTTTTGGGGCTCATGAACCCCTTCCCACTCTAAGTTACAATTTTTGACTGGCTTGATATTGTACAGGCTTTCTGCAAGCCACCACAGCTGTTGTGTGTCCATGAGTGCAGTAGTCATGTCGTGTCCAAAAGATTTTCTTTTTCTTGTGGTCCATTAGATAGTACAATGTTTCTGTCCCAACTCTATGATGATCCCTGAACCTTGGGGAGGAGGTATGATATAGATGTCCTGTTTGCGGCTGAGCACTCCACTAACAATTATTGCCTACATTGTGACAAGTTGTAAGTTTTTGCATTAACAACATTCGCTACACAAAAAATTTCTTTGATGAGGTCTGGTTAATTTATGGCTAAGGAGAATTAAATTTAGAAATAAGTTTGATGTTATGTCCACTTAGTAAAGTGTGAAGAATTGATTCACCCTGGTTGATGTGAAGTCCTAAACCATGTGCTCTTGGCCAGCTTTGTACTATAATGTGTGTTTCTTCTTGTGAAGCAGGCCTTAAAATCAATCAGGAAGCAATTGACTCCCCCTTTAACATTTATGATCTACAGTGAGAGAAGTGTAGTTCCTTGTTTTTTGTGGGGAGAGGGTTTTCTTTTCGAGGCAGTGTTTCTCTGTTGTAACTCTGGCTATCCTGGAACTCATTCTGTAGACCAGGCTGGCCTCAAACTCACAGAGATCCACCTGCCTCTGCCTCCCAAGTGCTGGGATTAAAGGCATGCCCCACCAATGTCTGGCTGCTCTGAATATTTTAAATGTCTTAGCTTATTTTATTTATAATTTTTTTGTTTGAATTGAAATAATATTATATTTTAATGCTCTGATTTTTAAAATATGTATGTGTGTGTATGTGTTTGTGCATGTAAATAAGTGTTCTATGTGTGCTGTGGAAGTCAGAGTTCAATATCAAGTGTCCTTAACCCAGAGGCCAACCACCTAGAATGTTTTTAATATTTTAATTATTATGTGTGTATTTATGATATACATGTGTGAATGCCATAGTGTGGGTAGAAATGCCAAAAGACACCATTTGTAATTCAGTTCTCTCCTACTGTGTGTTCTGGAGATCAAACTCAGATCATCAGGCTTATGCAGCAAGTTCTCCTTTGGCTTGCTTTCTTTCTTTCTTTCTTTCTTTCTTTCTTTCTTTCTTTCTTTCTTTCTTTCTTTCTTTCTTTCTTTCTTTCTTTCTTTCTTTCTTTCTTTCTCTTTCTTTCTTCCTCTCTCTCTCTCTCTCTCTCTCTCTCTCTCTCTCTTCTTTCTTTTTTTCCTTCTTTCCTTCCTTCCTTCCTTCCTTCCATTCTCTCTCTCTCTCTCTTTCTTTTCTCTTTCTTTCCTTCTCTCTTTCTTTGCATATTTTTGAAACATCATTTTTCATTAGGAACTGGGGCTTGTCAATTTAGGGAGACTTGTAGCAAATCCAAGGGATCAACACATTTCTATTTCCTAAACCCTGGGATTGCAAGTGTGTACTTCCACATCTGGCTTCTTAGTAGAGTGAAACACAGATCCTCGTATTTAAGACTAGCACTTTTAAATTAGTTTATAATTAAATTTAAAATTACAAGAGTTAAAATACATCAAGTACAATCAGTAATATAATATCCTTTGTCTTATAAATTAAATGCTTTTGTTTCTTTGGTATAGTTCAACTTTATGCAAGTGAAATAACCTATTCATAAAATATAAAACACAAAACACATATGATTATTAACATAGACAGCAAATAGATATATCTATTTAAAATTGATAACAAATTAAATGACAGATGAAATATCTACATTGTTGCCTCCTCCAACATACTTTGTGTTACCAATGCAAATGCTTATATTTTATATATTGTATAACCATTAAGACGTCTTGGTGGTTATTATTATTTCAATTATTTCATTTAAAATTTTATATTAAGGTTAAAATTGATGCAGTTACCATCATCACAATTTGTTTATGCATGTACTTTACCAGTGAGATTTGTTTTCTCATGTGCTTTTGTGCTACTGTTTGAAGTTTATTCAGCTGTACTGCAAGGTCAAACAGACTGTTGGCTAGGCTCCCTGATAGGGTAGGGCTGTTATTTAGGCTTTTGGTGAGCCTTCACTGTTGGCTAGGCTCCCTGTTTAGGTGTGGCCTCTCCCTTGAAGTTCAATATCCTTGGGGATACTAACTGGATTCCACAATCCCACAGTACAAGTTAAAGGAACTCCAGAAATTATTGGTGGCAATGCTGATGACAGAAATAGTGCATAAGGGTCCACATTAACCATGAAATTCTGTGTGCCAAGCAGTATGAGGCCCCTTTTTATGTTCCTAGCTTTCCTCATTAGTGTAGCTATAACAATAACCAGTAATACATGTTTCCAAATCAGAACATAATAAAAGTGAGCCCAGCATCGCTTGGTCCAAATGGAACATAATAAATACTTGATCTTTAGTTCAGAACTTTGAATTATTGCCATGGAACACTTACCTTGGTCTGCCGTAAATTTTTTGATAAAAGAGAAACTGTTTAATGGGATCCTTTCCCACCTGGGGCTTTACTGACCCAGGTAAGAGCCAATAGAAACAAGTACCATTTCTACTCTTATCATGGTTCATTCCATTTATATGTTCTTCCAGAGTTTTGTGGTCACATCCTGTGTTCTGCAATTCAAATAAAGGCATTCTTCTTTATGAATAATAGTTAAATTTGTGTTTTAATCAAGGGACCACAATTGTGGTCCTCCTATTCCAGTCTTGCTGAGATCTTTTTTTCTGCCTTTCCTATTGTAGTCTGCAAACTTTAGTGCATTGTCTCTGAATATAATTTGTTTCTATATCTTTACATATACAACATTTTAGTCTTCTGTATCTATCCTTCATGTCTTAAAATTAAGATGAAACAGCTATGCAATTTACTTGTACACAACTCCATCTAACTGCTCCATATTATTTTATTAGTTTATTAATACAGTTCTCTAAAGAAACATTATTTTTCTATCAATACTAATTTCAAATAATTTAATCATGTTCCTATACTTCCATTGGTTTCTTGAGTCATTTTGTGATTATGATATCTGATTTGAGAAATTAAATCTTTTAATTTTGTTAGGATATGTGGAATATATCTGTGGAATTCCCTAAGAGAATATTAAATGTTTTGAATCATGTAGATTTCAGAAATATTCATGATATTAATTATCTCTTACTAATAAGGTTGAGTAATAAAAATAGAACTCTCTATAGAATTCTATTATTAGCTGGAGTGATGATTGCATTGTTGAAGCAATTCTAATGAGCTGACCTAGAATAATTCAATGGCCAAATTTTGCATTATTTTTAGGACATCTTATAACTATAAGGAATGATAGAATTCTTCCAAAATCTCTTTATTAGCATATTTTAATTTTAAGAAATTATGGGTTTCAGTTATCACATTTTCATAAATTATGACATACACTTTGAAAACATACAATATTTTTCTAAGTATGCTTATTTAATGTAAAATTATCGTCACTGGTTTCATCTATTTTCTTGCAAATGATGTAATTTTGTTGTTCCAAAGAAAACGTGATCTCTATAAAAGTAATGAAGTTTTATTCATCTATAAATTGTACTATAATTTCAAAGATAATTTTTATGTGAAAATACAGTGTTTGTGTACATATGTAACATGCAATATGTTCATACACAGGGAAAGCACTATCATTTGATATAAGCTGGTCTAATGATTAGCCATCTCTATCCTCAGTAGCTACTGTGTGTAGCAGTCTTTACTTTCTGTTGGGAAAATAAAGACTTATAGATAAGTAAGTTAGAAATAAGTGAAATAATGAGAATGATGTATTTAGACAGGAAAATAGCAAGGAACTAGTGCTAAATAGAACTGCGCTAAATAGAACATTTAAGGGTTTCGTATTTTACATTTTATCTGAATTACATCCTTGAAAATGTCACAAAAAGTCCTGGATTTCTCCTAACAAGAATGAAAATAAATCATGATGTCAGAATAAAAGAGAGATCAGTGAATATTAACCAAGTATATGAGTCCTGAAAGATAAAAATTGAATTCTCCAAAGTGGAAATGGTGATTTAAACTCAGAGAAAAAATGTAAGCACAGATGAAATGTTGATAATGAATGATGTATTGTTCAATAATATGGCTGGTATTGAGAATCTCACATAGAAAATTGCAAGTAATATAGGTAAATAACAATGCAATGTATTACATTTCCTAATACACCAAGAAGTGAGACGACCAAAATAATCTTGATTGCTATCCGTATAGTGCTTGCTGAATACTTTGATCATCAATTTTACTAGTATTCTCTCCTCTATCACTGATCAGTATCACTTTAAAAGTTTAGCTAGTGTTACAAACCTAAGGAACTATTGAAGAATAATCTCAATCCAATAATGTCATTTTCTTTTATGAAATATGGTCCTTGTTCTACATTTTCAACTTAATTTGAGACTAGCCTTTTAAGAGGAGAACCTGAAGCTTTATAACTCCATAACATACTTTGCTGTCACATATGAACAATAATATCCCTAGCTTTCACAGGAATGGCTTTTTCTGAGCTCAGCAAATTGTTTATAGCTTTTACTTATGTCAGAATTTATCTCTTAATACTGTTTTGAGTTTATACTCAGTAGTCTCATTTTAGTGTATGTGCAAATGGACTATTTGCTTTTTGGAAAATGACAACTATACATATGCCAAGTCACTATAATACCTGTAAGTTATAACAACATCTATTACATTGCATCAAGTAATTATGGAGTAGCAGGGTTTCTTCTCTAATTGAGATGAGAGGTAAGGGAAAACCTACAGCTTCAGTCTTTAAAAAGGTTTAAGGCAGCATCAAACCTGTGTTGTAGTAATTCTCTACTACAGACCATATAATTCCATCTGGCTACTGGATGCCGATAGTATATCATATAGACATCCCCAAATTCCATGCATTAATCAAACACTCTCTTCCACCGGTGGTAATATATCACAGTTGATGAAAATACCCAAATTAAGGTAGGAAAAATTCTGCAAATTTGTACAGGTATTCCTTATACCTTGTATACATTAAAAGCTCTAGTGGCACTATATTGAAAACGGCCCACATATTTTTTTCCTTTCTTTGTATTCATAACCATAATGCAGGCCTATGCCATGTCTTACCATAGTTGTTATAATGTCTTTTATTATGACATCTTTAACAGGTAAAGGATTTCTCATCATTCAAGCCCCAATTCAAATTAATTCGTTTACTGATTTTGTATTTTTAATTTGGTAACTTATTACAAAAATTTGTACATGCTGTACTCTGCCTTGCATTCTACTTTGCAGAGAGATTGTTTGACCTATCCTAGGTTACCCACAGATAGCAAGTACAGCAGGTACAGTTAATTAAATCAAATAAATTTCACATATGAAAATTTACAAACATAAGTGACAGTAGCTTGTATATGCTATTTTTTCCCAATTGTATCAATAAAACTTTAAAAGAATTTTTGGCCAGTGATTTGGCCAAGTGGATGAAGTCACTGGCTGCCAAGGATTAGGTCATAAGGTCTATCTGAATGCATCAGTGAAAGAGAGAATCAATTCTTCAAAGTTTTTCTCTGGCCTCCACATTCACGCTATGGTAATTTAACCCATATATATAGATACATATGAGTGCCAGAGCACATGTGAATGTACATACACACACACACACACACACACACACACACACACAATGAGCAAATAACTTCAAGGATTTTTAAAAAAATTATGTGTATCACTGTGTGTCTCTGTGTGGATATGTGCATGTGAGGGCCACTACTCACAGTAGCCAGAAGAGATGTCATGTTCCTTGAAGCTGAAGTATCAGATTGTGAACTTGCTGTCATGAGTCCTAGGAATCAAACTTGGCCCATTGGAAGAGCCTTACATACTCTTAACAGCTGAGCTATCTCTTAAACTCCATAAGACAAGCTTTAAAGAAGTTTAAAACATACTTATAATAGACGTTAGTTCTCACACTAACAAGTGGAGAATCTATGATGAAGCAATGGAAAATTATTGCAAGTTTTAATGGAAGATAGGGGAGTATTTTAACTATTTCATACGGAGGTAAATATGATCACAGGAGATGTGCTATAAAGTAGCAAAGATCAAAACAACTATGTAATTGGAAAGCTCTTATCTAGGAATACAGCATAGTATTTGCAATTCAGAATGAAATGATCTCAAAGTGATTTCCATGAAAAAAATGCACACTACTTGCAATTAAACGTAGTGCTTTATTATATTTATATATATACATATATATACATATATACATACATATACATATATACATACATATGTATATATACACTTATACATATATATATGTGTGTATATATTATATATATATATATATATATATATATATATATATATATATATAAATTTGTGAGCTGGAAAGATAACTCAGATTGTAAAGTAGTTTTCATACAAACATGAGAATCTGAGTTCAATCTTTAATACCTGTGTGAAAACATAAAGGGCTAGGACTACTGTGGGCTCCTGAAATCAATCCCAGAGCAATGGAGGCAGAGAAAGGAGAATCCCTAAGAATTGAGGGTCAGACAATCTAGCTATTTCAGTGTGTTCCATGTTTACTGAGAGACCATTTCAAAAAATACACTGGAGAAGAATTATGATAATGCCAAAAATTGACTTCTGGTCTATACACCCACTCAAACATATGTACACATTCCACACTCATGAACTCACACATGCACACACATGTATTTGAAAACAATTTAAAAGAGATTATTCACTCCCTGATGCTGGATGGCAACCTATACCAATAAGGAGAACTGAAATTACTAAATCACAATGTTGATAATTATATATGATATAGAACTAATTTGCCATAAAAGTTAAAATATAAAAAGTTGTCTACCATCTCATAAAACCATTAAAATTGATTTCTAATATACACAGACTGCACAAGGAAAAATATAGTTCCTATGGTTTAAGAATTAGGATGGAAGGGTAGTATTGAAACTTTTTAGAATGACTTTAGTCAGTAAAATAGATTAAACATAAAACCTCAAACATACATTCATTATTTACACATTCAAAAATTTATTCATAATTAGATCTTTCCAAAGTATGAAATTAAAGTAAAATAAATATTTGGAATAATTGGAATATCAAAATATCAATTTTGATAATTAGATTTCTTCAGCACATATGCTTATGTCTAATATACATTTTCCACAGTGTTTACTGTTAATGATGGTTTATATAAATTCATGATTTAAATAGATGGTATAATTAGGAATTTGGGGCTGACATCTTGTTCTCCCTCATTAGATGACTATTGCTTTATCTTAGCTACATGCTGAAAAATGGTATTTGGTATTTTAAATTTCTATTATCTACTGGCTTTTATACTTTATAATTTCATACTATTTAATGTGAATCTTCTAGTTTTGTGACATTCTCAAAAGCACAATAAATTTTCATTATTTGCAGTAACTAATAATTAGGAAATCATAATTTATAATAAGGTAAGATTCCTAAGTAATTCTATGAATCTTTGTTCATAACATTTTCCTCAACTCATCAACATGTAAGGTTACTTAAAAACTTCTGTGTGTGTGTGTGCACGCGCATGGTATGCACAAGGGATAATGCATCAGATACTCCTGGAGCTGTAGTTATAGAAAGTGGTGAGCAATTGTATGTGGGTGCTGGAAACTGAACTCTGGTCCTCTGAAAGAGCAATATGCACTCTTAACTGCTGAGCCATCTCTCCAGTACTTGTGTAAACTTCTTATATGCATATTTCTTCTTATGGACAACTTATAATTTATTATCGATATATTTTACTGATTTTAACAATAAATTCATAAACAACATTGTAAGTCATGCTTGAATTAACTCTAACACATATTTTTTTTTTCTGCAAGGCACATTACAGCTTCCTTGCTAAGTAGCTGAATTACAGGGCACTGTGCTTTGGAGGCCATTACAAACAGTAAAGTATTAGTAAAAGTATGAAGGGCAATAAATTTGACAGTAAATAGACTGCAAAAGGCACCTGATTCTGATATGAAATCCAAAATAAGGAAGCAGAAAAGTTTATCTAACTTTATGCAGAAATATTCTTATGTAAATATATACATATTATTAAGCAAACCAAATGCTTCCACTCTGTGCCTAAGGGTTAGAAATGAATATGTCAATATACTGCCAGGCTATGCTGTTCAGTGGTAGGGATAGTCAATGTATTTTTATCTTACAATTTCTTTTACTGCTAATGGGTTTATTGGAACCTAACCTCATTGTAATCAAGGAACATAATTACTTGGAGTTTAAAAAAATAAATTAGTTAATTTATTTCTAAACTACATATTATGTACTATCATATCAGCAGTTCCAAGTTTGGGGAAGTTAATATATCTTAGATTTTATTCTTGAATGAACTCTAGCTTTACCTAAGAAATGTTCCATAATATATGTGTCATTTTTAGGTGAAAGGAATTTCAATACATTCCCTGATTTCAAAAAGAATATAGGATTATTTTAAATTAAATTGTTTGTTTTCATTGGGTAGGGTATGGGGTATAGGCACAGCTTCAAAATGTAACTTTACAAATGATATTAATAGTTTGTAAAAATACAGTATTTGATAGAATTTCAATTCCCAGCATTTTATTTGCTTGTATATAAAATACAGACTGGGTTATACCATTTATTTCTACAAAAGAGAGGGTTTTATACTTATTTATAAAAGAATTGCTCCTGGGATTATACATCAGCAACATATTTCAATGATAATTCATCAGGGCTTGTATTTTCTCAAAATAAATATAAACACATATACAATAAGTATATTTTATTTTTATTGTGTAAAGAAGTCTTCAAACGATGTGACTTTGTTTTGGGAATCCGTAGAGAAACAGAACTGATATAATAAATATATGCAGGATTTATTAGAGTGCTTAAAACTTATGGTCCAACTATTCCTACAATGTCTGTCTCTACATGGAAAGTCCAAGAATCTAGGAGTTTTTCAGGCCACAAAGCTGAATGTCTCAGCTAGTCTTTATTATATACTGGAACTCAGTCCCAGAAAGGGGTAGTAATGCTGCAGTTTTCCACTTCTGAGTGGTGTCTACATAACATACAGAACCACCATTAACCAGATCCTATTCTTCTCTTCCTCACTCAACTAATCATAAGGATTGACCACCCCAGTAGGCTATAGGTGCATGTTGCAAACAGTCAGCATTGTACCTGGAGTAGAAACCATAGGAATTTGGGCAACTACTTCTTATAAATTGTTTGTGCCTTCAGAACTTGCTTGTATCTAATCACATATATACCACTTCCATTTGATAATGAAATGCTGCCATGCCTACCCTACTTTATGACTTAGTTAACACCCAGTTCATAATGGGAAGCTCAGGTCAAATGGTAACTTGGTGGCCCATTGTCAAATGTTTGGTTTCCACTTAGGCCCAATAGCAGGTCAAGAGTTGTCCCTCAAAGGGAGAATAGTTGTCTGGAGAATATAGTAGAGCCTGTCTCCAAAATCTTAATGGTCTCTTCGGTGATTCACCTGTAGGGGCTTGCAAAAATCATAAACAGCTTCCCTATCTGCCACTGATACATCAAATACCATTTTGTCTGTTAATTCATATGGTCCAAGTGGTAGAGTAGCCTGCAGAACAGCCTGGACTTAAAGAGCCTTTTCCAGTTTCAGAAAGCTAACAGTTTTCTGAGTGACTTTGTATATAGGCCAAAGTAACACATCAGAGTGAGGAATGTGCTATCTCCAGAACCCAAATAGGTCCACTAAATTTTGTGCTTCTTTCTTTGTGGTGGATTGGGTCATGTTAAAAGAAGTATTCTGCATGTCCCATGCCACTGAACTCCTAAAAATTTCAGTGAGGTAGAAGGCCCTTGAATTTTGGTTGGATTCATTTCCCACCTTCTTATGTGCATATGTGTTACCAACAATTCCAAAATGGTTGCCACCTCCTGTTCACTTGGTCCAATTAGTATAATGGACCATGTGATATTTTGTGGAAGAGATAAACAGTCAAGATCCCTTCTAACTAAATTATGATACAGGGCTAGAGAGTTATATCCTTAAGGTGAAACTGCAAGGTCCTTCCTCAGGAGGACCTGGCTTACCTTCATTCAAAGGGTTCTGGGTCTGCAAACAGGCTCAATTTTTGAAATTGATTCACAAGTCAAGATTCCCTCTTGCTTCAATATAATTCAGCCTTTTATTTGAGATTTTTTTTTTCTGTGTATACAGACCAAGAAAAATCTAGTAGGCTTCTAATCTATTTCATGCCTGGAAATACCATGACTGTTTAGCCAGTACCAAAGGTCCATATGAGTCATGCCACCATAAATGTCACTTTGTCTGTGCTGCTCATTTTCTATCAGGCTATTATAGACATTGCTTTGCCTATGCTACCCATTACAATAAATATGATTGCCTTGTCTTTCGCTATTGAGTGCTGCCATCTGATTCCTGCTACTTCAGGGCCCAGTTAAACCCATCACATTTAATTCATACGACTTAGCAGCATCTACCTTGATTTATAAGAGGTTCCAAACCACCTGAAGTGGCTTGTGGGAACCAAATATTGGTCCTCTGCTAGAGCTACTTTTAACTGCTGAGCCATCTCTCCAGTGCCATTTAAAAAAATTGTAATTCTCTCTTGTCCTATAGTGCTTGCAATCAAATTCAGGGCCCTATGCATGTTAGGCAAGTATTCTATCCATGATTCATATATCTGGCCCTTCTCTCTTTTCCTCATATTGAGTTTTTCCTTTGTTTCTATGTTTTCTACTTCTGTTGTCTCTTTCATATCTTATCTTATGATAAGCCTATCCAAGGAATCTCTAGGACAAATACTGTAGTTTTTGGCATTAGATTTTCCATTTATTTCTTTGAAATAGCATTTAAAACTATTTAAAGTTATTTTTTTAAATAAGCTAAGTCATTTCAAATTTATCACAGATGATCTTGCCAAAGCTGATTATGAATCCTACACCACCAAAAGTTATAGCAAAAGATGTTTGCATAGTATTGATTGTGCCATCTCAGGCAGTGGAAAAAAACTTGCAAATCTTTAATTTGTTTACTACTGGGAATGGGGTAGTTTAAGGTTTGATTTTAGATGGCATATTTGACTATGCAAGTACATGGAAAAATTCTCTGAAAATTTATATCTGAATCAGTGATGTTGAACCAATTAGCAGTGCCAACCACTGTTAAACATTGGGTTGCTCAACTAACCGGGTAATGAAAATTTTGTTTTAAAAATAGAAATCAAAGTATTTAAAGTTCAGTAAATGAACTGATTATTCCTGAATATGACTCATTCTAAATATTGCCCACTTCTGCTAGTAATTACTCATCTAGTCTTTGAGTACAATTAATGTTCCAATATGGCAAGTGTTTAACTAGCAACAGAGTCATAAAAGTTGTAAACTGATTCATTATATTTTCTCAGGAGATTTTCTCCCATTATATTTAAGACAAACTACTAAATTTGTTTAGCAATTTATTGAAAATGGTTTAGCTGGCAGATACATTGTAAAAGATATATACAATGATTAAATTACTTGGTTGTATTTTGTAAGTGCTTTCCCAAGGTAAAAATAGCATTATTGTTTCAATACCTAGGCTATGTGCTGCCCTTTATTTTGTGGATAAAGATGAGCCTTTGCATTATTACTCTATTTTTCAATTTGACACCTTGCAAAAGTCTAGTAGATATCATTATATAAACCAGGATACTGGCATGGATACAGAAAGGAAACGGAACAGTTTTGTTATCACATAGATTCACTGTGATAGCACTTAGAGAAAACACTTTGTTTCTCTAAGACAAATTTATAGTCATTTTTTGTCTGTAACTGTCTTAAATTAGTAATTGTTCTACTGTTTATAGTTTTGTCCTTTTCATATTATAGCAGAAGTAAAATAATGAATAGAATCATAATATAATAGAAATATCGTTTTGGATATGGCATTTTTTTTACTAGGCATAATTTAATTGAGATTTACACAAATTGTTACATAATAGGAAGTTCATTATTTCTAATGGTAAGTAACATACATCATAGGAAGATACCAATCATTAATTTATTGACATATATCTGGATAATTTACAGTTTTGTGATATCAAAATAATAAATCTGCCATGAGTATTGTGCATCTTTTTGAATGAAAATAAATATTAATTATTCATGGAACATACTCAAGAGTAAAACTTCCTGGTAGTATGGCAATCATATATCCAATTTTATAGAACACTATCAAACTCTACTAGAGAATGGTTAGACCATTTTTACATTACCGCTTTGCCACATATGAATGACTGACATTATAGACATTCTTCCCAATACTTGATATTGTAACAATTTCATTTTTTCCATTTTCATAGAATGGAATTGTTTTAGTTCATTTTTGTTCCTAAAACAAAACACATTATGGTAGATCATTTAAGAAGAAAGGTTTGCTTTGGTACATGGTTCTGAGGGCACTGATATGAAATTAAATGATATTACCCTGTGTTTAGTAGTATGAGAGAAGTGGAGGAAAGGAGCTCACTTTAATTGACAACTGACTCTTTGAAGAACTAATCATTTCTATTTAAAACTAATCTAAATTTCCAAATAATCCATTCTTGAGCATGATAAGCTTACAATCTTATTACCTCTCATAAATCTCACTATTTCAGAAAACAATTCACTTCGAGCAAGCCTCAACATGTGGCAATCTACAGGAATAGCAGAGCAGTACCATAGCTCAGGATGTAAATCCACATTTTTACAAGTAGTCAAAGAAACTGAATAGCTCCTCACACATGTTCAAATGGCATCTTTATATTCGTTTTACTGCTATGTCTTCTTGGTTCTTTTGTCCATTTTCTAGCTAAATGACGTCTTTCCATATCATTGAGTTCTTTATGTACTCCAAGTCCTAGTTCTTTGTTAAATATGTGGCTTAAAAAATTTTGTTGCTTTAATTTTTTTTTATTTTCTATTATGTATGTGGGTGATTTGTATGCATGTGTATCTGTTCAGTGCTGGCAGGGGCCAGAAAAGATCACCAGATCCCCTGGTATTGGAGTTAAAAGGTAGTTGCTAGCTGGTAGGTAGATATGTAGGGAACCAAACACTTGCCACTGTAAGAGAAGTCAGTGCTCTTAAACTCTGAAACATCTTATTGTTATTTTTCATTGGATTGATTTGGTAACTTTGATTAAAATTCAGTTGGAGCTGCAATTGGAGTATTACTTGAGTTCACAAGTTAGAGATTTGCCTTGGCACGTAATAAGACCATATTTCAAAACACTATTCAGTTGGTTGCCACTTTGCAAGTCAGTTTGTAGGTTCTCTGTTTTCAGCATCAATATCTGACTGTCTCAATTAAAATCACAAAGTCCTGGTTGCTGTTAGATATGTAGAAAGCCTTATTGTTAAATGTCAGGTACTACAATTTCTCCTACTTTATTCTTATTTTTTTATTGTTTTCTTTTTTAAAGTTTAAATTTTATTTAACATTATCAAAAATATACAAAGGTGTGAGAGGGTTGCTGTTGTTTTTAAATTATTTATTTTTAAAATTTTCTATATTCTTCAGAATTTTATACATATATATAGGGAAACACAATCATATGTAACCCCTACTTATCTTCTGCAATTGCTCCCCTTTATCCCCAATATCTGACTATCCAAACTTCATATCTTTTTTTATTGGACTCTTCAAACTTCATATCTTAAAGAAATAGCTATTACGTCCAGTAAATTCCTCCCACATGTGCTTGAGTGTAGAGTAATCAACTAAAATTTGTCAATCCTACCAGTGGTCACCTCCTTAAAAAATAGTTTCTCTTTCTTCCAGAAACTATCAACTACCAATAGCTCTTCAGTGCAGGGTAGGGCCTGGAAATCATCAAACCTCCCTATGATAGAATTCTGACTCTTCTGCAGGTCACTTCAGCTGCCATGAGCTCATGAATGTGCCAGATACATTATGCCAAAAAAACAGTGTTTCAGAGCACTCATTCCCATCCTTCAGCTCTAACATTCTTTTAACATTCTCTTTCAAGATGTTTCCTGAACCTTGGTGTGGTGAGGTTAATCCTAATGCCCCCTTTATGGCTGGAGTATCTGCTCTCTTATAATCAGTACTTCTACCAGTTACAGATCTCTCCATCAACTCCATTGCAAAAATGAAACTTCTCCAGCCATGGTTGAAAGCAGCCTAGGTCTATAGGTTTAAGCATATTTAGTGACAATTTGAGTACCCGGCCATTAAGTAAAATAACAATAGCAAGTACCCTAGGGCTTATGACCACACTAACTATGAGCTTTTGTCCAGGATTACAGTAATAGGCATGAAATGCCCTTCCATGGAGGGGCCTCACTTCCAATTAGAAAGCAGCCAGTTAATAACAACCAAGCCTCTATACCAACAGATGCATTCTTTGCCCGGCAGGTCATTTTGCAGCATGCTAGGTTCAGTGCTGGTTAAGACCATTTATGACTCTTGTTTCCCAGCATCTTACATAATACCTTCTGGTACCATGAACTTGTGAGTAGGTTAGAAGCTCCCCTGTTGATTTGAGTTTTATTTCATTATGTCCTGTAATTGAAGTATGTGATTTCTTATGTAAAATGGTCTTACAATAAAGTTCTTGGAGATAATCAAGGGCAATCACAGTAGCCCATGTTGTTTTGGAGACATCTGGGACCTCACTAATCAATAATTCTTAGGGAGAGCCCGATGACATGCACTGAGATTTTCATTTAATAATTAATATATTCTAAGAATGGTATTGAGCCCAAATGTAGGGTGATTCTGTTCCAGTTGTTTTCAAGGTTGTATTGACTAAGTGCTTCCATAAGGCTTTTTTATATATCCTTAATTTTTGTCAATGGGCCTACTATTTTTCCATCTCTCCCAAACCCCTACATCATTTTCACTCACTCTTTAATTTCCCAGTGTTCATTACTTTTTTTTATCATTTCACCTGTATTCTATATTTTTACTTTTCAATATTGTTTTTGCCTATTAAAGACATACTTTTCCTCATAAGTTTTATTTGTATCCTGTCTACATCTACAAAAATATTTAGCAGTGTTGATAGTAATTTCATTAAGATAGTATAACATTCCTGTAAGTATATTTTCCAAATATGTGCATATTAACTACATATATTCTAAGCTAGTATATGTCTCAAAATATATACCTGAAAAATATATGCGTATATACTTTTTACATCCATATGTAGATATTTATATTTATATTAGTATATCTCAGTTAATATATGTAATGAGACTTAATATTTTAACTTGCTACATCATTGTGTTTCTGTCTCAGCTCTCATCTCTACAATAATCACTGGTAGACAATTCTTTCCATAGTATTCTTTTTGACCTTCCTAAACTCCTCCCAAATCCACTCACTGAAATGTGTGTCCCCTTTAAAAAAGAAAAAGAAAAAAAAAACCAGGACCAATTTATCGTATCTATATATTTTTGGATCTGAGGCCTTCTGCTGGACCGTAGTCATCCTGCTAGAGGCCTTACCCTTAAAAACTAACTCTCCTATTCCATGCAGTTGTCAATTGCCAATAGCTCCTCATATACATGGAGGACTTTAGGCCCACCTCCCCTCTCCATGCTGGGATGGGGATTGTTCTCATTTGAGCATTCTCAGGAAGTATACATGCTATCACAAAGTGCTGTGAATTCATATGTGTAACTTCCCTACTGTGTCCCTGAAAACACTATTTTCTTATGCTCATCAAATATTTCTCACTCTTTATGACAATCTTTATGCTTCATCTTCTGTGATGATTCCTGAACCTTGAAAAGAAGGGATGTGATATTGATGTCTCATGTACTCTGCAGATGCTTTTTCTTTACACATTGATGAGTTATGTGTCACTATTAATCTCCATGTTCTGCTAGAAGAAGCTTCTCTGTTGAGGGATGGGAAATGCTAATCTATGAGTGTCATTAGGAGTTTGCTTAATACTGTGTCCGTTTAGGAGGTAAACAGTTACAGATTTGTGCCTGTGACCTACCCACAGGTTCATGGCTCAATAATTGTGCCAAGTGTGACTTTCATCTTGTGGAGTTGAACTTAATTCCTATCAGAAAGTAGTTGGTTTATCCTGTGATATTTATTCCACTATTGCACCAGTGGGCATGTCTTTCCAAAACAGTTTCTATCATAACCTAAAGGGATTACAACTGGATAAAACTGCTAATTACTCTTTTCTACTGGTAGTCTGTGCATTACTTTCCTGCACTATGAGAACAAGTTAGTAGATATGAAACTTCCATATCTGTACCAACAGATTTGTCCCTGGTCTGTACTAAGATATGTGGTTTCTTCAGCAATAGGATCTTAAATCAAGTTCTGGAGGATAACCGTGGTACTTAATCTTGATTGTCAACTTGACTACATCTGGAGTCAACTAAAACCTAAGCAATTATGAACATCTGTGAAGGATATTTTGACAGGGTTATTTGAAGTGAAAAGACCTGACCTACATCATGGCTATAGCTTCTGATAGCAGTCTACATAAAAGGACAAGGAAGAAGGAATCTTTTTACTTTTTGATTGCTTTCTCTCCCTCTCATGGGCAAATTCATCTATCCTGTTGCTGAGCCATGGCTTCACTGGCATTATTTCTTCAGCATTCCAATATAGACTAAGACCAACCTTCTTGCACTGATTTATTGATCTTTCCATTAGGAAGCAGCTATTGTTGAATTGGCCAGACAACAGCATGTAAGCCACTCTATTAAATCCCATACTTATATATTAACCCATTACAGAAATTGAGCTTTTTATTTGCTAGCATGAGGTGTCTACTTGGGTATTTTCTCCCATTATATTGTAACTCCATTTAAACTCTTTTTAATATGTGTATTTACATATTTTAGGAGGCCTCGACAGGAATAGTATTTCATGTGAATTTTCCCAAATGTCTTATATATCCCTTCCAGTAGTCCTTTCACTATGCTGCCCTCTCATCCTCCACCCCATTTAAGCCATCTTTTCTTATTATTTACTATGTATACTGCAGTTGCTGCTTTATTTTAATATATATATATATATATATATATATATATATATATAGAGAGAGAGAGAGAGAGAGAGAGAGAGAGAGATGGGGGAGAGAGGGTGGGAGGAGAGAGAGAAAAGTTTGCTTTTTATTCTAGTTTCACTCTTTAACAAACATTTCCACAGGACTGTAGATTTGGCTCAGTGATTTAAAGCATTTGTTGATTATGCAGAAGACTCAATTTCAGATCCCAGTACCGAGATTGAGGCTCACAAACATTTGCAACTCCAGTTTCAGAGGATCCAACACCATATTCTGACCTTTATGGGCATCAGGCATAAAAGTGGTACACATTCATGCATGCAAGAAAAGCACAAACACACTTAAACATTTTTAATGCCTAAAAAGAGCACTTCCAAATGAATTTTTGTGCATGTATCTTCATTTCACAAATACATGTGAAAACTTATCATGGTCATATATTTTGGGGTGAAACATCTACTTAGTCATTGAGTATTGTGCAACCTCAATTTTATGAAGATATAAAAAAGTATTTTGCTAATGAATTACTATACTATACTTGAGAATGATTTCCTGTTGGATTATTTCATATTCTAGTCAATGATTGATGTTCTATGAAATACTATTAAATGTCTTTTTTTATTTTTGTTAATATAGCTGATACTTTTTCATGTTTGAGCATTGAGTTTTTCAATGTTGTGAATTATTTTTATGTAAATTGCTCCTTTTAAAATTAATTATTTTCAGGGAAACCATTACAGAAAAATCACAACTAATCAAAGTACAGAGTTTTGGAGTCCAGTATCAGTGGATACATCTACAAAGCAATCCTGTAACTAAGGCTCAGGTAACATTGTAGAAGAGAGGGCAGAAAGAATCATAGGATTAGGTACTTTGTTGTGAGATTGTGTCTCCTGGAAATATCATGTTACATTCATAAAGTTTCACCAACATGACTGCCAAAACATGAGCTGAACAATGATGTCGGTCACCGACAGACATTCCAAAGTGTACAAGGGAAAGGCCTAAACCCTATACAAAGAAGAACTGGTGATTTGAGGAAAGCTGGGAACAGGAAAGGCAGTTTTCCTAAGAGACAAGTACACAACTTGTTTGTCCAATGCCAACTGCTCAACCCTGAAAACATATGTCACATAACATTGTATGGACTAAAGTGGTTATATTTAGGAATATATATGTGTATACATATATGTATGCTGTCTCAGGCTTCTATTGCTGCAAAGAGACACCCTAGCTTACAGTTCAGATATTTCGTTTATTATCATTATATCATTATATCATTATATAATTCAGGAAGATTGGCAGCATGCAAGTTCACAAGGTGCTGGAGAAGGAGCCAACAGTTTTATGTCTGCATCAACAGGCAGCAGCAAGAAAGCGTGAGCCACTGGGTCTATCTTGAGCTTCTGGAACCTCAAAGCCCTCCCCCAATGACATACTTTTCATTCAAACTGCCACATGTGCACTAAGAATTAATGAAAAAAAAGGGCATAGATTTGAAAGGAGCATAGTGATAGGTGTATGGGAGGTTTGGCAGGGAGGAAACAGAATGCAGAAATGTTCTAATTATATTATAATCTCAAAGAAAAGAAATCTTTATAAAACTGATTATTTGCTTACATACATATATTTTTTAATTTAATTGTAAATAATGAGGATTCCTAATACACATAACATACACATATGGCATGCATATGATTAATACTATATCTACTATATATTATATATAAAACATACACATATATTTGCACAGACAGACATACCACATACACAGAGAGAGAGAAAGAGAAAGAGAAAGAGAAAGAGAAAGAGAAAGAGAAAGAGAAAGAGAAAGAAATAAAGACAGAGAATCACACAAATATAGTCAGAATTAGAGAGAAAAAGAACTTTTGTTAGAATAATGTAATCATATTAAAACAAATTTAATGAAATGTTTTGGTGGAATGTATTTTTTCCAAAAACCACAAACATCGATAAATATTTGAAAAGCGTGAAAATCAAGGCACCTACTTCATATATTTTATCTTATCTCAGTAGCATTTTTTTTCTATGACAGCACTAATGACAGCACACTTCCATGTATTTTCTTGTTACATTGCCTTGATCATTCTAAACTGGCAGATATACACACAGAATCAAGAGATGAATGGCATTATTTAGGTGAAGTTATCTTATGAAGGATATTTACCTTTCAGTAAAAGAACTGATATTTCTTTTAAAGATAACATTGCTAATCACAGTTTCAATAATTTCAATGTGTCTTCCAATCCCATTATATATTATTTTATTTAAGACTGAGAATTAGGGAATTTACAATGTTTTGTCATGGCAATTGTTAGATTCATCTGAATATATTTTTCTAATAATAAAAATACTCTGAAAAAATGCTATATAATAGTACTTTTTTCTACATTGCTTATTTCTGGATATACATAAACACTTTATAGTTTAAATTGCCCCTTTTCAAAACATTATACACACTAAAAATTATTTTCTTTACCTTCTTTTATAAAGAAAACCTGCAGTATGAGTCAATATTTAATGGTATTTTTTTTCAGATATGGAGTTAGTAAAGTAGCTGAGAATACTATCTCTTCAAATATTTCCCTTTAGGTAACTATGATTGTTTTATTGTATGTCATTATTTATTCCAGAAATACTGAAATTGTCCCAACAAATCTAGGAAGTTCTTTTTAATTGCAATTTTACTCTGAATATCTCGAATATGCAGTAAATGCACTATAAGTCTTCCATGGAGTTCATCATTTCTGCATGACCAAGTGAGCACTAATCATATTTGAAAAATAAAATTGTGAATTTAGCTCTTGAGTTATTATTAGCACCAATATAAATATGTGCACTCACTCTTGATAATAATTGGGATTTCTAACTACCTGAAATGCTTACAGTAAGAACTGACATTTGTGTACATTTTCATGTATTGTCACAATTCATATCTCCAGAACTGCTAAAAATGTTAGCTATAGAATGCTCATGTGAATTTCTTTCAACTTGATAGGTAATTAAGATAAAAGATGAGTCATGAAATATGCCATGAAATATTACATGAAATTATGTTATATATAAGCAAGCATTAAATAGAATTTTTGTGACCATGAGCTCAGTGTTGCTTCTACACAGCATTATAGTTTAAAATAATGTTGCAAATATATATATGTAAATGTATGTGTATAAATACATATATGTATATGTGTGTGTGTGTGTGTGTATATATATCATATAAATAAGTGAACTTTTAGCTAAGTTTTGCTGTGCCTAATTTGTGTGGTTTTGGTAACTTAGCATGACTATACTCTTCCCTGCATTTTATTTTCATTAAATACTCATGTTAAACATCACAGGTTTTAAATAAGGAGGGGTATGAATTTGGGTGGGTAGAACATGAGTCGGGTGGGCATAGGTAGGATTTGTGAGGAGGTGATGGAGGGGAAAACATAATAAAGTATATTGTATAAACAATTTAAATAAAAGAAGGCATTTCCTAGACTGTCTCTCAGTAACCAATTCTTCTCTTTCTTCCTCATTTTGACAGTCATCTCTGTATAAATTACTAGATACACTTATTTTTTAAAAGTTTAAGGCAAATAATTATATAAATACTAAGTTGTAAAAGGTGACATTTTGATATATGCTTACATCATAAAAAGAACAAATCAGGCTAATAGCATAATTTGACATCAAATACTTATCAATTCTTTATGGTAACAACATTAAAAATTTCCCTCAAATATTTTGGAATATTCAACCCACATTATTAATTACAGCCATAATATTGTGCAATAGAACAACAGAATTTACTTCTGACATCTGACTGAGCCTTTGTACCCCTTGACTAGTATTTCCCCTTTCTTAGTTGAAATGTTTACCCAGCCCTGATAATCATGCTTCTATTTATTACTTATGTGATGTTATCTGGTATGATGTCCTGCCCCACTTTGGATGCCACTTGTAGCAGTACACCTACAGAGTAGCTCAGCAGAGACAACAAGGAGGCATTTTTCATATACAAACACTGCCAAACCTCAGCAGAGGGAACACCCTCACAGCAAGTGCCATACTTGACAGTGGAACCATGAGCATCTGAGCTCAGGTGTTTTTATTGATTCAGAACCCCTCAGGTGCAGATCATAAACAATCAAACATCCTCCATAGAAATCTAATACTTGCAGACAATACAAAATGCCATGACATAGGCAGACCCTCTCCCAAGAGTATATAAAACAATATTTTGTACATAACTAAAAATAAACTTCCACAGCATCTAGATTTAGTTCTCTGTGCAAATTGGCCCTATAAAAAGAACTATTTGAAGTTTTATTCAGTTATTTATAGTTTGCATGATGATTACTGGCCATAAAACTGTCAAAGACTAGCAATTATAGATGTTGACATTAGGATCAATGAATCTATGGGAAAATAAGTTATAGATTTGGAGATGAGAATAAATTGCACATAACTCATAAAAATGGGCTCTTTGGTTGGGCAGTGGTGGCAATACCTCTAATTCCAGGACTTTGGAGGCAGAGGCAGAAGAATCTTGCAAAGTTCGAGGCCAACCTGATCTACAGAGTGACTCCTAGGAACGTCAGAGGTACAACAGAGAAACCCTGTCTCGAAAAGCCAAAAAAAAAAAAAATTAAAATAAAAAAACCCTCTCTATCTTATCACTATGTATTTAATGACTTTTGAATATTAGACAAATCTTCAGAATTAGCCAGAGTTCTCTAGAGAATATAGTTAATAGGGTGCATGGTGGTAGAGAAGAGAGAGTGATTACAAAGCTAAGGGAATAAACTTCATGAATATAGAGGCTGGAATTCTCAGATCTGCAGCAAGGAAGCTGGCGATGCACTTAATCTGATGGAGTAATTGAGGTACGAATGATTTCAGGTCTGAGTCCCAGGAAGAACCAACATTAGTTTAAATCTGAACAAAGATCTATGCATTCAACTAGTTGGATGTGTCACATTGAATTATGCCAATTTGTTTTCTCATTTTGTTAATGAGAATATTAACAGAAACAGAAACAGTCAAATGAATGTCTGATAAAATATCTGGGCACTGGATAGCTCAGTCCATTTGCCATGAAATAACAACCATACTTACAAAAGCAAGATGGAAAAGGAAAAGATGCAAACAGATTTATACACAACTGGAGATAAACCCCAATCTTGAAAAAGCTAATTTCCTTCTCTAATTTTTTAAAAGCCATTTTACATTTGTGTTGGTAGATACATAGAAATCTATTTAGCTTGTCATTATTATATCTGAAGACATTGAGATGAAAAGAAGTGACTTTTCTAGGGTCATATAACTCATTAACTACAAAGCTGAAATTCAAAATCTTACAAATACAATATTGATTTTAAGGCTATGCTAAGATAAGCACCCTTAATTAATATGAGTATTAGACACACGATTTGGGAATATTTCAAAATAAATTGCACAATGATGTTGGCATTATACTATTGATATGTTAGTTTGAGTTAGAAATATTTACTTTGGCATAAAGTAGTCATGCTGAACCAAATGTCAAATTATTTTGGATACTACTGAACAGTGTGGCGATTTTGAGTTAATGTAAAAACATGCCCTGCTGCATCCTTTTATAAAGACTTTTGAACAAAGAAAATAAGCCTTATCACTGCCTGTGAAAGTACAGGGTATGATAAAGAGGTGTTTATATAGGCAAGAGTCCAGAATGATCAGAATGATGTGTTCATTTTCAAGCTATGGTCAGTGATAGAAAACATCTCCTTCAATCTAACTCAGAAAAGTGCTGTTTCTCTTTCCATATGTCAGCTAAAGTTAGTTACTATTCCTACAGCTCTTAGTGGGAATGAGTATGTGTGGTGGGGGTATGGGGTTGCAGTCATAGCTAATCACATGATTTTATGGTTTTTGTAGCTTCTATTTTCAAGTAGAATGTTTATACAGAGGAGTTCACATTTTCAGAACAGCTTTGCATATAATAACTGCAAATCTGCATAAGGGGACTGAGGATATGATGCTTTTCCTTAATGAGCTATATTCAAATTTTCCATAAGAAGAATCTCAAAATAGATCATAACGAATTTGCCATGGCACATTCTCCTGGGACAAATTGGCACAATTTTAGAAATGGGCTACTGAATATGACAGTGTGTGTGGGGGGGGGAGGGGTGTAGAAATGACTTTAAACAGTGCTTTTACTCACATGCCTGGGTTTAAGTGGCAGGTATGCACTTTGGCATCAAAGAAGCTGGGTTAGATATTTACGAGTTCAGGCTTGAGGGCTGTGAGTTTGCAAATCTAGCAGCTGGAGTGTGTGTGTGGTAGCTGCTTTCCTGTGCTAAGCTGATTTACTTGTTTAAGGTCTGACCTCATCATCCTGTCAGTATGGGTTCCCACCTACACTGTTAGCAGCAGCTTTCTGCTTCAGCTAGGCTAGAAGTATTCACAGTGTATCACAGGCAGGGGGGGGAGGGGAGAGAAAGCAAAAAAAGACTGTTCGCTAGCTCTCTCTCTCTCTGCACTTGTGCTTTTGTTAGTTCTACACAAGAGGCAGAGAAACAAGAGATAACAAAGGCTCCATTTCCTTTCTGTTAGAGAAGGCTTTTGTCTTTCCTCCGGCGACAATGTCAGTGTCCGGCAAGAAAGAGTTTGATGTGAAACAGATCCTGAGGCTGCGCTGGAGATGGTTTAGTCATCCTTCTCAAGGATCGCCTAACACTGGAAGCTGCCTTCAGCAGGAAGGATATGAGCATAGAGGGACCCCGGTTCAGGGCAGGTTGAAGAACCACTCGCGGGACAGAAACGGACTGAAGAAAGGCAACAGTCCTGTCCACCACAATATACTGACGCCGGTGCCAGGACCAGCTCCTACCCATCAAAGAGTCCTTCAGAACCGGCACCAACAAAACGTAATAGTACATCTTCAAGCAAATGAAGACATTCCTAAAGCCGTTCCAGGGGAGAATTTGTTCAAAGAAGCTTCTGAGAAGCGCTCACGAGATTTGGAGATGATGGGTGATGAGAATATAGAAGATTCTAGAGCACGGTAGGAGTTTTTGGTTATGTAAGTGAAAGCTTTAGCCCTGATTAACTTATTCTATAAAAGTATCATTTTGTGCTAAATAGGAACTGTTACAGTAATCTCTGAGTTTATGTGCAGCCCAATCAGGGTCTTCAAGAAACCCTGGCCTCTAAGTCTATGAAAGAGCACTGTAATCCCGCATATGTTTTGATAATTAATAGGATGTTGTTTTCCTGTGGTAGGTTTACTTCTATTAGATTCCCAGACCACTCAGAACTCTCTTTCGGTTTTAAGAGACATTTTTAAAATTACTAACTTCTGCAGATATACCCAACAGCTTAGATGTTCCAGTAGTGATGAGTGGTTTGAAAAGTGCATTAAATTAGAAGTCTCTCTGACTTTGTGTGAACAAGGTTAACGCTGATAAAAATAAAGTTCTATCTGCTGAACATATCCTTATTTACTGCTTAGGACATAGTAATAGTTTTGAAATTGTGTTTCTTTTTAAGTGTGAATATATAACATTCCTTGGCATTTGAGAGTCATTTCAAGTGACATTACTTTCACAGCTAGTTTGTAAGCATTGAAATGTTTATTAGCCAAGTAATAAAAAGCTACTCATATCAGTGGGATCTTAAAATAGGAAATGCCAAGTATTTCAAGGCACTAAAGTGAGCTAAGAAAACAAAATGTGTATTTGAGGTAGAATTCTTATGACATGTGATTTTATCCTAACTTAACTCATCAGTAAGGTTTGAATGGAAGAAATGTTTTTTCTATCTTCTTGCATTGTCAAATATAAGTGAACCTAGAGCACAGATCTTTTGGTTTGGCTGTTAGAAATTGTATATGATTAAGATGGTTAAGTCATAATTTATTTTTTAATTAAAATTAAGTTTTAGAAGTTTTGTAGAAAAAAGACCTGTTTGATGTGTTGAAAATCACATAACGATCTAGCTTGAATATACACTAACTTCTTTGGAAATCTCCATGCTCAGCAGTGTGTTCCTATTAAGAACTGGGATATTTTCCTCATCATGTGGGTCTGTTCAGTATATTTAGAAAATGCTGGCTTGTTTCCATGAGTTCAAAATAGGTTATTAAAAGGAAATGAAGAATATCAATATTATGACAGAGACAAATCACATATGTAAAATGACAACTTTATAGGAACTTGGGTCTTATTGAAATGCAAACAAGTAACAAATTTATGAAATTACTTTAGCCACAATATTAGATCTTCTGTAATATAGATCTTTTAAGATAGCAAATGCTTTTTTTGTTTTGTTTTGTTTTGTTTTTGGTGAGGATATTTTTTTCTTTACCTGAAGAAACTGTATAACTATTAAGAATGATAACTGAATTTAGTACAACTAAAAGACTTGTAGAATAATATGGAGTCAACATTTTCAATTCAAAGTATTTTCCTGTGAAATGTCCTCATTATGCTTTTTAACTGCCAATTTGAAGGTTAATGGATATATTTAACTCTGTTATATACAAACTTAAAAAGAAAACATTGTCATTTCTTGAGAAAATTTTTTGATTCCCTGGACTAAATCTGAATAGAATATAAATGAGTATAATAAGTTATATGCTAGAAGCAAAAGACAGGCAAAACTCCAGTCTAAAATCACCAGATTATTTTACTTATAATTTTGACATTCCTAATGTTCTAAAGAATTTTTCTTATAACTAAGTTTTCATAGGAAAGTTAGTATTTTCTTAATAAACACAGGAAGTATTTGTTAAGTGTGCCAAGACTATCAAGGCAAAAGGGGAGGACTAAATTGAGAAGACTATTAATTGAAATATTATTTCTTATTATCCTCTTATCACATATTATAAATTTCCATGTTTTGTTTCAAGAAAGTTCAAGGAAGAGCCTTGGGATTTCTTGCTCCTTTAATTCTCTCTTCTGCAGCAAGATTGCAGACTTGAGGAAAAATGTTATGCTACATTGGCAGCAGCCAGCCACATCATTGAGATAATCACTTTGATTGAAATGAAATTAGAATAAAATAATTCATAAATTATTTTAAAAAATTAAATAAAATAGCAGTTCATATGGAGAAATCATCATACTAGTATGGGTGAGCTCTAACACTTCACTAATGTAATGCTTTTAAAGACATTCCATTTTCTGTAAGTATTAGATGAGTTGAATTCATAATGAACTAATTTATACGTACTCAGTATATTGAAATAAATCAAATTAATCCCCAAAGATATTAAAGTCACCATGTTATAGTTTTATTAATATGTTGATATAATAATTTAAAAATCCAAATACATACATATGTAGTATATATAGGAACAGCTGTCACATGATTAAGCACTGTGAGAATATATATATCAATATTCCTACCTATCATCAAAGTTTTAAATTCTTTTTTCATTTGACTTTTATTATAGCTATCTGCCAACTCTGTATCTTTGCTTTTGTGTAACTACATTGTTCAAGAAAAGGATTTTTTTTCCTTTGTTTCAACTATAAGTTTCCAATGATAAACATACTAAACTATGATCAAGCTATGTGACAAAATATGTAGCTACAGCCATAGCATTTTGCTCTAAATAAATAATCATATTCGTGTTTAGATGGAAATCACAGTGTTAACATTACTCTACATTATACTAAACAACAGTTATTGAATAAAATGAATGTCATGTGTTTATGATACTAACACATACCTTGGTAGAAAGCTGCCAGTTAAAGAGCTATTTACTTTAAAGATATCAAAATGAATGAGGATTGTGACACTTGTAAAG
This sequence comes from Cricetomys ansorgei, assembly GCA_026225945.1. Lineage (NCBI taxonomy): Eukaryota > Metazoa > Chordata > Mammalia > Rodentia > Nesomyidae > Cricetomys > Cricetomys ansorgei. Next base: position 620,553 of record JAMJFZ010003015.1, on the reverse strand, counting down.
TTTGAATAACTGACCTCTATACAAATACCTCAATATGTATAACTTTCTAGTTTTGGAGTGTGAGATGAGATTCAAAATTCTGTCTTCACTGAACACTTTCTAATTTTCAAGTGAAATGTGCCTTAAAAATTTTTAGCTGTTATTGTAAATATCAATATAGAATAGGAAAAGAAAACTATTAATAACATAATTTATCAATAAGTAAATCACAAATATTGAGTATCCATTGTGTTCAGGAACTCTTCTATATGTTAGGAACAAAATTCAAAAGAAATAACCCATTTTATAATATATACATATATATTTATAGACAGAGAGAAATATAGAGGGGATTAACCAACCCAAAGTATAAAATTTAAATGGATGTAAGTGGTATTGAAGAAAATTAAAGGGCATAGAATGAGAAAGGAGGTATTTCTTGAGAGAGTGACAGGTCTTCTGAAGCAATGATGGTTAAGCAGAGACTCAAGTGCAAATGAAGGAAGAAGCTTCTGATTAACAAATACGAGGCAAGTGAGAGGTCACTACCCCTGTTCCACAGAAGTGTCATTAACTACCATACATCATTTTACTGTGCAAATCAGTGTTTGCTACATTTCCCCATGTAACCAATTGAATCAAATACAAAGCCTCCTCAGATTAACTAGTGAACTAAAGATTGCACATTGCCCCTGTTCATTGTGGTGATTACATCCATTTCCCCTGGACACAGAGGTAACTTCTCCGCCATCCTGTAACCATGGTGGCATTGTGCTATCTAGGGAACCTGATACTCAGTTCCCACACATTATACCTTATGCACCGAGGCCTATGCCCTTTGTAGGAAAGATACATATGACAATGTACTTGATTTTTAACAGGAAATTTATATAGAACCAAGTTCAGTGTGTGCTTTAATTCTCTCCCAAAACCCACCTGTAATATGGAATCTACTTGGAAACTATTGAAGCATAAGGAAAACCCTGAATTGAAAATGATAAAATGTATTCTAATATTTTTCTAACATAATAAAAAGCCATCTGTGTAATATTTGTAAGCAGGCTCCAGGAAAATAAAGCAGCAATCTCAATGACCCTGTGACTGAAGTGTGCTAGGTGCAATCAAATACCAGTGCATCTTATAATAGAGTAATAGAGTGCTCAGCAGAAACAGTGAGAAGAGAGATTTTAAAAAGCAATACTAGTAAGATAACAGTAATGCAAAAATGAGAGGGACATAAAAATGTCATTGTCAACTTTATTTCTGAGTAGGAAACATTTTAAAAATCAGTTTTAGATGTGCAGGTGATTATTACATCAAAAGGTGTAAAATAAATCTTTTAATTCCTCATTAGTGTAAGTTCCCTTTAAAATAAATTTAAACTACAGGGTAGGAATATGTGTGTCTAAGACATCATCATTACAATACTGATGGTTACAATTAAGGTATACAGGAAACCTGGCAATTATTTGTGTTAAAATTATTTTCCATCTGCTAAAACGCAAATTAACTTGCAAATTATACATTTTTATATGCAACAGAAACAAATTTTCGTCTTATGTAAATAAAAATTTGAAAATTATAAGATTATTTGGGCACAAATAAAGAAAGAAAAAGAAAAGAAAAAATAAAAATAGTTCTCTTCTTAAAACTGAATAGATGAAACTTGTTTCTCGTTTCTCATTTTACAATGATTATTATCACTGTTTCATTTGCCTAGCTCAGTGCATAAAAATAATGAGACTGAATTGATCAGCCCAATTTTCTCCAACAACACAATCTCTAATTTCCATAACAAAAAATTGTACCCTTACATTTATATTCTCATGCAAATAAAATAAAATGTGCTTGTTATATCTGGGGTAACATGTATGGTACATATTTTAAAAATATAAAAATATGTGAGGCTATTTCTATTTATAAATCCTATACTAGAATCTACCTGGCAGAGCCACAAGTGGCTCATTGCTTCGTTTCCCCTTCTTTCCTCACATAAACTCATTTTAAGGAGCTCAAATGATTAATAATAGATAATCTAGATAATTTAGTGTTAAAAACCTTACGGACTTGGTCAATAGTGTTTCAATTAACAATGGCAAATCTTAACAGTCACCATGGTCTTAAAATTTCAGAGTTCCTTTGCTGTAGAAAAAGTTGAAAAAAAGTATTTTCATATATTAACAATTATCTCATATTATCAGCTAGCCCACATTGAGTTATAGTCATTTCCAGCAAAAGGACAGAGTAGCATCTGGTGTTGAAGTGGCATACCTAAAGGTACCTTTTTCAACATTTATTATGTTCCAGGTATACACACAAGCACATACATAAACACACACACACACACACACACACACACACACACACACACACACACACAGAGCTTTATATAGTTTTTTTCTCTCACTCATGTTTTAAAATAATAAAAATAATCATTGTAAAGTTTGTATTCACATGGATAACTAATATTTCTCTGAGAACTGTTTTTCTAGGTATGTGTTGTTGCATATCTTTTTGCAATGCAAAATTAGTATGGTTTTCTAAGGAACATGGCCTGCATTATTTAACTTTACAATGCATTAGTCAATAGGAACTGATTTCAAATGGAAGAATTAAGAATAAACTACAATGTTACATTTTTAAAGAAGAGTTGAGGCTAAATATTCTTGATTGTGATTTAAAACAAACTGTAGAGAAGTATATAAGTTCCTAAAGTGTTTAACTGAATATAGGACATTTTTACACATAATTTAAATTTAATAAAGTAATTTCAAACATTTTAGAGATGGGATCTTTTGCTCAATTTCTAAACACTTTTTACCCATAGTCGCTTTCCTGACAATTAAATACCATGGTCCTCATGTTAAATAAATTTTCAAACTCAACAGTAGTTGGACCACACAATTATGAAAAATGAGTATTTGCTATTTTTAATTTGTTCATAATCTTCCACAGCCTTTAAAATAATAATGCTATTGATTCATCTTCTCTAATGAATCCTATTTTGTAGGAACACGTTAATATTCCAAAGGTAATCATAGTGGATTTAATTGAAACTCTAATAACAACAAGGAATAGTTTTATCCAGATGAAATTCCTCATGGTTATCATTAAATGTGTACCAATTGTAGGGGTATAGAATCCAAAAATCATAGTTTTCCATTAGAAAAGAACCTCAAATTTTAATCACTGAATATTAATGGATAATAGTGGTATACTTAATATTATCAATATTTTCAAATTAAAATGTCACCTATAACCTTAAAGCACATTTGCATTGGTGTCTATGCCTTTTATGGAAGAAAATATTGATACATATAAAATAATAATTACACAAAATCTTTAGCTACCAATGATAAATTGATCACATAGCCACCAGCTATATTTTATTTATGGCCATTTGATTCAATTCAGATAATTTCACTAAATGGAATGACAAATATACAGGCATACTGGAAAAGAGATCATATTTTCTAATTGTATTAAAGAAAAACTACTCAAGGAAAGTAAACTAGAAGTGATAAAATCTAAATCAAATTGTTTCTAATCATCCAACTTTAAGGATGAAAAAGGAATTGTTGACATTTTAACAAAAAGCATTACATATGAGGGTGTTCTGGAAACAGCATAAAATAGGTGTTTTTCAAGTCAACAAATAGCTATCATACTTTATATAGCATTATAATTTATATTGGAAAAGAGAAATACCAATGATCATGTTTATGCAACTTCCAGAAATGAATCTTTAATCCTCTAGTAATTATCATTTTATTAACCTGTTCCTTATTGGTCACAATGACTTAGTCTTTGTTTACTTTCAAATGTTATTGTAAGAAATGTACTTTCCACCCATTACTCTTCCTATTTATATTGGTTCCACAATAGCCAAAGTTTAATAGTGCTTACAAACAATTTCATCTGACAGGGATATTTAATGAAAAGTACTGTAAACGTCAGGTCTACGATAAGGTAACTGTAATTATACCATATTTTAAATATTATAATTGTGATTGTCCCTAAATCTAAAAGTGAAACATGCTAGAATTTGAAAACACTAAGAAATTTTTTCCTATTTACTATATGTTAAAATTCTAAATTGTATAATTGTTAATCAATAAATTTACTTTGTTTTTGATAATAAAATGTTTAAATAAATAACTTTTCTAAAACGAAATAGGCTTAGAGCTGACTTAAAGACACAAAGTCACATACTTTTAATCCCTCTGTGAAAGAAGGCTAAGTCAATAATATAAAAATGAGATATATTGTAAGACAATAGATGTGTCTGCTTCCTATCATAAAGTTTAACTATCTTGTTTAATTATAAATCTCTAGAGTGATAATTAGCTATTTTAAATCTGAAGCACTTCCTGTTTCAAGTTAATTAGTCCACTAGTATATAACATGAGAAGTTTTAACAAGATTAAGCAAATAATGGCTTAAGGAGTTTATAATGCACTCTGAATGGTTTATAAAAGTGGGAGGGAGAGAAAAGAAAATACACTTCCCCCATAAAAGTTTTAAATGCGATTACAACAGCAGTAACTTGCTTTAGGTCCCCTGATATTTAGTGTAGAGCAACAAAGATGGAAGTAAGTGTAATGATTCAAAATACAAATAGGGAAAGATTAAATTCAAGAAATAGAAACAAATTCAACAATGTGGAATATTTTTATTTGGTTACCATTTTTCAGCATCAAAATCAAAATAATGTATTATTATGACTAGGGATGCACTCAACTCTCTGGTGAGCAGTTTGGGAGATCTCTAATATAATCCTGTATTTGCTACAAATATTTACTCTGCCAGACATGTTCTGTCACTGTACTCAAAGATTTTCCTCACCTTCTCCAGGTCCCACAACAAATTTTCATATCATATATACGAGGATAAGCAATACTGCTGCACAGAATTTTGATCATTTTATTTCCACTGAGTGTCCATAATAATCACATTTTAAAATATCATGATGTTTCTGAGTTTGAGAAAGCTTTTATGGAGCTAGACAATTATGCAAGATAAACTCAAGTATAAAATGACCACAGCTAATTCATAAAGGGAAAAATAGAACTGTAATCAAAATTTCCTAACTTCTGAATGCCCGCCATACTCCTTTCTTAACTTCATGTTTGACTCCTTCATTTGAAAGAATTATGAATATACAGTTAGCATTATAATTGAAATACAGTACCAAGATTAAGTTGCACAGAGAATTTTATAGAATTACGTATTTGAAGTAACCATGGCAATTAAAAAATGAAACACTATCATATTAAAGATTCCCTTTAAGATACTTCATAAAACTTTATAGAATGGATATGGTTAAATCCACCTTGCATCATTGTTTGGAGAAAATATGTAATGTAAATAGACAATTTGTTAGTAGTTATTAGTCTATCACAAGAGGGGCTTTGCAGATTCTGTGGAATTTAGAAGTCATGAAAAGTGGGGTCAATTGTTTGCTTCTGTTTATTAGTAATATACATAACAAAAAGCTAAATGAATTGCTATTTGGAGTGCTTTCTAATTTTTTTTGTTTGTTTTGGTTGGCTTGGCTTGGTTTGGTTTGAGTTTTTTTCATGCTATGTATTTTATTTAAAGTTTCCCATCCCCTTACTCCTCCAAGTTCCTTTCCATCTCACTACCCATCCTGATCCATACACTTTCTGTCTCTCATTAGAAAACAAACATGTGTCTAATGAATAATAATAAAATAGAATTAATACAATAACATAAATCGAAATCAAACAAATCAAAATAGGACAAAAAAACCAAGAACAATATCTACAGAAGACGCATAAGAATGCATATAGACAGAGACATTCACACACATACACACAGGAATTCAATTTAAAAAGGAAGCCATAATATATATGCAAAGCACACACACACACACACACATACATATACATATATATATATACATATATATGTATATGTAAAGCATATATGAGGCATATATGTACCTATGTATTTATATGCCCAAAGGATTAGTAATGTCAAATTTCAAAAAGTCCTGACATAGTATTATGAGACAAAGAACCTCCAAAGATTGCGTTGACTTCAATTTTTTGTTGGCCATCTCCTACTACACATGGGGCCTATAATTAAGAGTGGTTTGTTTTCCTAGTAAGACTCCTTTGGAGAATACTAATTTTTTATATGCAAGTGGCTATCAATTGGAGATTGTTGCTAGGTATGGGAGCATGTGCCCACTTCTCCTCTCAGCTCTAAGATTCCATCTGGTGCAGATCCCTGCATGCCCTGTGAATGAGTCACAGTCTCTGTAAGTTCATATGTGCATCAGCTGTGTTGTGCGTATAAGGCCTTTATACATTAATGTTGTCTATCCCTTATGGCTCTTACATTTTTTCTGCCTTCTCTTTCACAGAGTTTCCTAAGCCCTGAGGAGTGAGACTTGATGGAGACATCCATTTTAGGGCTGAGTGTTCCAAGGTCTCTCGCTCTCTGAATATTTTCTGGCTATGAATCTCTGTAGTTGTTATCACCTGCTGCAGGCAGAAGCTTCGCTGATGATGATGAACAAAAATGAATTTATGAGGATAGAATGTCCTTAGGATTCATTTTATTACTATGTTTCTTTAGCAGAACAGTAGGATTTGGCTTTTTCCCTAGGTTCCTAGTCTTTCTAGTTTCAGATTCTTGGCCACCCAAGCAGTGCTACACATGGGTTCCATCTCATGGAATGGGCCTTAACTCAAAGCAGATATTAGTTGGTTGTTACCACAATCTTAGTGCCACTATTGTACCAGTGTATATTGCAAACTGGTTCCTCTTGTAGATCAAAGGCTTTGTATCTGACTGGGGAGATGACTCAGCCATTAAAGACTAGGCTCACAATTTGAACCAATAATGCTGTTTTAAAGAAAGACTTCTATTTTTTGACAGTTTGTTGAAATGCTACAGAGAAACATAAAGAAGTCCTCAATTCCACTGCCATATAGTACTCATGATATGAATGAGTTTCACCATTACCCACTGTCTACCCTATTGTCCTCCTCCAGTTAAGCTCCAAGGGTTTGCTCCAAGAAAACAAGGAAAGGAGATACCACAGACCTCATGCTGTACCTGATGTTGTTTTCAAATTGATTTTATTTCTGGACAGTGCTGCAAAAATTCTTTAAATTTTATCACATTATAGTCAAGACCATAAGCTCATTACAGACCAAATAAAGGAGTCCATTTGAGATGTTTTTATTTCATTTTCCTTTTAAGTAATAGTTATTGCTATATGTATCAGTAGTTTTCCATAAAATATATTTTTGTCATATTCTATCCCTTTCCACAACTCCTCCCAGATCCTACCCACTTCACTTTTCTATATTCCCAATTTCATGTTCTTTCTTTCAAGCACTAAAAAAGCATAACAAACAAATGAGTCCATAAGACAAAAGATACAAAACCAAACAAAATATTCACAAACAAACAAAAGCTGAGTCAATTTTTGCATTGGTTAAGTACTTCTGGGAATGGGGCCTGACATGGAATATTGTTTGATATACCCACTGACACCCTATTGTATAAAACTTATTTTCCCTTTTTCAGAGAGTATCAACTGCAAAAAGCTTCTTGATTAGTGGTGGGAATTTGGTCACCACCTGCTTCTCACTGCTAGAATATTTTCTGGCTTGAACCTGTGAAGGTTTTATGCTTGCTGCCACAATCTCTGTGAGGTTATATGTGTATCATTCATGCTGCTTATTGAAGACATTGTTTCTATGGATTAATTTACCATATCTGGCAAAGTCTTTCCACCTCCTCTTCTATAAACATATCATCCTTATTTGATAACAACAACCCATTTAGGACTGACTGCTCCAACTCATAGCTGAAAAGTCACAATGTTCAGTTGTGGATCTTTCTGTTAATTACCATCTGTTGCAAGATGAAGCTTCTCTGAAGAGGACTGAATGATGCACTGGTATATGGATACAGCAATATGTCATAAGAAGTAATTTTGTTATTAAGTTCATATAGGAGAATAATAGTAGTACAACTTCCCCTAAGACCATGACCAACTTTGTCTAAGGTTCTTGATCTCATTAATGGTCTGTTGTTTGGGTTCTATCTCATGGCTTTCCAAAAGCTACTGCAGATTGTGCCACTCTGTCTAGCTCCTTCTGATGTCTTACTCTTCTCACTCAACTGACTCTTCAGCCTGCTTCTTCATGGACACTTCTGCCTGTTTCTCAACTTTGAACAAATGTCAGTTTGTTCAACTGCTTCTTCTTATTGACCATTCAACTGACTCACTCTGTCTGACTCTTCAGCTGGCTCTGTAAACTGAATTACTGACTCCTATGTAACTCTAACTGAGCTGAGAGGCCACCTTTTCTTGTTAAAGTTGGGCATGTCCTTACTCGGCTAACTTTTCCTCTGATTAGTCACTTTTTCTGTCATTCACTCTGACACATCTCAGATGTCACTTCATATGTGACACTGATTCCTTCTGAGTTCTGCTTCCTGTGTCTGCTTCCACTGTTTTTTTTAGGGATTAAAGGCTTTATAGCATTTTATCCTCTTTATAATCTAGTCTTAACCCTTGAACTGGATAGCCTCAGCCTTTGTACAATCTAGAATGTTTAAACTATGAGCCTGGACCTAGAAGGCTGCAGTCTCTGCCTGCCAAGTTCTCCTGCTGACTAAGCCACTCTGACTAGCTCCTTTTAAACTTTTACTCTTCTTCTTGTTCAACTCAGTCTCTGTTCTAGGCTTCTTCTGCTGAACACTGCTGTGTCTCTGGCACTCACTGAGCTCTCACTGCTCCATTCTGCCTCTGTAACTGACTGTTTCAACTAACTATTCTTAACTGACTGACTCCTTTGTCTGCTCCTGTTAACTGATTGTACTATCTCTGACTCCTCTCTAACTCTCTTTAACTGAGCTGAGAGCTTGCCTTTTCTCCTGGGAGTTGAGAATGTCCTTATTCTGCTAACTTTTCCTCTGATTAGTCACTTTGTCTGCCATTCACTCTGACACATCGCAGATGTTACTTCCTATGTGACACTGATTCCTTCTGAGTTCTGCTTCCTGTGTCTGAATCAATTGCTTTTTTAAATAGGGATTAGAGGTGTGGACCACCATTGCTTTCTGAATACTGGGATTAAAGATGTGTCTACATTGCATTCAGACCACACAAAACTCTGAATGTAGACTCTGGAATATAGACCCTAGCTTTTACACAGGGCTATAGATTAGGAGGACAAAAGTGGACACTGGGTCCTGGTTACTACACAACAAGCTGAAAGTCAAAGTAACACAATCAATTTTGGAATTTTTTTATTCCATTCACTGCTTGGATTACTAGAAAATATTAGCATTGAAACAATTTTATTCCAGAAATTAAATTCTGCAAATAATGTATATAATAGACTGATTTATGGAAATATCACCAATTGAAAAGTGATTATAAGTATAAAAATGACTTATCACTATATAAAACATTGAAGTTCACCAGAAATGACTACTTATGAGACATTTTTTCTCACCTCAGTCTAATGCTATTTAAATTTAAGTATTTTCATCTTCACAAAATATAAATGAAGGATGCTAAAATTATTCAGAAATGCAAACTGATAATGCTAGCATTACTGTATACTTATGGGATGAGGAAATGTTCCAAAATTTATCAATTTATTTTCTCAGTAAATATTACACATAGTCATACAAAATATTTATATCCACTCTTCATTTCATAGATGAGAGAAACTGAAGCTCACAGAGATTTAACAGTTAATTGGAGTTCATAACAGCATAAATACCAGAACTGGAACTTAGAATTATATACTTTGTAAAAGCACTCGATCATGCCTTTTCATATAGAGCATGCAAAAGACACAAATTTCATTTGGAGGGCAGTAGCTTTTCTGTTTCATATAAGAAATATTTGGGGAAATTGGTTTCCTTAATTTAAAACTAAATTCCTTTGCTTGGGTCAAGTAATTGTTGATTCATTTAGCACATTAGAAATCTGAACTGGGTGTTTTTTCTTCACTCTGTTAGTCTTATAATATGTCAATACAAACTGACATAGACTAAGAAAGCAAAGATTATGTCAAAGAAAACAAGCAACTGACTGCAGTGTAGCACTTTCTATTATCCATAATAATTACTAATTAATATATCCACTTGGAACCAGCAACAAAGTGAAAATTCAAAAGATGGGAGGAAATTGGTTTGCATCTAACGAGCAGCAAAATGATGTACTTATAAATCAGCTTAGGATAGACTATGGTGATGTTTTCCTGAAATTCAGAAATACTGATTTAAGAAATTAATCTTGATGAATTTCCATTTCTGCTTTTAAAATAACTGATTATTATGAAAATTAATGAGGCATTGTTATAATTGTATATTTTTTCAGTATTGTTTAAGCTCAAGATTACTTTACCACATGGAATCTCAATTTACTCTTTTCAAATATTAGGAAATAGCCTTAGACAATTTTCAGTTACAATAAAAGTTTGTTAATTTCCCAGAATTATCTATATTAGAATTTGTTCACATAAAATTAAGAAAAGAAATGTTCATCTAATTCTCACCTTGGTTACATAATTCCTATTCTAAGTCTTCTTGTTAACAAAATTGCCCTCATCATCAAAGGTAAGTCAGTTATAAAAACTGACATGGACAAGAAATAACTTCTACTATGTGAGATGAAAAGTAGCACCATTTCAAGATCTCAAGAGACACACAATATGGCCTTTCCAAGTTTAAATGATACTGGCTGTTATTTGATATCTTATTATTATTACAGTGGGCTTACTAATAATTTTACATGAATCCAATAATAATTTATATAAAGGTGAAGAAATAAATACCAGGTAAGTGGGAGGGTTGAGAATGAATATGAGTCCATTTAGGGACAACCAAAGTAAATTGTTGGTACAGATTTCACTGCTGCAATGACTATAGATACTGAAAAAAATCATGTCACAATTGAGACATATTCATTTTGTGATTTGGCTACAAGTGAAGAAGATAGAACAAAAAATTATGGAAAAACTGGTATTAATTTAGGGGAAATCAGACCATGTTCAACCTAAGATGTGTAATCTGACCATGTATGAACTAGTACAGAATGCCTAACAACTGTTTTAGTAAATGATAATATGTTAGAGTATACTGAGTCAAATTTTGAGAATCATTTTCACTTTACCAGGCAAAATTTAAAAAATTAAACATCAAATACATACCAAGTTTCTTCTCTACAAATATCTATAAACTTTACCTTGCATTGATATTCTCCCCATGGCTTCTAACTGTTTTAGGGAAACCAAAATTAAAAACAATTGGTAATGAATTGCCTCTTGGTCTATGGAAATGGGCCAAGAGAGGACCGAATAATAAACTTGTTAGTGAGAAACTTTACTTCATCTATAATGGCAGATATGAAGTTTCTCAGCCAGTACCAACATCTGATTAAAACAATGCCATAGTGTGAATTTTTGATGTGAAAAAGTTTGTGTATATGATAATAGTATCATAGGACTGGGAGAATCTGTAAAAAACAACAAATCAGGCTGTATGTTATTATTTAGCAGGCATAAAATATGATAGGGACATTAGGTATATAAAAAACATAAGGTTATGGAGAAATTAGAAAATTGTAATGTTTTAGCAGAAGACATTAATTTATTTCCCATATAAAGAAGAGACATTAAAACAACAAGATTCTCTGAGTTATCTATATCTATCTCTATCTCTATCTATCTCTATCTCTATCTCTATCTATATCTATTTATGTACACACACATACACACACACACACACAGTTATGGTGGTGCAAGCTTTCAATACCAGCTCTCAAAAGGCAGAGGCAGGTGGATCTCTGAGTTAAAGACCAGCCTAATATAAATATTTAATTGCCAGAGCAGTGAGAGATACATAGTAAGACACAAACAAACTAACAAACAAACCTTCTAAAGAGAAAAGAGTGAAAATCAATTTGAATTTAAAAGAAAGTATTATGCCCTTTTTATTTCTCTTCACGGAATTCAGTAGATGGTAGATAATGCCAAGCATCCTCAGGAATTGGAAATTAGAGAGATAATAGCATAGAAATAATCTAAACACAAAATGATTAGGAAATATTACCATTATCATATGTGAATATTCCTTTTTATTACTGTCTATAAAAATATACAGAATATAATTTCTGTATTCTTGATTGTTTTAATCTTTGTTAATCTAATGAAAATCACAAGCAGTTATGTATGTTCTTTACAATTGTAATATGCCTATTTACCTCAAGTTGCAGCTATACCACCCTCATGCAAATACTCAAAGGACTGTACATTTTACTACAAATGTACTTGCTCATCCATGTTCATTGTTCCTCTATTCATAATAGATACAAATTGAAAAGTCTAGATGTTCATCATCTAACAAATAGATAATGACAATGTGGTACATTACACACTGAAATGTTATTCAGGTGTCAAGAAAAATAAAATTATGAAATTTTCAGGAAATGGATGTAATGCGACATAACCATGCTGTGTGAGGTACCATCGACCCAAGAGACGGGCATTCCCATTTCTCTTATTTGTGGATGTTAGCTTTTAAACTTAAGCATGTATGTTTGAATCATATTAACCACAGAGGTTAGGTAACTGTTAGGGAGCCAACAGAAAAGAGGAGCACTTTCAAGAAACAGGAAATAGAATATAGTGCTACAAAGAGATAAAGGGGAAAGTAGAATATGGCAAGTAAAAGAGAGCAGAATGGAAGTATAGGGTAAAAGAGCGAATACATGCAAAGATAAAACTAAAGACTTTTGGAAAAGTCATATGAAAGTAAGCTATTTTAGAAGCTCCATGAAGTATATACATATATGAAAAATATTTAAATGGAGTCACCATATAATAAGCGATACAATGCTCCAATTAGACATTTCATGCTATCAAATAAAACTTCTGGTGCTAGGAATGGGTTACATATTTTTGAGTTGTTGGCTAAAGGGTCCCACCCAAACATCATAGGCTATTACTAGTGTTATTGATTACCTTCTCCAACCAGATGGTAACTCTCTGTTGCTGAAGACAACACTTACTTAGGTCATCCAACATGGAAATATTTAGCTGTGCCCAAGTAGAAGTTTTGCTCCCACTGACTAGTATTCATAGTGCTAGAAGGCATTTTTTACACTACCAAAGGAGAAAAGTAATCTCCATTATCAACCAGCTACTAAACTTGCGACCGACATCTGTAGATGAATAGCCCTATGTGAAAGTTAGGATGTACATTCCAGGGGCTACATTGAGAGGCCTCTGGGGTCTGGATGCAAAACTACATTGTAGTCTTTTCTAGGTGTTCTAGAAGCACATTCTGAAAATGAATTTAGTGACTATTTTAGAACATAGGTAAATGCATTTTTTGTATAAAAACACAAAGAATAAATAGTAAGGCTATGGAGTCGTTTGCTTTATCTTGCAACTTGTACACGAATGATTTTCAGTAAAACATATTTACAGATGTTAAATTTTGAATTTTCCATAGTCCATTTTGAAGTTGTAAAATGGAATCTTCATCGATGATTCATGAAAAATTTCTAGCAAGTTTTATTTAGCTCACAAGCTGTAATATGTTCATCTCTATTCTAAAGCATGCTGGGAGATACAAAATTAATATTGCTTAGAAGAGAAAGCTATTAAAACATTTTCAGGTTGTCATACTTCTTTGAGCTCCTTAGGACTTTGAACTTACTCACTATTCTCATAGATGACTTTTGCTTACTCTTATAGAAATGTTTCAATTTCATACTGCATTTAGAATCATTCTGTTATATCAGGATGCTTTCAACCCTTTTAAAGAAACTAAAATAAAGCTGACTGCAAGTTATTTTACACTGATACACAACAGCAAGTAGAAAGTACCTCCATACATGATCCTTACCCTCAAGAGATATTTGTAGAATGTACAATAAATGTATGATAGGCCAAAATGGAAAATATATCTTAAAAACATTCTTTCTATCTGTGTGGTGGTGATGCATGCCTTTAATCCCAGCACGCCAGAGGCAGAAACAGATGGATCTCTGTGAGTTTAAGGCCAGCCTGGTCTACAGAGTGAGTTCCAGGACAGCCAGTGTTATAAGAGGGAAACCCTGTCTCAAAAACCAAACCAAACCAAAACAAAACAAAAAAACATGCTTTCTATTCTAGGGAAGAACATAAAGTATAGATACCAATAGCCATAATAGTACAGTAAGTTCTAAACTACACTATATTCCATAAGTCATAAATAACATGTTTTTAACTGAATTAGAAAAAACATGGTTGCAAGAACTAAACTTCTAATCCCAATATGTCATCTACCAATGTGTATGTGTATGTTTGTGTGTGTGTATGTAAATGTATACTTCTCATTTGAAGGATATAATTTAGTTGCCTTCTACTTTCATAAATAACTAGCTCTTTTATGTATACAGGGAATGCATTTGTATTGAAATAAAATCACAATACTTAATGGGAATATTGCTAACCAGCATTTGTTTTTAGAATCCTATTCTAATATTACTTCATTCTGCTTTTAAGACTCCTGATAGCATGAACTTAGGTAAGCAGAATATAGCTTAAGGAGTACTAGAAAAACATTTCACAGCCCGAATATTCTACCTTCAAACATCTAGCTGATTTTCCGTATTTATTTTTGGAGATTACTTCCTCTCTTTCAAGGCCGTCATTGTCTTCTGTTTAGCTGTAAATAGGCATGGCATTTCTGTTACTACTTTCATTAGGAACATGTTCCTTTATAGATAGCCAATATACTTTTCCATATGTTAATGGTTTATTGCTTTATTGTGGCAAGAATCCTTAGGTAAGCCTAATCTGTTAACAAATTTAAATGTAACAATATGGTATTAACTATAGAATGTTGTTGTGTAGTAGATATCTAGAATTAATTATTCTTGCATAACTAAAAAAAAATCACCCTAGTTACAACAATTTCACATTGCCATTATCCATAACTTAGCAACTGCTGTTCTACTCCAGCTTTCTATGAGACTGACTCTTGAGGACATACCATATAAATCAAATAATGTAATATTTGTCCTGCTGTTTCTATATGTTTCCATGTAGCATAAAAATTCTCCAAATTCGTCCATATTATATATCACAGAATTCCTTTATTTATCAATACTACATAATATTTTATTGTATAAATATACGATTATCCTTTAAACCTTCTATGTAGGTATTTTCCTATTTGTGAATAGTGTTGCAATTAATAGGTGGTTAATATTTAATGTCAACTTCACAGGGTCTAGAATCTTTCAGGAGACAAGCCTATGGGCTTGGCTTTGTGAAGTTATATAGATATATAATTATCTATTTATTAGTCTAACTGTTGCTTACATTATGCCAAAAAGTGTGGGACCATTCATTGGCAATTAGAAAACCTATCAACAGCTGCATCCTCAAAGAAAATTGAATCTACTTCCCTGAGGAGACATCAACTACTTAGTTAGAGGAAAAGATGGCTGAGCGATCCGCTCCCCCAAGTCCATGCTGGAATTTTGAATGGTGTGATGTTATGTTGATATTATGTCAGCTACAGCCACTGTGAGTTCATGTGTGCATCAGCTACACAATGTCTGTTTATCCACACTAGATTCTTCTTTTCAGAAGCTATTCCTGTCTAATTCAACACACAGTAGCTTTGTGTATAAAATTAAAAAGCATATATGTGTTGTATCCCTCAACTTTTAAAATTTCTACTATCTGGCCATAATTTTTATCTTCTTAGATAATCTATTCTAGATTAATTCTGACTTCGATTCATATATATGTACATATATATATAAATTAAAATATAAAATGAAGATATATATATATATATATATATATATATATATATATATATATATATATCTGAGGCTGCAAATAAACCTAAACAATACAGAATCAAACCAATACTCTACTGTTCCCACACTATATTAGAGAAAGCATTTTAAAGTATCTAAATATTGTAATATTCTTTTCCATCCATTATATTCCATTATATTCATACTATTTATACTGTGAACTGCTGATAACAAAAGCTTATTATCCCATTTCATATATTTGAACTTATGTTTAGGAGATTTTTAAAAATAGTCATGTATCATATCTTGTAAAAACTACATTTATGTTATAGTTTATAAACATTTTTTAGGATAACTATATCTCAATACATAAGAATGCTTTACAGTTCAAAGGACAACGACACACCCACTATTCAGTTTTACACTGAACATGGTAAAATAGGCTATGATTGCTATCAGTGTTATATCTGTGTGTTATAAATATATGCATGTATTCTCACTCATTCTTCATATTAATAAGTCTAGTATCTTCTTTCATACTACAAACCCTTTCCATCTGATGTTGACCATTACATACATGTACACAGAGACATATTATTTTACTCTAATTTTGCTGTTTCCACAAATTTCAATTTTTTATTCATTAATACATTTCTTGGTATTCTGCCTTATTAGAAAAGAGGCTTAAGGCTATTTGAAATTTGCAAACTGAACTGTGGACATTAGGTAAATAAAATTAATTATTGCTTAGTGTAGATATTTAGGAAAGGATCATTTAAAGTTTATTTTCTAAAAATATTTATTTAATATTTATAATTGAATATAATTATTGGGTCAAATTCACTCTCTCTAGTAACCTCCCTCCTCTTTTACCTCTCAATTTTGTTACTCTTTTATTTAGTACCCAATGATACCTTTCAGTGTTGCTTGTATGGATACAAGTGTGGGACCATCTACTATAGCCTCTCAGGACCCAATTCCTTATAGAGGAATACGCCTGTGTGAAAGCTAGGAAGGGTCTATATTCCAGTGGCCTATATGAAAGAATCACATTCAGAGAACTGTGTGGTCCATATGGAATGTAGAAAGAATGCTACAATGTTGATACATGCTTTTAATCCCAGTATTCAGAAAGTAGTGGTAGCAAACATCTTTAATCCAAGTATGAAACTTACAGATCTGTACCAAATTTGCTTTTTTCATGCACTATGACTCAGATGAAGTATGGTCTAACTATAGAATTCGAAAGGAAAAACAAGAACAATGGAAGTAACCTATTGTGTTTGGGGTGTGTCTTTGGGACCACATTGATCGACCTCATTTGAAGAGTTGACTCATATTTATCATTGGGCTTTTTATGTGATAACCTGTGGTGTCTGAGAGAGGCATTGTCCCTGCATTATAGGGTAATTCCATTTAAACTCCTTATATGTATATTTTATACATATTTTAGGAAGATTATATAATAGCTTTCATACTCTAATAATACAAATTGGTGCTCAGAGCCCCAATACCCTGGCAACATGGTTGAAGTATGTCAACAAGGTTTCAGACTCCCCGGCTGGGAATTTCGGCTTATCATTCATTTTCCCCTTTCTCCCCTTTGCTGTAATGGCAGCAAAAGCCTTTCATTGTATCTGCATAGCCTAGTAATACCTTAGCTGGCTGGTGTTAGCTGAGAAAGAGAAGCAGCCATTTTTTACTCAAAAGTAATTGTCATTGTAATATATCTTGCAGGCTTCTAAGTCCTGACATGTGTAAAGCTACCTATTTATATTGATAGCACATTCTAAAGGATATTCCTGGAATGGGTGTTGGTCCTCCTAGGAAGAGACAAGCCTTTAACAGAAAGAAGCAAAAGGAGCCTAGATAGAGAAAAAATACGCACCAAACAGCTAAAAACCATAAAATAAAAACCTTCTTTGCCTACATGGAATCCTGCTCTGTTTGAGGCAGATGGAGATATTATTCAGCTAACAGTAACATTCAACCAACTATGGGTTATTGAGTCAAATGTTCTTTCATAGCAAACAAGATAACCTTGAAGTTTGTAAGTCCACAGGAGGAAGGACACCCGGCTCCTCACCCCTGGATGTGACTACACCTACATGTGAAACCAGTTCCTCTGAAGGCCTGAGCAACATATACATACCAAAAAAACTGTACTTGGCTTTTTAAACTTCTTGCCAGAGCAATTCTCTCCTCTTTCTGGTGTGGGCCCCTTCCCCTGGTAATGTATATTGTCAGTCTCTCCCTCCTTCTCTTCTTGGTGTGGTTTTTCCACTGACAAAGCACATTGTCAGTCTCTCTCTTGCCCCTCTCTCTTCTAAATACGTATACTGTTGATTCCCCTATTAAAAACGCTCCTGAGTTTTACTTTTAAAGCGTTCTACATGTCATTTTAAAGCGCAATCCTGCGTGTCATTTCCTTGGGTTCCATAAAAGAACGAACTACTCTGTTCATTTGTCATTTCCTCATTTTTCCTGCACTGGTACTCCCTCCTGCCTAAGAGTTTTCATGAACCCATTTGTGGAAAAGGCTGGTTCCCTCCACAAATTGGAAAACAACCATTATTGTTGACAATGCGATTGTTTCTTCATCTAGAAAATTGTTAAGATAAACAATTGACTTTTAAAAAACTGTAAGAGTGTTACTTGTTAGCTTTAGATTTCCTAGTTTAGAATTAGTTTTGTGCCCATTCTATCTCTTCATAATAATGGATACTTGTAATTCTTAACTTGTTTTAGAATTAAATAATATTCCAAGATAAGTATAATTTGGGTTATTATTTGTTATGATTGCATTTGTATCTGAAGATATATTATTTAAGAATTGTTTCAATTTTACAAATTGATATTTTATTCACTGTATATCACAAATATATTTACTACTACAAATAGAAAGCTTGCTATTTCCATTTATTCTGATAATAACATTTTTTTATTATGAAAAGGCTTTAAAATAAAATTAATGTGTTAATTATTTGTTGTCATTTAGAACATTTTATAGCAACTCTAATTTTCATTTTTGTATTAAATTTGTCTGTTATTTGACAATCTAATGCATGTATATAATGCTTTCTGGTTACCCTTACTTCCTTCTACCATTTTCTTTTCTCACTCCCATACCTATTATCATTCCATTCCCAGTACAAGTCTCTTACATTCATCTTCTTTTGTTTTTAAATGTGGACTTCTGATTTTAACTAGTACTCTTTGTGGCCATGAATGTGGAACTATCCATTGAAGCCTGATAGGAAGAACCATGTACTAGAGCTTGGTGAGCTCACCATTTGGTACATAACTGAGGACAATAAGTATTTCTTCCCCAGAAGTTAAATTGCCAAATCTGAAGGGACGGAGAGTGCTTCCTACTGTCCCCTTAATTCATTATTAACTGTTGGCAGACCCAGTCTCACAACAGGCTCAGTGCAGACAAAGGAGCTGCTGTGTGATTACATTTGAAATGGTGAGATCATGCTCTGAAGAAAGCAACTTGTGTTTCTCCTTCCTATTTTCTAGCTCATACTTTCTTCAGAAATCTTCCCTGAGCCTTAATGAGATAGTATCCATGTCCTATTTAGGGATTAGCTATTTAGTCTTCATCTAATAATAATTCCTATTTAGTCTTCATCTAATTCCTCACATCATTTGGTGCCTTGAGGTTGTTAATTTTCTCTGAAAAGTCTAAAATATTGAAGAAATATTGAGACTGTATGAGGAATTTTTTTACAATTTTAGGTCAAGGTATTATATATTTATTTTTAATATTTTGTGGGTTTAGACATTTTTTTCCATTTAAATTTTGAAAATTTCATGCATGTATATTATACTTAAATAATTTTAACTCCACATTTCTATTGCTTTATGGCAAGTGCACAATAAGTTTTTGTGATCAAGTATAAAAACTAATTTGCTCTACAAACCCAGTATAGAGTATGGAGATTTTTATATTTGATATAAATTTGTTTCTAGAGCTTTCTTTCAAAATTTTCATTCTGATTGTAATTTTTCTTTCATACATATTTTAATATTTTCAGATAGCAGATATGCTTTCTAATAAAAAGTAGAGTATATTTATGAATACAGAATTTTCCATAAAACATTGAACATATTTTTATCTATTAGGGTACACATATGTACATGGTTGTGAGTCATCCAAAAACCAGGAACTCTTGTCTTTCTCTTGCTAAAAGAGCTCCTAAGGCTAGTTATTACAATCTACCCTGCCTTTATAATTATTTTCTTGGAGCTTTGCATATATTATTGATTTTTTGGACTGAAAGGTTATACTTGTAGACCAATGACTAATTGCAGTTGATACCAGAGGAGGAAAAACATAAGTAGAAAATTTGATAATCTGTACTCTGTGTACTTTACTTCCAGATATCTATTTAAGTAATATGATTTACTGAGAATTGTGTGTATGTAAGAGCTTTTGAGGAATATTGTGCTGTGCTAGGAAATTGAAGAAGTCCTTAAAGTACATTATGTTTACCAAGAGCCAAACATATTAAGTTTAATACTGTTATTCTAAGAAATACAAGTACAAACAGATTTTCAAGTTATTACTTAAATATTATGTCTTACTGCTAATAGCAGTAAGAGTTTATTTTTTTCACTAGTACATCAACTTGTCCTTAAAGCCAAACACTAGACACTATATTCTGTCTTTCTCAATGTTCCTTGACTTTAATTTTAAAAATACTGAACATACAGTGTTAGATGGCATCATAAGAAAAAACCCATACATGTCACAGAGAAACAACAACAAAAATACAGAATTCAACCAGGCATAATAATATTTTCACAAAATTTACATAAATTTGTTTTACATAAAAATGTTTTCTAAAAAATGTGTATATTTTAGTACAAGGAGTAAATATAACCCTACTTTGAATGAATACACTTTACATGTTATATAATACTAAAGAATATTTTTCTGAAGCATTTAAATATAGGTAAAATTAGAAAAAAAAATTTGTTCCTCTATTTTCATGATTCTACTTTATGTAGTGATTGCATCTAAATTAAATGAATGAGCCACTACATTTTTAACACTACTAGGACCACATCTTGCTTGATATTGTTAAATAATTTGGTCATTAACAGACTGTTAATATTAATATAAAATGCCTTTGATCTTTGCTCTATTTGATGAATAAATTTGAGTTGTTTTATAGTACTGACATCCTTTGATTTTTCATCAAGTGGTAGAAAAACATTAACCATAATGCTTAAATTGTCAGAGAGAGTAATTCTCCATATAAATTGTTTTTACCATAGCAATGTATAATTATGATAGAAATAGTCTCCCTAGGAAATAGGTCCTCTAATTAGTTATTCAATACAAAGTGGTTAGTTACAAAATCGTACACCTACAAATAACAATAAATGTACAGAACAGGTTATATTTATATATGTAGGAACTTACATGTATATATGACAATAAGAATTAATGAAGAAGAGGTCATGATTTCATGTGGGAGCAAGTACAAGATATATATAGTCAGAAATGGAGAAAGAAAGTTAAGGAGTAATATTTTAAATAAAATTTTTTGAATGATCTGCCAATAATTTTCTTGAGAGTGTAAAAAAAGTATTTGCCCAAACATTGCATTGTATGAAGTAAAATGTGATATTTTAATAAATATATACATTTTTTAAAGTAAATAGGGATTCTTTAATCTAGAAATTTAGTACAATTGATGGACAATATATTCAGTATTGCAAATTATATTGCATAAATGCCTAATCATGTTCATAAATTATGGTTTAACTCTAGAATATCACAGAACTATAATATTTGGAAAATACAGAATAGAAATCCAAAAGGATCGTATTCTTAGATTATAAAACCTACGCTTTTAGGAGTGCTCTACCCAGGATGTATTGTTCACTTTATCTAGAATACTTGTCACACTATCCTCACTGAATTTCAAGAGCAGGTGATATTCTGTCATTATTTCATTTTGTACACTAAAATTTGAAGATTTGGAGCTAGATATTGCAAAGAAGAGAATGTTGGAGTTTGAAACATTATTGTAAGAAGGATGAAGTCTTCTTGGTTTTAGTTATCATCTTGAAGATAAGATTGTACAGAGGTTGAACCCATGTAAGAACCATGGATTGAATTAGCTAAAGAAAAAACTGCATTTTACCCTGAATCTATGCCTACATCTTTCAAGGTTTCTCCATACTGATTTACAGAATGACTGCAACAATCTGCCTTCCCACTAATAGTGAATATGAGTTCCACTTGGATTCGCCACAATCTTGCCAGCATTTGTTCCCCATTGTTTGGGAATCGTTGTCATTCAGACTAGGATAAGATAAAATCTCAAAGTTGTTTAATATGAATTTCACTAGTACTATGGGATGATGGTCACTTTTTGAGATATTACTTAGCCCTCTTTATGTCTTCCTTTGAAAACTATGTTTAGATTTACATGAATCATTATGTTTACTGACTTATGTATGTCAAAACAACCATGCCTTGTTAGGATAAAGCCAACTTGACTATGATGGATGATCTTCTTGATATGTACTTGTATTTGTTTTCATTTTGCTAGTGTTCTGCTGAGGATTTTTCATCTATGTTCATTGGGGATATTAGTTTGTGGTTGTGTGTGTGTGCTTATGTTTGTGTATGTGTGCATGTGGGTGTTTGTGGTCTTTACCTGGTTTTGGTTTTAGAGACATGCTGGCTTAATATAAGGAGTCTGGGAGTCATCCTTTCATTTCCTTCCTTCCTTCCTTCCTTCCTTCCTTCCTTCCTTCCTTCCTTCCTTCCTTCCTTCCTTCCTTCCTTCCTTTTCCTGCTCCTGCTCCTGCTCCTCCTCCTCCTCCTCCTCCTCCTCCTCCTCCTCCTCCTCTTCTTCTTCTTCTTCTTCTTCTTCTTCTGTTTCTCTCTCTTTCTTTCCTTCTTATTGCTTTCTTTCTTGCTTTCCTCCTTTCTTTCTTTCTTGAGGAGTTTAAGAAGGGTTTGTTGTAGATCTTTCTTGAAAGTCCCATATAATTCTGAGATGAATCCATCTCTACCTGAGAAAGTTTTAGTTAGAAGATTTTCATTACTGTTTCTATCTCCTCAGTTTCTATGGATCTGTTTAGGCTATTTAGTCTCCTTTCAACTTTATATTTTCTGTTGAATGGATGTGGACTCTTGTAGACATGTAAGTACAACCACACAGTTTTGTCCATTTTTATATGGTTTATCTTTCTGCAACATAATATCTTCAAAATTCATTCATCTTTTTAAAGTGTAGAGGATTCCATTGCAAGAATATATTGCTTTGCTTACAAGTAGATGTATATGTGCATTGCTTATCCCTTGTATATTTTGTATATAATGATGCTGTGAAAATTGCTGTAAAATTTTTACTTGAGTCTCTGCTTTGAAATTTTTTTTTACTTAAGATCTAGAATTACAACTGCTTAATCTGCATGCCTGTTTGAGGAGCTGATATATTGTTTTCCAAAAGAAAAGACCTTATTTTACAACTTGACCCCAAATGCATATAAGTTCTCATTTCTGAGATCCTTGTGAATACTTATTTTTCTTTAAAATTGGGAATAGGTATTTTGGTTTCAGATAACAGCCAGTATAATTCATATGGTGATACCTTGTTATGACTTTATCTTTAAAAACATAATAACTTCAGATTTTTATGAATCTCCTATCAAGTAATTTAATTTCTATTCCTAATTTGTTGTTTTCATCAGGAAAGGGATTTAGATTGTGTCAAATGTACTGTGTAATTGTTATATTTTGCCATATTATTTTACTTTTCAATACTTTAAAGTTTTACACTATTGGCTAACTTTTGAATGTAATCAACTTTAATAGGATAAATTCTACTTGGCCATAGTATATAATTTTTTATTATGATGAGATTGGGTTTCTGTAATCATGTTTTGTGTTATTTTGTGTTTTTATTCATGAAAAAATAATTTTTAATTTTGTTACTTATTTTTCTGTATTTTTATTATTGATTTTTTAATAGAATAATAGTTTGATCACATTTATATATATACTTATCTTAAGTTGATACTCTTCCCCCACATGATTATCTCTTCCCTCTCTCTTCCCTCTTCTGCCATTTAAGGTTTCCTACTACAAGTATTCCCTCTTTTACTTTCATATTACATATATTATTATCCCATTTTTGTTCTCCCTTTAAAGCCTCATTTTATTCCTCTCATGGCATATTTTCTAATTTCTGAGACTCTACTTATACCCATTTCTACATAAGCATACACACACACACACACACACACACACAGAACACACACACACACACCCCACTAAAAGGTTGTAAACACATATGAGAAAAAAACAAAACAAAACATGAGCTGTCATGAATTGTTGTTCTAACTGAGCCTGGATGACTTCACTTAATGTAATATTTTCCAATTTCATCTGTTACTGAATTTTAGGATCTAGGTTGCTTTTCCAACTTCTTAGCCTTGAAATTCAAATAATGGCTCATAAGGATTACAAAAATAATAAGGAAAAGTTATTTAAAACAAAGCAATAGTTCATGTAAGAAAAAAATGTGGTATCAAAATTGACAGCAATCCACAAGAATGAGGGTAAACATTTGTCATCACTTTTATTAGTGGTTTCTTTTTGGGGGGTTCAAGAGGAGAAAGTTGGTTGCTACAAGATGTAGTTTGGATGGTTCTATGTTTTAGATAACATAAATGTTTGATTAGTGTATATGTCCTTTCACGTGATGTTTCAATTTTTAACCTTATGCATTCCCAAATATGTATAGACATAAGATGGTAAGAGTTTACCTCTAAAAGTTCACTTAAAGTACACAGATTCATTTACTACATTTATTAAAAATGTATCCCAGACTAGTGCAGGACAGATTGTCCTTCTTGCCCTTACTTTTATATCCATAAGTACTGGGATACATAGTAAAAGAAGCAGCACAATTTTAATTGTCAGAAGTATAGAAGAAGCATATTCCATTGTTCAAAGAGGAGAGTGTTTGAAGCTCAGTGCAGGTGGCCATCCTAGGTTGCCAACAGGTATACTTTTAGAACAGAGTATAATACACAGCACATAGAGATGAGGGTCTTAGGTTGTCAAGTGCATTATTAGAAGAGGTGTGTATATATAACCCAAGCCAAGTGGAATTCCCGATTATTAAATTTTCTTATGCTTATCTGCCTCATATCCATTTTTCTTGAAAACTTCATCTTTCTCTATAACTGAATAAAATTCCTCTAAAAAATTACCACATGGATGAAATTATCTAATCATTTGTTGCTAGGCAAGTTGTCTGCATCCATTTTCTTCATAACTATGAATAGAGAAGCAATAAATATGGATGTGCAAATATCTCTGTGGTAAGACATAAAGTTACTTGGGTATATACCCAGAAGAAGGGGATATAGCTGAGTCAAAGCAGCTTTATTTTTTACTATTATTATTATTATAGTTGTTATTATTACTTACCTAACCCCCAGGGAGCTTATAATCTGCCTAGCCATGGCAGATCTTTTTTTACTAGCTTGGTGCCTCAGATATGAATTTTCTCCTGTGAAGGAGGCCTCATGTCCCTTCTGAACGTCGTTGGTTACTCCTACATCTGTCATACCGCTATTGCACCATTGGCCATATTTTCTCTGGTTGGTCAGAAGTGTAGCAAGCAATATGCAATAATATTGATGAAAATTCTCCCCCAGAAGCATATTCTGGTTTCTGTAGTAACTGCTCAATTTTATATTGCCACCAGCAGTGAATAAATCCTTCTTCTCCCCCTTAAACATATTCTAGTTTCTGTAGTAACTGCACAATTTTACATTCCCACCAGCATTGAATAAATGTTTCTTTTCATTAGAATTTTTGTCATTTGTGTTTGTTTGTTTTATATATTTTATATGATGACAGCTATTTTGACTGTGGATGGAGATACAAATTAGTTTTAATTTGCATTCTCCTGATGGCTAAGGCTATGGAACATTTCTAGAAACACTTATTGAATTTCTTCTTGTGAGAACTATCTTTTATTTAATAAGTTGACTAGCAGACAGTTTTGATTATTTTACAGAATTCTTTATGGATTCTATATACTAAGCCCTGGTTTGAGGCACAGATGGCAAAAATTTTCTCTCATTATGTAGTCTTTTGGTTCATTCTGAAAATAGTTTCTTCGCTGTGCAGAAGTTTCTTGTTTCATGTAATCATGTTTGCCATTT
The DNA here is from genome assembly GCA_026225945.1 of Cricetomys ansorgei. Taxonomy (NCBI): domain Eukaryota; kingdom Metazoa; phylum Chordata; class Mammalia; order Rodentia; family Nesomyidae; genus Cricetomys; species Cricetomys ansorgei. Next base: position 594,533 of record JAMJFZ010003015.1, on the reverse strand, counting down.
AATGTCTTATTAGGGCTCTATTCAGAAGTTTATTACCTAAGTCTATATCCTTAATATTTTCCCCCAGCAGTTTTAACATTTTAGGCTTTATATTAAGAACTTTAATTCACTTTTGATTGATTTTTGTTCAAGTTGAGAGTTCTGTGTGTAATATCATTCTTTTACAGATGGATATCCAGTTTTGTCAGGGCCATTTAGATTGTCTTTTCTTTAATGAAGCTTGGAGGAGAGTCATCTGTAAGAAGATTCTTCCAGTGCTGAAAGTGAGAATTGAGTGATCATGAATTTCCTAATCTGGTAGGAAGTGTTCCTAGGTAGATGGGCTCAAAGAGGAGGATGAAAAGGTTTGAAGGAAAGAGTCAAACTGGGTCCCAACTAAAGTGCAGAGTCCCAGTGGAAGGGAAGAGCAGTGAGAGGAGGAACACCTGCAAGAAGGCTGCCATAGAACTGTGGGTGAAGCTGGAAATATCTGAGAAAAGAAGGATAATGATAATTGCTTACCTGAGTCTCAACTTTATGTGGCCAAAGGGAATCCCTGGTAGAGGTGTTTTGAGTTATCAATAGATGATTCAAAGGAATAGGAACAGACTAGAAGTGGAGCTGAGAGGACCCACAACAAAGAGCAAAACTTTGTTTACACCTCCAAGGAAGTAAGCATTGATGTTATTTTTATCCAATTTTTATATGATAAAGTTAATGCTTGGAAGTATAAAATTACTTGTTCAACATAATGTGGAGCAATATGCCTGTGTGAAAGCTAGGAAGGGTCTATATGAAGGAATCTCATTCAAAGGCCTGTGTAGTCCATATGGAATATAGAAAGAACGTTAAGAATGTTGGTACACACCTGTAATCTCAGTAAAGCAATGGTAGCAAACATCTTTAATCCCAGTATTCAGAAGGCCTTGGTGGTGCAGAAATAGAAATATTTCTGTGCTTCCACAGAAATAGTGTGGAAGCAGACACAGGAAGCAGAGCTCAGAAAGGAGTCAGTGTCAGATAGGAAGTGACATCTGAGATGAGTTGGAGAAGGACTGGCAATATGACTAATGAGAGGAAGAGTTAGTAGAGTAAGTCAAAGTGAGGACATTCCCAACTCTGATGATATAAAAGCAGGCTCTGAGTTCAGAGAAGTCAGTTAAGAAGGCAGTATGAGAGGAGCAGTATGAAGCATTCAGATGGGGTACAGACAGAGAAAATGAAGTGGTCTAACTGAAGAGCAGAGAGGTTGACTCAGGCAGTATGGAGCAATGGGAATTCAGGGAGAGACATAGAGACATAGAAGCAGCTTGGCAGAAGTTTCAGAAAGGAAGAATAAGTCTGTTTGAAGTCAAGTAGAGCATTTCAGTCTGAGTCACAGAGTCAGCCAGCAGAGAGTTATCCAGAGTAAGCTACTCAGAAGAGTTCAGTCAGAAACAGTAAGCCAGCTCAGAAGGTCAGTTTGAACCAGTCAGCTTGGAGAAGTGTACAAGCCAGAACAGTGAGTGAGTTAAACCAGAAGAGTCAGAGTTTCAAAGGAGCTAGTCAGAGTGGCTCAGTCAGCCATAAGTTTGGGAGGTTTGAATGTTTTAGATTGTATGGAGGTTGAGGCTTTAGCCTTCCAGTTCTAGGCTTAAACATAGTAGATTGCATGGAGGCCAAAGTGCTCCAGGGCTCTAGGCAAGAACCAGTGATTTAATTAGGAAAAGAATAAAAAGCTTTTTGCCACAAATCAACGACTACATCTGTTGAATCCAAGCCTTCAACATATAACTTATCCAATGCATCACAATGGTTGCACTTCATTTAAGTATTTTAACCCCATAGACTAGGCTTTTATTTATCCTTTATGCACCTCACCCCATGTTACAAACTGTACTTAGAACATCAGGAAGAAAAGAGAGTCCAATGCTGTAGTTGCCATCATAATATCTGCCATAAAAGTATAGTATCTAAAAGGATCATAAATCAAAAAAAATTACGTGTGCTAGGAATTTAATAAGATCAGGTTAAGAAGAGATTCTGGCTTTTTTGTGGTAGATGTGGCTTACTTGTTTTATTACATTATTCTCAAATAATAACAAAGCATACATTATATCTCTGTTCCATATTTATATATTAAGTTATATATTTATTATATTTGGGATGCTATATTTTTATTTACAAATGTCTACAACTATTAATTTCTTATTTCCTAAATTGACAGAACATAAACCTATGTCCTTATTTTGAAATTGAAAATTTGGAGCTCCAGTGGTGCAATTGCTTAACTTGTATTACTTGTGGTCGATTACTCCTAGGACACAGTATTTCTTTGAACACAAAGGGAATGAAATACATACGAACTCATAGAGAATGTAGAAGCACACGTAAGACATATACAAGTTCAAATCTGATAAAATCCCAGCACTGAACAGAGGGTCTCAAACCCTAACCAAGAATATATTTACAATGTATACTTGCTGGGAAAAGTAAAATCAGTTTTCTCCAATGGAATGTCACTATATATATCAACAACATCAGGGCAAACCTCATGCCCAGGAAGAGTTGGCCAACAAAAAAAGACACCATGGGTTTTTTGTTTGCTTGTTTGTGGGTGTGGGTGTGTGGGGGTGTATGAGGGAGAATAGGGGGAGAGGGGGAATTTGAAGTTGGGTAGGTAGAGAAGCAGGGAGGATCTGTTGGAGGGGAAAGCATATGATCATAATATACTGTACAAAAATAACTTTAGATAAATGTTTAAAAACAATTATTTCTGACATGATACATACATAGGAATTGAGAGAGAAAATATTATTTTGAATTGATTCAAATCACAAAATGGTAGTATTCATCAGAACTTAAAAAATAGCACAAATAAACTGGGTGATATTTTCTTGATTATATTTATACAATAACACTACTAGGTTGAAGCATATATAGTTGTAGAGTTGTTCTGAATAAAAATACTATGACTCTTCACTTTAATATAAGTTTAGTCAGTAATGATAGTGAGATATTTATTATTAGAAAGCAAATTTTAATATAATTTATTCAAATACTTTGTGTAGAGTAGCTGTGACTAGAGTTCCACTAGAAATCACATATTAATTAGGAAAAAGTTGAAATGTGCAAAATAATGTTATAATAAATGATATTTTCATTTCACTTAATTTTTAGACTATATGCTGGGAAACCCGAAGAAATGAATATCAGTTCTGAGGATCACTTCCGTTCTCAAAACCATGCAGATCATACTCTTTGTAAAATGGAAAACTATTTGAAAGAGAAAAAGTTGTGTGATGTACTACTTATTGCTGGACCTCTCAAAATCCCAGCTCATAGGTAAATATCTTGATAAGACAAAAGGTTCATAAGGTGCAAATGTGAATAAGATAGAGCTGGTAAACTGATTATAAACTGGACCACTGGGGAAACACTTTTTACTTTGTAATATTGAAAAAATTAATATTTTCCTGTTCAGTATTTAAAAGAGCCAAAGTTGGAGATATTTATGACAAAAACAAATAATGAAAATTCTAAAAAGATCAACCTACTTAATTATCCTTTCTAACATGAATACAACTTAACAATTTTGATATTTTGTATCTTTGTTTTGAGATAAGTTCTTATTATTTATCTCAGGTTGGCCTGAAACTTGTTATGTAGACCAGACTGACCTAGAACTCACAGAGATCTGCCTGGCTCTGCCTCCTCAGGCCTGAAATTAAAAGCATTAGCAAACAAACTGGCTGTGAACTTTTTATAGAAAAAGCAGACTGAGAAGTTTTATAAACTTTACAAAGTTTTGCAAACATTGGATGCTTATTTGTTATACTATTGACTGATATAAGTATTGATTCAACCTTTCTATTTCTAGATTGGTTCTCAGTGCGGTTTCTGATTATTTTGCTGCAATGTTTACTAATGATGTTCTTGAAGCCAGACAAGAAGAGGTCAGGATGGAAGGAGTAGATCCAAATGCACTTAATTCTTTGGTGCAGTATGCTTACACAGGTAAGATTTCATTGTGTACTTACTAACATCAACTCTATATTATATAGGATGTGTTATAATTATTTATTCTCTACAAATATGAAAAGCATAACATGTAGCAGTTATATCTCTCTAAAAGTAGTAAAAGAAAAAAAGGACAAATAATAACCTAATCACAATAATATAAAATGCAAATTACAGAGTGTACTATTAAATATTATTACTATGAGAAGAGAGAGCTATTTTAACATAAAAATACAAGTCTTGTATGGGTTAGTAGTATGGAAAAATTCTTTTTATTAATTTTAACATGTGTGTTTGGTGGGGAGCCTATGTGCATCTGAATGCAAGTGTCCTTGAGGGTCAAAAAGAGATCATTGGACCCTGGAGCTGGAGTTACAGGCAGTTGTAAACTCTTGAACACAGAAAACTCATCCAAAAGATAGAACAGTTATAAACATAAGCAGAGCATCCATCTGATTACAGTGGAGGAAAACAAGAAATTAAGAAAAGAAACACAGAAACTATAGAAACTCATGGACATTAGACATCATATTAAATGAGTAATAGTAGATCATCATAGATATAAGGAAAGAAATTAAAATATTCCTACATTCAATTGAAAATGGAAACATAGCATACTAGAAACAGTGGGATAAAATGAAAGCAGTTCATAGAACAGAACATAAAACTGTAAATGTGTACATCGAAACCATGTTAACTAAGGTATTTTAGAAAGAAAAATCTTTTAAGAATAATGTGAAGAGTTTTCCAGCATCATTTATATATGATTAACAATTTAAAATTCTATAAATTTAAGGATGTGTTTTACATTTGTATAAACTGTGAAATGATTATAAAAAAATTGAATACAAGCTTTTCTTAACTCGATAAGAAAATGCCAAGTTACCATTCCTTATAATAGTCACTATTCATTTGCTACAGTCAGTTTGTGTAATCTTATCTGACAGTCTTTTTCCTTCTTATTTGTATGTACACAAAGACACCCTTGTATTTCTCAGTCTTAAACCATAATCCTAGAGAAGCTACTGAACACTAAAAGACACAGCTGCCCTAAAAGCAGCACTAAAAATGTTACATAATATACCTGTCTTATTTTATGTGATGTATAATCATTCTTTACTAATTCAAACCATTTAGGTGTGTTGCAACTGAGAGAAGACACCATTGAAAATTTGCTGGCTGCAGCATGTCTCTTACAGCTAACTCAAGTCATTGATGTCTGCTGCAATTTCCTCATAAAGCAGCTTCACCCTTCAAACTGCCTAGGGATTCGCTCATTTGGAGATGCCCAAGGCTGTGTGGAACTTCAGAACGTGGCACATAAGTACACCATGGTAAAATCATTTGTTTAAAATTAACTTATTATAGTAGTATACTCTTTCTCTGTTAAAACTGAAAACATAGTTTTCAGGTAAATTGTATATAACATATATTAGAATAATTTGTTTTTAGTTGAATAATACTCAAGTATTTTTTTCATTTCAGGACTAAAAAAAGATTTATTAAGTCTAGAGACTTCAGAAAATTAAAATTCTGCTTATTATTAGGTTGAACAACACTGTATTAATTGAATCTATGTATTAAAAAAATTACCTCTCTGATTTTTTGTGTAATTAGTGATTTATTTTGAAAAATTGCACAAATCGGATTTCTATTAGGATTAAACATTACTCAAAAATTTTTAAAAATGCTTGGATTATGGATACAGTTCAGTTTGTCGAATGTTTGTCTAGCATGTTCAACATTCTGGGCTCAATTCACTAGCCTTTCATAAATTGGGCATTGTGGTTAATATATGCATTCTGGACTATATTCTCGAGGCAGGAGCATCAGCGGTTCTAGGTCATACTTGACTCCATAGAATGTCTGAAGCCATCTAGAGATACAGGAGACTGTCTCAGAAAAAAAGAGGAGAAGGAAAGAAAAATGGAAATGTTAGTAGATCATCATGATTAGTGAACTCAATGATTTGATGGATCTGGCTTTATATTTGAGAAAAACCTTTTGGTTTGGTTAAAAACGATTTTCAATTTCCTTCAAAAATCCCTCTTAAATCTACCAAGTTATACTGAATCCAGTGGATATGTTAGCAGATGGAAACTATTTAGAATTTGTACAGAATGAAATTATATTTATTCAATCAGATAATAATCAAATAAAATACAGAATATATGGAAGCAAGGGAAACTGGGCATTGGAAAATCTTTACTGTGGTTATTAATGCTTCCCTGATACAAAGAAGATGAACTATTAAACCTCAAAAACAATAGATTACAAGAGAGATGGATCTCTAAAATTTTATCAAAAGGTAAATACTTTGAACAAATGAAATTGCTCCCTGATTTGATATTTTAAAAAGAGGCAATTGTGTACTAGTGAACAAGAGACAACTAAATGTAAAATTATTCAATACATACAAGTAGGACTTTTGTGTGTGTGTGTATATATATATATATATATATATATATATATATATATATATATATATATATTTCTAAAATGAACATACAGTTTGAGTTATCTAAGGTCTTTTTGCATTTAAATTATGTACTTCCATCTTCCCCCACCCCCACTAGCTCATTGCTCAGAATTTAAAGTTTCAGATACAATCTTGAAACCATACCAGTATATGGAGAATCACATTATCACAGATTGAAATTTTACAATGTGTCATTTAGTCATGCTATTTATATTCCTTCATCCTAAATACAGATGACACATAATCTAAAAGAACAGCAGTTATGTAGTTCAAAGGTTAATCCTTCCATAAAAGCCAAACATGAAAACTTCCTGCTAAGTTGCTTAAATTGTTGAACTAAATATTAACAGTTTCCTGTCCGGTATCTTACTTTTGCAGACAAAATACATTCCGATAAACAACTTGAATTATTTTTGATGCTCAAAACGAACATGTCTTCCTCTTGCATTGTGCAATTCAAACTTAGTGTTAAAGCAGGATGTCCATAAAAATGCAATCGTCCTTTGTCCCTTAACACTCTTTCTAATAATCTTAGTATCTATTTTGAATACAATAAAATTAGAAAAATTACTTCTTATATTGTTTTTACATTTTGATGTTGATAGGATTAGAATGTAAATAATTACTTCTAAGAATAATGTTAGACAAAATAGGTATTCAATTATTGTAGATATTCAATATTATAAAAATATTTCTTAAGTTCTAACAGACTGTAACTTGTGCTGGACCTCATAGCCAGAATTAGCAGACCATCTTGAAGTCACTTAAGACTTAAGAGTTCCATCCTATTGTGTACTCAAACTGTTTGTTTAACCTACTTTTGAAAGAACAATGTGAAAAACAACCTTACTTGCCCTTGATTACCCATGTAATCAACTTTCACAAACAAAGATAATGCCTACCTACAATTTGAAGTGATACACTCTTTCATGAATATCACCTAGACTATCCATGTATATCATTTGCTGAAAGAAGCAAATACAGAGGCTGAAAATAGCTTCCTAAAATCTAGAATAAATGTTGAAACAACCTTGGGTGGATATTGATTGGTAAACAATGATGTTTGTTGCCTGGATCAGTTGGTGTCAATTGGAGCTAGTGGCTTCATCCTCTGTTAAAGTCTGTTAAATATTTCTGAAAAATATCCCATTCTTTAACCATGTGATGTGTTTCCTATGCTGTTTACTAAATACAAAGCAAAGCTCTTTGTTAGTGACAGACACAGAGACTCCCACAAACAGTCACAGAGGGACAGACATAGATGCATATGCAGGCATAGATTCAGACTCATAAAACAGACAGGCAGTAGAACACACAAGGAGCATGAAGTAGAGAATTCAAATCTGGACTTGTTTTTGGTTAAATGACTCTGAAGGGAAGTGCTTTTTTTTTCTTTCCTTAATGGAATGCCAGTTCATCATTGGTGACTCAGAGTTAATTATTAATGCATTATAATGCACACAAATTATAGTTGAGTTGGTAAAATAAGGAAAGCAATGTGCCCACCCTGATTTGGGTGGTTTTCATCCACAATCACCCTCAGAAATATACCCCAAGTTGAAACATAAAAAAAACTTCAGTCACATATGTACTCAGAATACAATAAGCAGCACATTTTTTTGTATAGAAGATAAGAGAAATTAAGTACAGATAAGAAATAGTTAACCAAAAACATAAAGGAAAAATTTGGGGAAATTGCATAAATAAAAGTGCATTAGTATCAAAATAATTCCAAAATAAAACAATTTAAAATGATTACTTCTCACCCGGTGGTAAGCACTCGAGGCAGAGAAAGGCAGATCTCTATGAATTTGAGGACAGCCTGGTCTACAGAGTGAGTTCTAGGACAGCTAGAGTTACAACAAGGAAAACATGCCTTGAAAAACCAAATAAATAAATAAACAAACAAATAAATAAATAAATATATATATAAATAATTACTTTTCTACAGTACTAAATACCACAGTGGCTTTCACAGATGTTTTAACATAACACATGTACTTTTATTTACACTAATTTATATTGCTCATCAGTTTTCAATATTCTTATGAAAAAACAACTCTTAAGTGGCAGCAAATTGTATAATAAAGTATAATTTAAACTTGTATATTACATACCTTATCACCATATACCTATCATTACTTTAACTCTCAATGGACACATTTTAATAAACTTCTCTAATAATCCATTATAGCATTGAAGTTTTTCACTGAAATTCTCTATTTCAGCTTTCCCATTTTTATTTTAGAAAATCCAGAATTAACACATAACAGTGATAATTAATCAGTTAGTCATACAGTTAATTTTCATTGTGTTTCTTTTTTCTTGACATTTCTGAATTAACACATAATAGTGGTTAATCAGTAATTCATACATTTAATTTTTATAGTGTTTAATTTTTTCTTGACATTTCTATAATTTATCACCTTGGAAAGATAGTTGTGCAATTAAGCAAAATATAGTAAACATGATTTCAGATGCTAATGTTTGATTTCAAATTTTTTAGCTCATGTATAAGTGCTCAAACAATGTGTACTGCATGTTTCTCATTAGAGTAAGTCCATCTTCTCATAAGATCCCATGGTGATTACTTAACACTTACATAATTATTATGTTCAAAACAGCATTACAGTGGTTCACTGTGAATGGCAGGACTGTCAACCAGAGTTTTCTGCTACAGTAAGAACATCAGTTCTGTCTCAATTGATTGTTTTAATCACAGAGGGGTTCCTTGTCAAAATAGGCATATCTGTTTGGAAATTTGAAGTATCAATGTTTCATTAAGAAATTATCTGCATTGTTTTTAACTTAATGGGATAGTTTGCTACTTAGCTTGCTTTTTCTAATGACCAAGCTAGGAGTAGAGGTGAAGTAATTATTTTAGGCAAAGTCCCCAATTATTTAGAGCCTTTCTTAAACTGCCCCAGAATATCTGTTCTGTATGTAACAAAAATCAAAGTAAGTGCTTAATTCTGTTTGAAAAGTATAGTAGTTTATTGTGTTTAAAATTTGAGATATTCAACTGTAAAAATATTCAAAATAACTTGTTTTTGTACTTAAGAACTAGAAAATTATGTTTTGATGAAAAATTGAAACACAGTTGTTTGCATTTTGATATCAGATGAAATTCATGACAATTACAAATGAAAAATTGATATAATATGCATTGAAACATGTGCACTGATCTTTGTTCAAGTTAATAAAATACATTTGTATTATTTTATTAAGCAGCTTCTCAACTGCAGTATCAGATGTTGTTTCTTTTGTAGGAACACTTCATTGATGTAGTAAAGAACCAAGAATTCCTTCTGCTTCCAGCTAATGAAATTTCAAAACTTCTGTGTAGTGATGACATTAATGTGCCTGATGAAGAAACAATTTTTCATGCTCTCATGCAGTGGGTAGGTCATGATGCTCAGGCAAGGCAACAAGATCTGGCGAAGCTGCTTTCTTATATCAGACTGCCATTACTTTCACCACAGGTATGGAAATTTATCAAGGTAATGTAAATTAGATTCTTAAACTTCCACCAGGGATACCAATCCCTTCAATTCACCAATTCACTTCATAGAAAAACATAGTCTTCAATTAAAGTTATTAATAACATGGAAAAAGAAATGCAGCTTAAAAGAGTAAAGTACAGATGATTCCTAACACCATAGGATCAATAAGTTCGGTTTCCTATGTTGCCAAATAACACTATAGCAAGCAAGGAAATGCTTGGGCTCCTCTTCTGTTTCCACTCACCTTCTAAACAAAGCAATAGTAATCAAATAGCAGCTTTGTGTAAGAGCCTTTTACAGGTTTCAGATCGTGGATAATACCTACAAACATGGGCAATTATCTCCTGTAATTGAAAGCAAGCACCTGTCCTTTCAGATGAACTCATCTTGTATACCAAACTTAAGGATTATAGCAAAGATGATTCTAAAAGTAAATATCCTTAGCTAAAATCCAAGATTGGCTCAACTATTGTTCAACCTTAATATGAAATTTTGTTCAAATGCAGTAAAGGCCCATGTTATAATTGTAACATTTGCATTAACTGGAGTTTTTCTATATTGTAAACTGATCAATAGTAAATATGAATTTTACAATATTGAAGAACACATTGCTCATTTGCATTTAATATTTATTGAATCTGGCTGAAGTGCTCAAAATACTTACCTTGAAAAAGAGGCTTTGTAAAGTGAATACAAAATTAATGCATGTTACAACAAATTCCCAAATTAAACATTAATATTGGAAAACAAATACTAATGTACTGATAATTTCACTCTTAATTTTCAGCTATTGCTTCTTTATATGTGTGTTGATAATTTCACTCTTAACTTTCAGCTGTTGCTTCTTTATATGTGTGTTCCAATAAAATATTATTGTAAAGCCAAGCAACAGACCAAATTATTCTCTCAGGTGGCTCTTCTACTCTCACTCTAATGGGGTGAAAACAACTTGCCTGACATTAGTTTTTTACTTTTTAATTGCATACAAAAACAAAGCTCTCATTATGACACTTTATATGCATCTATTATAGTTGGCTGATATTCAGTTTGCTGCAAACTCCCTTTTCCTTTCCAGATTTTCTACTATACCCTACAAATACTTATGGTATGAAAGTAGAAGGGACACACACACATATGCACACACAACACACACAAGTACACACATCTCTCTCTCTCTCTTTCTCTCACACACACACACACACATATATACACTCTGTATATGTGTGGAAAAAGTGATATTCATCTTTATGACTAGCTTATTTTTCTTATGACAGCCTACATTTCCTATAAAGTTTCCTATATTATCTTGCAAATGGTATTATCTAGTTTCTCTTTACATCTAAATGAAGCACCATTTTTTTAATCCAGTCATCTGCTGATGAACTTCTAGATTTATTCCATATCTTAGTTTTTGTGAGTAGTACTGTGATAATCATAGGTATACAAGTACTATCTACATAGAAGGCTGAGTTAGATTTCTTTGGATACTTTCTTAGGATGTTGTATCTAGATTATATAATAGCTCTTTTCCAGTTTTTTGATGAAACTTTGTACTAATATCCTTGATGGTGGTACCAGTTGACTTTCTCAACAGCAGTGTACAAGGGATTATTTCTCTCCACATCTCCCAAATATGCTATTTATTGCAGTTTTAAAATTTTGAATTTTAATTTAAACTTTTTCTTATAGGTATAAATTGATTATGTCCATTCAGACTGGAGTGAGATGGAGTATAAGTGTGGTCTTGTTTTTTTGTTTCCCTGATAGCAAAGAATGATGATTTTTTTTCATATGTTGATTGGTCATTTGTGCTTGTTAGTTTGAGAATTATCCGTTCAATTCATTGGTCCTTCTATTGATTGGATAAATTGTGCATTCTGTATTTAAAGTTCTGAGTCTTTACATGAATTCTAGATTTTAACCCTTTTTAAAGTGTAGTTGGCAAAGAATATTCTTGAATTCTGTAGATGACTGTTGCACTTGTTTTCTGTGAAGATTTTTATTTATTTTATGTAACCCTGTTCTTAAATTCTCACTGTTATTTATTGAACCTTTGAACTCCTTTCCAGACATTCCTTCCTTATGACTATAGCTTGACATGAGCTCCCTGTCTTTCCCCAAAAGTTTCTCAATTTCAGCTGTTCTGTTAAGGTCCCTGATCCATTTAGAATTGATTGGTGCAGGGTAAGATGTAGATGTTTATGCTCATTTTTTATGCATGTGGATATCTGATTTTCCTCCCTCCATGTGCTAAAGAGAAAATCTTTGCTACTGATCATTTTGTCAAAAGTCAGACTGTAGGAGTGTAGTTTATTTCTCAGTTTTCTATCCTTTTCTCTTGGTCTACCCCCCTTTGCTATATGTGTGTGTGTATGTATGCATGTGCTTGTGTTGAAAAATTTTTGTGCCAGTGTCATGCTTATTTCATTAAATGTTTCTATACGACCATTTGAAAGTGAATATTATAATACCTTTATCAATCTTGTTTAGTATTTCTTTGACTATTTATATCTTTTCATGATTACATATGAATTTTAGGATTCTTCACTCTATTTTTATCTGTGAAGAATGCTGTTATAATTTTGTTAGAGATGGCATTGAATCTGTGTATTGCTTCATTAGAGTAGCATTTCTTATAGTATCAATACTCTCCATGAGCATGTGATGTCTTTTCATCTAGCACCTTTTAAATTCTCTTCTTCAGTCCTTTAGAGATTTATCTTGTAGAACACTTTGGCCTCATTAAATAGGTTTATTCCTAGGTATTTTAGTTTTTTGAAGTTATTATGAATGGAATTTTTTTCTTATTTTTCTCAGCAGAACTTTTATTGGTATAAATAAAACCTACTAACCTTTATATAATAATTTTGTATATTGCTACATTTCTGAAAGTGTTCAACATATCTAAGAGACTTGTAGTCAAGTCCTTAGAGAATTTTAATGATAGAATCATATCATATATATATGTACAAAGAATTCTTCTCTTTCTGTTTGAATCATTATTATGTTTTTTTTTTGTCTTACTGATTTGGCTAATAATTCAAACAGTTCATTGAATAGGAATGAAAAGAGGTGCCATTCTTATCTAGTCCATGCTTTTAAAGGAAATGCTTTCAGTTTCTTATCCTATAAAAACTGCCATAGTAGTGCAGTTTCTTTCACAGCCTGTTCAATTGATCTATATATTGTTGTGTTTGTATGTGTTTGTGTTTGTGTGTGTGTGCAAGTTTTTGTTCCAATACCATGCTTATTTTGTTAAAATGGTTCTGTAATAGCATGTGAAATTGAAAATCATAATACAATAACCAGGATATAAATTTTCCTTTTATATTTACTATTATACTGAGGTACATAACATCTACTCAATTTCTTCAGAGCTTTTTAACCTCAAGTAATGTTGTAGTTCACTGAAGGTCATTTTACATCTATTAAAAACTATCTTGTGATTTCTATACATGAGTTTATGAATTTACCATTTAAAAATTTTTGATTTATATTTGTTGAACTGTCCTACCATCCCTGAAATGAAACCAATGTTGTATGATATTATTCAAGTCAGTTTGGAAACATTTTATTGAGATATTTTGTGTTTATTTTCATTGGAGATATTGCTTTATAATTTTCTACTTTGTTTTGTCCTTTTCTGGTTTTATGTTCAGAATGATGTTAGTAACTTTTAGTATGGGTTTTTCAGAATTCCTTCTCTTTAAGATTTATTATGGTCTTAGACATATTTATATTAATTCTTCTTTAATGATCTGGCAGAATTCAGCAGTGAATCTGTCCAGTCTTGTCCTTTTCTTTGTTGGATGACTTTTTAATGACTGAATCTTTTGGATCACTATTATTTTACTATTATTAATAGCTTTTAACAGCTTTTAAACATCTCAATTTAATTTTAGTAAGTTGTATCTGTCTAAGATTTATCCCTAATAATAGATTTCCAGATTTTTTGAATAAACATTTTGAATGTATGTCCTAATGATTCTCTGAATTTAATCTCTCTCTATTGTAATGTTTCTTTATTCATCTATAATCTTTGTAAATTTGGCTCTTCTCTTTATCTCAACAGTTTTTCTAATGGTTAGCTTTTGAATGAACAAAGTACTTATTTCATTAATTCTTTTCTAATGTTTCCTAAATCTCCAATCCATTATTTATGGTGCTGACTTTGTTATATCTTTCTGTTTATTGACTTTGAGTTTGGTTTGTTATTAATATTTTTATGGTGTTTAAGTGCATCATTAAGATGCTTGTATTTTCTGTTTTTTAGTAAAGGTATTAATATCCTTTTAGAACTGCCTTTGCTCTTACATACTTTCTAATAAGTTTTTTTTCTGTTAATTAAACTATGAAACTCCTTATGTTCTTTGAGAATCTATATAATGCAATGATATAATATCAATGACTTTCTTGAGCCTATTGTTTATTCAAAAGACAAGACAATAATAATACCTAAAAGATAATTACTGAAATATATATATATACTGTTGCTCTAAAGATTCTAAATAAAGAACAAATAGATAAAATTCAGTTTTTATAGAAATTTTATGTTTGTATGAACATGAAAATCTAGGGAACTTCTTAGATTCTTGTAATTCAATGCTGTATATAATGCACTCAGAGCTGCAGTATGATATTGTCTATCACCTTTTAAGAAATGAAGTTCTTAGGCCCTACTCAGACCAGGGAATGACTGTCTAGCATCAGGCTTAGTAATATGTGTATTAACTTCTGTATAATTTTTTAGGCATTCAAAAACCTGACAAGCACATGTGTATCTGAAGCCCTTAAAGTTATAGATCTTCACGTACATTTGCTGTTTTTCAGCAGTCATTAGTATAAACTTCTCAATATTAGAGTGAAGGGATATATCATGTCTAAACATGCAATTCTCATTCTCTCAACTCTAATAATGCTTTATGCTTAAAATAGGTTTTATGCTGTTAATGATAGGCAATGACATACACATATAGGTTTTCTACTACAAGTTAAGACATTTTGAATAAACATCATATAAATAAAATATATGAAATATATAAATAAAATATATGTATATATATATATATATATGATAAATGTATAAAGTGTTTTTTAGAGAAAAGTTGCAAAGTTTAGTCTTAAAACCTATTTCAAACACCATGTTAATGAAATGCCTACAGTTTTATCAGGCAAATCAAAATAATGATTCACCAGAGATTACAGTTTAAAAGAAAACAGAACTGAAGTTAACCAGAAAAAGAAGGAAATGTCAGAGAAATTCTGTGGGATGAGATTAACAATTTCACTCCAGCCAACTTGTTTACTGTTTCTTTTAACATACTATGACAGTTTGGATCCAAAACTCCAAAGAAAAGAATAGAATAAGATACATGTCAACATTCTAAAATATGTCTATGAGTTTTCTCCAGCTCATCTTGGGAGCAATATTTTACCTATATTTCATTGGTGTTATTTAAGATCCTATATTATATCAGGTAATGTTAGAATCTGTCACCCACTTTTGCTTGTCTTGACTAGTTTCTCACGTAAGTACATTCACTCACTTTAAAAAGCATATGCTTTCAGAATAATGCTCTGATATAATGATAAAGGTTCAGTATCCCTGAGGGGGAAAATTATCTTAACAGAGTATGTTTCCATGGCATCTCTGATAGCCTAAACATACAAAAATATGAACTGCTTGCATTAGCCACATTCAGTAGATGAAGATACTCAACTTTGTGTTACTATAGTTGATCTCATTGATGATTTTTGGCAATTCATTTATGTGCCTTTTTCCATACCTAGTCTTATATGTGATAGAAATAAATGCTGTAATTTCTGGTGTTGGACTGCTGATACATATGTCATGCATCATTACTTTCCAGTTACTTGCAGATCTTGAAAACAGTTCGATGTTTACTGATGACCTGGAGTGTCAGAAGCTATTAATGGAAGCTATGAAGTATCATCTCTTGCCTGAGAGAAGATCCATGTTGCAGAGCCCTCGTACAAAACCTAGAAAATCAACTGTGGGGGCACTTTATGCTGTGGGAGGTATGGATGCTGCTAAAGGTAAAAGCAATACATTAATTAATTGGGAAAATATCTCCATTTGCAAAAGAAGAGATATTTGTAGCAGCCTCCACATTATGAGGAAACTATTAAATCCTTGTTAAGTAAGTGTATCTGAAACTGATTTTCATAAATAGGGCAAATTGTGTGATTTTGTGGCCTCATTTTCCTTCTATCTTATGTTTCATAATCCTTTAATTAGTACTGACTTAACTCTTTATAGAGATTATAATTTATGGACACAATTCTAGGTTTGAACTTTGTTTTTCCTATCAAATCTTCCTACATAAAATCTATCTATCTATCTATCTATCTATCTATCTATCTATCATTGAAAAAGATAATACATATGTTTTTGACAAAAATGGATGAGTGACCTCTATAGTCTTTAATAGTGCTTAAAGACTAATTGTTTAAAAAGAAGTATTGAAGTGCTAAGAGTAAGACCCCTAATTCAAATTTGCAATAAAAGCTTGATTTTTCAAAAATAATAATTCCATGAAATTAAATGAACAGTTTCTGAAGCCATTATCTTTCCACATCTTGAACATTTCTGCCTATGGATTTGCTTATTTGCATGTGACTTTTCATTCTTGCAAAGCATTTTAATAAATAATAAGAGAAATATTTAATGTTTATTATTTTATTTATATACAAGGGTGTTTTATATTCATGCATGTCTGTGAACCATATGCAAGTTTGCTGACTGTGAGTGGTCTCAAGGAAACTAGAAGAGGCATAAGATCCCTGGGAACTGGAGTTACAGACCGTTTTCAGCCACCATGTGGGTGCTGGGAATCAAACTTGTGTTATCTGGAAAGGCAGTCAGTGTTCTTGCCAGCTAAATCATCTCTCCAAGCTGAAACAAGGGTTTTATAACTAAAAATTGATTGTGAAAGAAAGTAAAAACATTAACCTACATAGAGAAAAGTATACTGATAAATTATTAGCTTAAATTTTATTTGATAGATAGACAGAACTATCTATAAATTGAAGGTTTATCCTAGTAAAAATTTATTATTTACTTTGGAAATTGGAATAAAACATAGGAAATATGCCAATAAATTACAAAGCTCTTTCACTTAGCAAATTTTCTATTACTATAAGAGACTGAGTCTGAGAAATTTAAAATAATAGAACTTTTTATAAACAGAGCCGGAAGTCTAACATGGTAGAAAGTGGAAGGATAAAAAAGAAAGTGAAAATAGTAAATAAAATAGAGAGGAGTAATTTTTATTTTTATTAGTGTCCCTTAATTGTAGAATACAAAGTTTCATTATGACACTTTCATACACCATATAACAGTTTGTTGTCCACCTCCTCTATTATCATTTCTTTTCTCCTGTCTGATTTTTGCTTTGTAATAGCCTGCTTTCATGATAACCGACAGAATCTTGTGAGATCAGAATTAATCCATTTGTAAGGGTAATAATTCATCATCTTATCAGTTGTTCTAATCAAAAACCTCTAAATTTTGCCATATTCTAGACTCATTTTTGTAATGGATGAACTCCAGAAGGTATATTTCTAATTTATCATCTCTGAAAATGACATTGAAATTATTTCCAAAATATGGAACTATTTTCTATAACTAGTGTTCTTCAGAAAATAACAAATACTATAGGATACCATAATTTATTTCAGGTTTATCAGTGTAGAATTTATTGATTTCTTATTTTTTTTTAATTTCTAATTTAGTTTCTGGCTCCAAAGCCTACATAGGCTGCCCTAAGGGTCATGGCAGTTCTCCTGATTGAACTTACCAAGTGCTAGCATTACAGACATGAGCCATTATACCTGATTTCATTGCACTGAATAGAATAACATTAACAGATTCTTGGTACTTAAGTTAAAAGCTAAAGTTACTTAATGGAAAACATAAATGCAATTATTGCCCAGGCAGTGGTGGCACACTCTTTTAATCCCAGCACTCAAGAGGCAGAGACAGGCAGATCTCTATGAGTTCGAAGTCAGCCTGGTCTACAGAGTGAGTTCCAGGACAGCCAAAGTTACAACAGAGAAACCCTGTCTCAAAAAAACAAAAAAAAAATGTATTGTAAAAAAAAAAATGTAATTATCATTCATTGTGATATATTTTTTTCTTTCTATGCTGGGAATTAGTTCAGGTTTTATACATGCTAGGTTAATACTCTACCTATGAGCTATAAATTCTAGTTTGTACCTTAAAGACACAATCTGCAATATAGAAACATTTTTTAATTGTTGAGGTTTTTGTTCATTTTATTTATTAATTTATGTGTGAGCACATATGTATAACAGTGTGCATGTGAAGACAACTTAAAGGTCTCAGTTGTCTCCTCGGGATCAAACTCAAGTCATGAGGCTTAATTGCCAGCATCTTTACCCAATGAACCATTTCTGTAGTACAGTATAGAAACCTTTTATATGTGTGTGTTTGTTGCACTGCTTCTATTTTGTCATTTCCAAGCATTTATAGTCTACATTATTCTTTAATTTTTTTAAACAAAAAATAGTGATAAGTATATCCAGCATACCTGATTCTAAAAATAAGTGAAAACGTGAATTTTTATAATGTAACTCTCTTATTATAGCTCAGTTTGGGAGGCAGTTAAACCTTTGAGTGTCTATGAATTCTTGGTAGATAGAGACACCATAAAAAGCTCTATGGGAATTTGCAAACTATAAAGAGAATAATAAGAGTTAATAGTTTCGAGTACCTTTTTGAAAACACTTCATAAGTCTGACTATAATAAAGCTTCTATAAGACTATAAGCTTCTATTACTTCAACTTTGGGTTCTTTAGGATTAGCTAATCTTGAAATGCTGTTGAATATATTCTTACTAAACATCTATGTTCCTTTATCTCTATTGTCATTATTCTAGAAGGAATAGCAGCAAAACTCTCCCTATTCTTTGTGGTTTCAGGTTCTTGAAAAACAATTTTGAGCACTTAAGAACAATAATAAAACAGTGAAGAAATAGATACAAATTGAAGTACTAAGTGCAAAACATGTAAAATTTAGCATTTGCTTATGTAAATCAGTATTATTGAAAAGTGTGCATCAGTACAGTCTTTTTCATAACACTATATATGCTTTACCTTATAGTATACTGTTTCAGTAACCTTAAAGATTATTTTTTGAAATTCCACCTATTAATGTCTAGAAATATATTATTCTCATTTAATTTGATTCTGCATTATGTGATATATACAGAACCACTTAATTAAATACAGATATTACACAAATGTCTAAAGCTAACTTTAGTGATAATGTATCATAAGAGAACCATCAGAAAGGCATAATCAAGATCTGAGTCATATTTTAAAATTTGACTAGTTGAATTATCAGTGAAGTTGAGTATAGAAAATGAGAAAGTCTTTATGCTTCAAGATGCTAAACTACTATTCAAAACTTTTATGATTGTGGTAAAGAAGTTAAAAAAATCTTACCTTCTAAAACTAGCCTAGCCTAATGCCCTAGAAAATTAACCTGGCATGAGGTAGTTATCTAAATATTTTAAGTTCAATCCTTTGTGATAGTTAATTAATGTAGCCTTGTATAATTTCCTAATCAATTATTTTCCATTATTCTCTATATTTTCTTAATAATTAGAATAATTTTGAATTCTAATCTAAATTGACTACAAAAATTTTCACTGGTTAAAGAAAATACAAAACAAATCAGAAAAAAAGAAAAGAGTGGTGAAAATTGAAATAATTAAAACAGAAGCATAAAAAAATACAGAAAACTGAATGTGAAATCATGCATGAATTTGTTTGTATTTCAGATTTAACTGTATCATCCAAATGTGCTTAGTGCAGAAAAGATGACCCAAATCAAAAAAAAAATTAGCTATAAATACAACATAATGCTCTGCTTAAGTTTTTCCTTTATAAGACTCTAGATCATAGCCTTACAACTGTTGAAGAAAATCCTGCAGATATTAATTTTTGTTGTTACAATGAATTACTTTCCACAAATCTATCAGTAAAGAACATGTGGAAAGTATTTTGTTTCTCCCTGTGGTTGATTTTGTCCAGTTAGGATAAGATTCCCTGAAACATCAATTCATTGGTTTCTGCCAATTAAAGGAGTAAATACTAATTCTATCAACTTTCACTTTCATTTTTCATTAGATGCCTAAGCATTGTGAAAAATCAGCCTTAACTGAAAACACTCAGCAGCTGATTTGAGTCAATGACAAAAAGAATTGTCTATAAAAGTGAAAAATTCATTATAGTAATAGTAAGAATTACTAATACTATGATGAGAGGAGTATACTACTTCACTAAATTGATATTTCAGAAGTTTAAATTAAATTTTTCCATACATGAGGTAATCCCACAAAATTCTCTGCTTTTAAATAAACTGCTTTTAACCACAGTTTTTTCACATAACCACTATGGAACATTTTGAGAAACAATGCAAAAAAAAAACTATTTGAAATAAGTTTTAATTATTGATTAGTCTTCTATTTAAAGATTAATTCATTTTAAATCAGCACACACACACACACACACACACACACACACACACGACAAAGAAATTTTTAATTGTAGAAAAACATAAAAGCAAAGAGTGATTATCATAACAAAAACTTTAAAAATATATAAATACACAATAATAGAATTCAAGATATGGTTTTTCATTGTACACTGGATGTTTGACACTTATGTTGGAACCACCTGTAACATAGCTACAATTTTATTTATTTTATTTCATGCTATATTCAATATTAGCACACAAATAATATTTTGATGACATAAGCCACATATAATAAACTCATTTCTTTTTAATCTTCCCATTTAATCCAGAAATGATATCATTACCATGCTTTCCCTTATATTTCAGTTGGTACTGTCGTCTGAGTTAATTTAATTTGAGCTCTCTTCCCTGGTGTTATGCTGGAAATTAGAACATATAACTTGACATACCCAATTCAGCATTTTAACGTGGTTTTACTATTGCTATTTACATTTAACAGGTACCACTACAATT
The DNA here is from genome assembly GCA_026225945.1 of Cricetomys ansorgei. Classification (NCBI taxonomy): domain Eukaryota; kingdom Metazoa; phylum Chordata; class Mammalia; order Rodentia; family Nesomyidae; genus Cricetomys; species Cricetomys ansorgei. Next base: position 573,534 of record JAMJFZ010003015.1, on the reverse strand, counting down.
GAAAAGTATGACCTCAGAACCAATAGTTGGATTCATATTGGCACTATGAGTGGCCGTAGACTTCAGTTTGGAGTTGCAGTTGTTGATAATAAACTTTATGTTGTGGGAGGAAGAGATGGCTTAAAAACTTTGAATACTGTGGAATGTTTTAATCCGGTTACCAAAACCTGGATTGTGATGCCTCCTATGTCAACACATAGGCATGGGTTAGGTAAGATATTTAATGCTATATAATTTCTCAAAAATGTAAAGGAAAACTTTTCAAATTAAGTCTAGCTGCACTTTGTGAGGAATTATTCAAAGAATCACAGTGTCTTCAATGTCTGAGAAGTTTAAGCAAACCTGAAAAGGCAATGAAAATCTTTAATTGTAACATAATATAATATTTTAATTCTGTATTTTTTCTACCCATTTTTGAAAGAGTTTTATTTCAGAGAAGATAATAATTTTCAGAAAAGATATCTTATGGCAATCATAAAAAGCAACAAAACACTTTCTCCAAGCTCAGTTGTGAATGTAAAACTCTTGACAATGGTAAAGCGTTGTAAGTTCTAGTTAAAAAATTGTGCCTCTCCCACAACAAGCAAATTTGAATTTGTTAAAAGATTTAGAATGCAGGTCCAGAGTAAATATATTTGCGATTAACACTTCTGCTGATAAGAGCTCTAAAGTACAATTAAGGCAGAGGTTTCCAAACAGTTTATGAGTGTGGTTGTGTAGGATAGTGGAGAATTTTGATTTTTCTGAGTATTGCCAAGGTACATTTTTGTATTTATACTATGTTTCATGTGTTTTAAATATTAGTTTTGAAAAATAGATTATATGACTTTTTTACATGATAGACTTTTTAGGGTTTTTTTTTTTAGTTATGTATAGGCAAATGTGTCTATATGTGGGCTTATGAACTTGCAAATCATGCCTTGGAAATCAGAAGAGTGGGTCAGATATCTTGGATCTGGAGTTATATGCAGTTGTGAGCAGCCAGACACAAATGGTAGAACTGAACTCATCCAGCCCTCCACAAGATCAGTACCCACCTTTAAACACTGATTTATTTCTCTAATTATCACAGTAGACTATCATATGGCTACTAAGTATCAATTCCCGGACTACAATTTTCTCCCTGTGTGTCTTGATAAATTGTTTCTTCTAAATCATATACAATGTAGGCATCTGTTCTATTAATGCAATTCTTACACCTGTGCATGTCCTGTAGAGAAATAAAAATAAGCCTTTAAAAATACAATCTAACACATGTTGGTAATCATATATGTAAGATGGAAGTACAATACATAATGACAGTCTGATTAAGAAGAAAGTGGAAGAAAAGTCCAGTTCTCAGAGTCTAGAGAGACAAAAAGGTGTCATTCATAATTTCTAACAAAACCTTACAGATAAACCTCAAAATGGATGCCTAGTGAATTATCTCAAGGAAATAATTTTAAGTTTATATTCAAATATGAATTGAAAATACATCCCACATTAAGTCTCAAAGTAGTGGTTTATCTTATTTTAAGTATCCTATCATGGATGTGCTTGCATTAAAAACAGTGTTGAAATTATGCCAGAAAAAAATGTTAATTTCCATTTTAATTGTTTCCTAGTACTATACTACTTCTGTTGATTTTAGTGATCCAAGAATGATAGTTTTCCATGACATACCGTGATCAATTGAAGTTTTGTATGAAAATAGAGATTTAGTATCATATAAGAATCAATTAATTATTCACATGCACGGAAAACTATTTCAGATACAAAATACAAGAATTTTTAAGCAATTGGTTGCTTGTAAAGTGAAAAGACATGTATGACATGAGGCATACCTAAGTGAGCTCTCATACTATGTTATCCTTTAGGTGTAGCCACACTTGAAGGACCAATGTATGCTGTTGGAGGTCATGATGGATGGAGTTATCTAAATACTGTAGAAAGATGGGATCCTGACGGACGCCAGTGGAATTACGTGGCGAGCATGTCAACTCCTAGAAGCACAGTTGGAGTTGTTGCATTAAACAACAAGTAAGCTTAAATACATAAGCTTTTTGCTCCTAGACCAGATAGTACAGTTTCTGTGTCATGACCACCAATAAACATTCCGCATGTTCAGGGCATCCTTATTACCAATTATAACTCTCATTTGTTGGAAACTTCTACTCGTTACAATGGACAATAGTTGGCTAAAATAAATGCTTCTTTAAGTATTTTATAGATTTTCTCTGTTCAAATTTTTGGTCCTGGAATTAAAAATAACAGCATTTTTTGGGACAAATTTTGCATCTTAGCAAAATGTTGATTCTTAGCAAAAGAGTCAAAATCTTCATTTTAATGAGATCCTTAGGAAAAATGTGTATGCATAAACTTGAGGAACACTATTGTAGATAATAATTTTCAGTTTACTCTAAGTAAGTGGCACATTTTGCATTGCTATTTACACTAAATTTATAAAATCATTTGTCTGCCTGTGCTTATAAATAGAGTAAGTTTTTGTTCAGCAATCTTTCTTCTGAGAATTTAAGGTTCATGACTATTAAATATTGTCTGGTTTTGCCCTTCCCAATGATGTACTTTTTCCTCATCCTGTGAGAACAAGCTAATAAACTAAACCTAATGATACTTTCAAACATTCAATTACTACCACATAATTATAATGTTTTTCTTTAATTTTTATTTTTATTTCTTTTATTGTTAAGATTATCATATAATTACATCATTTCTCCCTTCCCTTCTCTCCCTCCAAACTGTCCCATGTAATTGAATTCTGTCTTTCAAATGCATGGCCTCTTTTTCATTAATTGTTTTTACATTCATGTGTGTATATACCCATATATTAGTAAATATAATTTTAAGTTGCATGTATGTTTTCAGGTTCATGGAACCACATAAAGTAGCATATAAGGTAGCATACATGATTGGAATTTCAGACAATAGTATAGCCAGTGTCAAGAAGAGCTACATGACTCTGTACTCTAATTAAACATAAAACCAGTAGTTAACAAATGAGCTCAGTAAAAAAATCAGCAAGCATATATTTTAGAACTCAACACAAGAAAACATAGGAAATATGTATAGGAGGAATAAGGTCCATATCTCTAATAGTTTGAGGTTTCATACAATTGTAAGCTGACTGTCTGACCTAACCTGATGATGTACTATGATTCAGTTCCATAGTCCCCTATAAACATCACACCAGGTTCAAATAATCAACTTGAACTTATTTGATATTGTTTTACTGAGTTCCTTTTCTTCAAAATTCACTGTGAAAGAAAGTTGCAAACATATCATTTAATATTTATCATCTTCATTATTACACTATAAATTTAAATTAAATCAATATATATTGCAATAATTGGCATTTGTAAGTTACTAAGGAAAGTGTAATAGCTACATTTTCTTCCTTAGGATAATACATCTTCTTGATTCTATTCTATTTCCTTAGTTGTCTTATATCAATATCTTTTAGGAAAATATTTTATACTAAGCAATTCATACATGACATGTGAAGAGAATTAGTTGGGACTCCTATAATGGTAACTTTGTTGAGACTGATAGTTTGGACCATGTATGAAAATGTTTGATACATTCTGGCTTTCTGCACATTACTGTTTTCCAGACCTGTTAGTGTTACTTTAAATTTACTTTGACAAAACTGAAAGAGGGATGTTTGGAATAGGCTAGGTTTTACCAAGAGTCACAAGCCCAGCCTTTCTGTTTCAAATAGTGATGGACTAGAATATAATTATGAATTGTGAGAAAATTGAAATGCCCTCTTTCTCATTTCTGTGCATGAATTTGTGTAAGTATTCTCACATACATTGTTGTATATATATACATATGTATTTTTCTAGGCTATACGCTATTGGTGGGCGTGATGGAAGTTCCTGCCTCAAGTCAATGGAATATTTTGACCCTCACACTAACAAATGGAGTCTGTGTGCACCGATGTCCAAAAGACGTGGAGGTGTAGGGGTAGCAACACACAATGGGTACCTGTATGTTGTAGGGGGCCATGATGCTCCTGCTCCTAACCATTGCTCCAGGCTTTCTGACTGTGTAGAAAGGTAAGTTTTATTCATGTGCTTATTTGGATTTTTTTTAATGGGAAAAAATTGAAATGGCCAGCTATGTTAATCTTTTAAGTAGATTTGCTCTTTGTAACATCCTATTCTTATGCTTATACACAAAGTATTTTATGAAAGTCTTTAAAATTTAGCTTTAAACATTATGAAATATATTTCTCTTAGTTACATTATAAAATAGTGTCACAAAATAGATAAAAGAGTAAGGACATTTTAAGAAAAAAATCAATCAACTCACCAGATTTGAATCAAATTAAGTTTACTGTTTTTGAACTTAACTCAATCATCAAAGTAATAAAAAAGTATAATACAAACAAAAAAGTATAATAAACATGTAACACAAAATATAGGCATAATTTCCTAATTAAATTTTTTTTGAACAAATGACCTTACTGCAATAAACATTTCCTTGATCAAGGCTAAGTTATTTGAGTAGAAAATATTTATTCACATAAATAGCTTTATTTTTTGCTTAAAATAAAGATCAGCTGTCTGAATTCTCTTTCAAAATAGAATGTGTGTATAAAAATAGTTAAAACAGTGTCAATTTATCACCAAATGAGATCTGTTGGATCTCAGAAGACACAGATCATATAGGGATTATGTCCTAAAGAAATGTGTGAAACAGGTAGAATTTGAACTTTATAGTCATAAATTTATGTTGGAATTCCCTTGCTAACACACACACACACACACACACACACACACACACACACAAATGTCATATACAATTACAGCCATTGAAGTAAAGAAAGAAAAGGTTTTCTAGTTTGCTGATTTGCTTCTCTACTGCTCTGATAAGACACTGACCAAAACTAACTTAGTGGATGAAGGGATTTATTTCAGTTTAAAGATTATAATCCATCATCAAGGAAGCCAAGTCAGGAATTCATGAAAGAACTGGAGGCTGGGACTGACCATGAAGTTTTGAATCTTATTAGCTTGTTCCCCATGGCTCCCTAAGCTTGTTTTCTTATGCAGCCCAGGCTCATCTGCCCTGGGATGGCACTTCCCACATTGAGTTACACTCCCCCACTTTAGTCATTAATCAAGAAAAACACCTACAGGCATACCTACAGGAAAATCTGATGGAAACAATTCCTTAATTGAGGTCCACATTTTTCCAGTGATTCAAGTTTGTGTCAAATTTACAAAAAACAAACCAGTACAAAAGAAATATACTTTATTTTTCTTACATTGAAAATGGTTGATTTGTCCAATATCCTGAAATTCTCTGGACTATTATTTAAAATAGAAGCATTTAACGTAGAAAGTTCTGAAACCATTAGTGTTTATTTTGTCTATAATGTTACTTTTAAAATGTAGTTCAAAGCCAGGCTGTGGTGGTGCACACCTTTAATCCCAAGACATGGGTAGCAAAGGCAGGTGGATCTCTGTCAGTTCAAGGCCAGCCTGGTCTACAGAGTGAGTTCCAGAACAGCGAGAGTTACAACAGAGAAACCTTGTCTCCTAAAACCAAAAAAAAAAAAAAAAAAAAAAAAGTAGTTCAAGATAGCAAAGAAATTATTTCTAATTATTCAATCATTTATACAATGAATCTATGATAAATTCTCTTATTTTCAAGTTCATTAGAAAGTTCCATTAACATTAACATGTATTTATGCATGTGACTATACAGAGTGAGTGAAAAGAAGGAGAAACAGAAAAAAAAGCAGTGGTATTTTGAATATGTTGAAGTAGTCAGTGTGTTTTTGACAACTATCACTACTTGTCTTTATAGATTGTAAAAATATTAATAATTTTATTTTCGTCCAAAAATGAAGTATTTCCTGGACAGGGGCTATAGCAAATTAACAGAGCTAGCACAGTTGTCAACCATGTTAGGAACATTAATTCAATACTCCCGAATGCCAATAATGAACAAATAAACCAAAACCATAACAATTCAAAATTTTATGTATTAAATAATAACCTGATATTAATATATTGAGATTTAATTATGCATGAATAAAAAAGACTTGAGATTTTATGTAAATATGTAACAGCACTCCTCTGAGAGTTCTGGCTCACCCTTTGTGCATCTGAGCACTTTGATTTCACTCACAACAGCCTCAATTAAAAATATTTTTTGGAAGATATAGCGCCTAGAGGATCAACTATAATTTTTTTTCAAGGTATCAAAATATTTTAACAATTTACGGTGATAGAGCAAGGACATTCAATAACATAAGATACATAGAGGTTGTCTTGATAATTTACAGTTTTTGATAATATTAAAGTATTATTGATTATGATATCAAATTCAGATATGAGTTAATATGAGATATTTAGGTATCTATTGAAAAGTTTAAAAGAGTAAGTATGCAATACTAATAGAAATAAATTAGTAAACGATCTTTTATGAAAAAGATACTTTCAGTGTACTTTTACAAATAGGTTAACGTGATTAGAAAGCATTTCATATATAATTATATGAATATACTTTATTTTTCACACTTTTTAGAGTCAATGTTATATATTTCTAGAATACACTTCAAAGTTGTAGAAAATTATTTATGGAGAGTTTTAATATAAAATTTTTATACCATATGATAAAGGGGACATTTTTTTTTCATGTAATACTATCCCAGTATGTAAGATTCCTTCCGTTCTTTCCATATGCTTTGTGCGCCCTCTTGTGGCTAAACAAAATTTTGTCATGTACGTGTTCTTAAAATTCTTCTATCTTGAATAGCAAACCCATACAATGCTTCTAATTTTGTGCTTTACAGAATCACACATTTTATTAATGCCCATTGTTTTTCATTGTAACATTACTGGATTTTACTTCTCAATTGTCTTCCTAAATCTCTTAAGATATGATCCAAAAAGCGATTCCTGGTCAACTGTCGCACCTTTGAGTGTTCCTCGAGATGCCGTTGCTGTGTGCCCCCTTGGAGACAAACTCTATGTGGTTGGCGGATATGATGGTCATACTTACTTGAATACTGTTGAATCATATGATGCTCAGAAAGACGAATGGAAAGAGGTATTTTTTAAAAAAAATCTTCTAATTAGCATATTTCAGAATTTAAGGAAAGATTTTAAAGTTTAATTTTGGAATTAATTTCTTATTATTCCTTCATACAATTATAGTGGATCTTTTCTAAGTAGACAATTACCTAAGAAACCTAGAATCTATTTGTGTCTATATTACTGTTTCATTGTTTGATGTCTCAAAGTATAAAATAACACTAACAGAGAATGGCACCATAACCATATATACCAAATTCTTGTGATCCATTATTGCATTTAATCCTCACAAAATCTTTGAGTAGTATCATTAGTGCTTTTCAGCTGAAGAAAGTAAAACTTACAGAGTAAATGTAAAACTTACCCAAAAGCAACCATATATATAGAATGATATATATATCATTCTATAGTCTATAATAATCTGGACTGCAGTTTTATTGATATAATTTATTTTATTTATAAAAAGTGGGCCAAAATAAGACTTTTTGAAGGTCAACATTCTGGGTTATACTAAAGACAAACAATTATTTTTTTTTTTATTTTTGTTTTAGGAAGTCCCTGTGAACATTGGAAGAGCTGGGGCATGTGTTGTAGTTGTGAAGCTACACTGAAACTATCATTAGCTAATACAATGAACTAGAAGTATTTCACATATGAAGAGGAAACATGCTCTTTTATGAAATTAGTAACCAAACTCAAATGTTGTTGTGTCATTTTTGAGTATAGTTTAAATTGTTAACATTTGTAAGGCTAAAAACAAAACTTAAGTGTGGATTACATGGTAGTGGTAAGTGTATGTACTGTCTCAGGTTAAAATCTAATGAGAAATCAAATTGGCTATGTTTAGCCTTATTACTATAAAATGTTAAAATACTTAATGAAAATTTGATAGTGGGCAGTATTTGAAGGTGTTGAAGATCCCTAAGGATCTGAGAAGTAAAAGCATTTTCTATTAAAGGTACTCTGCTGTCTAAAATTATTTAAGATATAAGAATGATGGAAGCTTTAAAGCATAAAGTATGGTTTTCAACAATAGCTCACATAGCTAATGATACCTCACATTTGCCAAGAAGAAAGGGATTTCTGTGTCAATGGTGAAATGTATCATTCATTGAAGTAGATATAATTTGCCATACTAACCACACTATGACAACCTTTTTACAAGCTTATTAATTTCAGTTAACTATCTGCCAAAATACACATATAGATTTTCTATTTTATGATGTGGCGTGTTGGTGGATTCATTTATTGTAAAACATTGTAATGTTACATATACAATCTGTATTCTGAAACAGAGAATATCATTTTGATACAAACATTGACCTGATCTTCAGAATATGAAGGTCTCACCTGTACAGAAATTAATTTTCTTCTCAAACATCTAATGTGTTCTCTGCAAACACCTTCTATTAAGTTAAAAAATGACTTAAACAATTCTAATGATGATTATAATTGAAAGAGATGATACACATTGTTAACACTTGAAATCACCAAAATGTTTAATATGCATGGTCAATTCTGTAATTTCCTTTACATATCAATACCTTCTTTTCTTTAAATTCATAATCATACATATCTAGTAGTAAATGGTAAGGACACATGTACTACAAAACTACACTTTTAAAACTAAAAAAATAAAGACTCTTTGAGTAGTATTTTAGTTTTTAAATATTATTTTCATTTATTCTCCCTAATGAAAAAACTAACCTGTGAATTATTGAAAACTCATATTTATGAAGTTAAGTTTTCAAGTAAATGTTCCATTTTATAATTTCTATAATATCTTCTCTTAAACAAACTTTGTAATGTAGACTATCAAGGCAACCAATAAAATCCAGGAAGTTGCTTATAAAATGTACTACTACTAACTTAATTTTTTAAAAAAAATCACAGCATAAGTTTCACAAGGTATTTGTACTTTGAAAATTTGAAGCTAAATAAAATCTTTTCCTCTGGCTATAAAGAGTGTGCTTTTAGAATATGCTAGTGCTAAAGTATTTGAATGCTAATATGCAATTCCCTTCCTTTGTTTCTTATACTTTTTATAATTCTCAACAGACAGCTATAGAATTTTACAGGTATAGAGATGAGATAGAGAGACATAGAGAAGCTATAAAAGATTCTTAAATCTTGTTGGATTTTTAATGTTTTCATTAGCATATATTAATTATACATACTAATTAGTTGTACTGTGACATTTCCTTCATGCACATAATGTATGTTGATCATATTCCTCCTTTATCTACATTCACTTTTCCTCTCTCCCTGCTACTAATCTACCCCCTCTTCTCTGCTAGCTCCTCCTTTCATAACTTTTGTATTTGCCTTTGTGACCAAATGAGTTTCATTAGTGCTGTTTATAGTAACATTAATGAATGAATGTTTGGATTTAAATTAAATTTAAATTGTAAATTAACCATTTTTGTCAAATCAATGTAAAAGTAGAGCTATCTGTGCCTTTAAGCCCATAGTGCACTTTGAAGTTTCAAGTTAAATAAGGTTGTAAACAATTCAATAAGTTATAGGTTAAATGACTTATTGCTTAGCACAGATTGTCAGTGTTTCAGTAATGATTACTTGGTACCAAAAAATTAACTGTGTCCATACTAGTACCTGATGAAACAAGTAGATGTGGAAAACCATCTTTTTTTGTTTCTTTGTTTTCCACCTTTCTTTGCTTCTGTTAAAATGCTTATTATTGACTCCTAGGATGAACATGATGTCAGAGTTACCACTTCTCAGTTGCATTGGAAAATTATGCTTGGCCACTTTAGCCTAGAATATACTGCAAAATGAAATCCAATAGGGATAGAGAGCTACAGAGGCCTAGAACACAAAAGCATAGCTATGTTTGTCTCAGTGAAGCGTTGCTGGGAAATGGAATGAAGACAGTTCCTTCTTTCCACATTTTAGTGGAGATCATCTATCAATTCTAATTTAAAAGGTAGGGAAATGTCTTAGTTATTGTCCTATTGCTGTGAAAGAGGCATCATGACACCATCTTTTATAAAAAAGAACATATTTAATAGGATGCTGGCTTACAGTTTCAGAGGGTTGGCCCATTTTTTGTCATGAGCAGGGAAGCACACAGACATGGTGCTAAGGAAGTAGCTGGGAGGTTTACATCCTGATCCCACAGGCAGCATGTAGAGAGAAACAAAGATGAGAGAGGGGGGCAGAGGGAGAGGGAGAGAGAGAAGGACCAAGAAGAAGAGGAGGAGAAAAGTGAAGTGAAGAGAAGGGAAGGGAGGGGAGGGAAGGGGAAGGAAGGGAAGAGGAAGGGAGGGAAGGGAAGAAGGGGAGACTGGGCTTGGCATGGGCTTTTGAAATCTGAAAGCCCACTCCCAATAACACACATCCTCCAACAAAGACTTAATGATTCGAACAAGGTCACACCTCCTAAACCTTTCCAAACAGTTCATGAACTAGGGATTACGCATGCAAATGAAAATTTCAGTGGCTGCATCAGGCTGGGACTCAGGTAGGTTGTTTTCACTCTCCTTATTGTCTTCCATTACAATCTCTCCAGTTTCATCCCCAGCCCTATAGCAGCCTGCTAGCAGGTACCCCTAATCCCATCCTCCCTCCATTCCATAGGGAATCTATCAACTTTGGTGGTGAACCAGCTTTGTTCCTACCTGTGTCCACATCAACCATTCCTTCTAGCCCATTCCCATTCCTTTGTGTCAGCTACCTAGAATAACATTCTACCTAGGACCCCAAGTAGTCACACCTAGCTGGGACTTAGTAGGAAATATTTACTCTTCTTCATGGACTCCATTATAAACTTTCCTGTCTATCAGGTCCCACTCCTCCAAACCTAAGTCTATTCCCTGGGATCAAAATGTGATGAGAACACAGTTTTTTCTCCTACCTGTAAACTCTTCAGCTCTCCTTCCTAGTTCATTTCCATTCATTTATGTAATCCCTCTATACCTTAAATCACTTTCTTAGACCCTCAATGGACATACCAGGCTGGGACCCAGGTAGGTGATTCACAGTAAGCTCCCTGTCCTCCATTAAAATCTCAATAGCTACCATCAGCCCTGCAGAAGCTGGTTTGTGGGTTTCCCTTGTCCCATCTCAACTCCATTCACTGGAGACTCCATCTCTTGGTACAGAAACAGTGTCTACCTATCACTTTCACCCTGTCTTTCCAGATTTTTCTTTGTTTCATTGGAGCTGCTTTCAGAAACCTTCTCTTACTACACCTCCAATTCCCTGGGGACCCTGCCTCTTCATGTGGACAGGATTCCCTTAGGTCTTTCTATAGTCTCTGTTAGCCTTTTCTCATAACATGTCTCTATTCCTATCTGCCACCCACTGACCAGCAGAAGCAATCTGTACCAGGAAACCCACAGCCACCACACTTTCTCAAGATGCAGAGCAGACAACATTAAACCAAGGAATGGAACATCCATCCAACTAAGACAAGACCAATGAAAAAACAATAACATCCAAGCCAATGTGCTTCCATTAAAACCAAGTAAACCTACTACAGTAGGCTCTGAGAAAGGTAATATAGCTGAAGCATATGACAAGGACTTAAAAACAGCAATTATAAGTATTTTCAAAAACCTTAAAGAGGTTATAAATAAATCCCTTAATTTAATTTGTAAAAACACATCAATTGAATCAAATAATTAAAAGAATTCATGAAGTAAAAGTATTTATTACTGAAATAGAACCAATAAAGAAAATTTAAACTGAAGTAAAACTTGAAATAAAACTAGAAATGAAAAATCTAGGAACTCAAGCAAAAATCTCAAAGGTATCACCAACAGAGTACAAGACATGGAAGGGAGAACCACAGACGTTGAAACCAAGGTAGATGAAATGGATACTTCAGTCAAAGAAAATGTTGAATCTAAAAAAAAAAAAATACAGGCACAAATATTCCAGAAAATCTGGGACACGATCTATAGATCAAATCTACAAATAATAGAATGAGAAGAAGGAGACGAGATCCAGGCCAATGACACAGAAAATACTTTCAACAAAATTATGAAGAAAAGTTCCCCAGCCTAAAGAAGGGGATACGAATCAAGGTACAGGAAGCATACAAATCATCAAATAGACTGGACCAGAAAATAAATTCCCCATGAAACGTAATATGAAAAACAATAAATATATAGAACAAAAAATTATTAGATGCTGCAAAGGACAAAGATCAAGTAACATATAAAGGCAGACCAATTAAGACATCGCAATTAAGATTCTAAATGCAGAAGGGCCTGAATAGATGTTCTAACAAACTCTAAGAGACTACAGGGACTGGCCTATTCTATTCTACACAGCAAAATTATAAATGACAACAGGAGAAATAAAATCATTCCACAATAAAACCAAATTTAAATAGTATCTACCAGCCAACTCAGCTTTACAAACAAAAAAAAAGAGATAGAATGAAAACTTCTATCTGAAGAGATTAACCACACCCACAAAACACAAGGAATAAGTAATTCCAGACTAGTTAATCAAAAGGGGGTGTATCATAACAATAAGATATCAGTAATTAATAACCAGTGCTCATTAATAACTTTAAATACTAATGGTCTCAATTTGTCTTAAAAAGACACAAATGAACAGATTAGATTAGAAATAGGATCCATCCTACTCCTGCATTGAAGAAACAGATCTTAATATCAAGGGTAGACATCACCTCAGGGTAAAGTGTTGGTAAAAGAGATTCCAAACAAAGAGACCCAAGAAACAAGCTGATGTAGCCATTTTAATGCCTGACAAAACAGAGTACATTATCACCAAAGGAAAAATCCACCAAGATGTTACTGCAATTCTAAACATTTACAAACCAAACACAAGGCCACAAAAATTTGTAAAGGACACACACTACTACAGCTAAAATCACAGAATTATAGTCATACCATGATATTGGGAGACGTCAATAACCCACTCTTACTAACAAGCAGTACTTTGGTCAAAAACTAAATACAGAAAATTTGGAGTTATATAACATCATAATTCAAATAGGCAGATATTTACAGAACTCAAAGGTAGTTTTGTAGACTTTTTGTCTCATATGGTTTTGTTGGGGAATATTTTTTGTCTTATTGGCTTTAGTTTGTATATTTTGGTTTCTAATTTTGTGTTTTAGTGAGATTTATTTGTATGCATGTGTTTTCTTGTGCTTTTTCTTTGTGTTTTTGTTCTTTCTATTTAATTTGTTTGCCTGCTTCCTATCTAAACAGAGAAAGAAAAAAAAATGAGCCTTGAATGGGTGGGTGGTTGAATAAGTGGGGAATCTGGGAGGACTTGGAAGAGGGGGAAATTAATTCAGAATACATTGTATGAAATATATATATATATATATATATATATGTATATATATACATATATATATATAAATGAAGGGACAGGCATATGAGAGACAGTCTATTTTCAAATAAAAGTTGGACAAAAGAGAGAAGTGACATATACCAAGCACCAATTATTAAAAAGAAAATAACATTACATTGGATATTGAAGTCCAGAGTACAGATATATCACAACTATGACATGATTATTTCTTAATAATTCATCATACATTGAAAATGTCTAAAGTATACATTTAATGCCTCTAGCCTAGTAAATATCCAAACATAAACACAATGAACAATAGAACATCAATTTATTTATATTTGTGATCATGTGGCTGTCTAGAAGATTCAGTTCTCTGTTGCCTTCTTGCCTTTCAGAATATCAGACATTGCTAGGCTTGGAAAATACAATACATTAAAACTTGAAGTATGGATTATACCTTTTGCATATTACCTTTTTACCAGCAGTAAGTAAAAGAACAAATATAAATCAAGCTATTATAACTCTAGTTCTAGTTCCACATACATCTTTGTTGAGATGCTTTCCCCTCTAATCCTACCAGATTACAGGTTCCACAAAGGAAACACTGGGACAGAAATATAAACTTTCATAACTTTTGAGAGTAGTAGCTGCATCCTTCAGATATGTTGGCTTAAAGGTCTCATGTTCTGTAACCAGAATTTCTGGCAGGGCCCAACATCTTACAATTCCATGTATAGTTAAGTGTTTAAAACTCAAAATTCATTAAGGAATTGGGCTGGAGGTGAAGGCTGGCTAAAAATTAGGATATAAATAAATGTGGTTGAAATTTCTTTGTTACATAACAAATATGAAAATTTTCATTTTTTATTATGATTAGATAACTACAAATAAAATGTTAAGAACACAAATTCTATCATTTAAATGAGTTATCTTAGTATATAAATTTCTATCTAAATACAAATAATTAAAATTACTAAAGTGGCACAAATCTAGCATTGTAAGCCCTAGAGATGTTATGTTTCTTGTTGTTTGAGAATATTAGGCTTAATCACAAAGCGCTGACATCTCTCATTTAGCTGAGTCATTAACAGTGATTTCAGTCCAAACACTCACCAATTTTGTTCCAGGTACTACTTTCCACTTTTTCTTGAATAACAATCTAAATTATAGCCCTGGTTTGAAGTTATACAAATAATAATTCATATTATAAGCTTGATGGATAAAGATATAAGAAAAAGATAATCAATAAGAAAACATGTTAAATTACAAGTAGGTTTCCATGGATAACTACTTAAAGTTAATAAAGATACCAAGCACTTAAGAAAAAAATTCCTGACAAGGGAATTGCTGATAACACAAAATAGTCAAGTATGTGTGTGTGTGTGTGTATGTGTGTGTGTGTGTGTGTTTATGCCATTCATAAGAACTTGTCATATCTTCAACTACTTTGTGTTTTATGAAAAAAAAACCCACACTTAAAATTAAGGATCCCATAACAAATAGAATGTATGAAGTTGTAGGGTGACATTTAGAGTTATGCTGACTATAGAAAAAAGTAATGAACTATATCTCAAAATGGTAAAAAGCTATTTTGATAGCTTTCAGCATTTTTTTTATTCAGGTATTATTTTTCACAATTTTCAAAATACAGAGGTGTGATTATAAAATCTACTACTACTACTACTACTACTCCCTACTACTACTACCCTCTAATATTTTTTAACCACAGTGTAAGTTGTACTTTCATGTCTTTTGTGGTGCTTTTGCAAGCAAATGAGTTTTATTAGTGCTGTTTAAAATAGCATGGGTGAAGTTTACATGTTTAAAATAACACTTTTTTTATCAAGTAAATGTAAAATTAGAGATAACGCAACTTTAACGCTGTTACACAGTTTGACCTGCCTAATTAAACAATGTGGTGATATATATTACATTATATATATTATATGTGTATTTGTAATATAATATTATATATATACATATATGTATATATTCAACTCCCTGTCATGAGAGTTCAGTAAATATCATCTTGGAAAAGGACATTCAAAGAATATGGGGAGGAGTGCTGTGAAATACCACTGTTTCCTTGATTTTAAGTTCTATTGGCCTAGAATTTTGGTTTTGGAGTGCAGAATATTTCTGCCAGGAGACAGAATAAACATTCCAATGAACTGGAAGCTCAGACTACTTCCTGGCCACTTTGGTCTTCTGATGCCCTTAAACCAACAGGTTACCAAAAGAATAATAGTATTAGGAGGGGTATTGATCCCAGGTTATCAAGGGGAAATTGGATTGCTTCTCCACAATGGAGGCAAAAAAGTTTATGTCTGGAGTTCAGGAGATCCTTTAGTATGTCTCTTGGTGTTACCATGTCTTATGATTAAAGTCAATGTGAAACTACAAAAACCCAATCCATGCAGGATTACAAAGAACTAAGACCCTTCAAGAATGAAGGTCTGGATAACTTCTCAAGGAAAAGAGTCAAGTGCTTCTGCAGTGCTTGGTGAGAGTAGAGGAAATACAAAATGGGTAGTAAAAAATGCAGTTATAAATACCAATTACAGAAGCAAGGATTGTAATTCATACAATTATTTTGCAATATTTTGTTAAGAATGTGTTTGTACAGATATTTGTGTTTTCTTTCCTTGAGTTTTGTATCATGCAATGTAACATTAATTGAAATTATCTCCATGGCTAACATATTTAAGTTTTAAAATATTAAAAAATATTCCTCAAGGGCCATTGCCACCTATTCTAAAATATGTAATGAGCTTGTTGTTGTACACTGGGTAGTTATACCATGTTAGGAATAATTATGACCTGATTATTGTTTTCACTTAAAATATTGAGCATAATATAAGGATATATGCTTTTTCTTCAAAGATGACAAGGAGTAGACTTGTAATGACTATTTTTGTTTGTCAACTTGACTACATGTGGAATTAAAAACCCAGCTCTGGGCACACCAGTGAGGGATTTTTAGTTAATTGGAACAATTAGTTAGTTAGCCTTAATTCTGGATCATCTGGGCCATTCCTTCTTGTAGCAGCTTAGGTAAAGGACAAGGAAGAAAGAAGCTTTTGCTGTTTTCCTTCTTGTCCTTTTCTTGCTGGTTAGTTTATTCTTTCACTGTCATTAGACCTACTGCTTCTGGATTCTGGCATATACGGAAAAACAGCTGAGACATCCAGCCCTGTGAGACTAAACAACTATTGAATTCTTGGACTTTGCATGGGAGACAGCCATTGTTGGAATCATCTGACCATAACTTGTAATCCACAATAAAAAGTCACATTGTTGTAGCTCCTGATATGACTCTGAATAAGGTCAGAGTCTGGATAAAAAGGATAATGTTTGATAATTCTGCCTCAGATTTTGCTGTGGAAGAATGTAGGTACATATACACACCTATGGAAGTTTTATAACATGTACTAGAAGCTGAGGTTGAAAATGTTATACCTGGTGATGGCTACCAGAATTTTTATCATAGCTTTTAGAGTACAATTCTTTATTCCTGATTCAAAATCTCACAAAATTAAAAACAGATTTTCTGTTAGACATGCTCACCAGATTCCTTCCTCTTTCATAAAAAAATAACCAACTCTGCATTTTTATTCAAATTAATATCTATACTTTATAGTTCATCTATAGTCTCTAGCTTATCATAGCTAGCTAAAATGTCCTAATTTCCTTCGGACAACCATCTCATTATGATCCCTATACCTCCAACTCAATAGGCCTAGGACTGTGCCTAGGTAGTATACTGATTTCTGTGAATCACTGCTACAATGAGTTCGTGCACAGCTCAAGATAGTGATATAGAGGAATAGCTCTGTGTGAATGCTAGGGTCTACATTCCAGGGGCTACACTCAGAGGACTGTGTGGATGAAATGTAGACACACTTTTAATCCAGTGGTAGCAAACATCTATAATTCCAGTATTCAGAAGGCAAAGGTGATACATATACCTGCCTTTGACCCTTAGAAAAAAGCAGTGGAGGCAGACACAGGAAGCAGAACTCAGAAGGAATCAGTGTTAACCAGGAAGTGACATCTGAAATGAGTCATAGTGAATGGCAGACAAAGTAACTAATCACAGGGAGAATTAGAAGAGTAACATGCCAAATTCCCAGGTTCTTAGCTCAGTAAAAGAGTTATATAGGAGTTAAAGTCATTAAGTTAGCAGAGTTAGGTAAGAAGAACCAGTTAAAGAGTCAGTTAACAAGCAGGCTGAAGAGTCAGTTGAGAAGCGGTTACAGAGTAAGTTGAAAAGTCAGGTACAGAGGAGTTACAGAAGCTGAGGATGGAGTGAGTTACAAAGCAGTTAGTTGAAGCTGTCAGTTATAGAGGCAGGTTGGAGCAGGGAGAGCTCAGTAAGAGACACAAGGACACAGCAGTGCTCATGAGAAGAAGCTCAGAACAGACAGTGAGTTGAACCAGAAGAGCCAGAGTTCAGGAGGATCTAGTCAGAGTGGCTGAGTCAGCGTTAGGTCTCAGAAGGCCAAGCCTGAACCCTTCCAGGTCAGAACTAGCAGTTTCAATGTTCTAGATTTCAATAAGACTTTAGTCTTCCATTTCAAGGATTAAGATTAGATTATAAAGAGGACAAAATGTTGTAAGGGTCTATGGCTCCAGGGCTCCAGGGCTCCAGGGCTCCAGGGCCCCAAGCTAGAATCAACGATTTAATCAGACAAAGGAATAAACTGTCCTCTGCCCTGAATCAACTTACATCTCAAGCTGGGTACATCTACACATATATCTACCACTGCAAAGTGATATGTTCCTTGGAGTACTAATTGCATAAAATGCAATGAAAATGAAGAATGTTATTCAGAAATCACTATTTCATACAAAGAAACCAGCAGATGCTGATGGATTAAAAAAAATTGAAACTGAATGATACCGATTTTGTCACATTTTTTGTAATCTCAGATTTTCTCAGTAGATGGTGATATATAATCATTTTTGTCTTCATTTTGATCATCATATGAATAGCACTATTGGCATCAAACTAGGTGGCAGCTTCTCCATATGGTTTCACTGTTATAAAAAGTTTACATCTTTCTAGCCTCATATAATGCTACATTCTTAAGAAATATAGACAGAAAGACAAAAAGGCAGATACACACATAGATACAGAGAGATTGAGTGAGATGACGTAAAACAGACAGAGGGGGAGAGGGGGAGAGAGAGAAATGAAATAAAGGCAAAGTTTAGAGCTGTATAGGGATAAAGAAGGCAAATATTTTCTGTAAAAACCATGTAGCTAATATTTGTGGTTTTAACAGCTATACAATCTCTGTAGTAGCTATTCCACTCAGGAAATATAGCATGAAAACATGTATAGAAAATATATTAATGAAAAATGCAGCTCACCTAAAAAAGGGTAGGAAATAATATAGTGTTTAAAGTGTAACTAACCTTAAACCTAACACAGGAAGTGGTAGGGTCTAGTTTAGAATCAGACTCAGCCTTGCTGGAATACCAGACTGTATGCTTCTGCCTCAGTGATCACTTCCTCCTTGAGCTCATGTGTGTGATGCTAGGGATAAACTACATAGGTTCTTATATGTTTAAGTAGTGATATTTTAAATTTTTTGATTTTCAGGAATTACTATGATTCATCTATATGTTACCTATATTCAACTATATTCAACCTATATGTTAACATGTATGCTTATAGAACTGCTTGGAAAATTAAAAATTTTAGATAATATGATGGTTTTTCATGTCACTTGACTAGACCACAGTACCCAGTCAATCAAACATGAAAACTTATACTACTTTGAATGCAGTTTTTTAGATATGGCTAATATTAAAATCAATTTAAATGAATAGGAGAATAATATAGATCATATTATTGGACCTCATTCAATAAGCTAAAATGTCTTAGGAGAAAAATTGAAATCCGCCCCCCAAAAGAAAATCTTCGAAATGGTAATTACTTTTCCTTAAGGCTCTCATCCTTCTCTACAAATTTTCACACATGCAAGCTCTCACAACATGTTTGCCAAAGTCTTAAAATATACCTCTGCTAGTTTTATTTCTCTGGAGAACTCTGTATAGAACATGTGTACAAATTTCATACATAGGAAAGTGGTTAGGTCTATCTTAATTTGTACATATTACTACAGTTTCTCAAGCTTTTCGTCTAGGGGGAATAGATTGTAGCAGTAGTCATAAAACAGGGCTATTTCTCAATCCTCACAGCTATATCAGCATTTCTCAACAGGAAGCAGTGTTCTCCATCCAAGAAATATTTGGGAATACCTGCTGATATTGGTTTTTATGGCTGATGGATTCAACAAGCATTTATTAAGTAGAGATGATAAATGAAACTAAATGTGTTAAAATTGTCTTAAAGTGTGTTAAATTGCACCAGATATCACCATGTAACAAAGACCTATCCATTTTTAATGATTATAATATCAACACCAAAGAAAGCTGATCTATTTAGAATAAACTATAGCCCACTCAAAATCTTCTACAATAATTTTTGAAGTCTCCATGTCAAAATAGAGGGTCACTATCCACAATAGGTAGGAATCTAAAACAACCCAAATGTCCTCCATTATCCATAGATAATGAAAACATGATATATATAAATTATGAAACACTAGTCAGCTTTAAAGTTAATGAAATCATGAAATTTGCAGTAAATGGTAGACCTAGAAAAAAATCACATTGAGTGAGGTAACCCAGACCTAGAAAGACAAATGTCTCATATCCTCTCTCACCTGCAGTTCCTTCAAATTTTCAGATGTGAGTATACAACATGGAGTAACTTCAGGAACTAAGAAAGTATAAAGGTAGTCCTAAGGGGTATCTTGAAGGGGAAATAACAGGATAGAGGTGATATTATGGATCTAAGAAAAAAAGGGGAATGTTTTACAACTAGGAGGGGGTAGGGATGTTAATATAGAAAGAGAAAGATAGAAGATAAATGAAGTCTAAATATAAGGTTATTTGATGAAGCTTGAATTTTATGTTTACATGTACTTATGCCACACACATATGTATCTTATATGTATGTGCATATTTACATAGATGTTTCTTAAACTAATTTATGTCACGTGGGCTGACCATGTTCCCCACAAGAACCATAATCTAATAAAAAACCTATAAACTGAAACAATCTCAGTAGCAGACATAAGAAACCTCCTTTCAGGTACTTGCTCAGGGTATTCCAGGTGACCCCAGAACAATATAGGCAATTGCAGTTGTCTTTGAATGCCTCTCAGAGTTTGAATGTAAGCCCTTACTGCTGAAAACACTGGAGAAACCAACGACAGTGAAAACATTAAAGACATGGATCTCAGAATATTCAAGTGGATCTAACGATAAAGCCTTCCTGCAGTCAAGTTTCCATGATACCAAGAAAGTATTATGTAAACTGCCATAAGAGGGAATCAAGTGATAGTTCTGCCCAATGGTGACACCTATGACCACAATAATAACCAACATAGCAAGATAACTATAATGGTGTAACAGAGGAGTTAACATATTGCTGGTAATGATAGCTGTCTAAGTTTAGTTATGATCCACTCAAGAGAAGGGAAATTACTCCTTGGTACTAGAAACCTGTTCAAGTAACCAGGATTAGTGAAGTTACACATCTTAGAAGAGAATCTACTACTGTCACTTTGCTGATCGGGGAAAGTCTGTAACAAAATTTCAAAATCTTATCCTTATTCTTATAGATAAGTGTAGCTACCATCCCTTGCGGGGGTCTGAGTCCAGCTCTAGTTCCCGTGATGGGTTCCTCAGCTTCCACGAAGGAGGATAAACAATCGCAACTATGACAAGTGAGCGCAGTATCTCACTCTTCTATGGGACCCTTAGTTGGCAAGCTTAAAGCTCTCTTAATAAGACACATAGAATATGTCTTATGGTGATTATGACATGCAGAAGCGTTTCTTTAATAGTAAATTAAAGAAAGATAAAGAGAAGCAAAGAATAAAATCAAAGAAAATAACAATGTGCACATTAAGGGAATAAAACAAAGTTTCTCTAAGCTAGCAATCCAACTCTCTAGGCCTTGAAATCTATTCTCCTCAGTTAGTTCATTCCTCTCGTCTCTCCTGTCTGTCTGTCTCTGTCTCTATGTCCGTTGTCCTTGTCCTCGTCCTCGCCCTCATCCATTCTTCTCATCTCGTTCTCTCGTTCCTCCTCTTGTTCTTCATTTTTTTCTTCTGACCAAGACTTTTCTGTAGCTTAAGTAGCATCCTGCAGGAATATTTATCTAATGGTTGCAGGTGTCAGGAATATCTCAAACAGGAACCAATGTGAAAGGTGTCTCTCCTCTTTACAGCTGCAGGCTTCAAAGTTACTCAGTTATCACCAAAGAGTAAATGATACAATGATTAATTAGTGGATGGTAGGGATGTCACTGCTGATTGCCATTTGCCTTGCACAGATAGTTCAGGGAGCCATGAAGGCGCCAAGGGAGGATTTTATGGTTTTTTAGTTCCTTGGCATGTATTTATTCTTCTGGGTCAAAGCTCTAAATTTCTAGTCTTATCTGGTGGCCTGGCTAGGTTGAAGGCTATTTCTCTCTTTAAGTCCTGGGAATGTTTGCTTTTAAGTTGGTGCAGGCTTGCTACATTCTTCTTTAGTGAAGGGCTAATTGTCTGCTTGTCTTTCCAGGTGCACTAACTTTCTAACTAAGCTCTCTGGCTTCTATCTATTAAGGCTTATTTCTTCCTAGGAAGATCAGCATTTACTCCAGGAATAGCTTTATGATGCACTTGCAATAAACCTGGCTTGCTCTCACGTTCCAGGACTTGGAAGTCCGGATGTGATTACAATTTACTTCTGAATAGCATGGCTGTGTTTCATTCCAGCCCAGAGTGGCCAGCTCAGAGATTAATTTTGATATTACTATTAGGCTATGCAGATCTTATTATTGATGAGAAAACATATGTCACCGTACAGTAAAGATAAGAAAGGGGCAAAGCAGTTAAGGAATTCCAGTTCCTGATAGCAGATGCCCAGGAACCTTGTCAAGCTGAAGCTTCCATAGTTTGGGTAACCTGGATCCCAACATCCCTCATTAAAGAAGATTCTCTTTATAGAAAGTGGAGACCATCATAGAAAACCACAACTGAACACAATGTCTAAACCGGTGGATTTTGGAGATTTCTATCCCAATGGATACCTCTGTAGCACAGTCCCATCATCTGTATCCAAGGAAATATTATGGAAGAGGAATTAGAAAGAGTGTAAGAACCAGAATGCTAGAAATTCTTCTGTGTTACTGCCTCTCTCAGAAAGGACCACATAAATAATACCTAAACAATTACAGTATCAATAAACATGATAACATAGTAGGAAAAATATCATGGGGTACTGCCTCTAAACATAGGACATAAGGCAACTGACCCTTAAGATATGGAGAATTAACTTCTCCCAGGAAAGAGCCTGCTGATTGGCTATCCAATACAAAGTGGTCAGCCCTGAAACCATATGCATATAGTCAACAAATATGGACTCAGCAAGTTGTACTTTTATATTTGTGAATATACTATCTCTCTCTGTGTCTCTGTCTGTGTCTGTTTGTCTGTCTGTCTGTCTGTCTGTCTCTCTCTCTCTCTCTCTCTCTCTCTCTCTCTGTCTTGCATACACACACACACACACACACGCACACACACACACAATAATAAAGGAAAAAAGAAAGGCTATCAATTTGAGAGTGAGTGAAAGGAAAAACGGAGATGGTGGATGTAGGAAAAAGGAAACGAAAAATTATGTTACTATATTTTAATTAAAATGCGTTTTAAAAATGATAAAAAAAAGTAGAAGACTACATTTTCAATCCCTAGTCAATCTCAGATCAACACAGGTATTGGGATTTGCTGAAGGTATAACTGTTGTTACTAATACCTATCTGTATCCAAGGTAACTTCCACCTAACTTCTATAGATACATTCTTAGTGTTGTGATATCATATTTCTAAAGTAATGAAAAATGATGGAATCATTGTTCAAACTAGAGACTTCTAACATCTTCTCTTATTCTATCAGATATTTTATCACAATCCCCTAATCCTGAAATTCGGGAAACAATCTGGGTGACATTTGCATACTATTCATAGAGTAATATTTTTTCACTTTCATCTCTATTTATTTACCACGAACAAGACTAGGTTTCCCAATAATTTTTCCTTACCATCATTTATCTCTTAAGAGGTATAATATAATGTTATTTGATTCATTTCTTTGGGTACAGTAAAGAAATGATTCACTAAGGGATATTTAATGAGAACGAAGTGATATAAAATATTTATAAAAAGTCAAGTAGATGAGTATTTAGAACAAAGAAATGGAAAATAAAATGCACAATGATTTGAACATGATGAGCAAGGGAGTTTGTAGTGCAACATGAGATCAGAGTCTGGAAAACTCCAGATCATGTAACTCCCACTCAGTCCTGGTTATGCTTACAATGTACTAAGATGCAGAGCTAGGGCAAAAGTTGTCAAGACCTCACAATATGGTTATATAGATGTATTAATCAGAAATTACATAAATATGTAATTCGAAAGTACACTAAATATTATGAACCCAATTGTCAGTTATGAGATTTTACGGCTAAAGTATACAATGTGACCTAATTAAAGAGACAGCATCATCAAAATGATGATAAAAAGATGAGTGATCACTATGGTTGAAAGGAAAGGTTTGGTATAAGAGAAACCAAATAAGTTGCCGTTTTTTTTTCATACTTTAAAAAAATTTCCACTTTCTTAAATTGTGAATAAGCAAGTATATGTATTTTAAAGAAATACATTTGAGATTAGAAAGAAACAAGTGTTTTTATAATTCACCGAAGTTAGTAAAATCACAAAGTTCACAAGGTCTAACTCTGGGTTTCTTGTGGTCATGAACGTCTGACTCTAAACTGATGTGATACTCTAACTTAGAATTGACAGCTCTCTGTAGAGCATGTGAAGTGATACCAATGTAAACAGACCCATAAACATTGTGGCTAACTTCCAGGGTAAGTTCACTATCCTGAACTGTTTTCATTTTTTCTATAATTTTCTTTCAAAGTCTTTCCTTGAGGAATGCCTACACACTTTTGCTCTGTTGGGGTTCTAGGGGAGGTCATGGAGGTTGATTACTGCATGTCTTTCTCAGGACACTATACTGGAAGTTTTCCAATGCCTGACTGTCTATAGCAATACCAAGTGTACCTTCAGAGGAAAAGCTATACTATCAGATACCATCATGACCACTGTGTGACCTCTGTCCACTTTATTGTTACTAAATAGTCACTTTCTAGGAGATCTTTGATAAAGACACAGTTAAGTTTAATTCATTCCTTTAAGTGAGACACAGAAAATGTAACTAAAGTAAAGGAGAGAGTTGGAAGAATCAGTTATTGCTGATAACTCCTAGAGAAGGACAGAAACTCATGCAAGAATCTGAAATCAGATCCAAATCACTATTTGACAATACACAAGTGTGTGCGTATATCAATCAGTAAAATGACAGGAACAACTAATAAAAAGAATTGACTCTGTGGGTAAAGATAGAATTTAAATGTATCACATATAAAGAACTGGAAACAATTCCTAGCTTGGTCCAGTGCCAGAATCTTCTTTTGGAAAAGACATTGTTGTGACAGTGTTTAAAATACTTCTTTCTTGAAATTTTTTAACACTGCTATTTCCCAGATTTAATATTGATGCTACCAAATGTGAGAATACATATAATTATCACTACTACCAAAAAGCTATCATTGCTGGTATTTTTAAAAAAAAGATAAATGTTAACCTCGGAACAGACATATCTCATACTCTGAGAGAAGTTAGAAGAAGCTTAAAAACACCAATGGCATATTTCATGAAGTAGATCTAAGCAATAGTTCTGTAAGGACTAAAGTTTGGATGTTCTCAAGTACAAAGCCACATCAAATAATAAAAATAAAATCATTATAATCCTATAAGAAGCTGCTTTATTACAGTATTTGTGTCATTTGATTTTTAGAGACCAAACATAGTTGACACTGGAGAATTGAAAAACATCAAGATTCATCAAAGATATTTTTCTATCAGTAAAATGAAAATAAGTAAACAAATGACCTAACAGCATATGAATCTGAATTTAAACTCATTATGAAAATGCAACTAAAATATGAGAAATATAATATATCATGATTCATTTTATTAACTATATTTTGCAGCCATGCTCTTAAAATTTCAAATTAAGATCATAAATACTAGTTTGGGTGGCTGTGAGGGCTTATTATAGCTGGATGTTTGGCTAACTTCTATTTATTCTCATTCAATTTTAGTGATTATTTTGTCTACTATTATAGAAATGGTACATGCAATAAATATAATTGATGAATCCGCCTCAGAATAAAACTTTACCAACACTGTTCTTAAAAAACTCCTACAGGATGGAATGTGGGAGTCTCTGACCCTTTTACCTGCCTTTGGGACTCTTTTGCTCCTGCTGGGTTAACTAGTCCACTTTTCATGAAGGGATTAGTGTCTGGCCTTGTTCCATCTTATTATGCCATGCCCTGTTTGAGTAGTAACCATGGAAAGACTGTTCTTTTCTGAGGAGAAGCAGTTGGGGGTTGTTTGTGGGTGGTGACAGGAGTTAGATCTGGAGGAGAGGGGAAATGGAACTAGCAAGAGTGTAGGGAGGAGGGTGAGGTCAGGATATATTATATAAGTTGTATAAGAGAAGAAAAATAGAAACAATATTACCAACACATTTTATTTAATGATAGTGTAAATAATTTATGTTGAAGAAAATGTAGTGAGTTTGAACATAAACAGTTAAGGATTGCTTATTTCCACTTACAAAGACCATGCAAAAAGTTTCTATGAAATTAGATCATGGAACTCTTGTTCTCAGTTAACTTAAAAAATTTGATTTACAGCTTGACACACATGTGAAAAAAGTAAAAGAATAAATGTTAGAAATGACTTCATTGCTGGAAAACTTTACAGTATGGGGATAATTATTGTGACATCAAACTCTTCAAATAAAAAACATTATTTAAATAATTTTGTCAAATTCAATGAGAAATCAATATATTTTTTATTTATTTGGTAGAAAATAAAACATTTGAAGTTGTTATAAATGGCCTTTTTTATTGAAAAGTTTGTTTTCTTCTTTTGCATTGTAATTTTATTAATTACTTGAGTTTCAAAAATGTATCTTAATCATACCCTCTTTTCATTCTTCCCTGGTCCATCCTCCTACCCCTTTGCCCTCAAAAAATAATGATGATGATGATGATGATGATGATGATAAAATTAGGTCCATCCTTTGTAGCAGGAGTGTAGATCACAGGCATCACCACGGATTCTGGAGGCAGTATGCTGCTCTGATTATGGACACTGACCAGGTCCACTTTAGCCTTTGATCAAGTATGACTGCATTTAACCTGAAGTTGAGCTCCACTGCCCAAACACACAGGTACTCAGGTGCCTGTGGAAGACCCTGGTGCCTGTGTGACATCTAGTTGCCTGTGTGATGTTCCATGTGCCTGTTTGATGTCCTTGTGTCTGCAAGATGCCTTGATGCCTGCGGGGAAAAGTTTGTTTTCAAACAATATATCCTGATCATGTTTTTCCCCTCTCCTAACTCCTCCCAGACCCTCCCTATCTTTCTCTTATTTGATCTCTATCTCTCTACCTCCTCTTCACTCTCTTTCTCTTTGTGTATGTGTCTGTGTGTGTGTGTGTGTGTGTGTGTGTGTGTGTGATGTGTGTGTGTGTACATGCACACAGAAGCATGCATAATCCAGGGCACTCATGGAGGTCAGAGAAAAATTTTACTGGAGTATGCTTTCTTCTTTATTTAACTCAGGTTGTTAGGTGTGGCAGCATGTACTTTTACCTGCTAAGCCATCTAGCCAGTCCTACAAATGATTTTACTTAATTTTTAGTCAACATACAAAACACTGAGTTTCACTACCAAGTATTTGAAGATATGCATTTTATTTTGATCATATATTCTTCATTGCCTTCTATGAATGATAATTTAAATTCAGTTGAAACATTTAATTTATACATAAATTAATTTATGGCAATGACATGAAAATAAATATTGGTGGAATGGTGGCTATTTGTATTTTCTTCATAAAATAAATTTTTGGAAAATATTTTTGGAATTGTTTATAAGCAGAAATGTTTTGTAACTACACCCCTAAAATACTGTAAAATTCTGCCATTCAGTGTAAAAAAGAATAAGCCTTTACCAAGAGCTTTGCTGACAAAAAGTAATTCATCAAACTCTTAATTGTTGTGAAGCTTCTATTGAACAATAATATTATTTAAAGTCTTCTAAATGTAAGTACCTCCTTTTATCTTTGCTGCTGATCATCAGAATTTAGACACACAACAGCTTTTGAAATATATCTAAATTCTAACTGATGTTTGGCAGCAAAAATGAAAGCCCTTTTATAACTACTTTTAATTACCTTATTCTACAATTATATTGAATTAATTTTAGCGAGTATTTTAGTTTTTGTTCATTTTTTTTTCAGAATTATTTGGTACTGTTTAATGCACTAAGAGTAGAATACAGTTTTCCCATGATTTTCTTGGCTTTAAGTGAACTTCAGTAATTGAAAATGAATTTGGTATTATATTAGCAAAGGGCAATCCATGGCTACTCAGGAAGGTGATGGCAGAGAAAGGGGAAGGCAAAATAAAATGATTCGACCTTCAATTGTGTTAAAAATTGGAAATTTATGATCTTATATTTCATTTTGGAATACCTTGACTTGTGAATTTTTCAAAGGGCAACTGTTTTAAATTTGATTAATTATCATTCTCTTAATAGAATGGGGAAAAAAACTCTTTGATTTTTTTCCTACATAAATGTTGTAAAATATTCAGTAGTTTCATAATGAGATAACCTCTCAGTTTTTTCAAGTGTGAAATATATTTATTAACAGAAAATACTCTGAAGAAAGGTTAGAAATAATATGTTTAAAGCAAAATATGTCCAAATTTCATTGTAAATAATACAATTGAAAATATACTCTAGTGAATTTTGTTTAAGTTTTCTAAGTGCCTCAGGATCTAGAGACAGAAAAATAGTGAAGAAATGAATCAATATAGGGTAAATTTTCAAATTTATGAAATATAAAATGTAACTTTGAAGAGTATTTCAGAAAAATATTGGCAATATTAAGCTTGTATTTTAAAATATATTCAAAAGAGCAAAGAATTCACACAGGTATTTCTAAGAAACTAATGAATGTGAAATAATATATACAAAGAAAAGTCTTCTGTAGTCTTTTTTGGTGCTTGGGACTAAACCCTGGACATCACATATACTGGACAATTTATAGCTCCAACTTCTTTTTCAAAAGACAAATTAATTCCCAAACATAGTTTCATTAAGCTTTCCTAGGTGAGCCTCTCACACCCAGCCACCTAAAGAACTGGAATTATAGGCATACAACAACTCCAGGCTCCACTTTATTTTTAATATTCAGATAAGTAATTTGTCTTTTAAGTATGTAAGACTTTACTTTTTGAAAGAGTTTCATTTTAAAATTGTCTTTTAAGATGTATTTGTTTTATTTAATGTGTATATGTGTCTGAGTATTTAGACTGCATGTCTGTATGTATATCATGTCCATCGTAGTGTCTGGAGGGATAAGGAGACATCAGATCCCCTGGAACTGGAGATATAGCTGTGAGCCATTGTGTAGGTGGTATGTACAAAATCCAGTTCTTCTAAAAAAGCAATTATTGCTCTTAAATTCTAAGCTATTCCTTTAGATGTTTGAGACTAATTTTCTTGTTCATTCATTGTGGGGATTTCTTCTTGTTGTTGTTCTTAAAACCAGATTATACTCTAGTGCTAGAGTTATATAAATTAGGGGTAGAACAATAACTTAGCTTATACCATTTCCTAACTTCATTCTGCAGTTACTACCCTCCCCAACAAAATTAAAATTAATGTACAATTTTACCAATTTAAGTAAAGTAATTATTTGGATAATATATAAAGGTTTTGAAAATATACAATTATAATTCTTTGACATTCCCTTTCACTCTGTATAGTGTTACAGTGTAGATTTGTAGATTAAGTCTCAAATTCATTCTATCCATTGACCAGGTACATCAAAGTCATTAGAACCTATATAAAGCAAAACACAGATATTAAAAAACATAATGAGACTCTTCTGGAATGACCTTGAATCTTATTTTTCCAAGATTATTAATAATACTAAATATTCAAAGCCACTTTAGTAATGAGATGAAACTTGTAAGAATCAAGACAGAAGCCCTGTGGAATTTACCCCAGAGAAGTGGTTTATTTAGGCTTTTGGTAAACAGCATATTTATAAAAAGGCATTTTAAAATGTTTTCCTCCTCACAAAACTATTAATCTTCATCCTAGAAAAATTTAAAAATCATCAGGAGGAAATTAAACACTCATACTACTCCCCTCTGAAGAAAACTGTTCTTCAAACTATGACTGATATTATTCTTAAATCTTTGATTTTTAGAATTCCCTTCACCATTGTTACTTATTGAAGTTCAATTTCAAAGAAGGGCTGATTCTATTTCTTTTGAATGTATAAGTCAAGTAGTAATCAAATATAGAGAAAGCACCTTGCCTGTTATAAAAGCTTATTGAGTATTGAAAAAATTTTGAGATTTGGTTGCATGAGTATCATGTTAGTTCAGTTAGGGACAAGCCTTACTTGGATATTTTCATATTCAAAAGTTGTACTACCTTTCCATGGCAAAATTTCAGATATAACATTGTTCCTCTTCAGGATTGTTGTGTTTTTTTTTTTCACTTCTAATTTCACTTCACCTATTTTTTTTTCTTCTTTTTGAACTAACAGAGATTAAATTAGGCAAGCACTGTACTGATGAGCTCTAACATCTGATATACATTTATTTCTTTAAATGAAAAGTTCTGCCAACTTTCTAGGATCAGATCTCATCTTGGCATTCCCCTTACATATTAACCCATACCAGATAATTTGCTGTTGTTGTTAATGGCCTACTCTACACACACACACTTCAACCACACAACCACACACTTCAAATAGAGTACCTTTTCCTTAATCCCACATCAAAAACAGAGAAACAAAATACATATACATAGTTATTAGGTTATTACCAGAAAAGTTTGACCATTGTAACAGGGTGAATTTTGCATTCCTGAGACTTGCAAGGTAAAGTGGAAAGAAATATATATTATAGAAAGGGATTATAGAGGACTAGACCTGTATGAAATCTTGGAAGGGTCTATATTCCAGGGTCCTATATGAAGGATACACATTCAGTGGCCTGTGTGGTCTGGATGGAATGTAGAAAGAATGTTAAGAATGTTGATACATACCTTTAATCCCAGTAAAGCAGTGGTAGCAAACATCTTTATTGTCAGTATTCAGAAGGCAATGATGGCCCCATCACTGGGATATAATGTGGAAGCATATACAGGAGGCAATGCTCAGAAGGAGTCAGTGTCAGACTGGAAAGACATCTGAGATGAATCAGTGAAGGACAGGCAAATTGACAAATCAGAGAAAGAGTTAGCAGAGTCAGCGTAAGGACATGTCCAACTTTCACAATAGATAGGTGGGCTCTCAACTCAGAGCAGAGCAATCTGAAGTAGACAGATGAGGAACAAGACACAGGGACAATGAAGCCTTTCAGGTCTAGACAGAAGAGTAGATCGTGTGGAGGCTGAAAAGCTACAGGGCTCGAGGACTAGATCCGGTGATTTCATTAGCCAAAGAAAAAAACACCTTTGCTCTGAATCAACATCTGAATCTAGTGAATCTACAATAAAAGGAATAAGCAAGGCTACAGAACACCTGAGAATAGTACAGATGTGTAAACAGAGAGTGTGACTGGAGAGTTAAAAACCTGAAATGATTCCCTTGTAGTCAGCAACATCGTGGGTATAATTCTCAAGGATGTGTGCTGTTCTATATTCAAATGCTGACTCAGCCAGGTGTTAAGGTCAGGAGGCTAGGATTAAGAATGAAATCTGATTAAAGCTTGGTCAAACCATATTAACTATCAGGCATTAAGTCTTCATTAGTAAACACAGAAAAGTAAATTATTGATAAGACTAAGAATGAGAAATTGGAGTCTGGTACTGCCATAAATAGTGTTATACAATCCTTATCTAAGTTATATGAGGAACTGTGATTCTTTATAATAATCATTTTCTAAAACCTAAAATGGTGGCCAGTTTCTTAATTGTCACCCTTTTCCAGAAGCACTGAGTCAGATTAAATCCACCATAATCATTTTTTTTAAATTTTATTTTAGGTATTTTTAGTAAGGACATTTTTCTTGGCAACTGCCTCATGCACAACGGGCACAATCACTTTTATTACCAATATCTCCTACAAAGCAGTCATAAATATTTATGAATCTTTACTCACCATTTCTATATATGGTTGATTGGGTTGGAAAAGAATGAGAATTTCAACTGTGATTTCCACTTTTATACAGGCTCTTCTTTTATACTTTTTCTTTTGTTCTGTTGAATGAACTTTGGTTTTCTCTTTTAATTTTTAAATAATGATGAATGCATCAACAAATTATGAAAAGAATGTTAATGAATTATAACAATGCCATGCCAAAACTTTTTCAGCTATAAGCACAGTTACTTGTAGAGTAACATTAATCCTTCAACCCAGCAGCATGGCTACGTTAGCAAAGAATCACACTGAATTGCCTGTGTGATATCTAGGAAGGGATCACATCCAAGGACCTATATAAACGGATCATATGCAGAGGCCTATATGTTCCACATGGAATGTGGAAAGAATGTTAGACTAATCCTATCCTCTGTGATAATGCTTGGTGAAAGGGATTTCTGTGGTTAAAGCAATATAGTACACATCTTTAATCCAAACTCTCAGGACAGAATAGGAAGCTGGCTCTCAATCCACAGAAGCTGGAGTTAGTTCAGAGAGAGGTAGGGCTCAGAGAGTAGAAGTCGAAATCAGAGAGAGATCAAGGAAGAAGCAGAATTTGGAAGCATAGCATAGATCTACCTCTATGGTCATTTGGGTCATTAACCACCACCAGTCTAGGTTATGGGAGCTTCTGGGGATAGACTTGCTGTACAAATAATGTAAGAGTTATACAGACTATCAGGTTTCTCTGATCCTGTTGTAGAAATTTAATATGGCATGGCTCTTTAGATAACACATACCATCAGGTTATTAAAAACCTCCAAGCCACAGACTTTTGGGTGGAAAATCAGGTTATATATCTTTTTCTTTGAAAAGATAATCCTGCATACTTAACATTCCTGGTTTCCCTGATGATCTGTGGGCTCAAGGACCTTTGTGCTCCCAATCCTGTAATGGTACTGTAAGCTATGGTTTGTCACTATAAATTCATTGTCTTAGCCTTTATGTATATTTTTTACTCTTTCTATGAATTTAATTTTACCTTTATTTAGCTAAACCTGATCATAAAGTAAAATGATATTTGTAATAGTTTATCTTGATTGGCAATAGATCAAATTTAGAATTACCTTGACAGAAAACAAATAAACAAACAACAACAACAACAACAACAAACTCTTGGCTATTCTGTGAGTGTATTCTCAGAAAGGATTACTGATGAGGGTAGATTCATACTGAATGTAAGTAGCATCATCTTATGTGCTGGAGTCCTAGACTGAATGACAATGGGTAAAGTGAGTAGAACATCATCATGCATCTCTCTTTGCTTCCTGAATGTGGACACAATGTGAGCAGTTGCCTTGTGGCCCTGCCACCATGCCTTCTCACCATGATGCACTGCATGCTCAAACTGTCAGCCAAAGTAAACTCCTCCTTCCTGAGTTGCCTTTGTCAGATATTTTGTCATGACAATGAAAAAACATAGCTAATATAGTAGTAATATTAAATGATAATTATTTGACTTGATTCCAGAAAAAAAATACTATAAATTCTTTTTTAGAATTTTTTAGAATTCTTTAGAATAAAGTAAAGGGATAATCCTTTACTTTAGAGATTACTTTTAAATTTAAAAATGACTATAAATTGTTTGGAAAGTGTTAAGGGAGCATATTTCAGCATTATATCTCAGTGATGGACTATTACCTGGATAAACCTAGCCTTAGGAAGACCTCTAAGGACTTGGAAACAGGAAACAGTAACTTAAGTAGAAGAACATCAAAAATATTTGCAGTGAAATAATTAAATTATTTTTCAAAATTAGGCATGAGTCATAAATAAATTAAACGAAACGTATTTAACACATTTACTATAGGAAAATGCCCTTTTTAGTTGTTTGCACATGGATTTTCTTTTTTATTCGTTTTCTCATCCTAATTAACTACTTGTATGAATCTATACTTTGTCTACACTTTTATTTCCATGGTCAAATTGATCAAGACTTAATGAAAACTGTCATCATTTTAGAACAAAGAAAAATATTTTCCTATTTACTTCATATTCCCAACCACGAAATGCCATCAAAATTCACCACGAAAGTATTTATAAATAATTTAAAACATCATTTTCAAATAAAGTATGACATTAGTGATTTTCATACCGCTTTTCATATAGAATTATATTATTTAACCTAATATATTAACATATATTTTTAATTTTAATGACTTTGTGAACCAGAATTGAACTTAGGGCCTCCTGTATATTAACAAGCATTCAAAAACTAAGGGATATCATTTTGAGACAGGATCTTAATAACTTGCCCAGACTGGCTTAGAAATCAAGTTTTGGTCCTCATTCCTTCCTCATTCCTATACTGTTTTTCAAATAAAGTGTGATCATGCTACCTTATATAACATTTTATCATGTGTAACATTTGTTTCCCAATAGTTTGTTGTATGGGTTATGAGAGGATATATATTTTTAATCTATTCTTCAAGTACAGTCTTTACTCAATGCCAATGATGTATGACTGAGAACAAGGAAATACAAAGTCAACAAAATAGGCTTATCTCTTATCTGTTCCTAAGAATGTAGTACTAGTGGCTTGTAAGCCTGTGACTGAGTTTTTCTGATTACCTCTATGCCAGAGGACTAAAATGATAACTACCCCATACATTTTTACTTATGTGATATTCCAAACTCAGAGTGACTTCCAATAAAATATGAGCTATTATGCTACTATGTCTCATCTGTATTCTTCTTTTTTGAAATTGCAATATTATTACATTTCCCCCTTCACTTTCTTCCTTTGAAACCCTATCATATACCCCTTCTTGCTCTCGTTCAAATTCATAGCCTCATTTTACATGAATAGCTATTACATGCATATACACACATTTTTAAAAGCTTATGTGCTGTGTATCTTTGAATATTTATGTAGGTGTTAATTATTTCAAGTAAATAAGTAGAAATTCATTATGCATATCAACACTAAACAACAAATGTGGAGCACAGTAATAAGAAAGTGAGTCTGTTTTTTTTCTTGTTTGTTTGTTTTAAATTCCATGGTTGTTATTTTGTTTAAAAGGGATCCTCATAGGAAACATGGTAACAAAATAAGAAATTAGTGAATAAAATTATCAGGAATGCAAATAACATTTTAAAATACATTGTAAAAATTATCCTTTTATACTGAATTAAACTTAAGGTTTCCTATTAACAGCAGTTTCATATGTATGTGTGTATACACACATATGTTTGTATCTCTGGTTACTCTTAAGACTATTAGATTTGAGAACTTTGTAGATCAAGGAGATGCTTATGAATGAATAAGGTTTCATTTTCTGAAATGCACGTGACAATTAAAAAACCAACACGTTTTGTTAGAGATAAGATGAAATATAAATGTTAGAAAAATGGGAATCTATTTCATTCTAATTAAAAACTATTCTCTCCCCCTGCCTCTGTGCATGTGTGTTTGTGAATTCCACATTATAAGTTGTTTTTTTTTTATATTAGAATCTTTAAGTTCCTTATAATATAATTTCATAAATCCACCCAAACCAGGATGGCTAACCATAACAATATTAGCTAAAGTATTAGGATCTCTACAGGTTATATAAGTGTTGAACAGATGAGACAGGTTATAATGGAATGCTATGGCTCTAACACAGCTATTGTATTTGATTTAACAAGTGAACTGATGATAAAGAAATTCCATCCATGTAGAAAGCTACTTGTCTTCCTGAATATTATATTGTATCAGGTCACAAGAACCTTCTTATAACTAGAAGATGCTCAAAAATTTATCAATAGCCAGAGCATTTCTTCAATGTGACTGAATAAAATAGATTCTCTAAAGAATGTATGAAAGGAACATTGAAGCAGAAAGTTTCCTTCTTCTTCAAAAATGAATGGCCATAGCCACAATGAACTTATTTGTTACCTGACTGCAATTTCTAAAGAAGATTTTATCTACTCTTGATATCAATTTGAGGCTATTGCTAACTATCCCACTTTAAAGAAGATACACTTTCTATAGAACACAAAACCTCAAAATGTCAATGATATTTTTCTTCCTCTAATATTATCCTCCAATTTTTTCTTATGGACTAAGTGTTTTTGTCAAGAGGAAAGGTTTACACTTTGAGTCATAAGGGAAGCTAACTTAGATAGGATTTCTCAAGGATGTCTAAATAACAGAATCCCAGTCAATTAGCCTTGGATGTGACCCACGAGAAAGAAAACTTTAACAAGACTCTTGGAAATTTACTCTAAGTTCAGATGGCAGAAAAAGTAAAAGTCTCAATTTTTATAACTAATATGTTTTTAAAACTTCAATTGACTATAAGAAGGGACACTTTATACAAAGGCCTACAAACTATTCAGGGGGAATTTTCTAATTTACTTTAGCCATTCTTATGATATATATTTCTCAGGATTAAGTGTCTATGAACACACAATACTTCAAATTATCTGCAAAGAGTAGATGATAAACCTAAGACAAAAATGTATACTATCTTACACTAATTCAATCCTCATTCGATAAAGTCCTGAAATGAATGCCAGTTTATAGGAGTAAATTAAGACAAGAAAGGAGCAATGTGAGATCATGAATAAATGCATTTTAATTGTTAATAACCAATTTATTTTTCCTCCTAGGTGAAGTTTAAACACAATAAATACATATCACTATTTTTTAAAAGTATATGCATATGTAAGCAGAACCCTAATTAATATATCAACATTTTAATTATTCCACAAAGTTTCTGCAAGACTGCTTCTACCTAATTCTGCCACCCCTTGACAGATGCATTTTTTAAAAGATTTTTTTAAATGTATGTGTATATGTGTTTGAGTATATGTGCATCATGAGTTCAAGAAGCCACAAAGGCCACAGAGAGCAATGGATTCAGTACACCCAGAGTTACAGGAGCTTGTCAGCTACTCCACGTGGATGCAGGGAACTGAGTTTAGGCCTCAACAAGAGCAGCACATGCTCTTAAACTACTGAGCAATCTCTCCAGCCCCTCAAATGTTATTCTTATTTTTACAAAATTGAATTTTGTCTTTTCCTGCAATCCTTAAAAGTGAAATCATAAAATGTATACAATTTTGCTCTTGATTTCTTTTGTTCTGCATATCTTTTCTACATTTATTAATTCTTTATTAAACACAGATAAAGGCACTTGCTACTTAAACCTAGTAAACTGACTTCCATTCCTGGATCCCATGTAAATGTGGAAAGAGAGAACTGAACATACAAAGTTGCCCTCTGAGTTCCACATGCAAGCCATGGCACTTGTGACTTCACAAAATATGTCATGCACACACAATTGTAATAATAATACTTATAGAAACATATTAATTATATAACATAGCTCAAAATTTAAATATATACTCTGTTCCTTTAAGGCACCCCTAGTCTCATTGTGATAACTCTAGCTTCATAATCAAAACTGTGTCTTTGAAAGTGGCTCTGTTTTACTCTAGTAACCATGCTTTAGGAAGTTAGTCAAAAATCCTTACTATGGTGACCATGGAAACAGAACTGAACATTCTAGAGTATCTGTATATCTGTAAATTTCTGGATCTGAATGGATGTCCACCCTTGTAACTCTTAAGTTAAACAAAATCTTACAAAGCATAAACTCTGCCTTTGTGTGGGAAGATTGTACTTAATGACTAAAAATCTCTCTTTAAGAATACAGATGGCTAACCATGGTAACACCATATGGTGAGTTTGTGGCACAGCAGACAGCCCTAAGCGATTATAGAAAACAGTCTCTCCTAAGAAATTTGTCCAAGAATTTTGTTTGTTTTTGCGGTGAGGAAAAAGTTACTTTGGGTTTATGATGGAAAGGAAAAATAATGTGCTCTCCATCCAGGAGTGTATGATATTCAAATAACCTTAAAGGATGTCATTAATGTGCTTTTAAAGACAATCAAATTATAAAGACACAACAGAGAATTGTCTCACAACACTCATGACACCATAGCAAAATCTTCATGTCTGAAGTACTACAGCTATTCCAGAAGATGAGATTTGTGTTCTCCTTATGTAAGTTATGAATAGTTCAGTCTCAAGTAGCATGAGTTTTATTGTTTCTTAAAGAATGCTATTATATACTCCAGAAAACAGAAGGGTGGAG
Organism: Cricetomys ansorgei; assembly: GCA_026225945.1. Classification (NCBI taxonomy): domain Eukaryota; kingdom Metazoa; phylum Chordata; class Mammalia; order Rodentia; family Nesomyidae; genus Cricetomys; species Cricetomys ansorgei. The sequence goes on along the minus strand of JAMJFZ010003015.1, from coordinate 535,661 downwards.
ATGAAGGAACACGGGTCTAAGTCTTCTGTAAAATACTGATTAGTACACTCTCTTAGGGTAAGTTACAAGTGTTTTCAAAACGTCAATTCCCTCATCTGTAAATTTAAGGAGGAATATACATACCATGACAATATTGCTCTGTATAATAATAAAACAAATGCAAAATTATTTACTATAGTTTTAAGTTATATTTTATTTGCAAGTTCACTCATTCATTTTTCCATTTATCAACTTATTAATGGCCGAATAAGTTAATATCTCAAAATGTATACATATATCACCATTATTTTTATCTATTGAGATAAATGAATTTAGTCCTAGTTAATATGCCATACTTAACTTTTCTTCTTTTTGTTCAAGGTCATTCCTGAGAAGCAAAAAAGTTAAAAAAGCAAAAGAACAATCTTAATTTCTTAACATTGTTCAGGTCAACAGAATTTTAAGCATATATCATAGTCTTTTGTGGGAAAAATAAATAAATGGGAAACAAAATACTGTGTTTTGTGAATATATTTAGGCCCAAATTAATCTCAGTTTCAGTGTTCAAATCATATAACACTATAGCTTTATCATGTCACTTGACTTGTAACATCTAGAACTTGTGATCTTACCATCTACTGATAATTGGTTAGGTTTACAGTGCCAGAGATGTATTCCTTCCTATTCAGCAGCCCTTAAATAAAATTACATGTCTGTTGGCTTCTCCCAAAATAAAAATGCCTCTATTGGCAGGCCAGTCATTGTTGTGGTTCATAAACTACAGTTTGGTAGGACTATTAATTGCTTTTTCATCTTGTAAGTCTACATAGCACCTTTGCATACCACGAGAGCTAATTCTCAGGAAACAGGATTCCAGGTAATTTCCAGCTTTATTCCTGTAAGACCATTGTCCAAATATGTGGTATTTTCAGCACTGAGGTCTTACCTTCATGTTCTTGAAGGCAACCCATGGCAATGGAAACACCATATAGGATGTCCAAGGCCAACAATATTCTCAACACTGAAGTTTTTTGTTTTTGTTTTGTTTTTTTTTTTTTTAGAAAGACTGGCTCTTGAAAGGAGTACCATCATCTCAAGTGGCACAACTACATTTAAACTGTATACATGCATGCCTTTGATTTGTGTGTATTGTGTATATATATTTAAGTAATCCTATGAAGTAATATTCAACCTATGCTTTTAAAAATTTAAGGTAAACTTTTAATTTAAAACTCAGTTTATGAAAAATGTTGCAGTGCACAACAACCGTGTTTCCTTTGAGAATTTCAATTTTGAAACGGTAATGTGAGTTTTATTGGGAATGGCCTCCTGGTAACGAAGCTTCAGAAAATATGTTTTTCAGTCATGTGAAGGCCTGGCAGCCCTTTAAGTCAGACTGCAGCTGGCTCCACCAAAGCCCAAGGAATAGGTGCTAGCCTGACCCGCTTCTGCCCACCAGCATGGGAGGGCATGGACTCACAAAAGCACTCTCTACAAAGCAACACACAGTAATTATACTTTTGTAAGATCCAGAGAGGGAAAAAGAAACCAAGAAACTTTGTAGAATGTCTATGGAGAGAATGAACATCTTTGACTTATTCCTAATTTTAGGGAAATACATTGAGTTTCTGTTTAAGTTGTTGTTGGCTGTGGACTTTCTGTAAATCACTTTTTTATGTTGGCATATGTCTCTTGACTTCCTAGTCTCTACAGAATTTTTATCATGAAGGGATGTTGGATTTTGTCAAAGGCCTTTTCTCCAACTAATGCAATAGTCATGTGTACTTTGTCTTTCAGTCTGTGTATGTGATGGATTATTTTTATTGATTTGCATATATTGAAACATCCCTGTATCTCTGGGATGAAAGCTAATTGATCATGGTGGATAATATTTTAAATGTTTTCTTGAATTCAGTCTTCTAATATATTATTGAGAATTTTGGCATCTATGTTCATAAGAGATATTAGTTTCTAATTTTCTTTCTTTATTGTGTCTTTGTGTAGTTTAGTTATTAGGGGAATTGTGACCTCATAAGAAAAATTAAGCAATGATCATCAAGTTTCTATTTTGGGGGAGTAATTTGAGGAGTACAAACATTAATTCTTCTTTGAAGGTCTGTTGAAGTTCTGTGCTTTGTCCATTTGGCCCTGGGCATTTTGGTTGGTACACTTTTAATTACTGCTTCTGCTTCTTTAGGGGTTATGGGTCTATTATGTAACTGCTTATCTGATCTTGATTTAACTTTGATGGCCTATATTTTCCAATAAATTATCTATTTCTATGAGGTTTAACAATTTGACAGAATGCAGATTTTTATAGTATGTTTGTCCTTATTTTATGGATTTACTCAGTGTCTATAGTGATGTCTCCTTATTTGTCTCTAATTTTATTAATTTGGCTCTTCTTTCTGTGTCATTTGGTTAATTTAGCTAAGGGTTTATGAATCTCATTGCTTTTCTCAATGAACCAACTCTGAACTTCACTGATTCATTGTATTATTTTTTCTTGCTGTTTGTTTCTATTTTACTGATTTAAGACCTGAGTTCCATTATTTCTTGCTGTCTACTCCTTTTGGTCTTTTTTTCTTTTCATTTCTTTTTTTTTCTAGAATTTTCAGATATGTTGCTAAGTTACTAATATGATATTTACTCAATTTTTTAAAAATTTAGGCACTTAGTGCTATGAATTTTTCTCTTAGAACTGCCTTGATTGTGTCTTATAAGTTTGGGTATGTTCCTCCATGCTGAGAGGGAAAAGTGGACACATTCTACCATCATGAACCAATTGACAATCACTTGCAAAGGAACCATCATTTTTCTCCAATGGAGTCTTACTGGGTGTATAAACTATATTAAGGGTAGGTCCCATGCCCAGAAGTAGGTCAAGCTGTGTCACCATATGCAAATATCCACTTTTACAGACTTTAACTTTTATTAGTTTCAGGACAATCTCTTGAATCAATAGGAAAGCACTAATTTAACTGAATTGAAATGCTAGTGACAACAAACAGAAAAGCATTGCTACCTTAAATAATGATTTAAGAATGCCACTAGTAAACTCCAAAAGAAATAGGAACAGCAATACTGAGAGGAGGAAAGAATTCAATTTCTAGAATTACTGTATTTAGTATACTATCTCCTTAAACAGAATATTCATCAAATACCAAAATATTATAAGCTTTTCAGATAAATAAGGTATAGTCTGTTTCTAAAGAAACAACAATAAAAAAATTTCCTAATGAATCTCAGATATTGGACTAATATCCTGGACTAATTGGACAAGTCATCAAATTAAGATTGGAAGTCAGGCTTATATAATTCAAGAAAATCATGCCTAATGAGCCAAAAAGAACTGAGATAATGGTATATTACAAAAAAGAAAGCATGAATAAAGTTTATGAAATTCAAATTGCTGTCTGTTTGGCATCACAAGAATTAGAATTGTAATGATATAGAGATTTCAATAGCCCAGGCACAAAAAAAATAGATACACAACAGTTATGTAACATTTCATTAATGTGATACAGAAAAAACTTACATGACCACACTAATAGATAAGCAAAATGATTTTAGAAAATGCAAAAACCAATCACAATAAAAATTCTCAGTATGCTCTCCATAATGGCTCACTCTTTTAATTCCAGCACCTTGGGAGATAAAGACAGACAGATCTCTGTGAGTCTAAGGTAAGCCTGTTCTACATAGTGAGTTCTAAGACAGCAAGGGCTACACAGAGAAACGCTGTCTCAAAACAAAGCAGAACAAAACAAACAAACACAAATCTTAGCATACTAGGAAAGGATGGAAACTCCACATTTTAAAGACCAAAATGAGAAACTATACAGTAAGATGAAGAGGTAAGCATATTTCTTTTTGTCATTTACAGTAAACATCATTTAGAAATCCAAAATAAGGCATTATTATGATAAAGTAAGGCAAATGAAATGTCTCTATCCAGATAAATGTATTTGTGATACAAGCCTGATGACCTGAGTTTTGTTTCTAGATTACATATAAATGTCAAAGAGAAGCAACTAACCCAATGACTCTCAAATTCGTCTTCTGAGTTCCACATAGGTACCTCCTCACATCAAATATTTTTAAACACAGTAAAAAGAAAGAAAATGCATATGTATCTTGTTAAGCAGTGAATAAAATTACTGTTGTTCTCAGATGATAGTTTATAGAAAATCTAAATAATTGAAAAGAATGTAAAACTAATAAATTATGAAATGGTAGGTGAGGATAGGGACTTGTTCTGACCCTGCTAAGGTCTACAGAAACATGGGAAGTTCCACAAACCTAAAAAGAAGATAAAGAAAAATATGGATCCAGGTTGGAGACAAGATTTGATGCCAGAGTACAGCACACAGTGAGTGGAGGGTTTTGCAAAGTCCAGCACAAGCTGCAGATCCAAGCTTCAAAATAACACAGACAATTAATATTGCCCTTGATTATCCAATATAATTCATGTTAAGATGATATTGCTGACAACACCACATTGAAGAACATAGAGAAATCAATCTCAAAACAAAAGGCAAATTTCCTCCCTGTTGGTTGGCAAAGGGCTTCTCTGACCACGGACATTCATCTGGCCCATATTCAAGATGAAGCACGACAAAGTAAGCACTAATCAGAGAGTGAATGCAAGAGGCATGAGGCTTTTAATCTCAATGCCTGCCCACAGTGACATACTTCCTCCAGCAGGGCTGTAGGACTTCAGTCTCCAAAAACTGCTACTGAAGGAACCAAGTATTCAAGACTGTGGGGGACATATCTCATGGAAACTATCACAACTATTCAGTGTAAAATGTATTGGGTCTGTGGTGACAATTTTCTTGGGGTAAACCATGTACATTTACAGTATTTGTTCCGCATTTCCCTCCTTTATACTCTTCTCCCCCCAATCCTACTAGTGTCATTCTTGCCTCCTGTATCTCTTATGCATTCATATCATAAAACTATACAAAGCATTATGTTTCTATATAAAATCTATGATAGAAATGTTAAAGAAAACATATCATTCAGAGTCTTGTTTTATTAATATAATGGTTTCCAGCTCAAATAATTTTTCTTCAAATGTCATTATTTCAATTTTATTCACCACTGAATAAAATTCATATACCACATTTTCTTTTAATTTATCTATTGATGGATATCTAGATTGGCTCCAAATCTTGGTTATTGTGAATGGTGAAATTATAAATATGGATGTGAAATATCTCTATGGCTTGTTCATTTAGAGTCATTTTGTAATATACCCAGAATTGCTCTAGCTGTTTCATATGGTAGTACTAGTTTCAGTTATATGAGGAATGAATGTACCTCCAATCTGATTTCAATAGTGATTGTATTAATTTAGCAATATTGTATAAGAATTTTTTTCTTACATATACAACAGCACTTGCAATTGTATATTTTATTTATGAGAGCCATTCTTATTGGAGAGAGATGAGATCTCAGTTTAATATTAGTTTGCACTTAATTTTCACAATTATTTTTTCACAATTTTTTTGGCCATTTGTACTTCATTTTTGAGAAATGTTCCTGCATTTCATTAGACCACTTATAGATTGGGTTGTTTATATTTTTTAGGGTACAGTTATTTGAGTTTACATATTTTCAGTATTAATTGTGTGTCAGATGTATAGTGACTAATGATTTTCTCCCATTCCATTGACTTTTTTTTCCTTTGCTATGAAGATGTTTCTTAATTTCATGTAGTTCACATTGTCAGTTCTTGGTTTTATATCCTGAACAATTAGACATCCTATCAGAAAGTCTTCACTTATATGTCTACATATTTAACAGCTTTAGAGTTTCGTGACACTAATGTCCTTAATCCATCTTGAATGGAGTTGTGTGTAGGGATGTGAGAAAAAGTTCTCTCATTTTTAAACATATACGTATTCAGTTTTTTCCACATTGTTTGTTCAAAACACTATTCTTCCCTTCCTTCCTTCCTTCCTTCCTTCCTTCCTTCCTTCCTTCCTTCCTTCTTTCCTTCCTTCCTTCCTTCCTCCCTCCCTCTCTCCCTCCCTCCCTCCTTCCTTCTTCCCTTCATTCCTTTATCATTTCTTTCTTTTCCTTTTTATTTTAAAGACATTGTTTCTCTATTGTAACTGACTCTGTAGACCAGGCTGGCCTGGAACTCACAGAGCTCCACCTGCCTTTGCTTCCTGAGTGCTGGAATTAAAGGTATGCGCCACTACCACCCAGATAATACTATTTACTTCTAATGTATGCTTTTTGCCTTTGTGAAAAATCAGATGGGATTAATTGTATAAGTTTATTTCTGAGTTCACTATTATATGTCATTGATAATTATGTCTCTGTACCAGTGCCATGCTTTTTTTCTGTACTATGACTCTATAGTATAGCTAGAAATCAGGTACGATGACACCTTTAATATTGCTCCATTTTACACAGGATTTCTTTCTTTTTAGATCTGTAAGGTCTTTTGGGCTTTGATATATATTTTAGCATTTTTTGTTATTGTTTCTGCTTCTGTGATCAAGGTCTTTGAAGTTTAGTGAGTACTACATTGATTCTACAGGTCATTTGTGAAAAGATGCCCATTTTCACAATGTTATTTTTTTATCCAATTTCTAATGTTTTCTTCAATTTGTGTTCTTCGTGTTTAAAAGGTTTTGGTTTGTTTGTCTTGTTTTTTAATTGTCTTTCACTTCCTTAGTTATGTTCCTTTCTAGACATTTTTTGGAAATATCACAGAAAGAATTGTTTTCCTAGTTTCTTTATCAGTACATTAATTATTGGTATGAAGAAAAGTTATTAATTTTTGTGTGCTGACTTTGTATTCTGTTGCTATGCAGAGTATGTTTTTCACTTCTAAGAGTTTATGGTGGAATCTTCATAATCTCTTATAAATGTGATCTTACATATAATCAGCAAATAGGAAAATGACTTATTCCTTTCTTAGTTTATATTATTTTATTTCTCTCTCTTGTTTCTCTAGCTAGGACTTCAAACTTTCCAACATTTGGTATTCTCAAGCATGGAAACACATCACTCCAGCCCAGCCTATGTTTTTCCAGAGATTCTATTGGGATAATGAAAAACAAAAACAAAAAAAATAAAGAAATAAAGAGATTAAGCAGTGAAAGCTAATCTGCTGAAGTGAAATTAAGTATTTAATAAAAAAGGAAGTACGAAAGTGGAGGAATGTGAATTTGGCAGGTATGCAGTGTGGCTATGGTCCCTTGCCTGGAGATTGATGCAGAGGGAATAGGTATGTGCTCCCTTCTCTAGGTACAGTAGATAGCTCACCTTTATCTGTAAAACATGGATATTGATAATAACATCTACTATATATTAGGGTGTTCATTTAAAATTACCTTTTTCATTAAACGCAAGGAATAGCATACAATGGTTACTCATATGCATTCAAACCTAGTGATTTTTATTTCTGTTACTACTGCTGCTATTATTACTACAGATTTTCAAATGAAGATTTTGAGGGCAATACCAATTTTTAGCTTAGATATCAATGCTAATATTCAAAGATTTCTTACTAAAACAAAGGGGCAGTTTAACTTTACATGACCTAATTTCTACTCTGAAACCTCATTAGTTTTATTTCTCTATTTTGCACATATTATAGCCCTGTTTTAATGTTCTTTGAGCGTTTGTGTTTAAAATTTGGTTTATTAACAAAGAAAAGTCCTCTAGTGTAGCACAGGTCTTATCATTAGCAAACTAATAAAAGTCAAAGCTTATAATTGAGGGAATTCAGTTATCTGATATCTATATTGTTATAAACTTATATTGATTAATTACAAGATTATTATTGGCAAAAAAGTACAATGATCCCATATGAATTTATAAACTTTCTATTACATATTATTTTGCAAAATTTACAATAGGGGTGAATATTTTTAACATAGATATCTATATTACTGCACAATTTATCATGTTTTGTTTTCAGTAGATTCAAAAGTCTTAATAATTTTCTGATAAATTGTTAATCTTAACATGCTTCTATTATATGTACCACAGCATTTACAATTATCTTGGTTTTAACATTTGAAATTCACATTGAATCATCATTGAGGAGTTGTAAGTCACTACTTTCGAATGACAGAAAGTTCACTTTCTAAATAGAGATGTTCAATAGACTGCTTTGGCAAAAAGTCAAGAATTCTCATCCAGTGTTTATTCTGCAAGTGCAGTTATAAGTAGTAATTCTTTGGGGTCTGACTATCATCTCAGAATTACATTGGTGTCAAAATAGAAAAATACAACTATGCTTTTAAATTCTTAATTTGGAGAATAAATGTGACATTTATGACTGAGGTGAAATTAGAGTGATTATATGCATTGCCATTGCAATCCTAAATTTAAAATAATTTGACATATATTTTAAAAAATATTATTTAGAAACATCTAATTTTACTTGCAAAATCTTGAAAGGTTCACAATAAAATTTTTAGTGTAAGCGCTTTTAATGGGAGGTCAAGGAATTCTCTGAAATTTCACAGCAGTTTATTACTAGAAAGACCAACTCTTTGTCACTTCACTGGATTCAGAAACACAAACTACATTCACATAATGGGGAAGAAAAAAAGAATATGTTTTATCAGCAAAAAGCTTTTCCATTCATCATTTTAATAATGAGGAAAGATAATTGCCTTATAGAAATGCATGAAATATACCAAAATATTAAACTATTCTGACATCATTTAATAGTCTATGTTATCACTTAATGAGCCATTTAATGACACTTATTTAAGCATTGACTATTTAGAATTAAGGTCAGTAACAGTTCCTTGATTTTCCCTAGAATACTGCTGGGGGAAAACTTCCAAGAAATGAAAAATGAAAAATAGTATGAGGAAGAAATAACTATAAATTAACAATAACAGAAAATCCTCATGAATTTCCCAAGTGACAGTCTTGGTGGCACTTGTAGTTGAATCAACTATTGCAATCAAATATGGTTGATGAAGTAAAATGTGATGTGTCTGGTGTAATGTATCTAAAGGGAAATATTAATCATGAGGAAAGTCAGCTCAGTACAAAAAAAATACAAACTTCAAAGCATTTCTTCAGGATACTATGAAAACACTCTTTTTCTGTAAGAAGTATCCAATTGTGAAAGTGCATTCATGATGTATATCAGTCATTTTACATACAACAAACTATTTAATTCTCATAATTTATTCTATATTTTAATGGATTTTGTAAGTAATAAGAGAGTCCTCTTTGTAGAATTGGTGCAAATACAATTGTTCTAAAACCCTTGGTAAGACTTTTCATTTTCGCTATGGGAAGAAATCTGAGTGTTTAGCTAGAAAAATATAACAATACGAAATTATGGTGCCAGCAGGATGATTTTACATATAACATCCAACTTATCGTGCATCAACACTTGCATTTCCAACTTCTCTATAAAACTATCAAATTTTAACCATATCTATTTTTATTGTATTTTTTCAAGACAATTCATGTAGATATTGAAAGAAACAATATCAATGAATATTTGTGCTATCATAATGACATATAAATCTTGATGAATAAAAATCAAGTTTAGAGATGATAAAAACATAAAATAAGCTTATGGAAAGAAACTCAGAGTAGCTAAATTCATACATACTTAATATAATTCCTTAAATTTCCTGCTCTTACCACACATATTACCCAATAGGCTTAGAGATTTTAGGAATAGAAAGGAGATAAGTGGATAAAATATCATTTCAGGAATTGACATTGTCCCATGCTCTCCATGCAAGACTATGATAACTATTCAGTAAATATCCTTTTACTTGTTTCTCAGAAATATCAGGTGCAAATACCTAGCTAGATCTTGGGTAAAGGGGTCATTTCCCTACATTGCAGTTATACATATGGTCTAGTTTTGTACAGTAAAAGTAAGGATAACTTTGCCAAGTAAGTAGCACTCAGACAAATGATCTCCTCCTAGTTACAAAATAGACATGAGTAAAGGAATTCAGGTCTGTATCATGCATTTTCCCCTCTGAGCAAATTTTTATATAATGAGAATATAGAATATATGTATAACCATTGTGATGCTATTATGATTCTGAGAAAAAAAAGTAAGAGTACCATGAGGGAAGATACTTAACTTTACCAGGATGAGAGTCTAGTGCAGTGTTTCTCAACCTTCCCAAATGATGTGACCCTTTAGTACAGTTATTCATGTTGTGGTGACTCCCAACCATAATTTTATCTGTTGCTACTTCATAACTGTAATTTTGCTACTTTTATAAATCATAATGTAAATATCTGATATGCAGACAGTCTTAGGTGACCTTGACCCCTTCAAAAGGGGTCATGACCCACAGGTTGAGAATCACTGCTCTAGTGTCTATCTTATTCTTTGATGTTTTAAGTTTTTGAAATCTTAGTCAAACCATAATAAATTAATATTCCATTTCTTATAGTCAACATCCTTAAATTGCAACATTTTTCCTCATTTTATTTTTTCCTTCCATGTATTATTTAATTTTCTACACCTGTGATAAAATACTATGACTGAGGTAACTTGTAAAAGAAAGGGTTTATTTGGCTTTCAGGTCTAGAAGGATAATAGTCCATGATTGCAGAGTTGAGGTAACAAATAGGTGGTTGGAGCCACAGCTGAGCGCTCACATCTCAAACGACAACCAAGATGCAGAAGAGTGTAATTTAGAGTATAGCTTCATGTCTAAACCTCAAAGCCTGTCTTCAGTGACATATTTGCTCTAGTAGGGCCACACCTCCTAAGCCTACCTAAACAGCAACACTAACTTAGACCTAAGTATTAGGTATTAGTTCCCCAAGAATATGGGGAACCCATTCAAAGTATCACATTCCATATAATAATTTTGAAGGGAATACAGTATAATATATAATTATAATATCATATAATTATATCATAATATATAATAATATGGTAGTATATAATTATATATGCAATACAATATAATATATAATTATAACAATATAATAATATTGAAGGGAAAGTTTCAAAAATAAGAAAATACAAGTCTCACACATAGTTATACTGTAGTTAGAATGACACATGAAAAAAATTGTGAGTACAGTAAGAGGATGACCAGCAGAGAATGAATAGAAAGTCATTAAAAGATGGAGTGGAGAAATAATGTGTGATGCACAGAGAATAAAGTAAGGAAGGTTTCAGGTATTGCTACTGAACTCTATCCACAATGCAATTATAGTAGATATAATATTCTGTTTAATTAGACTTCATGGTATCACAAGTAGCTTCTCACATTATTTACAAATAATTGATTCTCAGACTGTACTAACTGATAATTCAATATTTGAATATTAGACATAAATATAGAAGAGTATTCAGTCATTTGACCCTGCAACATGACTGCTCTGGGAAAGGATCACATTGAAAGGCCTGCGTGATAGCTAGGAAAGGATGAAATCCAAGGGCCTATATGAAGGCATTATATTCAGAGGCCTGTGTGATTCAGATGTGATGAAGAAAGTAAGACTAGTCCCATCCTCTGTTAGTGCTAATGCTAGGTGAAAGGGATTTCTGTGGTTAAGGCAATGGAGCACACACTTTTAATCCTAACACTACAGTTCTAAAAGTAAGCAGTCAGTCTAGAAATAGGTCATAGCTCTCAGTTCATGGTTACAGAATGAGCACAGGCCTTTAATCCAAACTCTAAGACTGAGTCAGTGTGAAGAGCAGTGAAGTCTGCAATGAGGACATACCCAACTCTCAGGATATAACAGGAGGTTTTCAGTTCACCCAGATGGAGTTAAGAAAGAAGGCAGAGCCTTAGCTAGTAGAAGCAGAGCTCAGAGAGCAGAAGCAGGCTCTCAGTTCAGAGAGGCAGTCTGAAGCAGGTAGTCAGTGGGTCAGCCAATGTCAGCCTGAATCAGAAGAGTTCAGTCAGAAATAGCCAGCCAGCTCAGAAGGTCAGCTTGAACCAGCAGCTTGGAGATGAGTTTGAGCCAGTCAACCAGAAGAATCAGTTGAGTTAGTACAGCTCTGTGATTAGAAGGAGCTAGTCAGAGTGATCTCAGTCTTGGAGACATATGCTGAAGACTTCTACGTCCAGGCTTGTATCTTCAAGATTAGATTATATGTAGGCTAAAACCCACTAAGACTGGGGATTGAATTAGCTAAAGAATAAACTCCCTTTTTCCCTGAATCTATGTCTACAGATGAAGAGTGACAAATAATGAGAACTGATTCAAGGAACGTTTTCCCCATAGATTTTAGTACAGTTCAACCTTGAAAGAAAGCTCTAAATCAAAGGGCAATGGAAGATATTCTTACCTACCTTGCTGCATGATTTAGGGAAATTTACATTACCTGATCATGTGAAGCAAAAGTATTATACAAATACACTGCAACAAAATCTATATTTGAATAGACAAAATGAGAGGGGAAAGATCAAACAAGGTTTAGAGCATGTCATTTCTTCCCCTCTCAAGTCTGAATTAGAAAACTGAACAATTGCAGCCCAGCTCCAAATTACTTTGATCTGTCTCAGAAACTTTTGCCTCAGAAACAACAAGCCATTAAGTAAATTATATTGTATTTAAGACCAGTTTTGCATGTATTTTTGATGGAATTCAATGAGCAATGATTTCAAGTATATATGTTTATTCGTGTATTTTTCTGTCTTGGATTGGCTTATGTTAAAATATTTTAGCTAAAATTTAACATTAATGAAGTAAATTGAAAGCTACTGAGATTTATTTCATTAAAGATGGAAGAATGATAATAATATAAATATATAATTATCCTATCATAGCATAAAAACATGATTTCATGAAATTCTACAACACAATTGGACTCTTATCTTTATAAAGAATGCATCTACATATTTGTTTTATTTTATAGTGCATTGAAAAAATGCACTATAGTAAAATCAGGAAGAAAAATTCTGACAATTTCCAAAAATATTCTTTGCATATTTTTATTGGAGACAATATGTTTTCATTGACAAATGATTTATCCTCACATTGTTTTTTTAAACTAATATGATTTTTTTACTAATGCAAATCTGTAAAGTCGAGTTGAATTTTAAATATACTTTAAAGGTAATGATTTCAAAATTTTATATAATATAATATTCTTATTTTCTGAATTTTAAAACTGCAAATAATTTTTAAAACTTATATTTATAAAATAATACAAAAGAAATAATTAAATAAAGAAATATGTATAAAAGTCAACATTTTCTCAATATTGATATAGAAAGGTGCAAATATATTTGATTACACATAGTCAAACCACAGCATAACTCTCCTTCCTCCTCACTGATATAATAGCCTGCTGTTAGCGCTTGATTTATTTCTTTGATATGCTATATAAGATATAACCTTGTGCTAGGCCTGGTTTATGCAAGATTTCTCCTTTGTAGCAAACATGACATCATCACACTGTTTATATTCTACCAGGCAGCTCAGAGCTTTTCTTAAGGCAGATTAAAATAATAATTTACATTGTTACTCCACTGTATGATGTAAATGGCAGCAAAGGAGTTTCAGCTATATTTATTTTTATTTTGAATACTTGGAACACAGAGAAAAATAAATGCATAGAGCAATAGAAATGCCAGGCACTCTGATTTGATCACTACAGTTTGCATTTGTGAATGAAAATGTCACACTCTACCCTATAACTCTGGATAACTGTTATGCCAATTAAAGATAAAAACATAGGTGATGGTACATATCATTGGTATAATGAGCTTAGTAATGTCTTACATAGCAACCATGAGGCCTTGAGTCCCATTCCAAGTGCTCAGCAATAATAATAATACTGATAATAATAGGAACAATAACATATTGTTGTTCCTATATTTAAATCAGATTTTTCATGTTTCATGAAAATTTTTCTGCTTTAACATTTTACCTTGCTGAGAACAAGACTGATCTCTCATTGGTAATGAAGTTGTCAAAATTTGCAAGTGAATTTGCTGTATCAAAATAACAATATTGGCAGCATAGGAGTAAAAAAAAACCTTAAATTTGTTTTGGGCATGATAGCATATGCCTTTAATCTCAGTTGTTGGAAGGCAGAGGCAGAATCTCTCAGAGTTTGAGAACAGACTTGTCTACATAGTGATTTCCAGACTGGCCAAGGCTATTAAGAAAAATCCTTTGTCAAACATAAAATAAAATAAAAAGTAAATTAAGTTAAATTTAGGCAACATTTGTGTTACCTAGAAGACATTCAGAAACCAATTAACAAGACTAAAATAAGGTTCATCTGCATGCAATACAATCACATGAAAATAATAGTTTCATAGAAACACATTGTTTTCTTTTTTTAAATTATTACTTTCTGTGTGAGTATTTTGCCTACCTGACCTCCTAGCTTCATGTTATTTTTCTATTGGAACTCAAGAAACCTACAAGTAACCACACTCACAAAGAAGAGTGACACTAGCTCCCTCAGTAGATATTATCTGTCACTGACACCTCTTATGGGAGTAGGAACTTCCAGGGCCTCTCCCTACTTCTTGTTGGAAAAAAAGTGAGGTTATTTTTGTTTTGTTTTGTCGAGTCAGTGTAGCCTTGGTTTGACTGGAACTCTTTATGTAGATCAGGCTAGCCTGGAACTCAGAGAGATACACCTGTGTCTCCCTCCAGAATGCTGGCATTAAATATGTGAGCTGCTGTTGTACCCAGCTCCATGCTGCAATTTTTATTTTATTGATCTTATCTCTGACCCCTGTTTTGAGACATTCCCTGAGTCTTGGATGGTGGAAGGTTGATGCAGATGGCCTCTCATAGTTACATGTAATTGGTACTTTACCAGTTATGGTTGTTTGCATTAACCACTACCCACTGCAAAAAGATTCTCTAACCAAAGTTGAAAGAAGCATGAACCTATAGGTACAATCATGAATATTACGAATGCAGTATGATAGCATTTGACAAAACAGAAACAATAGGCACTCTTCCTCAGGGCCTATGATATCCTGAGTATGTGCTTTTCCATGTTTAGAGTTCAGGCATGACATTCTCTCCTGAGTTCTTACATCCAATCCAAAAGCTGTTGGTTATATATGATCATTATGCTACAACTGTACCAGTGGTCACATCTTGATAGCAGCTAAAAGCGTTGTAGCATGCAGGACCTTTTAGAAAAAAGGAAAGATTCCTTATTCTGCATCAAAAGTGAGCAGTGTCTTCAGCAATAGGGTATTAAGATTAGCAATCTTAATTAGCAATCAAGATTAGCATCCAAGAGCAATGACAATAGTCTGTGTTCTTTGGGGTTCCTCTGGGGCCTTTCTAACTGATAATTCATAGGGTGGTGTGGGTTCCCATCTTTTTGCTCCTTCACTGGGACAGCCAAGCTGTTGTGCACCAGCCTAGCCTTGAGGATGGAGACAGTAAGGAGCCATCCACATGAGATCATCTTGGGTGGAAGCTGAGATTTATGATAAACAGTCTTCTCAGCAGGCAGTGTCAGTGAACAGCTCTGTTTATTGAAGCAAGCGCGCACGCACACACACACACACACACATATGTGTAAGGGAGAGAGGGAGAGGGGCAAATGCTTTATGTTTTCGTATCTTAATGGCTAAGGCAGTGATACTAGGAGAACTCAATTTGCATGTAGAGGACCACAATGAGGCATGGGTGGTCATGTGTTATTGGATGGGGCCAGAGTCTTGAGGAAGCCTCTTTTTCATATGTGGAGTTTATAAGAGCTGAGAGAGGAAGAACCCTTATAAGGTCATTTGGAGGAAGGGGGAAGTCTAGCCCAAGGTCCTCCAGGTGTAGGGGTAGATAAACAGCTACCAGGCCACAAGCCTTGGAGAGGAAAGATCTTATCAGTGACTATGTAACCTAAGGCATGTCAGCACCCAGGGGAGCTTTGCTGGCTGTTTAGCTAGGGTCTGTCAGAGTAAGGAAGGTGAATAGCCAAATGTCTTCTGCTCTCAGGGTGAGAAATCTGAGGTTAAAAGAACACTTCAATCCCTTTTAGGTCTAGGCTAGCCCCACAGGTTGGTATCTTGTGCCAGGCTCTGAGATTTTCATCTAATAATTCATGTCATCTGGGAACAACAATGCCCCACCCATGAAGGGTAACTCTGTCCAGATTCACTCTAAAAAATATAATATGATATAATATAATGTATATAAACATACTTTTAATTATTTCACAAACTACTGGATGCCTAGGCTTCTTCATATATCCTTAGTTTTGCTAATCTACACACTGTCTCTTCTTTCACCAATCTCCCTTTCCCCACTTAACCCTTTAACTCCAAATATATACCCTGCCCCCTTTCAGTTTACCCATACTCTTCTATCCCTCTAATTGAACAAGTTTTAGTGGGTTGAAAGATCATAGCTATCTATAGCTTTTTCATGTACATTTCATTTTGGTTAAGTCTTCCACTAATAATTCATTTCCTCATATCCCATCCCTGCTTCAAGCTTGAACTTTTCTGCCTCTATTTTACAAGCTTTGTATTTTTGTTTATCTATGTTTTACTATCCAAGCCCTTTTAAGGGATCCACCCCCAACAATCCATTTCTTGTTTCCTGGCTTTCACGTGTACTATAGGTCTAACCTACCAAAACCTTCACATGTACTATAGGTACTATAGGTCTAACCTATCTTTTCTTTTTTCTACTAGAGCCCACATATAAAAAGGATCATGAAGTGT
Source organism: Cricetomys ansorgei (assembly GCA_026225945.1). Lineage (NCBI taxonomy): Eukaryota > Metazoa > Chordata > Mammalia > Rodentia > Nesomyidae > Cricetomys > Cricetomys ansorgei. The sequence continues at coordinate 519,036 of JAMJFZ010003015.1, read as the reverse complement.
CTGCATTTTTGTGTCTTGAAATCTTCACTACAGATAATTATTTTTTTTCCAGTTTCACCCATTCACCTCTAAATCCCATTTTTTCACAGTTGAGTAACATTCCATTTTTTATGTGTACCATATTTTCTTATCCATTCATCAGCTAATGGACATCTTGACTGATTCTATCCTAGTTATTGTGAGATTAACTGCAATAAGCAGAGATGTGCAAATCTCTGTAGTAAGATATGAGGTTCTGAGGCTGGAGAGATGGTTACATGATTAAGGACATTTGTTGCTTTTATAGAAAACCGGAGTTTCATTCCCATACCCAAGCCAGGTGCCAGACAACAACCTGTAACTCCAGCAAAAGATATATGAGACACTCTTCTTGACTCTTTGGGCACTCAAACACATGTGACATACACACAGACATATACATAAACATACATAACAATAAAACAAAGTATAAATTGAAAATACATAAAGTTCTTTGGGGTACATGCTCAGAAGTGAGATAACTGTATCATATGGTTGCTCTATTTCTAGAGTTTTGAAAACACTCCAGATTGAATTTTAGAGTGACTGCATTAGTTTATACCTCCAAGAATGTATAGGAATTTATTTTCTCCCACATCAACATCTATTTTTTACCGTCTGTAATCTTAATCTTTTAGCCAGTGTAACTCTGGTGAGATCGAGTTTTCTTTGTAATTGGGAGGATGAGCAACAAGTTCCATGAATCTCCAAAGTCTGTACTCTAACTTCCAAAAACAAGACTAAAGTCTAAATAGAAAGCCAAGAATATGGACATCTAAACCATCTTGATCAAGGTATAGACTCATTGTTTGGGTTCCAGTCTCAGGTTTCAAATTAAACTGCTGAGAGTCACTCTCAAACCAGCCAAGCTGCAAAGAAGACTCTGAGACCAGAACAGCAGCCTAAAGAAACAGAGTCACTGAGAAAGGATATTCTCCAACCTGTTAAGCTACCTACAAGCTGTGTAGTATGCTCCAGATTCTCAGATTTTGTGAGTTGTCACTCATGTTGTGGTGGCTTTGATGAGTCAGCTGTCTATACATCATTTCTGGTCCTGTAAATAATCTGTGACCCATATTCCTGTAAATAACCTTAGTAAAACTCATTAATTCATGAAGTTTGATTTGGTGGTCTCTGTACTTGGGTCTGTCATGGATTCTCTATCTGGGGTGAGTAGATGTGTTGCATCTCTCCAGGGAAAGTCATGTCACACAATAGTGTTTGTTATAAATATTAGTGTGTGTAATATATATGTATATGTTAATGTGAGTAATAGTGTGTGTATATATATATATTTTCTAATAGCATCTTTAACATATTATATTTGTCAGTTAGGCAGAACATTATAAAAACATCATAAGAACATTTTGATTATAAATATGTATATTAAGCTCAATAATCTGATGAAAATAAACTTTGAATCTGACTATACCGTTTTGTGACCATACTGTATTTTTGCTTAATAATTAAACAATGCACATTTATACCAAATGGTTTTCTTCCCCCAGTGAAAGCAATTGTTTTACATATCTTTGCTATTAAGCTTATCTGACATTTTGAGCTCTAACATATATTTTTTTTTAATTTTGTATTAGATTTGGGATATTTACTGAAATAAAATTCCTATTTATTTTAAGAAAGCAAATTAATTAATTAATTAATTAACTAATTGAAAATATATTCTTTTCTCATACAATATATCCAAACCATAGTTTCCGCTCCCTCCACATCTTCCAGTTGCCCACCATCTCCTAATCTCTCCCAGACATACATCCCCTCTATTTCCCTTCAGAAAAGACAGACCTCCAATAGACAACACCAAAACATGATACAAGAAGATACAATAGACAAATGTTCCCATATAGAGACTGGGTAAGGTAACTCAATAGAAAGAAAAGGGTCCCACTAGCGGGTAAAAGAGTCAGAGACACACCCTATCCCACTATTAGGAGTCCCACAAAAACACCAAGCTAACAATCATTAAGATTTATGTTGAGAACCAGGTGCAGACATATGCAGGCTCCATGCTTGCTGCTTCAGTCTCTGTGAGCCCATATGAGACCTGCTTAATTAAGTGAGCCATGTTCTCCTGGTGTTCTTCATCCAACAGTCTTTCCTCCTCAACTCTGAAGATTGGAAGAAAAGGCCAGTATCAGACAGGAAGTGAAAGCCAAGCAGAGCAGTTCAGTCAGAGAAGTTGTAGGAGTCACCCAAAGTCAGAGGAGTTCAGTCAGAAACAGCTGGCTCAGTTGATCAGTTTGAACTAAGCAGCTGGAGAAGAGTTTGAGCTAAAGTGAGTTGAACTAGAAGATTTAATTGAGTTCTTTAAAGCTCTGAGTTCAGAAGGAGCCAATCAGAGTGGCTCAGTCAGCAGTAAATCCTGACATTTTACTTCTTGGATAACAAGATAGCTCTACTTTTTGCATCAATATCACAACTTTTAACACAAAGCAGGCACAGCAATACATCCTAAAGAAGATAATTTTAAAAGCCAAATTGAGCATGGGAAATAGAAAAAGAAGATTTATTCACTATTGCCTCATTGGGAAGAGGGACAAAGAAATCAAGTGAACTTTCCCTACCTACCCCCAATGTTTGTCTACCAATGAGATGGAAATGAATCCTCACAGATAAGTCTGCCATATTAGAAGTTTTTCAGTCACAGATAAAATTTCCTGATACAACCTGACCTTCTCAGGTGATCAGAAATGTTTTCTACTATATTACAAATATCAAGTATACTTCAGAGGTTCTTGGAAAACAGCTCAATAATGCACATATGCCCTTGTTTTTATTTCAGTCAGTTAACTGCATTAACCCACAAAGATCTTTAGGACTGAATTCCTTGTTCAGTTTGTTTTGGGGTATATTTTTCTGTTCATTAAAGAGTACATTAAAATTTAGTAGTCTTGTTATCAAGATGTGATTGGATTTATTCAAATTAAATTTTGCTGAATGTAACACTATTGAACCTTTCTTGGTATTAAAGTTAATATATTTAAGAGATACAATGTCACAAAGGGAGTGGTATATCCTAGTATAAGATAGAGAAAGGACAGTGATGGGAGAGGCACAAGCTGTTGCTATAAATGGATGGAAATAGACAACTGTCAAAATTGATTTGCCAAATATTGAGCTCTAAAATCTTCACTTCTCTGATGTCAGAGTGGGCTTGTGGTTGGTCTCCTCTTCCTGAGAGCTGATAATGCTTTGCTAGTTAACACATTCCAACTCCCCACAGTGCATTTTTAGAACAGAAGTTGAATGATATATAATCCCTTCAGACATATTTTCAATTGCTGATAACGCCTGATGTACAAAATTTTTAAAACATCTTTAGAAATTAGAGTTGTGAAGCATGTAAAAAGACATATAAAGCAGTTACTTATAATTTAAATAATTAAGATTTTTGGTAGTTCAGATAATTCTGAATCTTTTAATTCAGTTAATACTTTTCTTAAAAGAAAAAGGAAAACTAAAATCATTCACTAAACATCCTTGAATAACAGACATGTCACATTAAAAATAATACATTGGGAAGAATGATTTGATAGGACTATAGGTAGATGGAACACACCATAGCAGGAAGAAAATAAGGGTGAAATAACAGAAGATCAATTATAAATTCATAAATATCTAGAAAAGAATGTATAGCAAAAGCAGTGGAAAGAAAAATATCTGTTAAATATTTAATTTTAAAAAATGAGATGGGACTCAAGTGATGGATCAGTAGTTAAGAGCAATGGCTGCTTTTCCAGAGGACTCTGATTCCATTCCTGGGACCCTCATAACACTATGATGTGTAACTCCAATGCTAGGTGGTCTGACATCCATTTTTGGCCTCTGTGAGCACTACAAGCATGTGTTGTGCAGATATACATGCCAGCAAGACACCAATACACAATGAAAAAAAGAACAAATGTCATAATTCCTTGAGACATGGGTTATAGAGAATAAAATGAAATAATTTAAAGCACTCCAAATTTCCAACTATGGAAACTGAATGAAAAGGAATAATCTACATAGCAAAAGACATCAGTTTTTTTAATTGCTTTTAGTTTCACACATTTTGTATATGAGATATAAGTGCAATACTTAATAGCATATCCATATTAAATTTCAAATCTGTGTAAGAGTTAATATTTATGCAACTATTGGAATAATTTGCAAGAAGATGTTAAAGGGATAAGAAAGCATTTAACTAGGTATTGAGTTCAATTTCATATTCACAATTACATGGTAGAATGAGAAGGATGTAAGGAAGAAATGCACAACACATTAAAATATTAGAAAATCAAAATATTATCAAACTTAAAAAATGTTTTACATTAAAAGTTACATGCTCTGATTCTTAATTACTTATCACTATATTCACTAATTAGTTCATTTCTCAACTCTCATCAGAGAAGCATTTTCTTTCAATAGACATATATTAACATAGAGGTCCACAATTATTCAAGGTGCAGAAAAGAGACTGCAGAGTGCACAGCCCTAAATGGAACAACTATATCACATGTCTTCTTGCCAAATCTAAGAAGTCATCACAGAGGAAGGGACAAAAAGTCTGAAAGAGCCAGAGGTGGTGGATGACTTCAAGGAAACAGTGTTTTTCAGACAGGGCAGTTGCATATATGAATTCACAAGAATTGAGATAACATGCACAAAACCTGGTGAAGCTCAAACCTGATCAAATTCCAGGAGGGAAAGTGAGGTAGACAAAAAATCCTATGTCTAGCTAAGGAACAAATTTTAGTAGATTGCTGAGAGGAGATACAGTTTTCTTTAAGGTATTACCCCTGGTAGTTAGACTATATTCGAGAGGATGGTCCCACATCTAAGAGCATTTGGACAGTACAAATTGGACTCCACATAGTAAAAAAAATCAACCTTACAATTATTAAATTCTTTGTTTTCCTTGCTGTATCATATCTAAGGAAGATGGATCTATATATCTGAAGACAGATAAACGAAATTGAGTGAATAGGCCAATAAGAAAATCTGAAAATTTATCAGGAAGGTATGTAATACTTTTAAATTGAGATATCAACAGTCATGTACTGATGAATGAATCAGCACTATTAACCCTTCGGAGATGAGTAAACAGTGTATCAGTTAGGGAATGGTTCTTTGTTTCTATGCTTTAAATAATTTTATACTATTATTCCAAAGCATTTTTAACAACATTTAAATTGTATTAAAAGTTTGTCTCAAATTGAGAGCTAAAGATTCTTCATCCACCATTATGTGGCTGCTGGGATTATGTCTTTCATCTTCTCATTTACTAATGAGAAAGTAAAGGAATTTAGAGTAGCTTATCCAGTGCTCCACACTGAATCAGGGAGCAAATCATGGCTGAAACCTCCTTTGTGACTTGTAACTCTATGAACTAATGTAGTTCTTCTGATAACTGTCAAAATAATTTTATTTCAATCTGACTAATAGCAATATTTAGCACACACTGTGCAAAACTGGGTATGACTATGGATTAATATTAATATTCAGAAATATGATTAAACTGCCTGATTTAAGACAATGCTTCCTTCCAATAAAATTATTTAAAGCAATGAAAAAGAGACTTCCCTTTTTTTCTATTTAATAAGACATCCAACAGATAAGAATAAGATAATATAACCTTAGTTATCCTTCATAATGACAGACATAAATTCCATATATTGTCCTAAGAAGATTCCAAACCATTATTTGATTATATAGTTAAATATCCATTATTTTTAATAAAATTACGATGCCTAAATCAATATATAAGAATTTTTCATTTCACTGGAATTTTTGGTCCATTATTTATAGTCTTGAGTGTGCTTTGAGCAAATTAGTAAGTATACAGAAATTTTGTCAGACAAAGAGTCGTACATGAAATAAGTTGTTAGATCTAGCTCTCCTTATAAAAATGAAGCAGTATTATCATGGAGGCACTGCACCTTTTTCACACACCAACCCCTGTATGGTCTTGATCCTAAATTTTCTTCCCTTCAACTCTCATTTCAATGGCTTATTTCCCACCTCCCAGGTTAGGTATGCAAGCATTCCCAACACATTTACTTTGTATGTGTTTTTCTGCTACATCTTCAAAGACCATAATTTCTTACTATTTCATTTTTTACTTCTTGAGAGAGAGTCTCATTATTTAGCTCAAGTTCTCCTACAACTGACTATAGCCAAGTTTCACCTCTTGATCCTCGGCTTATCTCCCTGAGAGTTTATGCTATGCATTTAAACTACTATGCCTGTTAGTCTCATTACATTTTTAATAGCATTATACTTTATTAGTCATATGCAATATACTCTGCTTTCTTTAATATATTAATATCACTAAAGGATAATTTTCACAAAAATATAAATATAAGTTGTTGTGGGATATTTTATAGTTATGGAATCATACTACTGTATGCTGTTTAGGGGGAAGGGTGTTTACTGATGCCTTGTAGCCTGTTAAGGAATTGCTTCCTACCTGTTAACACCTCTGTGTTAGAAACAATGGAGTACCCACCTAGATCTCCATATGAACAGGCCATTTGTTTACCTTAATGCAGATGAATGTTCCCTATCACCCTCAGTTTCTGGAACCTGGTGATCAGAGAAAACTCTGACTCAATAGGTCTGCTGGCAGACCTTGAAAAGTGTTAGGTTCCATTCATTTGTATAATGAAGGCCTGTGTGAAGATAGAGGGAGTTTGGAATGAATAAAAGACCTAGGGGTTGAAGCAGAAAGAGATGAGCTGAGGAGAATCATGCAGAGATCTGTGTGAGGAGGCCATGGAGAGGAGATGACCTGAGGTCGCTGCCTAAGCTGCCCAGGTATTGCATCCCTGAGTGTTGTCATGGCTTGTTATTAATATATCATCATTGAATTAATAAATATTACTTTAACAATAAGTATCATACAGATATGTAAAGAACCAGCTAGGTTTTCATTTAACCCATTGATGGAGAAACCGGTGAAATAATATAGAATATTCAAAGAAGAAACACTAGAAAGAAATCATTTTGAAAATGTTGAGTGGAAAAACAAAAGGCTTTTGTGCACTAACCTTTTCTACAATGGGTAATAAAGTTCAGATTAAACTATGAGTAAGAATATGCATGTCAATACAAAGTAATTCTTTTCATTTTTATCAGTACTCCATTATTTCCAGAGTTGTATTATAGCTCTTTCAAAATCTGAATCATATGACCTAGATCAATATATTTTAAACAATAGATAAACATGTTCATATAAGTATAAAGGTTGCACATTCTATCTTTAGAAACTGGGCCTTTACAGTTCTAATTAAATCAGGAATAAAACAAGATTGTCCACTCCCTCCGTACTTATTCAATAAAATACTTGACATTTTAGCCAGAGCAAAAAGACAACAGAAGGAGATCAAGGGAATACAAATAGGAACAGAAGAAGTTAAAGTATCCTTACTTGCAGATGATATGGTATTGTACATAAGTGACCCAAAAATTCTACTAGGGAATTCCTATAGCTGATACAGAACTTCAGTGAAGTGGCTGGCTACAGGATCAACTAAAAAAATAGACCTCCTATATACAAAAGAAAAATGGACTGAGAAATAAATCAGGCAAACAACACCCTTCATGATACCCACTAATAGCATAAAATACCTTTGGCTGACCCTAATCAAGTAAGTGGAAATCTTGTATGACAAAGCTTTAAGTCTTTGAAGAAAGAAATTGAAGAAGATCTCAGAAGATCAAAAGATCTTCCATTCTCCTGAATAGGTAGAATTAACATAGTAAAAATAGCCATATTACAAAAAGCAATCTACAGATTCAATCCAATCCCTATTAAAATCCCAAAACAATTATTTACAGACCATGAAAAGGCAATATTTAACTTCATATCAAAAACAAAAAACCCAGAATAGTTAAAATAATCCTGGAAAATAAAAGAACTTCTAAAGGTATCATCATTTCTGACCTCAAATTGTACTAAAGAGCGATAGTAGTAAAATCTGCATGGTATAAGCGTAAAAACAGACACATTGATCAGGAACCAAACTGAAGTTTCAGACATATAGACACACTCTTATGGATAACTGATCTTTGAGAAAGAAGCTAGACATATACAATGGAAAACAAAAGCATCTTTAACAAATGGTGCTGGTCTAATTGGATGTCCATATGTAGAAAAAATGCAAATAGATCCATTTTTATCACCCTGCACAAAACTAAACTCCAAGTACATCAAAGACCTCAACATAAAACCGGAGACACTGAACATGATGGAAGAGAAAGTGGGGAATATCTTTGGACACATTGGCACAGGAGACAACTTCCTGAACAGAACACTGATAGCTCAGACACTAAGATCAACAATAAAAAGAACCTCATGAAACTGAGAAGATTCTGTAAGGTCAAAGACAGCAACATAAGGACAAAATATAGCCTACAGAATGGAAAAAGTTTTTCACTAACTTCACATACCATATAGGGCTAATATCCAAAATATATAAAGAATGCAGGAAATTAGAAATCAACAAAACAAATAATCCAATTTTTAAAAATGGGGTACAGATCCAAAGCAAGAATTCTCAAAAGTAATCTTAAGTGGCTGAGAAACCCTTAAATACGTACTCCTCTGAACACTCTCCTCCCTTCTGAAGACATCTGCTAGGAGGCTATTGCCACAGGTAAAATAGACGAGGCCACAGGATCCTTGACTTTACGCCTCTATAATTAAGAGTGAAATAAACTTATTTTACTTTTAAATGTTGTAGCCTGTGACAACATTTATTGTAGTATATATATTCTATATATACATATATAACATATAACATGTATTATAAATGTGAAAATAGACAAATATGCTTTTGACTGTTAAGAGGATATTGGTATTTGAATGTGGATCAAGTATGTTTGCAAATAACACTGACTTACTAAATCACATTTGTTGTGGTCACTGTAGTTGGAATAAAACCATTCAATCCTGAGTAGTATCTGTTTATTTTGTTCTATTGATTTTATAACAATGGAACTGATTATATAAAAATGAGGTTTAAATTTGTCAGGCTGCATAATACAACAACAAAACTGTGAAGCAGAAAAACAAACAAACAAAAAAGTATATACTTCATGGTCACAAACTGCAATGACAAGATCACAGTGTTTGGTAAATAAACTTAGATGCAAACAAACCCTGGAGTACAACTAAGGGCAGTGACCAAGATAAAAGTGAAATTCAGAAGTAAAGTTATCAATGATAGAATCATCAGGAAGCCCCATAATGAATGGAGGAAAAACACACAAACAAAAAGAAATGGCTAACAAAGAGTTGCTTGATTTATATAAAATATCTGTAGTGCGTTTCTAGATTGAAGTCTCCCTATATTTTATCTAGGTAAAACCAGTTATGATCATTTGGAAACTCTGCATGTCTTTTATTAAAGCTGAATTTGGAGATACATTGAGGTCAATAAAAGCCAGATATTGTCTGAAAGTTCCTTACCGTATTTCTTTAGGTTATTGTTATTTCAGTGGCTGATCTCTATTGTTCTATGGAGGCTCTTTTTTTTTCAAGGATTTCCTAAAGCACTCAGAAGCTGTAACTATTATTCTTTTAATCTTGTTCATATGAAAACAAATTCAATGGAATTTAGCTTGATACAATATGAAAGTTTGAAAAAAATCAATAGCACTTATGAATTAATCTGATGAAATACTTTAGGAAGTGCACAAATGTAAGTGTTTAATTTTGACTGGATTGCTACCGATTGTAAAATTCTTCAAAATTCAAAATTACTATAGTGATTAGATTTTGTAAAAAAAAATAGTAAAAGAAAGTGAAAGGACAATATTTCATATGTATTTACACTGGAGTGAATCTCAGCGATGTGTTAAATGAAATCCTTCATCAGAGATTGAGAAAAAAGAAAAACCTTATACACATGGGTGAAAATATAGCCCTATTGTTTTATGGAGCCATAGTTCTTTCAAATATTTCACAATTACCAGTCTAAAAGATGTATTGAATTCAATTCTATGTTTGATGAACCAAAACTGGCAGGTTTATGCTCATGTATCTTCTCTGAAATCTAACATTCCTTATCCTGGAGAATGCTAGCAGAGCAGAGAAGGTCTATAAACTCATGCAGTTTAGAATTACAGTGGAGAGATTTCAGTATCCCAGAACTTTCAAAGGTCATTTCAAAATTATGATGAAAGCCTGAGTGTAAGAAGAATAAGTTTATGTCTTGTTACTCCTAAGGTTATTCAGGAAAGTTCCAACAAAGAGGTAATAACAACTAAGCATTTGGGATATTCTAGGATTTTTTGTCATTTTCAATTATATAAACTGGGGAGGTATATATTAATAGTATTTTTCCAAAGCTCCTAAAATGAAGTTTCAACTTAGAATTGTATCATATGGATCCATTCACTAAGTAGTGGTGGCAAGAAAAGGACCCACCTATTTCAAAGTTACAAATATGTATCTCTTGGTTTATTAAATACCTTAGGTTTGAAAAGCCTGTATAGATTAGAGTGAAGCTCTGATGCTTCCATTACAAACCTCTGAGATTAGAATTATTTATATTAGCAACATTATCAAAGATATTGTCAGGTCATTAGATTAATTTATTGAGCTGAAATACAAGATATTCTTATGATGCTAAGTATCAGCATAACACTAAAAGAGATATAAAATGTAAAGAGTGGTGCTGGCCTATGACCAGTCTCCCTGCCCCCCAAAGAGCTAATACACAAATTATTTTCTGAGGAATGTACAGAAGTGAGAACTACTGTGGAGAAATATCACAATAAGTAAAACAAAATTCTTGATTCAATCTTCTCTCATCTGGTAGACAATAACACATTCATGATGCTATATAATACAAGCTTTCTGAGCAAAGGATGCTGACAAGCTGATTTAATAGCAAATACGCCTTTACTGTTAGAGATAGTTTAGCACTTCAGAGACATTTGAAATCTTTGCTCACATTTACTTTCATGCTAAAACAGTAATAATCTGGAGATTTTTACCTCACCCCAGTGGGAAGAGTTCATTTACATTTTAGAGTAAAATATAAAGTCTCTTTCTCTATCCAGAGGGATTGATAGGCAGGTGTACCTGCTTTCTTAAATAAGCTCAGAGTCTCCAAATGTTGTCAGTCTTCACCTTTGATATGAACTTGTTGCATACATGAGTAACATCTGGTGCTCACTATGTCACTCTGTGGAAACTAAAAACTAGGGTGCCTTTTCTGCTTGCTGCTACTATGGCAGTAATAATAATAATAATAATAATAATAATAATAATAATAATAGGATTGTAAGGGTATTTTATCTGTGTAACATGGTATATTGTTTTAATTTATGACTTTCTGCTTAAACTTTAAAATGAATAAAACTTGTTCAAAGGGTTTCTGGAACAATGTGATAATGTATACATCTTGAAAAAACAACATAAAAGAAATTATTCATCTAGGGTCTAACATATGTAAACAAAGTTTACTATGCTCCCTATGTTACTGAAATAATAAGTTGAAAATGAACACACACACACACACACACATTCACGTATTTAAGTTGCTAATATATGTAAAACCACTACATATATGAAGTGGTATTTTATACATATTTCTGCTTTTATTAATGTGCATAAAAATTGTTAATCTTCCCTGAGTATACTTTGAATTTGCTTTTTTGTGTTCTTTAAAATGTATAAAAATATAAATATACTGGCTGTTCTATAACTTCTCATCTTTTAATGGCAGACAAAAAACAATATTACATGGAAGGTAATTAAACACAATAACTGGCCTATATAATGCTGTATATTTTCAAAGGAAATCTAAATTAAAAGAGCACAGCATAACTGACACACTACAGAAATGAATATTTTTCAGGTTGATGTCATGCAATCAAGATTTTTAATTTTAAGAAGGAAGCATGCCAAGTTAGAAATTCTCTCTCCATTTCAAGACATGTATGTCTTGACTTTGCTATGTCTTCAAGTAAACACACCTAAGAGAGAATGCTCTCCGTTATAGTCCCAGGGCTATGTTATGCTTTTTTTTTTTTTTTTGAAAACTAGAGCATGTGTAATTATCTGCTCAGATAAGAAAAGCATGAAGGACATTTCACATAATTCCCCAAATTTAGCACAGATATAAACTTTCTATTTAGTTTAGTTTTACAGAAAAAAAAATTTAGTATGTGTTTTTCCAAAAAAGATGATGGAAGAATGAGATTTTGTTAATCAGGCAGTGAAATAGTACTTTATCTTTGTGAAGTAAACTAATAGCATATCAACCATCTTTTATTTTTTTAACGTGAACTAGTCAATCTTTCTAACTATTAATTTATAAGTAAATAATGAGAGGATTATATATTCATTATTTTCTTTTCAATTATTACAGTGCTATTCTCATGTAATAAATTAAGCAATACGAATAGTTTGTCAAACAAATTAGAATATATTTATGCAACAAAATAGTACACAACAGAGTGAAATGTTAGAAGACTACAAGAGTGTAAGATTGACATGTTTATAATACGGTGTCAAGTGAGGCACACGAAACGTGAAACTATGAGTGTAATATGATCTTGACTCAGTAAAACTGTACAAAACAGGTAGAAAGAAACATAATAAAATATTAACACTCATTGTCTGTCTTTGGAGGACAATGACAGATAATAGTTTTCTTCTTTTTATCATTTTCAAAGAAATATTTTACTTTTATAGTCAAATATATAATATTTTCAACTTTTATACAAAAATGATGTTCAAGGTTGACTGATTCAGCATGCGGTGAGTGAAAGAAGAAAGGAGGAATAAAACATAGAGAAAAGAGCATATCTTTCGCTTCAAGATTAGGGTGAGTGAAAAGGAGAAAAGGGAGACATGTTAAACTGAAAATAAATGGACTGAAACAGACTCTTTTCAAGGGATAAATCATAAGTTAAGTAGCATCTCATTTCATGCATGCCAAATTTTACTCTCTTTATAGTGGGTGCTGGTATGGATTCAATTTTCCAATTACTGTCTTAGGATTTTTTATATCTACTATCAAATTCTCTTTCATTATTTTACTCAATTTTTTTCCCTCCACTGAGCTGTACAAGTGTCTTCATCAACAAACATATCATTTCAGAGAATGTATTTTAAGTCCTCACATATGAAATTTTAGATACTGTTAATTAGGTTCCAAAATATAGATTTTTTTTGTAAAAGAAACTACATCTCCCTGCAGGATGTAGTTAGATTTAGTGAATTTTTGTTCAGTTGACTCTCTAAAGAATATGTCCACAATTTATTGAAGCTCTTAAAATGTGAATAAGATTAGTAGATGTTAGGAGTCACACACAAATTTATAACCTGTGGTGTTATGGATCTGGAGTAACTTGATAAAGACTCTTAAGGATAAACAAGTAATTTTAAAGTGGAATAAAACATTCATTTCAAAATCAAAGAAAGGACAAAGCTTTATGATGAAATAAATCACTAATTCCCCTTTGTTAATAACAAATAGCTTTTTTTCTTAGTTCAGATATTTAACTTGACATAATTGATAGAATACTTAAAAATTTATCAATGTAGTATGTATTTTCACAGTATATATCAGGAAATCATATAAAAGAAGGAATAAATGATTTATTACATATTTTTAAAAACTACCGAAGCACTTAAGAATGAACTTTACATTATAGAAAAACATCATTCAAATAAATACTTGATATGAATAAAAGTTTGTGAATTTCAAGATAACATCTCAAAATAGAAATGCTTTTGCTACAAATTCTCTGGATAATTCTAAATGCAGTGTTTTATATATGTATATGTGTCAATAATTAAGCCCTTTGAGAGGAATATTTTTGTGTATTTATAATATGAAACCCCAAAATTGTCATTTATTTCATAGGCTTTAAAAACCATAAAAATTTACTTAAAAACATATATATATAATTTTGATCAGTGTTCAATGTATGAAATATCCATATTTATTAACAATTATAGTTTGTGGATATTGGTTTAGATTGTTAAAATGATAACCAAATGATTAGGTTCTCAGATTAAAGGTTTGTTGTTATTAAATTTATAATGAAATTTAAAATTATACTTGATAGTACATTTTCAAATATAACATTTGCTAGGGTTTAATTTAAAAAAATAATCATTATCTAATCTGGCTAACAATTCTTTCATGTTATCATGATGATCTAATATGTTAATTTATCCCCTATATTACTTTTCTAATTAAATGTTAAATAATGAATTCCAATATATTCTTTTATATAAGATAGAAATGTTTTCTCACAAACTTTATCTTGGGAATAGAGCCAACATTTATTATTATTTTTTTAGACAAGTTCTCACTGTATATCTCTGGCTGGCCTGTAACCCACCATGTAGGTTAGGCTGCTCTCAAACTCACAGAAATATACCTGATTCTGCCTCCCACAAGGGCTTGAATTAAATGTCTGTACCACCATGCCTAGTAGAAGCACAATTCTTATTAAATAAGCAAGTCAGGTATCTTAGGGTATGCTTTCATCAAAAAAAAAAATGATGATGTGGGTGACTATCAAAGAAGAGAGATTGCTTATATGGGCACCAATCTAATTTATTAACATTAATATTAATGTTTTAATTACATTGCAAATAGTTCCATTATGAAAATGCTAAACATTAGGATTTATATTTCAACATTTGAATTTGAAGAGGTGAAAGCATATAATTTCATTGCACTGAAAAATGAATGAAGGCCCAAGTTGGGAAATCCTCACTGTGTAAACACAAAGCCATATCTGATTAGATAACTAATTTTCTAGATGTTTTTAGCTAATAGTCCATAGTAAATTAAAAGTTATCCATTTTTGTTCTCTGAAAGATTTAGCTTCTCTATTTCAAATCAGAAAATAACTAAAATTATAACAAAATAATGATTTTAACACTGAACTGTTTAAATTGATCACTTTGATAAGTCATATTTAAGAAATAACTTGATTATAATTATTTTCAAATTCAATAAATGTATCATTGTTGGGTTTATTTTTAATTAAGAAACAGCAGAAATACAAATGCAACAATAATGTACATTTAGATTAGGGTCAGGTCAATTCTGCTAGGTGATTTAAGTCTAATTCTTTTGTATGACCATTAAGCTATTATTCTAGCTCTTCATGCCAACTAATAAAAATAAAAATTATAAAACATAACTATTATTTATTATCTATTATATTAAATACTTATTTGCTACCAAAGTATCAAGTACTTTCAAAAAAAGAAATGTTAATTTTAATCTTCATCCAAAACACTTCACATGATCAATGTAATGGAGAAGTAAACAAATTATATTTAAGATAAACAATACTATGCTTTATTAGTTTATTCTGGATGTTGCTCAGTACATATTAGTTGTAGGTAAGAAAACGAATAATTGAGAATCTTTGATTAAGGCCATCTGGGGGTAATTTAGAGTCATATAAACTATACTTCAAAATCCTTTTTGATGACAACAAACAATTTTTTCTCTAATTTCATCATAGAAATGATCTACTAATGATACCACAAGAACAAATGAAGACTCCCTATCTAAACTGAAAATTTTTTAGATGTCAATAAGTGAAAGAAGTCAGTCAACTCATGTACTTCTTAGGATATTCTTCACTCAGTTTAAGACTTCTTCAAAATGTGATTTTTGTCTTTATGTCCATTCATATGATGTATTGCATTTATTGAAATACATAAAATGTTGAACCATCCTTTCATCTCGGAAATAAAGTCAACTTGATCATGATAGATGATATTTTTGATACATGTTTGTATTCAATACAAGAGAATTTGTTCATCACTTTTCATCAGGGACATTTGCCTATAATCTAGGTTTTGTTTTGTCTACAATTTTTGGCAAAATTTAGAATAATTCTGACTTTGTAGAAGGAGTTTGGGATAGCTCTTTCTGTTTCTTTCTTTAAAAAACAATTTAATACATTTATTGGTTGTAGTTTTTGAAATTTTGGGATAATTTTGCTGTGATCTTGGCCTGGGATTTATTTATTTTTAGATGGATAGCTATTTATTCCTATTTTAATATCTTTGTTCATTCTGGATCTGTTTAAATTGTTGATATCTTCTTGATTTTACTTTGGTGGTTTGGATGAATCTAAAAATTACTGTTTCTTTTAGATTGCCCAGTTTCATTGAGTATAAGATCTTAAAGTATTCCCTTACAATGCTTTAAACGTATTTAATGTCTGTTGTAATATTTTTCTGTTCATTTCTTATTCTGTTCATTTGACTTCTGCCCTGGTCTCTCCCTCTCCCTCTCCCTCTCCTCTCTCTCCCTCTCCCTCTCCTTCTCCTTCTCCCTCTTCCTCTCTCTGTGTGTGCATGTGTTAACTTGTCTATCAATTCTTTCAAAGAACCAGATCTTACATTCATTCGTTCTGTGTATTGCTTTCTTTGTTTCTATTTCATTAATTTCTGCTCTGCTTTTTGTTTCTTCCTATCTACTGGATTTGGTTTTGGTTTCTTCTTATTTTTCCAAATTCTGAGTTATACCATTAAGGGATTTATCTGTGCTCTTTCTGATTTTTAGGGTAAGCTTTTGAAGTTTAGGTGTGCTTCATTTTCATTTTCATTTAGTTTCAGGAATTTGTTTTATTTATTTTTTGCTTACTTCTTTAATCCATTTATCATTCATTCTTGTTTTGTTCAATTGTCATGAGTTCATATAAGTCCTAGAGATTCATTTGCTGCTAATTTTTAAACTTTACTGCATTATGACTTGATAGAATGCAAGTAATTATTTAATTATTTTCTTTTTTTTTCTTTTTTATTTGTTGAAGCTTTTTTTGTATCCCAGTATGTGGTCCATATTAGAGAAATTTCCATAGGCTGCTATATTAGAGAAATTTCCATAGGCTGCTGAGTAGAATGTTCATTCTTTGATGCTTTGGTATAGAATTCTCTAAGAAGATATTAGGTCCATTTGACATATGATATCATTTAAATCTGATATTTCTGTAGTTTAAGATTTTGTCCAGATCATCTGTCTGTTAAAGAAAGTGAGTGATGAAACCTTCTACTTTAACTTAGTTAGGATTATTCTTCTACTTGATCCACTTTACTGGAATAGCTTTCCCTGAATTTTCTACTTGGATAATTGAGTTTTCATTTCCACTTTACTTTCAGCTTGGATCTTCGTCAATACTTCTCTCATTACTGAAATCAGTTTTTGGAACCTGAATTTTGTTGTCAATTCATTCAATTACGTATTTGTATATTTTGGACCTCACTGGAGTTTATTCCTATCCTTATTAAGTTCATTGAGACATGTGTCTGTGTCTTCTTTAAACTACTTAAATTCCTTGATCATGCTTATGATTGTTTCTTTAAGTTTTCTGCCCTTGGGTTCTTCTAGGTAATTCTCATTCATGAACACTATAGGATTCAATGTGCTTTTTTAGAGGGGTTTAATGTCTGTGGTTTTCATACTATTTATATTTTGCAATGTTACCTTGTTTCTATTAAGTGAAAGTTTTGTTTTGTTTTATTTGTTGTCAAAGACAAAGAGTGACTACTTCATAGCCAGTCAAGGCTATTTAATGAGTTCTTGTTCACAGCAAAGTTGAAGAGTCAGGGATGGTTGAGGCAATAAAATATGGTCAACATTTTCTAGCATATGCATAATCCAGTGTTTAAATTCCAGCTCCAATATAGTAAAAAAAAAAAAAAGCAAAAACAAAAATATACTATTATAGAGTAACACCTTTGGAAAATTTGTGATAAAATTTAAGTGAATTAATGTTTAATTTTTCCTTGTACCTATGAGTCACAGATTATTATTTCTAAAAGAAATAAAACAAATATAAAAGGAATACTTTAGAAACTAAGGGTAAAGAATGAGGTAAAATATTATTATATGGGTAGATAATTTTCTACCAATTATTTGAGCAAGGAATATTAATCAATTTTTATGAATTCAATATCAAACTAAATATAATGGATAAAATAATTAACATACCATTGAAAATATCTATATTAAACTTGTTAAATTCCCCTCTTAAATTCTTTAATAAAGCATATTGATTTGATCTTTCAAAATGATTATATTGGTAAATACATTTATTTATTTTAATGTCAGTTTTAACACTAGCTTTTGCAACTTTTAGTGATGAGATATTTCCAAAATACATTGTTTGAAAGGATTGAAAGATGATGTTGGTAGTTTCATGGGTAATATGTAAGCAATAATCTAAAACAATTCATGAAGAAAGAATAATTAACAGAAGCTTGTTGTATTTACACACTGTATACCATACATCTAAGCCCTTTAATAGTACATTTAGCTTTCCCAGAACAAACTCATAAACTAACAATTAACATTAAGATCATTGCCAACATATTCTATTGTCACTTTTATCTTACTTTGAGAAGACCCTCAAAAAAGCAACACTGATTTTTCACAAAGGAGCCAAAAACACACACTGTAGAAAAGGCAGCACCTTCAACAAAAAGTACTGGTCAAACTGGATAGCTACATGTATACAAATCAAAATAGATCCATATCTGTCATCTTGTTCAAACTCAACTCCAGTTGGATTCAAGGACCTTAACATAACACCAGATACCCTGAATCCAAGAGAATTCAAAATAGGTAAGTGGTTTGTATACATTGGCACCAGATAGAACTTCCTTAACATTGTACTGGTAGCACAGGCATTATGACCAAAAATTAAGAAATAGAAACTAATAAATTTAAAATGCTTTTGGACAGTAAAGGTCATCATCTTTCAAGGAAAGTGTCAAAGTGTCAAAATGGGAAAAATCTTTTTCAAAGGTTAGTGTTTAAAGCATGCAATTAACTAACTTAAAATCAAGAAAACCATCACTAAATAATGGATCAATGAACTAAATAGAGTGTTCTCAAAGAATGAAATACAAATGGCTAATAAACACGTGTAAAAATGCTCAACACCATTCATTGTTCATCTGGGAAGTATCAATTTAAATAATTTGAAATTTCATCTTACCATAGTCAAAAGATCAACAAAACAAATGGCAGCACATGCTGAATAGGATGAGCAGAAAAGTGAATACTTCATTCCTTGCTAGGCGGTAGGGGTGTAAACTGGTACACCATTTGTGGGAAATCTGTGTGTAGGTTCCTCAAAAGACTGAAAATCTGTCTATCACAAGATCTAACAACACCAGTCTTAGGCATATACCCAAGGATACACCATCTTACTCCAGGGATGCTCACTCGTCTGTGTTCATTGTTGCTCTGCTCATAATATATCATAGTCCCAAATTGGAAACATCCTAGATGTTCATCTACTTGTAAATGGATAATGAAATGTGCAAAATTTGCACAATAAATATTCTGAGGATGAAATATTATGAAAATATCCCTTATATTCTAAGAGACTGGAACATTTGCTGTATCTCACAGCCAGAGTTAATAATATACCGTGAGGTCACTTAGTAATTAAGATTTCTGTCCTACTGTATATTCAGCCTGTTTGTTTAATCCATTTTTAAGAGAACAATGTAAAAATCAACCTTACTTGCCTTGGATTTCCTCTATAATCAGATTTTACAATGTAAGTTAATTGCTAACTGTAATCATAAATTATGTATTCTTCCATGTCCTAGAACAAAAACAATATGTTTGAATCATTTGGTGAAAGAAGCAAGTACAGAGGTTGAATGAACTCCTCTAGAATCTACCATAAAAGTTGAACTCATCATTCATGGACATTTGTTGATAAACACTGATCTTTGTAACACTCTGTTAAAGATTTCTGTAAAGTATACTATTCCTTCCCCATATAATGCTTTCTGTGCTGTTCAACTAAATATCAAGAAGATCCATGTGCTGGAGATAGAAACATATATTCCCACAACAGACAGACATACACAGATACACAAAACACAGACAGAGATACCCAATAAACACACAACACACACACAGACACACACACACACACAGACACACACACACACACACACACACACACACACACACACACCAGATAGATTTCAGATACAGATAAAGAATAGACAGGCAAACACTCAGATGCCTAGCTATACAACAGCCATACACAGATGCAGGAACAGATTCTCAAGACAGCCTTCTTCAGGAAAGCACAGATTCAGACTCATGCAACAGAATAAGGAAGATATAGGGAACATTAAGAAGAGAAGAATTTGCTCTTGATTAAATGACTTCAAGGGGTTGTATTTTTATTTCTTTTCTTAACGTAAGAACAGTGCATTATTGGTAACTCAGATTTCATCATTAATACATTTACTTTTCTCAGAATATTATTCAGCTGTTAAGAAAGATGAAATTATGCTTTTTCAAAACTTAATAGAGTTAAAAAATCATCTTGAGTGACATAGTCCAGACATAAAAGTCAAATATTGCAGGTTTTTTCTTATATGTGAATATTATATTTTTAATTTTATATGTGTGCATTTCAATCAGAATAACCCTAGAGATTAGGTAGTTAGTAAAACACTAATTTACTTACAGGGGGAGAACATCTTTGAAGGAAATTGATATGGAATATGGTGCTATAAAGAGATAAAACAAAAACTATAGTAAGAGGATTAAATGGGGATGATGATGAGAGGACAGTAAATAAGGGAATATGGGAAGTGACACCCAATACTAAAGGTCTTTTGAAAACCCAAATGGAAATCTACTCCTGTATAAGCTTCCTAAAATATATACATATATGAAATAAACTAAAATGGAGTTGTCATATAATAGAGGAAAGAATGCTTCAAGTAGACATGCCCCCAAGTCAAACCTTCAGTGCCAGGACTAGGTTACACCTTATTTTAGTTGTGGGTAAAAGGTATTTTATAGAGCCTCTATCCCAAACAAATCTCAGGCTATTGCCAAAGCTCTTGCTGTTCTACCACAATTTGACAGTAAGGCCCTATTGCTGAAGAAAATATTCTCTTCCATCATCAGAAATGAAGAAACAGAGTGATTGCCCAACTAGATGCTTTAGTGTGACTGAGTAGTGTTCTTGGTACCAGAAGGTACTTTGCACACTACCAGATGAAAAAAGTAATCATCAATATGACCTAGCTATAAATTCTTCTATCTAAAACAGTGACTTACCTAAAAAGACATACTTGCACAATAATGGCACAAGTGCTATGAGAGTAACCAACCACTATTTATTGTATTTAAAGCCCACTCTATGAGATTGAACTAATAATTGATACCATCAAGTGTCCAAGAAATAAAGAGTAGAAGAGTTATAGGCCCTAGTGTAAAAGTAATACTTTTATTCTGCTAAAAAATAGCAATAAAATGACTCCTAATGACATATTTCTATACCCATAGGATCAGAGCATTGTTCAGCCTTCATCAGAAAAGCTTCTTCTTAGAGTAGATAATTAATGAAGCATCCCACAGCTGAGAATGTGTAGAAAGTAAGAGACTTTGGAATACTCAGTCCTAAGGGAGAGGTAATTAGCAACTCTTTTCCTGCAAGGCTCGGTAATCTTTGTGCAAGAGGAGCAGGAAAGATTGGAAGAGCTTGATCTGGTGGATGACTATAAGGAATCAAATTATTCCACAAAATAGAAAAAGAAGGGACACTGCCAAACTCATTCTATGAGGCCACAGTCATCCTGATCCCCAAACCACATGAAAAATCAACAAAAAGGAGTACTATGGACCAATTTTCTTCATGAACATACATGCAGAAATAATCAATAAAATAGTCATAAATTGAATCCAAGAACACATCAAGAAGATCGTCCACCATTATCAAGTAGACTTCATCCCAGAGATGCAAGGATGGTTCCACATATGAAAATCAGTCAATGTAATCTAACATATAAACAAACTGAAAGAAAAAAAAAAACATGATCATCTGACTAGATGCTGAGAAACTTTTGATAAAATCCAAAATCCCTTAATAATAAAAGTCTTGGAGAGATTAGGAATGCAAGAGAAATATCTAAGGAATAGAGGAAATTTACAGCAAGCCCACAGTCAACATCAAATTAAATGGAGAGAAACAAAAAGCAATTCCACTAAAATAAGGAACAAAACAAGGTTTTCCATACTTTCTATACTACTTAGTATAGTACTTGATGTTCTAGCAAGAGAAATAAGACAACAGGAGGAGATCAAGGGGATACAAATTGGAAAGGAAGAAGTCTAAGTATTGTTATTTGGAGATGTTGTGATAGTATATATAAATGACTCAAGAAATTCTACCATGCAAACTCCTACAGCTGATAAGCAACTTCATTGAGGTGGTTGGGTACAAGAGAAACTAAAAAAAAAAAAAAAAAAAAAAAAAACTGTGCTAGTCTAATAGGGGTCTGCACGTAGGAGAATTAAAATAGATCCATATTTATAATCCTGCACAAATCTCAAGTCCAATTGGGTGGAAGACTTCAACACAAAAAGGATACACTGAACCTGATAGAAGAAAAAGTAAGGAATAACCCTGAACACATTAACGTAAGAGACAAATGCCTGCACAGAACACCAATAGCACAGACACTAAGATTAGCAATTAAAAAGGGACCTCATGAAACTGAACACATTCAAGGCAAATGGCACTGTCAATAAGACAAAACGGCAGCCTACAGAATGGAAAAAGATCTTTATCAAATCCACATGTGATAGAGGGATAATATCCAAAATTTCTAAAGAACTCAAGAAACTAGACATCAACAAAACAAATAAACCAATTTAAAATGGGGTGTAGATCTAAACAAAGAATTCCCAAAAGAGGTATCTCAAATGGCTAAGATGCACTTAAATTTTCATTATCCTTAGCCAACCAAGAAATGTGAATTAAAACTACTCTAAGATCCCATGTTATACCTGTCAGAATGGCTAATATCAATAACAAAAATGACAGCCCATGCTGGCAAGGATGTGGAGCAAGGGGAATATTTCATCTTTGCTGATGGATATGCAAACTTGTACAGTAACTATGGAAATCAGTATGGTAATTCATGAGGAAATTGTGAATTGACCTACCTCAAGACCCAGCTATGCCACTCCTGGGCATATACCCAAAGGACTCCCCATCCTACCACAAAGATATTAACTCAACAACTTTATTTTTATAGTCAAAAGTTGGAATCAACCTATATGTCCCTCAACTGAAAAATGGGTAAATATATTTTGGTGCCTTTATACCATGGAGTGTTACTCAACTATTTAAAAAAAATAACTTCATGAATTTTGCAGGCAAATGGATTGAATTACTGAAAATCATCCTGAGTGAGGTAACCCAGTCCCAGAAAGAAAACTTGGTATGTACTCACTTATATTTGGAAAGTAGCTTTAAGCAAAGGACAAATGTACTACAATCCACAGACTCAAAGACACTATGCAGCAAGGAGGGTCTGAGTAGGGGCACATCAGTCTCCCTGGTAAAGGGGAAATAGAACAGACAGTGCAAGTGGTCTGGAGGAGGATGGTAATGGGAAAAGAAAGGATCATGTTGTGGGAGAGAGATGGAGGGAGATAATATATTGAGAGATTACTGGAATTGGAGGACATTTAGCAGGTGACCAGGAGACCTAGTGCAGTTGAAACTCACTGGAATCTACCAGAGAGACCCTCTCAAGAACCTCTAGTAATGGGAGATATGGAGCCTGTGAATAGGCCATCTACTGTAACCAGGAAAGGCTTCCAGGGATGGGAATGGGATACCATCTCAGTCATAAAACCTTTGATCTATCCTCCATGCAGGATGCTCTGGGACAATAGAAGGGCAGAACCCCATGGCAAGGAAGAAGCCCATGCCTGATACTTCAGGGCAGGCCAGGAACTAGAGACTGGATAGCCCAGAGATAATTTCTAATGATAACCTGCTTTGCTCATAGATCAATGCCAAGCCCAATCTTCATCAGAGAGGTTTTCTTTGGCAGCTGATGGGAGCAGATAGAGAGACCTAAGGCCAAGCATTATACAGAGCTTGTGGAGCCCTGCAGAATAGGGGGAGGAGGGATTGTAGAGACCAGAGGGGTCCAGGATACCAGGAGAACAAGCCCCACAGTGTCAAATGACCAGCACTCTTAGGGACTCACCGAGACTGAAGTGGCAGACAAGAAATCTACAGTGTCCCCTAAATATATCTTATAGTTGTCAGGCTTGGTGTTCTTGCAAAATTCCTACAAGTTGCAGTTGGGGTCTTTGAACCTTTTACCTGCCTTTGGGGCCCTTTTCCTCCTTCTGGGTTGCCTCATCCACTCTTGATGTAGGATTATTGCCTGGCCTTGTTCCATCTTGTTATGTCCTATTTGAGTGTTAACCCTGGGAGGACAGCTCTTTTCTGAGAAGAACCAGGGTAGGGGGGTGATTGCAGGGATTAGATCTAGATGAAAGGGGAGACTGGAGAACTGGGAGGAGTTCACAGGTGAGTAGGTGCATTGGGATACATTATGGGAGAGAAGAAAAATAAATAATAAAAGCAAAGGAAACTCAAATGACCTCATAGCTGAAAATTCATTACAATAAATATTAGTTTTTATTTTTCAGCTAATTTTCTAAGTCACTATCAAAATTAGGAAATTCATATGGAGGAATTTTTAGAAGTCCTCTCCAAAATGAAAACAATTAATGCACTATTTATATCACATGATCATTGAATTAACATTTCATTAGTATCAAATTTCCACTCTTTAAAATAAAATATTGGTGAAATAGGAGAGTGGGAGAAGTCTTTCTATACATGTAATTAATATTATTTTCTCTAGAAGCACTATCTTGTGATAGAAAATATCCATTGCATTTATGATAAGGCTCATTATATGCTTTCAGAAGGCTCCCTTTCCTGTCTTCAGCCTATTCAAATAAAATATTTTCAGAAATATTATTGTGACCTTTTATTCATCCCAAACCTTTCATCATTTAATTTCTAGCATATTGCGTGTTTTTAAGGCTTATATATAAATATCAGGCTGACAAAATATTCTTATAACTGAAAATCTTGATGGACTTTAAAATGTCAAGTCTTCAGAAAAAGGGAATGTTTCTTTTATTATTATTAACATTTTCTACAGAATATGTTAACTCATACAGGATTTTTACCTATATACACTTGGGTAGAAGTATTAAGTTTCTATCCAAAGGAGAATTTGAAATGTTCTTTGAATGAAAGAATTTGAAGCTGTGTCAAGATTACAGAGCAGGAACCTATGACTGACTATAAACTGCCTCCATAGAGCCACACTTCACCATCCTATAGTAGTGCAGAAACATTTGTCAAATAGACCTTAGGTTTATACTATGATCTTAGTTTTCATGCTAATATTCATTTCTCTCCTTTGTTGTCATTTTTATATCATATGTTGAGCTATGCTACACAAAATATATTATTAGAATGTTATTACATATTATTAATATTGCATGTTGGTATAATGTTATTAATTTACATTCATATGTTAAAGTTTTCATACACTATGCTACCATCACCTTACACCTGGAATTTACACACGAGTTAAGTGTTTGTTTTCAATTATAAGCGTCATATCTAAGTGATTCACAGCTACATGGGTATATACAACATTTGAGGGGCATCTGTAAAAAGCAAATGGGAGCTGGAGAGGTGGCTGAGCGATTAAGAGCACTTATTACTCTACCAGAAGAACAGAATTTGTTTCCCAGAATCCACATTGTTAACTAAAAGCTATTATGACTCCAACACAAGGAGATCTAACACACTGTACTGTCCTCTACAGACACTTGTATACACATTGCATTCACACTTTCAGACAAAAACACATACACATAAGTAAAAATAAAAATAAATGAATGTAAAGGAAATAAGTTATTATTTTTGGAACTATAGTTTGACTATGTATGAAACAATTCACAACAATTATAGTTTGCAGGAAAGGCTGTAAACTACTTCCTTGAGTAGTAATTCATAATTCATTGTAATACTGCAGAAAAACCTTGGTACTCAATGTGAAAAATGCAAAATTTGGGCTAAATTTCAGATCCAATGACTTGAATTCTTCATTTTAACAAGACTCTATGTTAAAGTCTGAGTGGCATTGGACAGGTGAATATGTTTGAGAAAAATGATGTCAATCGTTCCTCCCAGTATAGTAGAATAAAACAAATACCTCCTAGTAGGATCAGAGTTTATCCTTCCCAGTTATATACTTCAGTCTTGCTGGTGTGTAGACTCTATTTCTATATCTTGAATGAATTTAAATACTTTCCTCAAAATTTCAGTCCCAAGATTTTATTTTACTTTAGAAAATATTTGCCAAGGATCTTCTGTTTTTTTTTTTTTTTTTTTTTTTGAAATTTTAGACAGAGTCTCAGTCTGCAACCCTGCCTAGCCTGGAACTCACATGGAGCTCAGTCTCACTTCAAACTCACATATTTCTCCTGCTTCAGCCTCTGAAGTTCTGAGATTACAGATTTGAATCACAATGTCAGGCTATACAAGGGCCCTTTAATAAACATTGTGCATTGTGATATATTTTAATCACTATGGCTTAAGGTTCACAGTTGATCAAGTTTGACTATGAATAGGCAGAATTATATTCAAGTACAGTGATTATATATATATATATATATATATATATATATATATATATATAAAACAGGAAGTTATCTATTCAATCTCAGTCTTTGAAGACTCTATAAGATTGATCATTGAACTTCAGCATATTAAAAAAAATTGAGAATTTCTGACTTTCCCAGATAACACAGTGTGACAAAATTCTCCCTCGTAGTCTTTATTATCATTTCTTCTATAAGTGAAGCAGCCATGTCAATCCATGAAAAATCACATATGTTGAGACTTAAATATTTCATCTGATGTTTCCACATCTTCAAGTGATCTGATTACACTAAAAACACTTGTTGCAAAAACATATTAATATTTCAGTATATGGTTTAGGGATTTATTCATACTGTATGTATTTCAGAAAAAATGATATATTCTTTACCCCTTTATAAAGTATTATTTAGTATAGTGCATGATTATTTATCTATAAGTACAATAATTTCATGTATTCATCTAATAAACTGCTACTATAATTTTATATTCCGTGTATATATTTTACATATATAATTGCAACCCAAAATGTTTTTATATGAATGATTTTGTTCAATTTTTAAACTTGACATTTTTAAACTTGACATTTCTTGAAAAGCATTAACATAACACTGAACTTTGAGGGATTTGAGCAAATAAAAGTATAATTCATATCTAAAGAAGATATGCTACTTGGAAGAAAATAAAGAGAATTAATTTGCATTTTAGTAATCAGTAATGGGGGTTATGAGATGTCAATTATGTTCCACATATGACCTTTTTAAATTCTACATAATGTACCTCAATTAATTGTCTGTGGGATCATAAAGAACCTTTTTCATTGCAGCATGACTATGAAAAGCAATAAAATTCTTTCTATGCAGCTGAAGTATGAAATGTACAACTGACCTTAACATTTAGGAGTAGCTCACTGTGTTAATGTAGATTTTCTATTGGCATAAATTACCATTTATTCAAAAGTATGAGCAGCTCAACTAGTCACAGTGATAATTTTGTGTGTGAAATCATAGAAATGGCCATGCTTTTAGTCCATATTTCATTGCCTTCTGTGTCAATATATAATGACAATCAATCTGGAATGCCTAAAATAATGACTCAAATTAGAAAATAGTATTGTCAAAGCAACTTTAATTCTTTGTCTAAATTGTCTTTGAACTTTTCAAAAAACTATGTAAAAAATCCAGAAAATATTGGTGGTCATTTATTTACTTGCTTTAATATATGAAAATTGAAAATTAACTTACGTTTTGAATAAATCAAGTAATCATAAAAATAGGAAGTTACCAGTATTATAGGTCTCTAAGTGTTTTTCTTCTACCATTTAAACAATAATGGTATTTGGGGATAAGATAGCAAGTAAGTAGATTATTTTAAATTTATTTCCAGAGAAAATGTGGAGAATAATAACATAGGATTCAATGACAATATTGATAATCTATAAACATATTGATCTGTCACATGTAGCTTCAGGAACTTTGCTGTAAATGCATAAACATCATTTCTGTAAAAAAAGTTTACACAATCCATTCTGTCTTCTATGATTTATTTTATCACTACATGAGACTTCAACATGAAACAAAACCCTATGTAATTTCCAATAATTGACTTTGTGTTGATATTTCCTAACATAGAGAAAAAGATTATATGTTACATGAACTATTCACTGTGGTAAAATTGAGTCACCACCTGTTAATATCCCAGAATAAATAATCTTTCCATTATGTAACCTTCAGAATTTTAGGGCTATTCTTTCCAGCTCATTCATAATGCAGGATTCTATTTTGATATCTTCAAGAAAATACTATACATGGGTGCATACATGCACATACAAATACCAAGAAAGTTTTCATTCATATAACTTATTGTTTCCCTGTTCTCAGAAGTCATAGGTTTTAACTCAAAACTCTAGTGTCAGTTTTGACAAATCAATGTGCTATTGGCCAGGAAACTACCAGAGACTGCCAAAACAATATAAGCTGTTGCTATAGCTCTTGATTTTCCACCATATTTTGATAGTAAGACCCAAAGTTGTGGACAAAGTTTTGACTCCTAAAATGTTTAAAAGAATAATTTAGAAACATACTATTTTATAAGCTTCCAAAATATCTATCTACATAGAAGTTCAATTATGGTTACTCTACATAAGGGATTATGCTTCTTTTGGAAAGTATAGGTTGACAAATGACAAGCCAAATGCCAACTGTGGGATACTTTCCCTTGAGTTGTTAGTCAGAAATGTCCTGTCACCCACCTAGCTATCCAGGATACAATGTATAGCAGAAACCTGTGAGAGTATGTGCACCGTAAATTGAATTCAATGAGTTACTAAAAGCAAAAATGAGGTCCTGAAATTAGGAGCAGATGTGGAGGTGGGATTGTATCTGTGAAGGGTTAGAGGGAGGAGTTGGGTGCAAATATGACTGTAATATAGTTCATGATGGTCTCAAACAATTAATAATAATATTGTATTTTAAGAGATCAATTGGAATTGCTTACAAATTAAGTTCATTGTAAGAGTAATATCAAAAAAATTTAAATAGTTATTTAAAAAATTAAAATTTAACTAAGCATTCTGTATGTCTATTTGCTACCTAATAGCAAACTTAATAGAAATATAATCTTGCTTTTATGATGCATTAGGCATTTTAAAAAGTAATTTGACACATGATTTAAATAAATGAAATTCTGTAATAATCTTTACAGCATTGTGTGCATTGTGCATTGTCTGTATTATACAGAAAATGAAGCCTAGTTAAGATTAAATCATGGATCAAAAATAATACAAATGTAGCTATCTGTGAAGTATCTGGGTTTAAATCAGTTTTGAATTAAATTATCTGGGGCTCTGCACATTATCATTTGTTCAAGAACTTCATAATTAAGAAATTTATCTCTTTTTAATTATTCAAAACAATTTTTAAATTTAAATATATTCTGATCATATTCTTCCTCTCCCTCAAGTCTTTCCAGATCCTCTCCCCATCCCTATTCATTCAATTTTAAGTTCTTTCTCAAAAACAAAAAACAAAAAACCAGAAATCCAATACAACAATAAAATCCCCCAAAACCAAGAAAACAAAATAAAATAACAGGAAAAAAGCTACCAAACTGTAACTAAAGAAAAGCACACACACACACACACACACACACACACACATACACAAAACTGTTGAGTCCTTTATATGTTGGACAGCTACTCCTAAACATGAAGTCTGTCCTAGAGTGACTGATATACCCATGGTTACTCTACTGGAAAAAAAAATTATTTTCCTTCACCCAGCTGTTATAAGTGACACTTCAATTATTAACCTTTACTATAGTTGCAAAGTTTTTCATTCACTCATTCATTTTTTTTAATATAACAAAATAAAATATAATAAGATAAAACAAAAACTATCACATCAAAATTGGAGAAGACAAACCAACAGAAGGAATTGAGCCCAAGAGAAGACACAAGAAACAGAATTGTATCCATACACATATTCAGGAATCCCTTAAAAACACAAATATGGAAGCTGTAATATATTAACTGAAGACCTGATACAGATCTATGTACCAGGTCCTCTTTACAATCTAGTCTTAAGCCTAGGGCTGGAAGGTTTCAGCCTCAGCCTCCATACAATCTAAAATTTTTAAACATCTGTACAACCTAGTTTTAATCTTCTATGACTTACTACTGACTGAAACTCTTTAACAAGCTCCTTCTAAACTCTGATTCCTTTGTTTCAACTTACTCTTGTTCTAGCTCAAATTTTCCAAATTGACTGGTTCAAACTGACCTTCTGAGCCAGCTATTTCTGACTGAACTTTTCTGACTCTGGCTGATTATGACCGACACTCTGACTGCCTTAGACTCAACTACTCTGACTTCAAACTGACTCACTTTTCCCATCTGATACTTACATCTACCGAGCTTCCTCTGTGCCTCTACATCTTTCCTCCAGCCTGCCTGGTTCTGTAACTCACTGCTCTATACTGCCTCAGTCAGACTATCTACTCTTCAATCAGAATGCTTCATTGTCTCCCCATCTGCCTGCACCAGACTGCTTGCCTCATACTGCCTACTTCATACTGTCTGCTACAACTGACTGCTGCTCAGACGTGAGAGCCTGTCTTTCTATCATGAGAATTGGGTGTGTCCTCAGTCTGACTCACTCTGCTAATTCTTCCTCTGATTAGTCACTTTGCCTTTCCTTCACTGACTCTTCTCAGATTTCATTTCTTGTGTGACACTGACTTTTTCTGAGCTTGGTTTCCTGTGTCTGCAACTACACTGTTTCTATCTTAGGGATTAAATGCAAGGACTACACTGCCTTCTGAATATTGGGAGTAAAGAGGTTTGCTACCATTGCTTTACTGGAATTAAAGGTGTTTACCAATATTCTTAACATTCTTTCTACATTCCATCTGGATCACACAGGCCTCTGAATGTGATTCCTTCATATAAACCCCTGAAATATAGGTCCTTCCTAAATTTCACACAGGTCTATTCCGCTATAATCCCTTTCTATAATAAACATTTCTTTCTACTTTACCTTGCATGTTTCAGACATGAAATATGTGATTCCTTTATATAGACTCCTGGAATATAGACCCTTCCTAAGTTTCATACAGGGTTATTGTTCTATAGAGTCTGTTGCCAAGGTTATAGGTTGTTCTCTACAAACTGACAGCAAGGCTCTATTGCTGTAGACAACACCTATACAAACATTGAACAAGGATATGTCAAGGTGGTGCCTACAGAGAGCCTCCATCCCTATGTTGATCTAGTCTCCCTGGTACAGGAAGGTACACAGCCTCCTACCAAAACAGAGATGTTAACATTAAACCATCCAAGCCAGCCACATACCCTTTATCTATAGTGGTGTGGTACCTAAAAAGTATGCTAGGACAATGGTGGCCCAAAGCTCAAAGTTTGTGGAAGTAACCAACCAATATCTAATCTGACTTAAAACATATTCAACAATATGGAACCCATACCTGACTCTGCCAGGGTTACCTGGAAACTGAGACTAGATAGCACCGGGAAGTTGGGTAAAAACCAATAATACTATTTGGTTTTTTGAGACAGGATTTCTCTGTTGTAACTCTGGCTGTCTTGGAACTTACTCTGTAGATCAGGCTGACCTTGAACTCACAGAGGTCTGTATGCCTCTGCATTCTGAGTGATGGGATTTAAGGCATGCACCACCACTGCCCTGCTTTTAAGGTATTCCTAACAGTAGTAGTAGGTATGTCTCTGACCTCCTTTCCTGCTCTTGGGACACTTCTCTTCCTTCTGGGTTGCTGAGCCCAGCCTTGACATGAGGGCTTGTGCCAAGCCTGATTGTATCCTGTTGTGCCATGTATGGCCAATATCCCTAGAAGGCCTCCTTTTTAAAGGGAAGCAGAGGGTAAGTGATTTGGGGAAAAGGAGAAGTGGGAGAGGGAAGATTGGGCCCAACAGAGAGAGGGGAGATATTTGGAAAGAGAGAAAAAAAATTGTCTGGAAAAACAAACAAAAAGAAAACAAAGAAAGAAAATATGAATCCCAGAAACCATACATATTAGTAACAATATACAGACTGAATGGGTTATATTGTTGCATTTCAGTATTCAGGAATATATATATATATATATATATATATATATATATATATATATATATATATATTATATGGTTCCTTTGTCCTCTGGCTTCCCTTCCCTGAAGGGTAGCCAAGCTGTTGGCCATAGGCTCAGCCTCAGAGCAGAGAGCACAGATAAGGATTATTCCTGGGTTTTGGAGGTCTTTGGGTAGAAGCTAAGAACTGGTAGGAAACAAAATTCCTGGGAGACTGCCAGCACATAGGGCTCATTTTATTGTTACAAAGCCAATATAATGAAGGGCTCCTTAAGGCAATGGGTCAGTGCCTAATTGATTATACTATAGTTATCCTAATTACCATATGGGGCAGAGCTGGGAAGTGTAAAATCACCTAGAGTTTGCAGGAAACTCTGTGCCAGGGTCATCTAGAGTTTACAGGAGGCTTATTTTCCAAATAAGGTCAGGAGGCAAGATTAGAGGCACTCTCCAAGGAATCACCTTCTCCCCACCCCTTGAGAAGGGATTCTTCCATTTAGCACCAACCTCAGACTGTTATCTCCACATGGTGGTCTTATGTATATAGATATTTTACAACAATTGATGGAAAAATAAGCCCATGAATTTGGAAGAAAGCAAGGAAATTTATATGAGAGTTTGAAGGGATGAAACAGAAGGGGGAAATGATGAAATTATAATCTCACAAAAACTAAAAAAAAATTTTTAATATAAAATTATTAACAAGTATTTTTTAATTTAAAAGTGTTTATCAGGTATATGCCAAAGACATTATGATCAAGACTGATTTGGATAAAATATTTTAAGATTTATTTAAATAATTCCTTGGACACATATTTAAAGATACTTTACACTTCTTCCCATATAACAAATGACTCATGATTGTAGAACTAAGACAGTGTAAAAGAGATGCCTTATGACTTTTATTTGTCCCTAAAGTTCTTGGAGCATGAGAAAAGTTCATAGATAGTGAGTTAGAAAATATAAAATATGGAAAGGAGAACTAAAAGGAGTCTGTGTGATGACACTTATTCTTAAATTTCCTATCTTCAGTCTTCTTTGTATGAGAAAGGTATGAGAGGTTTCATTTAATATTGCTCTGAATAAGACTGATTGTTAAGCAATTATTCTATTATGCAATTTTTACTAAAAGTTTCAGTCAAATATAAACCTTAAAACATGTATCAGCTTTTTTTCTCAGTTAAGATCATTTTCAAATTATATCTCATGTGAGTATATCTCATTGATACATTGTTGGCATAAATTGAATTTTTGCTATAGAAATATGTCAATTATACTTTATAGCTTTTCAGTCTCTTCAGTAGAACAAAGTACATTAGAGAAAGAATAAAGCAGTCAACTCATCATATCCACAATGATGACCACATTCTTTAACTTTCATTAAGAAAATGAACAGAAAACTATTTCTTGAAAAGTAAGCCTATGGCTCTTTTGAGAATTGCATTCTTATAAACAAAAAAAGAGGTAATATTAACTCTGATATATTCCTCAAAAATCAATATATTATTTCATAAGTTTTACTTTAATATTCATGTTTTTGGTATTGTCTGATGAAAAATATGAAAACACCACATAGTTAGGAGACAGAAATGGGGAGGAACAAATCATCTAGAAAGGATGTTGTGCTGTGGAGTAAATATAGTCAACATATATATAATATAGTTAAACAACAGTATGATTATGAAACTAATTGCTATGAACAGTAGATATATACCAATTTAAGAAGTCACTTGGCCAGTATTTTTGTTATATACACTTGGACACACATACATACATACACACACACAGATATATATATATATATATATATATATATATATATATATATATATATATACATACACACACACACACACAAAATGGACTCCTCAGAATATACATATGTATGCTATTATATATGTGTGTGTGTGTGTGTGTGTGTGTATATATATATATATATATATATATATATATATATATATATATATATATTTGTATGTGTATGGTTTCAGGGTTAACAGCTTTGTATTCAACAACTGACCAAGGCACTCAGCCCTTGGAGATGCTAACCCTTCCTTTCTTAGTAGTCATTAGTGGCCTGTAGTTTGTTGTCTAGGGATGGGACCCCATGATACCCCCCTTCCACATTAGCACAACTATTGATATTGTCAAGCTTTATTTATGTAGCCATTTCTAAGACAGATAGTCACATAGCAGACTTCCTATTATACTGTCTACTACAATTTTTTTTGCCCCTTCTTCTGTGATGTGTTTTTGAATCATAGATGTAGGACATGTCCTGCAGTATATCTACAAGGGCAATAATCTATTACTATTCATCACATATTCTTTTTGTTTTGGTTTAAACTCTCTAAAACTTTTGCTGATGTGTAAATCTTATCTCATGATGTAGAAGAATCTGTAACAAAAGGGTTAACTGAAAACTAATAACACTGGAGTTGATAGTTTAAAATATATACATAGGTAATCTTAAAGGAACTATGTGGTGTGATGCCATTTGAAATATAAGCAACATGAGGTCTGTTTCCATCTTAGCTGCTGCCCCTCATCTGGATAAAGTCAGCCATGTGGTTGAAAGGTATCTTTGCTAGAGTTGGAAAGGATGGGTTTTTCTATGTGAATTCACCATCATCTTGATTGAAGGTGACCACATGGTATAAACTAACCAAGGAAAAAACAGTCAACTCCTCTTAGCTATAAAGCCCAAATCAGATGGCTCCTCTATTATTTTTTATCACAAGCCTCCTCTTTATTGTCCTCAATCCACAATCCCTCTGCTCCCTCTCTTGCCTCATAGGTCTCTCTGTCTCTCTCCTCAGTGACAGGTTATGGGAATCAATCTTTCCTGGCACCCACTTTTAGCCCACTAGGAGCCCCTAGTCCTCCTGCTACTCATTCCTGCTCCACCATAGGCCCTCCTTTACCTGTTAGTGCCTGGCCTAAACCTGCTACAGGTTCTCTTTGTGGGAAGTAGCTGGAGTGTATGGTGTCCTCAAGGTACATGTCCCTTTTCATTAAGTGAACCTCTCAAGTAGAAAAGTGATTGGGGTCCTACACCACTAATCCTTCCACCTTTGTTAAAAAATTCCAGTATATTACCAAATCTTATGACCTCACCTTTCATGGTGTCCATACAATCCTTACTAACAATCTTCTCCCTTAGGAGCATAGGTAATTCTGAAATCAGGCTAGGTTGTATGCAGATGCAATCCAACAAACTGGCACTACTTACTTAGTCAGAGCTGAGGCAATTCCCAGCTTAGACTCTGGATGAATTGCAATACCCCAGGGTGTATCCAAGCTAGGGATCAATTCATAACTTGCCTCCTGGCTGGAATTTGTAAGGCTGCTGCTAAGGCAAAAAAAAAAAAAAAAAAAAAAAAAAACGTGAAAAAAAATCTGAGAGGTCGTCCAGGACAAACATGAAAAATGCCTCTCAATTCCTAGACTGCCTTACAAAGGCCATCTTACCAATCTGGATCCTGAAACCCCAGATGGAACACAACTCCTTATGACCTACTTCTTCTCTCAAAGTTTCCCTGACATCAGGGCAAAACTTAAATGTCTAGTGAGGGGCCTCCTGACTCTACAACAGAAGTCTTAATGCTGCCCTCATGGTATACCATGGAGAAGATGAAAAAGTCCGAAAGCAAAAAATACCTGATGCTGGATTAGGCATAGCAACTGTTCAGTCTTCCTGGCCTCCCAAAGCCTGCGAACCTCTAGGGGCCTGATTCAAATGTGGTAACTGAACCTAGGCCTGTCTGAGTCCTTATAAACCACCCTGACCATGTCCAAGGTGCAATCAATTGGGATATTGGGCTGCTTGATGTCCTTATATGTCTCACAGCATAAGAACATCAGGCCCAGATAACCCTCAAGCTGACGTTTTAGGTCTGGCCATGGACAACTTATAGGGTCCAGAATTCCTTGACCTGACAACTCTCAACTACGACAGGGGTGTGAGGTAGTCATCACAGTATCAGAGCAATCCATTTCCTTCCATCTGGATACCAGGGCCAGTTACTCTGCCTTGAGGGAGCTTTGAGGACCCACCTCTTCTCTCTATTCTTAGAGTAGGGTAACAGCCTTACTAGCCTCACAAAACTTAGCTATATCTTTAGGGCTATTCTCCATAACCACTACATCCTAGTGATACCATCCCATCCTGTTCCCTTGTTGGGAAGGGACCTTTTAGCCAAAGTGGGAGCTTCTATTTCTTTTGATCCCTCACTCTGCTTGACCCCAGGATCACAAGCCACTTCCTTCCTCCTCCTCCTCCTCTAATTCATACAATCTGAAACATTTTTTCCTTAATGGGCCTCACAGGCAGTTCCCTTGGTATGGGACCCTTCAAAATCCCTCTATAGCCAAATATCATCCCACTCTTATAATTCAACTACAAAATCCTACCAAATATTTTACTTGGGCTCAATATACACTCTCTCCAAAGCCTCAAAGGTCTTAAATCCCTTATCTCTGAACTTCTAAGAAAAAAATCTCCTATGCCCCATATCTTCCCCATTTAACACCTCCATATGAACTCACTAGTTTTTCTCCTTCACCCTATTAATATCCAACCCACTCACCTTTCTACCGAGCTCACTTTGACTATCCTACCCCAGAGGTTACAGGACAGCCTACATCTATTTGGCCAGGCTTTAAGCCTCTGATATATTTTCTTTTCTCCTCCTATATCCAAAATTATACAATACATATATGATCTTCTTCTTTGTAGTCCATCCCTGCAAATTAGCCAGTCTGACACCTCCACCCTATAAAAATTTGATCATACTATCCAAGGATGGGTACCTTCTCTCTGTGCTCTGAACACAGCCAGACTTCTTATATGGAAATCAACTCCTCACCACCTGTGCCACCTAAGATAAAAGGGTCTCCAAACACTTCTTCCTGAGTTTTCTTTTCAGATAGCATTTTAGAGGAGACCACTCTTAACTTTCAGCCACACCTACATCTCAACATTTCAAACTAACTCAAGTTGCTGATTTGACTCTCTTAAGGTATGTATGGATCATTTGCTTCTGCTGGCTTCTGCCATCCATTATATTTGATTCCATCATATTTGGTTCCAAAAACTAGAATATGTCTCTTCAGCTGTTTCTTCCCTCCACTTGCTGTAACTGTCCTTCTCTCCCTTGCCTACTCAGTAATTATCCTCCCTCTGGCTCCAAGAGCCTGCTATGCCCTCTAGGAAACTCACCATGAAGGCAACTCTCTAGTTACCATGACATTCCTCTCCCTCTGTTGGAATTCTCACAGCTTCTATATTCCCTACTGGACTTTTCTCTTGATTCTCACTTCCCTTGGAGCTTATAGAAACCCCCTTCAATGGAGTTTGTTTTTGACCCTTCCTCTCTTCCTTGATGGACTCATATTTTATTAAAGCCTTGGTCTGTTACTACAAACAGCTTGGCGCCAGTACAGCTCAGTGGCCAAAATTGGCATACTCCATTTTTCCTGGTGACAATTTTTGCCACTGCACAAACACAGGATCTGAAAGTCTCTTAGTGTCCAAGAGACCCTCCTTCTAACTGACAGCTTGTCTGAATGGAGTCAGAAAATTGCTCTATAGCAAGCTTTCAAAGACCAACCCAGTTCCCTACAACTGCCTTATCCATCTCTTCATCTCTCGTACTTACCTATTATGCATGTTTTCTCTATTTTTTGTATGATAAGTCCTGTATTGAATAAAAAAAAACATAACATAACATAGGGATTATAAAGGTGAGATTTAAAAGTAGTCCATGTTTAATAAGATTTTAATGCTGCACCTCCATTCACTCATATATGAGAATGTACCTAGGGCTGGTAGCCAAATTTTGTAATTTAAGAGTCACCAAGGTGGCATTAGTTTTAGAACATGAAGGGATCATGGAAGGATGTGAAAGCTTAAGCTATGAGGGTCTGTGAAAGTTTTATAAGGTGCATGAAGGTGTGAGGATGTAAATTAAAGTTTTGAAGGTATAAAAAGTGATGCAAAATTATAAGCTGGGCAATGGTGGCACATGACTTTAATCCCAGCACTCAGGAGGCAGAGGCAGGTGGATCGCTGTGAGTTTGAGGCCAGCTTGGTCTACAGATTGAGTTCCAAGACAAGCCAGAGTTACAACAGAGAAACCCTGTTTCATATTTCTTTCTCCCTGTATACTATGGTCTCCAAGATTCAGAGTTTTCACATTAGTCAATGGAGTGCTGATAGGCTGTTAAAGTACTGACTACTATTATCAGTTACAAGTTCAGTATTTTAAGTTTCCTTTGGTTGTCTTCTGGTCTCCTGAGTATAGTCAGAAAGGTGCTTTTCATCATACTGAAAATATCTCTGAGATATACATATATATATATATATATATATATATATATATATATATATATATAATATTTATCCAGCTCTCTTGGACAG
Organism: Cricetomys ansorgei; assembly: GCA_026225945.1. Lineage (NCBI taxonomy): Eukaryota > Metazoa > Chordata > Mammalia > Rodentia > Nesomyidae > Cricetomys > Cricetomys ansorgei. The sequence goes on along the minus strand of JAMJFZ010003015.1, from coordinate 480,454 downwards.
AGGAGAAATGCTCATGATTTTTAACCCCAAACCATAGTTTTTGTTATGAATTAAAAGCATGAGTCTTATTCTGCTGTTTTACAGATTGGGAACAGGGGCTACATTATCATTAGACTACTTCCTGCTGAATGGGGGCATCAAAGTCCATGGGGTATTTTTCAGAAGCATCTGATTAGCTGATACCAGCTGAAGAGACAGGGAGCAATGACATCAGCTGGACTGGTTCACATTAGCTTTCAACCAGTCTAGGGCTTGCAGGCATTTCAGGTGATTTGTAGTCTGCAGCTGAGTCCTGAGTGGAAATCTGTTGAAACAAATAACAGACTAGGGATAGAAGTTAAATTTTGGGAGCTTAGAGGAAAATCATATTTGCAACTTTCAGGCCAATAGTACTGGTAGTTGTGGGAGTTTGGTGAGGCTAGTAAGGCTGTTAGCCTATTATAAGAATAGAGAGAAGAGGTGGGTCCTCAAAGCTCCCTCGAGGCAGAGTAACTGGCCCTGGTGTCCAGATGGAAGGAAATGGATTGCTCTGATACTGTGATGACTACCTCACACCCCTGTCGTAGTTGAGAGCTGTCAGGTCAAGGAATTCTGGACCCTATAAGTTGTCCATGGCCAGACCTAAAACGTCAGCTTGAGGGCATGGGGACTTGGGCATCAAAAGGTGATGAGGTCCACTGCAGTGCTTGCACATATATTTCACCTTTACAAGGGTCTGGCTCTGCAAGGCCTGGGAGCTATGGGGCTTGAGACCCCCCATAGGGAAGCTCCCCCTGGGACCCCACTCTTGGCAGGATACAGGGTCCCCCAACCTGGCAGTGCAGGACAGAAGCAGCCCCAACTAACACACATGACTCTGACCTGGGCCACTCAAGCCTCTCCAGACAAGTGAATTAAGGGTAAAAAATTCCACCAGTGCCACATTCTGCACACTTCTCAGTAGGGGGCATAGCTTCAGCTGCTGCCTTCCTCCAAAATGGAGCCAGCCACAAAGAGAAGACAAAGCAAAGAAGACAAGAAGAGAAGAAGCAAAGAAGAACACCTCAGCTCAGCTCATGATATTTCCTTCAAAGCTGCAACACTGGGGAAACTTCTTACTTCGGGGTGAGCAGAATAAAGTGGATTGGTCATACTGTAACACTCCAGCTCAGCTGGAGAAGCTTTCCCCACCTCAGAGTTGGATGGTTCTTGGCCTCCCAAATGCCAGGATACTTTTCCATCTCTGTCTGAGCTGAATAAAAACACTAACTTCTAAGAGTTCAACTTTTCCCTAATTTCTTCAAGTATTGCTATTTTGACCAATTTCCATGAACCACAAATTTTATTAATGATATCTATAATTGAATAATTTTTTCCAGGTGCTTTGAATGTCTTTCTCTAGATTCATAAGAGAATTAACTGTACATGTCATCCAGGCCTTGTTGTTCTAGTTATAGGGAACAAAGTAGAACTCATATAATTTTTAAGTACCTTAGGTTATAAAAAATGGATTCATTAAGTCTTCCCTTTAAATTTTTGAAGATAGCATTGGGTTTTTGCTGTGAGATTCACAAAGGGCGAATTCCATGATGTTGGCTAGTTCTTCTGCACTGTAATTCTGTTTTTTAGTGTAGAGAACCTCATCAACTATCTTAATTAGATCCTCCAGATAAGTCCCTGTACTTACTATGTCAACACCATTATGTTGCCTTGCACCAATGTAACAGATTTTTACTTCTCTTAATTCCATGAACTAACCTATAATAACATGAAATAGTTTATCTATAACTTTTTGTCCTCTTTCAGTCTTCCCAGAATCAAAGAGTTAGGCCATTGCTCTGAACTAGGCTTTGTCTAAATCCAATGCTGTGTCTAGTTTGATCCTCTCTATATAATTTGAAAATATTCCTCACATTGGCGATACGTTTGCTACATTTATCATTTGTGTATCCAGTGGGACAATATTTTTGCTCTTTGAAGTTTTAATATCTACCATGAAAGTTAGAGATTTGGGCTTTTCTCAATTTTTGACATTTCTTCCTCTTGAAATTTAACTTAAAACAAGAGATATGCAGCTCTTTTAACAGTTGGAAATCATTGTGGTATTATTAATAACCATCTTGTCTCAGGACTATGAATATCCAAGAAGAGTAACAGAGATAAACCAATGACTGTTGGAGTGATTAGGAACCACACAACACTTAAGCATTAAGATTCCCATTTTCAATGGCTGACTTATGTCATCTCAAATTAATTATAATAGCACTATCAGTAAGCCATGTACACAGAAAACTATACTTGACAATATGATGGAAATTTTTCGAATAGTGTGAGAATTACCAAGAAAGTGAACTAAATGAAGTGACCACATACTCCTAAAAAGTGACATCAATAAATATGTTTGCTGTGAAGTTGGCAAAAAAGCTTAAATCCATAAAATAAAACAATTGTAATATGTATATTCAAGGAGCAACAAAGAAAAATGAAGTGTACCTATAACAATGGCCACCTTAAAAGAGGACTTAAGTATTATTTTGTTCCTGTAGTGACTGTGGAAGTACAAGGCAAAATGTTTTCTCTATGACAGGAACATAAATGTACACAGCCCTTACCATATCCTTCATTTGCTTGCTGCATTAATAAGAATATTCAGAAGGCAAGGGTGGATGAATATGATCAAAATATGTGGTATAAATTTCAATTAATTAAAATATTAAAATAATTTCGCAAGAAAACAGTAATAAAATAAAATAAAATTTTCGTTTGGAATGTTATATAATACATGAACTGAAATCTGAATATTTGTATATATTTTCTACCTTTTCTACAAGCACTAGAAAGAGTTTCTGTTTGTATATTAGGCTTTGAAATAATTCTGATCATATTACAAGTGATTATTCATATTGAACTCATCATCAGATTTTATAATTGGACACAGTGATCATGTCTAATATAATTTATATTATTCTAGTGTGGAGCTGTTCTAGAGCTAAGAGGGGGTTGAAGCATGTTTTGAACCCCAGAATTCTCACCCTGAGAGCAGAAGGCATCTAGCTGCTCCTCTTCTCATATTCTGACAAATCCCAGCTAGCTCCTAAGCTGTTGTGCATTCACAGCATTGCACTGATAAGATCCTGTCTCTCCAAAAGCATGTGACCTGATTAATGTTTATCTGATCATTGTAGTTGGAGGGCCTCAGGCTGGGCTTCTCTTCTCCCTCTATGATCTTATAAAGTGTCTTCCTCTGGCCCCTGTGAGACCACCCCCTACCCTGCAGAAGAAGCTTCCCAAGTCTTTGGCCCTAGGCAATGACACTACAACCACCTAGGTCTGTTTGTGAGCCTCCCACATGCAAATGAAACTGCCCCATTACTGTTTCCTTAACCAATTACCCTGTTCCCCTTTACCCTATAAATGTGACTCTTCTTGCTTCAATAAATGGAGCTGCTTGACTGAAAACTTTCTCCAGGGAAATTTGTTTCCCCACAGCTCTCAGCCTCGGACCAAAGACCTGTCTGGACCCACGGACCTCCCTGACCTCTCTCTCAGGAGCTGCAGTGGCCAATGGTTTTTCTTCCTTTATTTTTTCATATCTACATGGAGCTAGGAAGCTGATGGGAAAGGGACTATAAATACTTTTAAGTATGTCCTAAAATTAATGTAGGAAGTTCCTGAATCCAGACAAATTAAGGGCTTCTGAGATTACAAAAAGCAAAACGATAAATGAGAATCATTTTTAAGTCACTTCTCATTTTGGTTTGTACTATTTGGATAATTTCAGTTCTGCCCTTTTTTTAATGTGGCAACACATAGCTTGGTATTGAAATTGCTTTGCTCCTGACACTGACCACTATAAGAAAAATAAGTTTTATGCTGCTGTCTTATCATGGTGGCATTTTTATCTTCAGAGTAGTAATACAGTCTTCTGAAATTTATTTCAATAATTACCACTAAATGTGATGCTAGGAAAAGTGTTATACTATAATATTCTCTTAATGCCTCTTCCAAATTTAAACCAATCATCAATATCACTAGTATACAGATTGAAACTGAAAATTGGAAAAAATGGAAATGGTGATTAATTTTTATTTCTGTTAGTTTATTTTTTTTTTACTATCTATGGGACTGAGATGCTAACATAAGAATTTATTAATAAAATGTAATTTTTTCAAAAAGAGTCACTAAACAGTGACTTTGCGCAAACCACATGCATGTATCTACTAAACACAGAGGTCAGATTCCTAGCAAATAATATTATTTTTGCACAAAGTTTAATGGTTTCACATTCCTTGATCAGCATGAATTTCAATCATGCACAATGTTCATATTTACAAGTTATAACAGCTTATATCTTCAGAATTTGAAATCATGGATCTACAGATTCATTTTATCTTTCCTGTCCAGTATGAAATAGAACTTAGATATCATACTCTTGAATTCCTGATCGTCATACTTCATCCTCTGAAGTTCAGGGATTATCAGAATGTGCTACCTACCACATACAGCTTTGTTTATTATTTTTATTAGTCAGAGACAGAAAAGCCATAATAAGGTCTTTGGAGAAATAAAAGCCAAAAATTAAAATAAGAAAAAATTCAACCGTCTAAGGAGCTGGGGTGATTATTCAGTCAATAGAGTGTTTGCCCTACAAGCATAAGGACCTGCGTTCACATCTCCATCACTCATCAAAAACTTGGGCATAGTGCTTGTCCTACTTAGTTTTTGTCAACTTGACACAAAGATGGACATACCTGGCAAAGGAGATTTTGTATGATAACTACATCAAACTGTCCACCAGGTATGCTTGTAGGACATTTGCTTGATTGCTAATTGATATAGAAATTCTCACCCTACTGTTGGTGTTGCCATACCCAGGGAAATGAGCTTGGGCTGTGTAAGCAATGTAACTGAGCAAGCCAGGGAAGGAGAGGGGAAGTAAGGCTTCATTCCTCCTAGGTATCTGCTTTAGTTCCTGCTCCAAATTCCTGCCTTGAATTCCTGCCTTAGTTTCTCTCAACTGTAACTTGCAGCCAAATAAACTCTTTCCTCCCACAAGTTGCTTTTCATAAATAGTTTATCATAGCCACAGAAATCAAGTTAGGACAGTGTTGCATGCTTATATTTCCAGACCTGGGAGGCACTTACAAGAGAACTACTGGCACTTGTTAGCCAGGTAGTCCTATGTTTCTCTGTACATTTCTACTAGGACCTCTAAATACATAATGTAAAAATGATTCCCTTCACAGTCTCACCAGGAAAAGGACCTATTTTTAAACATACAGAGTAATCTGTTTAGAAAAAAGCTTTTCCCACATGAGAAATTATTTTATATTTTTAACTTTTTGATAATTTTTTGACATTTGCATAAAAATAGAATGTAACAAACAACCAGAGCTAATCACATGACTATATGAGTTCCCAATCCTCCATACCTCAGTGAAAATATTACAAAAAATTTATTATATTTCTACTTCCATAGAACACTGTGCCCATCTTTCAAAAAATTACAAAATGTATCTTAAGAAAACCAAGTTTCCATAAATCTAACAAGCATCAAAATGAACTACATAAGGAAGGAATGTAAGAATATTTAGACCATCATTTTTAAACTAAAATTAATATGTGAAGTACTTTAGAGGATATAGTAGAGAATATGAAAACCATCGATAATATAAGTCTAGAGAAAGAAATTCCAAAAAAATAATTAAAATGAAATGCTAGAAATTGAAAGAAAAGGACTATGATAGAAATAAAGTACAGCTTTGATGTGCTCAGTAGTAGATTGGACAACTTAACCAAGCAAATATTCAGAATGGAAAAAAAAATCCAAGATAAAAGTTAACTCCTGAAAACATTCACACAGAGGAACAAAGATGATAATTATATTAAGCCTATATTCAGAAATCATGTACGTCAGAAAAGAATACAAAACATGGTCCTAGAAAAATTTCAGTGTATACTGTGCTATTTTACAAAAGTAAAAGAAACTTCTTTTTCAAATTTAAAAGAAGTTTTACTCACATGGGTATCTGTTTTGTTTACTTCTATATTCATAACATCCCAAGAGTACAAGAAACATCATATCCACAAAATAAATATATGTTAAATTAAGAAATGAATGACTGTTACTGATTCAAGTTTTAGGGTCCGCTAACATGCAAGAGAATTTAATAGTAATAGGATCTTTTATTTCTCCTATGATTCATATTTGAGCTTGAGTCACAGTGAAAAATGTCAGGTAAAAATAGTGACAGGGTTATTAAATTGCCTCTGGGTAGATAGAAAGATAACTTCAAATATGTCACTTTTAATATAAAAATATTAGAAAGCTAACAAAAATGACTCAAAAGAGAGATTTTAATAATTGTGTGTTTTAAACAAAGGGTCAAGGTTTAGAGGATTAAAAGAGAAAATTCAGCTGTGCTCCCTTTTGAAGAAGAAAAGTAATATATCAGTTTGCTAAATATAGACTTTTGTGTAACACTTGAATAACTTGAGAAATAAAAGTATTCACACAGGAAAAGATGAACACAGCTCAAGTTAATGAACACAGAACACTACTCTACCTTAGATTTAGCCATATTTCAAGGAGCATACCTTTTAAAATGTAATAAAATTTACTCTTGAACATATACTGTTTCTCCAATGGGTTCAAATATTTGTATATATTTGTTAAATTAGCATACATGCATGTTAGGCACTGTGATATCTGAAAACATCAAGAAATAAATGTTATCAGGATGTCATTTAAAGCAATGACAATGAATGTTGAGATTTAAGAGTGAAATTGAAGTTGAAGCAACATTTTGTTTGCATGTTTTATTACCCTTAGATTTAGCAATGGGTTAAATTATATCAAGAGTATTTATGCAGGACTGTAGGACCATTATTGACTTCTTGGAAATGGAGCTTAATGCACATTTATCCCATGGGTTCTGCATGAAACTGATTCTAAGATTCCCATGGACAACAAAATCCATGAATGCTTAAGTACCTAACATAAAGTAGCCTGACATTTTGTGTATAGCAAACACATGTTCTCCCATGTTCTAAATTAACTCTAGACTACTTACAAGATCTGATACAATACTCAAAAAATACTTATAAAGCTGTCACAGTATATTTTGGACAACAATGACAAAGTGTTGATATGCGATTAGATATATTTTTCACTTATATTTTCCCTATGCTTAGATGGCTACCTTGCATATATCTAAAGTGAAACTGATATTATGGAAGAAACAAAAACTACAGGTGGTAGCCGGAAAGTTCGAGGTATCAAGTTTAAAGGAGATAAAGTCACTGATGAAACTTAAATATTTGAGTTCTAGGGAAAATACTATGGAAACACAGCTAAAGTCTACATAGACATTATAAATAAAAGGAGACAGGGATCCAGAATGGAAGGAATTGGAGACAACATTATAAACAGAGCTGAAAATACAGATACTTTTGTTTTACTCATTTGTTTTTTCAGTTTTTTTACAGTGTTTTGAATTATACTCAGAGTTTTATATTGCTAGAGAAGCACTGTAGCATGTTGCACTGTCAGCCTTGGCACAGCTAAGTTTCAGAGCCTAAACTGCAGATTTTTAGAATGACTATTTGCTGCAAAAATTATATTAATTGATTAAAGAGAGCATATATAATCAGAAAGAAGAGAGATTTATGTGATTTATGATTCACAGTTTCCATTAACAAAACACAACATATATACTTTTTGAATATAATATTTAATAATGAATGTGGATTAGTCAAATGGAGTACTGAAAAACAAGATAGGTAAGCAGCAGAAGCAACATTCATTTATTAAATGAATAATTACAGAGTGTCTATAGCCTGGAAAGTACTGACATAGGACTAAATTAATATAGTGAACAAAACTTACATGATACCTGTCTACTCAGTATTAGTAATTCATGTAAATAGTATCAAATGTGATTACATACTGGAGTACGATGGAAGGAAGTAATGAGAAACTTAAGTTGAATTAGAGAGACTAGAAATATTTTTCTAAGACTATCATAAAAGCTGATTTCTAATAATGAAAAGGAATCAGTTAACTGAAGTAAATATTTCTGATAAAAGGAACTCTATCTGCAAAGACCGTTAAGCAGGGATGGTGCTTAATATGACATGAGAAGGTCACTGTGTCTTAAATTCAGTGATCTGTTGAAATGGTGATAGGAAATTAGATTTGTCTTAGTTACTTTTCTATTGCTCTGATAAGACAAAGAACAAGGCAATTTTCAGGAGAAGGAATTTATCTGGAGCTTACAGTTTCAGAAAGTTAGAATTCATGAGCATTGTGATGGGGAGCATGGAAGTAGGTAGGCAGGCATGGCACTGGACCAGTAGCTGAGAAAGTACATCTTGATTTGCAAGTAGCCTGCGTAGAGGGAGAATGAAGCTGAGAGCAGCCTTGTCTTTTGAAACCTGGAATATTTCCCACAGTGACTCATTTCCTCAAAAAGGTCATACCCCCTAATCCTTCCCTAAAAGTTCCAGTAACTGTGGACCAAGTTTTCAAACATGTAAGCCTATAGGGTCATTCTCATTCAATCTACTACATTCTACTCCCTGACCTGCAAAGGGTCATAGCTATACCATAGTGCAAAATATATTTAGTCAGATTTCAAATGTCTACACAATCTTTCCGTCTCAAGACTATTTTGTTTAAAAGTTTAAGTCCAAAGATTCTTCTGAAAATCAAGGCAATGTCTCAACTCTAACTCTGTATAAAATCAGGGAAATAATTGAGAGGTTATAGCTTGATCTGAAAAGAGCAGAGTGTGTGTGTGTGTGTGTGTGTGTGTGTGTGTGTGTGTGTGTGTGTGTGTGTGTGTGAGAGAGAGAGAGAGAGAGAGAGAGAGAGAGAGAGAGAGAGAAGAGATTTTTTTAAACCTCAAAGACTGTCCACCCTCCAACAAGGCCACCTATCCTAATCCTTTACCAACAGTTCCACCAACTGAGCACCAACTATTCAAACATTTGGGCCTATGGAGGTCATTCTCATTTGAACTATCACAAGATTAGAATGGAACTTGATTATATGAAAGAATGATTACATGTGGATTTCCCCCATTAGCTCCTGATTTTATGTCCTTTGTCTAAACATAGTTACAAATAGCCCACTCTTGAGAACATTCTGGATTGCAAAATAATTTATATGCTAAAAACCAATCTACAGTCTATTAAATGATAGTGGTATATGCTCTAGGCAGTGGATGTAAAGAGATTGAATTTCCTTTAAAAACAACTGCTGTAAACCCAACATTATGGTTATGATAACAACCAAATAACAGTCTGGGCTTCTTGAAGTAAAACTCATTTCAAACATAAAGCAGAACTGTACAAAAAGAGACAAGAATATCTTGCTGTATCACAAAGAATAAAATGATTAGTGTACTAAGAGTTATGTTTAAAGGAATCATGAACATACCTGACACAAATTTCACTGCCTACATATGAAATTTTTTCATCATTACTAAGAAATAGATTCTAAGATATCAATTTAAACCTATGAGTTTATAATGATGAAACATGCAGGATATATCATTGGAAATATATGGTTTATGTTAAAGAGAGTTACTATTTTAAACACTATAGGAAAAAAAATCAAGCACTTAATTTATGAACTCTTCCTCAAATACACAAATTGAAACCAAAGGGAGGTGCCTCTTCATTAAAGTACTTAAGACAATGGATTATGAAAGATGAGTGGATTAGGATTTCAACATTGTATGGATATTGTAGAGAAATATTTAATCTTTTAATCCAACAACATGGCTGTTCTGGGAAAGGATCATATTAAAAGCCTGCCATGATTCAGCTATAATGCAGCACAAGCCTTTAAGTTACCCAACTCAGAAGCTAACGGTGACACATGACTTTAATCCCAGATTTCTTGGGATATAAAAGGAAGCAATCAGCTCAGAAGTAGGCTATGGTTCTCATTTCACAGCTCTCAGTTCATGGTACTCAGGTCAGAGTTCACAATCAGTTCAAAGTTAAGAGATAAGCAGTAGAGATTGAGAGAATAGAAGGAGATTGAGTCAGAGCATGCTAGTTAACTGAAAAAAGGAAAGTCAGAGACAGAATGAAGAACAGAGTGAGTACATGCCTTCATTTCCAAATCTAAGAATGAATCAGAGTGACGACTTTCAGAGTGAGTTTTGAGATGAATCAAAGTGAAGAACAGGCAAAGTGACAAATCAGAGGAAGAGTTAACAGAGTGAATCAGAGTGAAGACACACCCAATTTTAATGATATAAAAGCAGTCTCTCAGCTCAGAAAGAAAACAGTCAGGTAGAGAATCAGTCAGATAAGACACAGAGGTAGTTCAGCAGAGGAAAAGTGAGTTTAGAAGAAAGGTCAGATAACAGCAAGTGTCAGTTTGAAGCTTAGCAGCCCAGTTCAATCAGAGAAGTTATGAAAGTCAGACAGAATCAGCCAGAGTCAGTCGGAGTCAGAAGTGTTCAGTCAGAAACATTCAGCTGGCTCAGAAGGTATCTTTGAACCAATCCACTTGAAGAAGAGTTTGAGCCAGAACAGTGAATGAGTTGAATCAGCTAACAATAAGAGTAAGTTGAGTTCAGTACAACTCTAAGTTCAGAAGGAATTCAGAGTGAGTCAGTCATCAGTAACTCTCAGAAGCTGAAATGTTCTTGGTTCAGGTTTGAAGATAAGATTGTATGGAGACTGAAGCCTTCTAGGTCCAGGCTTGTATCTTGACTATTAGATTGTATAGAAGCTGAAATGGATCAGGGAATGAATTAGAAAAGCATAAACTGTCCTCTGCCTTGAACCGACAAGAATAACTAATTAAACCAATAGCTACATCTACAAGAATTAATTATTTTTAGCAATGAAAACTAATGACTCTACAGCATGTAAATCAGATATACTGATTACAAATATTATGAGGTATTCTTGCCTAAAATCTAGGATAAAAATAAGCCTTTAAATCTAATTACTTAATTATGAAGAAAAAGGTTAAATGAAACCACAGTGATAAACTCAACTAAACCCATGCTTTAAGCACTGTATAATATAAACTTACAAATTATTTCAAAAATTAAGCTTCAAGAAGAATATAAAATCAATAAATTAAATAGAAACCCATACACTTTTATAGTAAATAAAGATATATGAATCAATCCCAATAAATAGGTATTATTTTTATAGTGGATATGGTGGCACACAACTAGGTTGTAAGGCTAATCTCGGCTACATATTCAGTCAAATCATGACAGACAAATCATGAATGATTTTGTTTAAATCAAAGCTGGCAACATTTTTCTCTGTAAAAATCACCTTTTGTTAGCAGCTAGGAGAATAAAGAGTTACATCACATAGTTGCTTGAGATCAAGAATCTAAGAATAATTTAGTCCCTTTCTGTCTCACAGTCACCTAAGATATCACAGTCAATCTGTCAATCCAAGCTTCAGTCATCTGAAATCTTATCTGGATCTGGAATATCTGCTTCTAAAATGGGTTTTTCATTCATTAACAGAACTGTTTTCACAAAGCTTCAGTTACTTTGGGATTGTAGACAAGAGGCCACATTCCTCTCAATGAGAAGTTTCTATTGAAGCACAGCAGCTAACCTCTACAGGGTTAGTAATGTAAGCGAGAGAATTAGAATGAAAACTAAATTGCAAAGTCTTATATTACTAAGTCTCTGAAGCCATATTCCATCACTTCTATTGTATTCTAAATAAATTACTAAATTCAAGCTACAATGAAGAGGAGAGAAATTAGTGTGCAGCTCTAGACAGAAGTATCAGAAAATTTGCTGATATATCCTAAAACTATTAGACTTCAACTTTTACTTATAAAAAATCCACTGTTCACTCATATGTGTAAATATACTAGTACCTTCATATTCACTGAGTCTTATTGCAGAATCATTTCAAAGTCCTGGATAGCAACATTTAAAATATTCTTTGCTGAGGACATTGTTCCTTAGACATAATTCCTTAAGTGTGGGTCCACTAGTTTATTCAGCCTCCATAAAGATACTGAAAGACCAAGTCTCCAGGAAACCAGGTAGCAACTAGATACTAGAGACTCTGATAATTCTCTTATAGAGAAACAAAATGTTTTTGGTATCAAATCACATGTAACGCAACATGCAATGAGACAAATGTAATCCTATCCTAAACTCAGTAGCAAGATAAACTGGAAAATGTAATTTTATATTTATTGTGACACTCAAATCAGCCAAAATTTATGAGCCATATCATAACTATATTACAAAGAGCAAGTTGTATTTTCTGAAATCAAATTTCAGATAAAATAACTAGACTAAAATACAGAAATATACTTTGAAAAGGGTTTTTTTCTGAACAGAAACCAATTACATTATCTTTTATATTCGGAATTTTTCTTATACCCATAGTGTCTATGAGAAAATATACACAAGAATCTTTTAAAGACATGTTCCTCTGCGGGGGTGGGCATAAACTTAAGTGAGTGTGGTGTTTGTCTACTGAGTGTCAGGTCCTGTACTCAGGTTACAGTACTGTATTTCAAACAAACAGACAACAACAACAAAAAGATGAAAGAAAAATGAAAGACACCATGTCTCTTTCTTTGTAAAATGTAGTTTACTAAACCCTGAAATTCCTGGAAGAAACTGTCCTCTTATAATTTCATATGTACACTAGATGGCAGCATTACCATAAACAATGGATAACAATAAAAGTTTCAGGTCACATCATTTAAGTGAAATTTCAATACCAATGCAGATTACTTCCAAGAACACTTCAACTTTATTTTTCTAACATTTCCATCTCGTTGTTTGGTTTCTTAAAATTTTCATACCGTTTCTGTATTTCTTTCTAAAATATCAAATTTTGTTATTTTGTTTCTGTCCTTTTAATTAGTTATTTTTAAAATGTTTGACAATTTCTTACTTGTATACAATGTATTGTGATCATATTCCCACATTACCTACCAATAACCTACTCTACCACACACTTTCTGACCTCTTTTTTCTTCCCAAGTGTACCTGCTTCTCCACTGTGACAAATTCTTACAAGCACGTGTTAAACTCAGAATTCTGCCTCTGATCTCAAGTGCTGAGACTAAAGATGTAAGCTACCAATATGGAAAAATGATCTTTTCAGTAGGTTTTTATTTGTATGCATTTATTGTACACAGTGTTGAATTCAATGAAGATTTCTTTATCATGTAATTTGACCATATGTATCCCTTTTCCCCTCACTGTTGTCCCTCTACTTTTCTTCCTTATGCTACTCTCCTTTGTCCCCCAGTGTCCCTTCTGCTTCCATACCATTCATATATATGATTTTATGAACTAAAAAAAAATACACACACACAAACACACATATATATGGCTTTATAGATAAATATTTTATAATATATGGTTTTATGAATCTCTAAAGAATTTTAAGATCTACATGAAAGAAATAAGAAAAAATTAATGATATCAAGTTATGTCCATTTTCCAGCTGATGATTGAAATCTCACGGTTAAACAAAGCACCACTTGCAGTGTATGTGTTCATGCCACATTTTCTTTATCCATTCATCTATTGACATATATTGAAGCATTCTTCATAACTTGGCTATTTTTAATAGTGCTACAATGAATAAGGATGTACAAGTATATTGTTGTTTCTTAACTTCGGGTCTTCTTGTTTATAGCCAGAATATATGGGTCATTATTATAGTTCTAATGTTAGTGTTTTGATGAATTTCCATAGCAGTTAGACCGATTTATATCCTCATCAGCAGCATATAACCATTCCTTTTCCCCAAGATTTTTACTAGTATTTGCTATTGTTTTCTTAAAAATAGCTATTCTGATACAGATGAGGTATAGTTTCAATTTTTAAGAATTTGTATGTATGATATGGGCAGAGCACATGTGTATATGATGTGTGTCATGGAGAGTGATCATGTGCCACAGCACATGTGTGTGTCAGAGGACAAATTGTGGAATTGGTTCCCTCTTTTCAGTTTCATGTGTGTTCTGGATTGAACTCAGGTTGTTGGGCTTGAACATTTACATCCTGAATCATCTTAGTGAGGTTTCGAAGATTGTATAAGAGCTAAAATCCACTGTGAAAATGGGATTCTATTAAGAATAATGCTATAATATAATATATAATCCTAAGAATCCATTTCATTCTAAGTTACATTGGAGTAACTTAGAAGTTCTTACTGATCATTTTGAAGGAATTCTTCAATTTTTTTAATGGATAGAGCTGTATGCAAGAAAAGAAACACACAAACATGACTTTGTGGGAGAATTCTATTAAGAAGCATTTTAATTCAATGGAGAGATGGATTAAAGATTAAAAGAACTTGCTTTTTTTTTTAAAAACACAGGACTGGAATTTGGTTCTCTGAACTGACTTCAGGCAGCTCACAACCACCTGTAATAAAAGTTTGAGGGAATAGTGTCCACTTCTGACCTCAGTGGGGACCCGCACTCACTAACACATATCCACGAAAAGACAAAAACAGTCATACCCATAATTAAAAGGAAATCTTAAAAAGTAGAGACAATTGTGTTTGCCTCTACAAGTCTTGTACAAGTTCAAGACAGTCAATACTGTAGAATGAAGGGATGAGTGTTTAAGTTAGTTACTTTTCTGTTGTTATGAAAAAACACCATGACTAGGGCAACAATGGTAGTTTGAATGAGAATGGTCCCCCATATACTCATATATTTGAATATTTTGTTCCACGTTTGTGGACTGTTTAGGAATGCTTAGGAGGTGTGGTCTTGTTGGAGGAGGTGTGTCACTAAGGGTGGTTGCTCAAGTTTCAAAATCACACACGAAGCTCAGTCTTACCTTCTTTCTCTTCTTTCTGCCTGCAAATCAGGATGTAAGTCATATGCCATGCCTATATGCCTGTCATCATGTCCCCTGCCATGATAATGATGCACTAATACTCTGAATGTATAAGCCAGACCCCAATCAAATGCTTTCTTTTATAATCTATCTTTGTTGTGGTGTATGTTCACAGCAATTGTAACTCTAAGAGAGCAATTTATAGAAGAAAAAGGTTTAATTTTGCTTACAGTTGAAGAGGAGTGAAAGTCCAGAGTGGTAGGGAAGGAAAAGCAAGCAGCACGCAAGCTATCAAGACCAGGAAGCCAAGAGCTCATACCTTCAAATGCAAGCAAGAAGCAGCATAGGAACTCTAGACCTTTTCTTGCCTGCTCTTCCACATTCTTCTAATTCTCGTCTATATTCCAATTGTAAAGGCATGTTCATATTTTCAGATGTGTGTTACAGCACCACACTATAACTCTGATAAGAATTTATATTTCAGTCTATGTTTGCTTTTTGAAAATTATACCTGGTCAGGGCTAATTTATAATAAGGATACTTTATTGTTTATCTTTCTTTTCAGAAAATTGATTATTAAGGTATCATACCCTAGGAAGACCAATGGCTGTATGATCACTGGTCAGAACTTAAATGGGCAAACATTTGGCAAGAGGGAGTGAACACACCATTTTCTAATGGCATTAACCTGTGAAGAATGTGCTGTTAGTTGCATTTATTTAATCGATTGTAATTTCCAACCTTTTAATACTGTTATTGTAGCAATTATATTTCAATAGGAGTTTAGTAAAAGACAAACACTCACATTATAGGAGAGTAAAAGTTACATACCAAAATTAAATAGATAAATCAGGCAAATAAATATGAAAATTTGAAGTCACAAAAATAAATTATTTGTTCAAGACTATTAAAAAAATTAATATTATTAAACCTTTCAGTAATTCTTACATTAAAAGTTTTAAAAATCATATTTGGAACCAGACATCTGTTTTCATGAACACCTGATGTTATCTCATGAAGTTAGTTTTACCTGGAAGATTATTTAAAGCTTAAGGTTGAGAATTACAGCGAAGGACACCTACAATGTCAATTAAAGTAAGTTAATCAAAATGCTGCTTAGCATAACAAATATTGTATTTATATTTCACTTTTATAATTTAAAAAAATTGGTAACAAAAGTCTCTTTTTTGTTAACATCCCATTTAGATTGCAGAAAATAATGCTTTGACTCACACCATTGTACATACATATTAATGTTATAGTTTAAATAAATATACTTGGTATCTGAGTTTTCCAGTGATGAATTTTGTCGGAGGGATCTTTGTTCTGTTAAATAGTATTTGCCTTTAGGTAGATGTATTACTTTTTAGAGACAAAAAGGAAACAGTATGATTTCATCATTATGGTTCTTACTTGCTAATTATCATCAATAGATTAATGTAAACTTAAAGTGTCCGAAGAAAATGGAATTCAATGAAATGACCCAAATTATGATTAAGTTGAATTAATGGCATGGATTACATTTAATCTTCCAATAGAATACTGAAGATTGCCTATATAGAATAACTATTTTGTATTATATATTCTAATTTAATTTTACATTTTGAAGGTCTTGTGGAATTCTGAACAATATAGCCATAATAAATAAATTTCAGAAGTTATGGTCACTGCAATTTTTATTGTTGTTGTTTTTATTTTTGAAATGGGAATTCTGAAGTGTTAGAAGCAAGCTAGAATAAGCTACAATATAATTTAGTATATTTAAAATTCTGAATACATTTTTTTACTGTTGATAGATTGATTTAAAAACAAAACAATTGTCAGTTCCATAATTTCCTTTGGTGTTTTATTCTAACCATCATTTCTTCCAATTGATCCTTTCTGTTAGCTTTTGAAGCAGAAGATTACTACATTGTTACTGAATATTAAAGTCACTAGATTTTATTCTCTAAGTTGTAAATTAGTTATATGCTATGAATAGGAAGTTAAAAATCTAAGAAATACTCAGTATTTATATAAACAATACAAATTGTGTTAATGTAATTTTAAGTTTTTTTTTAATCTCTGTAGTCAACACTATTTTTAGTATACTCTTGCACCTCAACTGAAATGTAAAATATATTGTTTCACTACTTGTTAGCACCTGCCATAGAATGTAAGAAAAAAGAAACATAGTAGACCTTTTCAAACAAATAGAAGATGAATATATATAGGGAGGACAGAAATGTACATTTAGGCCAGTTGATATATCATTTCTTGTTTTTTTTTTCCGCATTATTAAAACTTACAAAATTATTTAATGCTCTGAATATGTGTAAGGAAATAATATCACTAAAAAATAATCTATTGTTCAATTCTTAGTTACTTGCCATTTGGTTGATGAATTTTAATTTAAGTAGGCACTAAGATAAAGAAATATGATAAAATATACAGACTAACCTACAATGTTTTTAATGTATGTCATGCAAAGAATTATGGTTAAATATGCAATGATAATATATGACAAATAGTTTTAAAACCTTATTGTTTATATTTCTATTGCTGAGGATCAAACTTAGGTCTCCTAAAGTCTCAAAATTCTAGTTTTTTCTAGGCAAGTATTCTATTAAGAAACAGTATTTTCAGTTTAAAACTGTTTTTATTTATTTTATTTATTTATTCTTTGGAGACAGGGTCTCATTGTATATCTTTGGCTATCCAGAAACTCTCTATGTAGAACAACAGGCTTGTCTCAAACTCACAAAGATTGATCTGTTTCTGCTTCCCAAGTATTCAGAATAAAGATATGCACCACCATGCCTAGCCCAAAACTGTTGTTATTTTAGAAGCTCACACAATTTTGTTACAATGGAATAAGTTCTTAGTAACATAGATTTAGGGAAAAATACATTCTTTGGTTAATTCAATCCCTGGTCCTAGTGCTGGTGCGTTTTTGCCTCCTCACAGTCTAATAGAATGTTTCAACCTCTGAGATTTACTGCTGCTTTAGCTCACTCTGACTAGCTCTTTTTGAATTCAGAGCTGTACTGAATTCAACTGACTCTTCTGGTTGGCTGAGTCAATTCACTATAGAAGTGTTCTCTAACAAGAACTACATAGATACCCCAGGACACAAAGAATTTAAAAGAAAAAATTATACACTTCATCAGGAATTTGAAGAGGACATGAACAAACTCTTCATTGACCTTCAGAAGGAGAAAAATAAATACTTCAGTAAAGAAAACAGAAATACACACTTGAATGACATGACAAAAATAATTCAAATTTTGAAAACAGAATTTAGTCAAGAAACAGATTGAAGAAAATATATGCTGGAATTAATAAAGAATTTTAAAACACACTATCCCAAATATGATATGCAGCAGAGCACTTTACATGTAGAATTAATCAACCAGATAAATACCAGAACTCAATCTAACATAGTAGAGAATCATGTAAACAAAATTAGCAAAGACAAAATTGGAAAATTGAAAAGAAATTGACAGTTTTCTAGGTCGATACCACCTACCAAAATTAAATCAAGATCAGATAGACAATGTAAACAGACCTATTAACTCCAGTGAAATAGAAGCAGTCATGAAAGGCCTCCACACAACAACAACAAAGCCCAGGACCAAATGATATTTCTGCCAAATTCTATCAGATACTCCAAGAAGAGTTAACAACAATACTACTCAAAGTAATCTCCAAAATAGAAACAGAATGCTGTCAAACTTATTTTACGAGACCAGAGTCACCCTGGTACCCAAACCACACAAAGATTCAACAATGAAACAGTATTACAGACCTATTTCCCTCATGGACATTGATGTAAAAATATTCAATAAAATACTCACAAACTAAATCCAAGAACACATTAAGAAGATTATCCATCATGATCAAGTAGGCATCATCTCAGGGATGCAGGAATGCTTCAAAGAAAATCAGTCAATGTAAACAAACTGGAAGAAAAAACAACACATGATTATCTCACTAGATGCCAAAAAAAAAAGTTTGACGAAATGCAACACCCCTTCATGTTAAAAGCCTTGGAGAGGTTATGGACACAAGGGACATACCTAAGCATAATAAAGGCAATTTATAGCTGTGGGTCAGTTGGTTGGATTCTCTCTCCCTTGCTCCTGGGGACTCATTTGTCCATGGTGGGCCTCATTCCCCTCTCACCTGAAGTAACCCTGTCATCAGCAGTCACCAACAGTGTGAAGGGCCCACTTCACGAGCAGCAGGAATGAAATGCGGAAGCCTGAGTCCACAATAAGTGCTGGAAATCTGGTCAGGAATCTAAGAGCCGAACAGTATGAAATGACAACTCCTGGGACTCCAATGCGGAAATGACCAAAGTCGATTTAATGCAAGGGCTCTCCACGAGAGGCTGGGTGCTGCCCAAGTCTGTGACTCAGGAAGGAGGGGCCTGTGTTGTTCTTCCACTCCAGGAACAGAAGCCACTTAGCTCCCTCTACCGGCCATGTGAGGTTTTGACCTGGTTCCACAGTACCACATACAGCAAGACTACAGCCAACATCAAATTAAATAGAGAGAAGCTCAAAACAATTCCACTAAAATCAAGAACAAGAGAACAAAACAAGGTTGTCCCCTCTCCCCATACCTATTCTATATAGTACTTGAAGTTCTATCTTTAGTAATAAGACAACTAAAGAAGTCAAGGTGATACAAGTTGAAAAGGATGAACTCAAAGTATCCTTATTTGCAGATTATATGATTGTTTATATAAGCGAGCCCAAGAACTTTACCAGTGAACTTCTACACCTGATAAACAACTTCAGTGAAGTGGCAAGCTACAAATCAACTATAACAAATCAGTAGCCCTCCTATATACAAATGACAAATGGAATGAGAAAGAAATCAGGGAAACAACACACTTTGCAATAGCCAAATTTAACATAGAATATCTTGGGGAAACTCTAACCAAGCAAGTAAAAGATTTTTATGACAAAATCTTTAAATCTTCAAAGAGTGAATTTGAAGAAGATCTCAAAAGATGGAAAAATCTTCCAAGTTTCTGGATTGATAGGATAAACATAGTAAAAATGGTCATCTTAACAAAAGCTATCTATAGATTCAACATCATCCCTATCAAAATCCCAATATAATTCTTTAGGGACCTTGAAAAGACAACATTCAACTTCCTATGGAAAATCAAAAAGCCCAGAATAGCCAAAATAATCCCGAAAAAAATGAAAGAACTTCTGGGGATATCACTATTCCTTATCTCAAGCAGTACTACAGAGATATAGTAATAAAAAACTGCATGGTATTGACATTAAAACAGACATGTTGATCCATAGACCAGAATTGATGATTCAGACATAAATACACACATATCCACACACTTATGGACACCTGATCTAAAAAGAAGCCAGAAATATACAATGTGTAGTTGTACACCTATGGTGCGGCTTTCCAAAGAATATTGGGAGGCATCTGCATATGTGTAATCTCTGCCAGACCTCTGAAGAGGGAACCACTGTTAGGGCTAGCCAGGCGGACTTCTAAGGAACCAGGAGACATTCCAAACCACTGCAAAACGCATGAGAGGCTTTATTTTTAACTGGTGCGTGTCTGGGTCCTGCAGGAATCAAGCATGGTGGGCCCCGATTCCTTCCACTGAGGCACTTTTATGGGGTTCAGGGGAAAGGGGTCTGGGGCTGGGGGCTTGTGCAGCTCTGATTGGCTCAGAGCTCTCTATGTTAGCCTAATTGGTTGGGAGTTTCGAGTGCAGGATCCAGGGGGGGTGGTCAATCCGTGCCCTTGTACTAGCCATCCTTGAGACAGGGTGGCGCCTGGTATGCTGGGGAAGGACGAATCCTGCTGATAAGCTTAATGGTCATTTCCCTGTGTGGGGGGAGGAGACTGAAGAGTACTGTTAATGACTGTACTTGGGAAGGCATCTCTCAATTGGCGGCATCTCCCCCTACACGTGACTGCTAGCACTCAGGTGAATCCCCTGTACATGACTGCTAGCACTCAGGTGAATCTCCTAGGTTTTATATTAAATCCTTTCACCACCATCACAACAAGTGGTTTACTCAATCTATAGTGGTACCCCAAGCATCTCAGCTCAGGTGATTTTATTGATTTAGAAATCCTCAGATGCAAATCATAAGCAATCAAACATCTCCCACAGAAATCCAACACCTGCAGACCATATAAAACACAAGACCTAGGCACACCCTCACCAAATAGTTCATAAAAAAATTTCAAACATAACTGAAAATAAACTTCCCAAACAACAATGGAACAATGTAAAAGTATTATAATAATTATTGTTATTATCAGCTGGTATCAATAAAGAGCCATGACACTTTCTGAGATGGAAAACTTGGACGGCCAAGGCAGAGAGTCTCGCCTCACATGACTGACTTACAAGCTTTTCTTCCCATCTCCTGATCTGCTCCTTCTCCTCCTCTAGCACATGACTTCCAGTATTTTATTAAAAGGAATCACTGACCACCAACACAGAGGCTTTAATGCATAATGGATAGAACCTTCACAATGTACCAACCCCAACTTCAGCTGGCTGACATGATGCCATTTTACCAGCCAGTCAAGTCTCCACATAAGGTCTTCCTTATCCAGTGCTTAGGTTGAGGGAGTGCGCTGTAAAGTCCCTCCATTAACATTAATACAATCCAATGCTTTTCTCAGTGGGCAGACAACATTAGAATGACAATTGTTCCAATCAAAGGTCATTGAATAAACAATTGCTGGTGCTCCATACTTGCATGCTTTCTGCATTCCAGAGTCCATTCCTAAGAAATTGTTTTCAATGACTAAGGAAGGTGATCTTCTGGCTGTAGTTCAGGCTGCTGGGTAAACAGTTTAATATTTGAGAACAAGTTCAAATATACCCCAACAGAACAATGAAAGTGTCTGTAATAAATGGTGCTGATCTAATGCATGTAGAAAAACACAAATTGATACATATTCATTACCATGCACAAAACTCAAGTCCAAGTGGATCAATGATCTCAACATAAAACTCTACACACTGAACATGATAGAAGAAAAAGTGAGGAAGAGCCTCAAATGCATTGGCACAGGAAGCAATTTTCAATAGAACATCAATAGTTCAGGCACTAAGATCAATGATTATTAAGTGGGACCTCATGAAACTGAAAAGCTTCTATAAGGCAAAGAACACTATCAACAAGACAAAATGGCAGCATACAAAATGGGAAAATATATCTTTATTCCCAAAAATGTGAAAAAATATTCACCAACTACACTTCCAATAGAGGGCTAATAGTATATATATAATTAAATTAGACATCAAGAAAACAAACAATCCAATTAAAAATGGGGTATAGATCTAAACAAAGAATTCTCAGAAAAGGAATCTCAAATGGCTGAGAAACACATAAAGAAATGTTCATCATCCTTAGCCATTAAGGAAATACAAATCAAAACCACTTTGAGATTTCATCTTACACCTGTCAGAATGACTAAGATCAATATCACAAAAGAAAGGTCATGCTGGCGAGGATGTGGAGCAAGATGAATACTGCTTCATTGCTGGTGGGAATGCAACTTGTACAGCCACTATGGAAATCAATATAGTGATTCCTTAGGAAATTGATATTTGAGCTACCTCAAGTCCCAACTATACCACTTCTGGGCATATACCCAAGAGATACTTCATCCTACCAAAAGGATACTTATTCAACTATGTTCATAGCAAGTTTATTCATAATAGCTAGAAGTTGGAAGCAACCTTAATGCCCTTAAACTGACGAACAGATAAGGAAATTGTGGTACATTTAAACAATGAATTATTACTCAGCTAATTTTAAAAGAATGACTATGTGCAGGCAAATGGATGGAACTAGAAAAAGCATCCTAAGTGAGGTAACCCATTCCCCGAAATCCAAACATGGTATTGAAAGGGCCCGGGAACATGGGGTTCAGATTCAGATTCAGAACCAGGATCAGATTCCTGAGTTAAAGGATGACCCCTCAGAGTCTCAGGATTAAGCAACAAACTTCCTCAGGCTTCATTGCCCAGGTGCTAGCTGTCACGCACTCGTAAGGGACCCCCTCCTCCCGCAGCAGACAAGCAGAGCCAATCAATTTAAAAGATAACAAAGGCAGATTCCTGTGTGCGGGAATCTGAGCCAATCAAAGTTGTGCACACCCTATCCCTAGTCCCCCTTCCCCTGCACGTGATAAAATGCCAAAAGACAAAGGAATCCGGTTTCACCTCCCACTCTCCCTGCTTGGAGACTCACCGAAGGTGGAGCCGGACGCATTGGATATTAAAAGCCTCATGCAGTTGCATGGATCCTAAGTCTTGTAGGTTTTCTTTGGAGGTCATCTCTTGCTGGTAGACCCTGACAAGGGCTCGTGCCTTGGGGCGTGGGGCCTGGTTTGATCATGTACTTATTTATATGTGGATATTTCCTGCTAAGCAAAGGGGAAAGGTACAAGTATCCACAAAAAAACTAAACAACAAGAAAGGCTCCAGTTGGTACACAGGGATCTCCCTGGTAGGGTGGAAATTGAACAGAGGAAGCAGGAGGGGTGGGGGAGGATGGGAATGGGAGTGGAGAGGACCAGAAGAAGGAAAGGAATGGAGGTAGAAAAACACATGGATAGATGATAGCAATTGGAGGACAATTAGAGGGTGATCAGGAGACCTAGAGTAGTGGAAACTCACAGGAATCTATGAGGGAAACCCTTGCTAGGGGATAGGGAGCCTGAACAGGCCATCTCTTGTGTCCAGGCTTCCAATGGTCAGACTGGGAAACGACCCCAGCCACAAAGCCACTGACTCATGTCCTATTCTTTCTGTAAGATACTTGTTGACAATGGAAAGGCAGAACTCCGTGCCAAAGGACGGTGGGTACCCATGCCTGAAATTGCAGGACAGGCTGGGAACTAGAGACAGGATAACCCAGAAATGATTTCTAAATATGTCACTCATAGATTGGTACCTAATCCAGTTCTCATCAGAGAGGCCCCCATCAGGAGCTGAGAGGAGTATAAGGAGAGGACCAGAGCCAAACATCATGCAGAGGTCAGAGAACCCCATCAAAGAGGGGCATGAGGGATGGTGGAAACCAGAGGAGCTGAGGACACCAGGAGAACAAGCCCCACGATATCATATCGGGTGACTAACACTCTTAGGGACCCAAAAAGACTGAAGCCATAGACACAGAACCTGTAGGATCCCTTAAATACCTCATGACACTATCTAGACTGGTGTCTTTGAAGCCTCCTACAGGCTGGAGTGGGAGTGCCTCTGATCATTTTACATAACTTGAGATCATTTTTCTCCTGCTTGGCTGCCTGGCCCACCCTTGATGTAGGGATTTGTGCTTGGCCTGTTTCTATCTGGCTATGCCATACCCTGATTATACTATAACCCTGGTTCTTTTCTGGGGAGAAGGAAGGATGTTTGTGGATGGTGATTGGGGGTAGATTTAG
This sequence comes from Cricetomys ansorgei, assembly GCA_026225945.1. NCBI lineage: Eukaryota > Metazoa > Chordata > Mammalia > Rodentia > Nesomyidae > Cricetomys > Cricetomys ansorgei. The sequence goes on along the minus strand of JAMJFZ010003015.1, from coordinate 456,200 downwards.
GGGAGATAGAGGGAGCTGGGGTGTGGACAGGTGGGGGGAGGATGTATTCTATAAGTTGTATGAGAGAAGAAATTTTTTTAAATTAATTAAAAAAAAATAAAACACATAAATGGTGCCCAGTAATTGCAAAACTGTATATGTGCTACCTGTTGTGTAAAACAACTTTAATTTATAAAGCCTAGAACCAACATTAAAAAATAAATAAATGAGATAAAAAAGAATACAGGTAAAAGACTTAATGGTGAATCTCAAGAATTTGGGAAAGCAAAAAGTAAATTCAAATATAGTAGATGTAAAGAAATAATAAAAATCAAAGTGAAAATTAATGAAGTAGAAGAAAAGGAAACAATACCAAGAATGAATGAATATAAGAGCTGGCACTGTGAGAAGATAAACAAAAATTAAAGACAATTGGCCCAACAAACCAAAAGAAATAAAAATGATCAAAATTAGCAGAATCATAACTGAGCAGTGAAACATTATAACAGAAAATAAAAAGATGTATAATATTATAAGCAAATACTTTAAATGTCAGAATACCATTAAGTTGGAAAACCTAAAAGAAATGAATTGCTTTCTTGATTCATTCAAACTATGAAAGTTATACAAGAAAAGACTAACAATCTAAATCAACACATAACAAATGAGGAGATTAAAAGACTAATCAAAAAAGCCTTCTGATTAATAAAAGTTGATTTCTAGAAGGATTCATAAATGAATTCTGTCAGAATTTCAAAGAACTACAACCAAGCCTTCTTACATACTTGAAAAAATAGAAACAGAAGGATAACACTAAAACTGCTTCTATGAAACCTGTGTTACTCTAATATGCAAACTAGGTAAAGACCCAACAAAATATCAAAAGTACAGACTGATATCCCTGATGAACTTAGATTTAAAAAATCCTAAATAAAACTCTAATGTACTTATCACAAGTATACATCAATATCTTCCATTATGATCAAAGTGGTTTTATCATGAAAATACATGGTTGGTTCTTCTGTAAATGCAGACTTGATTCAACATACAAAATCTCTAAGTATAATAAACTTAATAAACCATCTAAGTGGATTTAAGACACTGTGATTGTCCCAACAGATGCATAAAAAAGCAAATGTGCTTTTCAACAAAAATCTTTGGGAATATAGAACTGACCAGAACAGCTATACATGACAATTTCACAGCCAACCTTATCCTGAATGGAGAAAAAATATTACTAAATAATCTAACTGAAATGAGGAATGAGACAGAGCTGTTTACTATCCCCATTCATTTTCAATAAGGTGTTTGAAGTCTAGCTGGAGCAATAAGAAAAGAGAAGAGAATTAAAGGGTTATAAATAGGGAAATATGTCAAATTGTCCCTATTTGCAAATGATCTGATATTATACATAACCAATCCCAAATATTCCACCAGAAAATTTCCAGAAACAATCAACAATTTCAGCAAAGTGACATGGGCACCATATTAACTTACAAAAATGTTGTAGAAGTTTATTTTTAGTTAGGTATAAAATTGATTTATGCATTTTTGTGTGAAGGGAAGCAAGACCTTGGTATTTTTATTTATTGCAGGTGTTGGATTTATGTGGGGGATGTTTGATTGAACATGATTTGCCCATGCTTTCAGTAGAACACCTAAGGAGTTTTGTATCAATAAAAACACCTGAGCTCAAATGCTCGGGGTGCCAGTGTCCAGTATGGCACTTGCCATCATAATGGTTCCTTTCCTCCAGTGAGGTTTGACAGGGTTTGTAGCTATGAAAATGCCTCCTTGTCTTCTTTGCTGAGCTACACAGTAGCATACTGCAACAAATGACACCTAACTTGAAGCACAAACCAAAGACTCTGAGATTATGAGTCTCATACTTTACTTACTGACTGGGCTAGCCAGGCTATCACCTGTTGGACAGCAAGAACAGAGCAATGCCTAAATCAACTGTACCTGTTTCTTCAAGCTCTTCAGGCAGTGATTTTGACAGTGAAGTTGAAAAAAATGATAAAGATGAAGAAGCGAGGTTGCTCCAGAAGAACCTGTGAAGAAGCAGAAGCCTGGTGAGACTTCTAGAGCTTTGGCATATTTTAAGTATCATACCAGCTAATCCAATGTGGAGACAGGGAAGAAAGAAAAAGAAACTTCAGACCTCTCAGAGTCTGTGTTTTTGTTTGTTTGTTTGTTTTCTGCAAACCTGTCGAGATACCAGTGAGGTGAGGAGGTCCTGACAAGATACATCTGCTACAATGATGAGAAAGTGATCAGTTATATTTCCAGCATATCAGACTCTATCGTAAAATCTGGAAAGTGTTTCCTTTAAGTCAGCACACAGAAGCTGTCTTCCAGAACTGGTCAAAGTTGTATCTCATGCTGGTAGCTAAACTTGATACTGTAAGAGTCACCCAGGTAGACTGGTTTTGAAGGCATGAAAGGGTATTTGAAGAGGAGCTGAGGCTTGGTACTGTGAAAGGCCAGAAGAGACCATTGGCAAAAGTGCAGCCTCAGTACCAGTTGAAGGCCCAGACTGAAGGGATCATGTAAAGAACCTGAGGCTTGGCACCATGAAGAAAGCCCAGGAGAGGTTATTGGTGAAAGTTCAGTCCAGTTGCTGCAGAAGACCCAGCATTCTGAAGATGCCAATACCATGAAATGACCACCAAAAACAGCAGCATCTAGTGGAGAGGAACCAGCCAGAGCCTGGAGGACAAGATGTATGTGCTGAAGCGGGCAGAGCCAGATCAAAGCCCATTGGAGGAGCCCATAAGATTGTGAGTGAATTCCAGATAATAGGACATTGATAATGTTTTTCTGCTGCCCAAAATCATTGTAAAAATCTCTATAGATATTTGGTTTCATTTGGTCCTGTCTTTGTGATTATTCTTATATATTGTTTTGTTGGTATAGTGTTAAATTGTGTTATAAAGACAAAGCATTTTTTATTGTCTTAAATATCGAAAAGGGGAATTGTTTTAAAAGTTTATTTTTAGTTATATGTAAAATTGTTTAATGTACTATTGAGTGAACGGCAACCTAGGTTTTGGCATTTGTATTGTTTGTAGGTATTGGATTTATGTGGTGGATATTTGGTTGCACATGATCCACTCATGCTATCAGTAGAACACCTAAGAAATTATGTATCAATAAAAATACCTAAGTTCAGATGCTCGAGGTTCCACTGTCTTGTAACCTCTTGCCATAATAGTGGATCGTTCTCTCTGCTGAGGTCTGGCAGAGTTTGCTGCTTTGAAAGTGCCTCCTTGTCTTCTTTGCTGAGCTACACAGTAGCATACTGCAACAAAATATCTTTGTATATACCAACAACAAACACTCTGAGAAAGAGATCATGTGCATACTTCCATTTAATATAGCATCAGAGAAAATATATTATCTTAGAATAAACCTACCCATGGAGATGGAATACTTATAAGGAAAATTTAAAATATCTGAATAAAGAGATTAAAAAAGACACTAGAAACTGGAAAGATAGCTCATACTCATGTATTTGTGGAATTAATGTTGTGAAAATGACAATTCTATGTCCCGGACCTCTGAGGTTCTGCAACAAAAACCCTAGGAGACAGAGCGAGGATTGGGGGACAAGGAGGCATGAGAAAGGAAGGCAAGTCTGATTGATATCTGATCAAGCCTTCAATTTATTGAACACATAGTACCAGTATTTATACAATTTTTGAAATGGGGAAAAAAGCGGGGAATGCGTAAGCAGGTATCTGTGGTAATTCTACCCGACAGGTGGACTGGTGTATCCAGTAAGTTAAGAAATCCTAGTGTCAATGACCTCAGAGCAATAAGAAAGTACTGTGAAATTTCACTAGTGCTTCCTGTGTAAACTATAGGGGTGGAAACGTAGAATGAGGAAGCAATAGGGATGGGTTAGTTAGACAGTTTCCCAGAACTGGGCAGCTTCAGGGTATCTGACCTTGTCCGTACTCAGTCCATTAAGGTCAGAGAGAAAAAGTGGGGTGCCTTGTATTTCAAGCTAGCACATCCAGAGGGGACCGCTTACTACAATTCTACTCAATGAAATTTACATAATCAATGTAATCCAAACAAAATACCCACAGAAATAGAAAAAAAATTCCTAAAATTCTTATTGAACCAGCAATGATACAGGATAGCCAAAGAAATCTTGAATAAAAAGAATAGTAGAGAGATTATTATTCTAGACTTAAACATATATTATAGAGCTATATTAATAAAATATATTTGAATATATATGTATATATATAAATATGCATATACACATATGCTTGCCAGAACAAGCAATGAAAGAAGACAGAATGGTTTTGAAGGAGAGCAGGAAGGAGTATACAGGAGGATTTGGAGGGAAGAAAGAGAAGGAGAACTGTTGTAATTATATTATAATCTCAAACATTTTTAAGTATAAAAATATTTTATAAAACAAAACAGAAAAAATACACAGACACAAGCACACACACACATGCAAAGTTAAAATGAAGTCACTTTGTAATAGGAAAATAATGCCCTTACTAGATATAAGAGGTTAACAAATGAATATTTATATTTTGTAATAATATTGAATATAATATAAATCATTAAATTAAAAGATAAGAACCACCAAAACTCTGATTCTGTATGTCATTTAAGATATACTTCTATTTGTATAAATTTTTAAGGGTATATCAGATGTTTAGAAACAAACAAGCCTTTTTTCTAAGAATTAACACTCACAATCCTACAAATATTAAAATTTATCACTTCATTTTGTGTATATAGCTGATAACATATTTGTGACTAATCATTATTACGTTGTAGATTCAAATTCTGACAGGTATGAATGTTACATTAAATGTATTCTTCATTACATTCCTTGTATTCATCAAAACCACAGCTCTGGTTTAATATAGCACTAAATATGCTTATATGAGAGTAGCTAAATAAGCCCAGAGAAAACAAATTCAAGAGGCCCATCAGTAATGGATACCAATCATATCATATATTGTAAATTATATCCCATGCTGTTTTAACTCTTACCCTCTTCTAGATATTGCAGACATTTCTTCTCTTTATAGTCTTCTGATACCTACTCTGCATGCTCCTTTTTACTTATTAAGCTTATTGCATTAGTTAGAGTTTCTATTGCTGTGAAAAACTATCATTACCAAAAACAACTTGGAGAAGAAAGAGCTTATTTTATCTCAAATATCTCAATCATAGTGCACGATAAAAGAAAATTGTGATAGGACCTCAAAGCAGGAAACCAGAGGCAGAAAAGAAAGCTGAATCCATGGAAGAACATTGCTGACTGGCTTGCTCCTTGTGGCTTTATCAGCCTGCTTTCTAAGTCACTCTAGGACTATTTGCCCAGGTTTGGCACCACTCACAATGGGTTGTGTTCTATCCCATCAATCATTGATCAAAAAAATGCCCTACAGACTTGTGTACAGGCCAACATTAAGGAGGCATTTTCCTGATTAAGATTCCTTCCTCTAAGATGAGCCAACTCTGTGTCAAATTGACATAAAAATTAGCCAGCACACTTGCTAATTATTTCATAATGAAACTGATGCAGTGTGAAAGAAGCTTCTGTAGGTTCCCATGCCCAGTATACTAGCTACCTACTTCTATGCCCTCTTAATTCATCTTTTTTAATGATACTATGAATTCAGTTTATGCTGCTTAAAATCAGTCCCCTCTTTTGGCAAATGAATTAACATGCCCTCACAATTGCCAAGCAATATGCGTCTAAAAATGTTTTCCCTTTCCATACCTTCTGGAATCTCCAGGGAAAAGATACTATCTCTTCTCTCTTCTCTCTTCTCTCTCTCTCTTTCTCTCAAAAATCTAAACAACAGGAAAATAAAAACAAAAAAGACTAAAAATAAAATAAAATAAAAAAAACTGAACAACACCAACAACAAATATCTAAAAAAACAGTCATTTCTGAGTTGGTCACCTACTCCTGTGCATGGAAAATGGTCGGAGGCATGACTGGTATACCCAGTGACATCTACCCAATGGTAACACGAAAACATCAAAATTTGTAGCCATTTATTTAAAATATGAATGATTTAAGGCCTTCCAAATCTATTATTGGCACCCAATGTGAGGATAGTCTTAGTATTTATACACTTAGATTATGTGTATTGTGGTTTCAGGTTCTTGGTGCCAGATATGAATTACAGCACTGATCCATCAATTTCTCCTAAGTATCAACTTTATATATCCATCTTAGATGTCTTCCTTAATAATGTCACACATATATTAAAAATGCTAGAAATCTTAGGATTTCCAATACACAAAATTTAATGAGATTAGAACTCAGTTCATTATCTCCTTCTCCCAAATTTGAGCCACAGATATAGTCTATTTCAGTAAATATCAATTTTACTTTTGCATTTTTCAGATCAAAACCTTTATAATGTTTGACTTATTTCTTACATTCAGTGATTAAATCACTAGCACAACTAAATAGTTGGATCACTGAAAGGTTGTCATAATTTGGCCACATTTCCAAACTACTTTAATGTTTTATCATTATATTCATCTGAATTGTAACTTTCTAAATTACTTTCTGCCAATAGTTTTTTACACAGGACACAGCATAATTCTTTCAAAATTGTTTTTGAATCAGAATAAAATGAAAATTTGGACATGCTGAAAATATTATAGGTGGGCAAAGAATAAAATGCCTCAATTAGCTAAGATATTATTAAAAGATTAATATCATTCCTTCAAAGCCCCTTAAAACCATACTTAGAATATAGGCTTTGACATGTAGAAAGGCCAATGTAATATTTTGATCTAATTTTCCATTATTTTCTTACTGTGACTAACTCCATTCTTCACACACATCACCATTTAATGCTGAAATCTAGTCATGATATTATTGGAAATGTGTGTGTTCCAACTGCTTGAAACATTATTGCATAACTACCTTAACTTCTTTAAGACTTTGTTAAAGTGCCATCAGCATGAGCAGACTTTTCAAGGAGAGGTAGTTTCAAATAATAAAACCAATATTTTTTATGTTTCTTCTTTGCCTTGTTTTAATTCATAGGATACATTTAGCATAAAATAGACTATGTATTTTAATCATTTAAAACTTATTTCTCTTCCTACTAGAATACAAACTACATCTTGAGAAATATTTTGGTTTTGCAGAAAACACTACTTGGGATATTAGAATTATTCAATACATTTTGCAGATGAACTGATTATTTGGAGTTTGACATATGTGGTAGGGAGTTTCCAAATGTTAAGAAAGAAAGAAAACAAGGGTCAAGTGAAATCTTAACAACACAAGAAATATCTTTGGAGTAAAATGATAACTTATAAATATTGGTGGTACTCCATTTTAAACTGTAGTTAGCTTATGTGCTGTATGGAATTTACATATTTTGACTTTAGGAAATAATATTCTTTCTGCACAGAAAGGGAAAAGTATGGATAGCCAATCTCTGTTTATATGTAGCTACATTTAGATTGAATTTTAGGCAGTATTGTAAATTACGAGGAATCATCCATTATGCCAAATGGTTAGAAATTTTCAGAAACTCTAACTTATGTGATAGCTATTAACTTTCCTATTCAAATTCTAGCTGGACTCAGAAACTGTCTTCTGTGTTTTTGATAAATAATATTCATGATATACTTCTCTCATGTTGCTACATTGTCAGTTGGTATAGTCTTTGAGATTAATATAGTTGGTAAATTTATAGATTATAGACATAAGTTTTAAAATGAAATAAGTTATATTCTTATATATAATGTATGTTGAAATATAATCATTTGCAATGGAATATTATAAATAGCATGACTGACTAATAAATTTAAATGTATAACAATCTAACAACTTAAACTTTTAAGTATAAGATAAATTATTTTCTAATTTAATGAAACTTTCTTCATTCTAAAGTCTCACTACCCCTCCTAAATTTAGAATGAATGAATGCATCAATTTGGGACTAAATTTAAATTTCTTTCTCTTTCAAGCATATGTTTCTCCAGTGCCACATTTTCACATTTATGCTGACTCCACTGTGTCTGAAATAATTTGGCAAGTATTTAGAAGAAATATAAAGACAACTATCTGGAAAAGATGCATTCCAGGATATCCCCATGCCAAGTATCAATGAGAAAAACAAATCTTTACTTGACTACTACATTTGGCCTTCCCATTATAATGAACAATTTTGGGATAAGTTATAGAGATTTAAAAGCAAAATGTCTTGACATTTAAAAAATACATGAAAATGTTTGACTTCCCATAGACTTTGAAGAATGAGCCTAAAATAAATATATCCTTTATATTCCAGTCTACCAGTCATGAAAATAAAATAAATCCTTTGCTCCTTCTCTGTATAATTTTATGGCACCAGTTTTGGTGTGATTTGTATTCCAGAATGGACATTGCACCCTGACACTCCTTTTCATGATTTCATTGAGAAGTTCACATTCTGCTTGATGAACACCGTATCAAGGATTATTCTGCTTAGAATTTACAGACCTATTTCTTTACTGTAGATGAAGATTCAGGGCAAATGACAGTTTATTCTTTGGTAATTCAATGGGGGTTTTCAATAATCTTCAGCCTAGACCTAGAAGGCTTTAGCCTCCTTAAAATCTAGTTTTCAAATGTAATTCTAGAGCATCTCAGTCTATGAGACTCTTAGACTGAGTCACTATGACTAGCTCCTTCTGAACTCAGAGCTGTACTGAATTCAACAGACTCTTCTAATTGGCTGATTCAACTCACTGTTCTGGCTCAAACTCTCTTCCAAGCTGACTGGTTCTTTCTGAGCTAGTTGACTGTTTCTGACTGAATGAATTCTTCTAACTCTGGCTGACTCTGGCTGACTCCCACAACTCTCTTGCTGAACTGCTTGGCTCAGCTTCAAATTCACTCTTGGTCTTAGTTGACTTTTTCTCCCAAACTCACTCTTCCTGTCTGACAGTGACTCCTGATGAACTGCCTCTATGTCTTATCTGATTGATTCTCTAACTGACTGCCTAACTCTCTGAAATGAGAATATGCTTTCATATAGGAGAGTTGCGCACAATCTCACTCTGACTCACTCTGCTAACTCTTCCTCTGATTTGCCACTTTGCCTGCTCTTCACTCTCATTCACTCTCAGACTTGTGATTAAAGGTGTGTACTCACTCTGTACTTCACTCTACCTGACTTTCCACTTCTCAGTTGACTAGCATACTCTAATTTAATCTTCTTTCATTCTCTCAGTTTCTACTGTTTTTCTCCTAACTCTAAACTGACTGTGAACTCTGAACTGAAAACCATGACCTACTTTTGAACTGACTTCTTCCTTTTACATCCTGAGAGCTAGGATTAGAGGTGTGTGCCAACACTGCCTTCTGAGTTGACTTACTTAAAGGCATGTATTGCATTGGAGATGGATCACACAGGCATTGAATGTAATCCTTTCCCAAGCAGCCATGTTGCTGGATTAAAAAATTAAATATTCCTCTACACTTGACTTTGTAATATGCTAAAAGATCCAAGTAAGATTATCTAAGTTACAGCCTTGTGATCTACTTTATCATGTATACACAATGCAATCTTAAAAAAATGTTTATATGTGTGCTATCATTATCAATTTGTTTTACTTAATTGGCTGTAAGGTATGGCTATATAATATCCAATACTAGGAACATACTTCCTCAGCAAGCCTGCACTACCTAAAGTACCCCAAACAGCATCGCCAACTGTGAAACAAGTTTTCAAATACCTGAGCCTATTGGGGATATTTGTCATTCAAACTACCACATACTCTGATGACAATAGCCGCATAATATATTACATTTATTATATAAAATATTAGAATGGAGTAAAGGTGTTGCTTGGTGGTAGAATGTTTTTTTTCTTGTGAATGTAAGGTAAAAAGTTCTATTTCCAGAATCATTAAATAAAGAAGGAATTGTTAAATTAAAGTTCGGTGCTTAATGGAGAGTCCAGAGTTGAAATTTCCAATGCTCTTTATTAATCACAAACCATGTCAAATCTCAGGGAATTCTATACCCGGGCAGCTAGGCAGAGAGCTCACTCCAAGGCTTCCTCACCCCATGCTCTCCTCTTGGTTCTTCTCCTGCTCCTAGCTTCTTCTTCCTTGTTCTCTGCTGTCTGTCTGTCTCCTTCCTCTCTGCCCTTGCCCTAGTTCTTTTTATTACAAATCCTCTCTGTCTCCACCCAGCCTTCCAATATACAAATCAATGGAGCCTAACCTTCATCTGCCTTAAGGCTAAGGAATGTCCTATTCTTGTGGAGAGTGGGATAGCCTCTCCTTTGTTTACTGGGAGGCAGTGAATCCTTTACTTGCTTCAAGGACAGCTTACTGGAACATTATCCATAACTAAAATCTCCCACAACAAGGAATATAGTGGAAGTTAATATAATGAACGAATGCAATTATACCATATAAAGACAAAAGCCAAAGCAATGTGAATTTTACTAATAGCTATAGAAATAATAATGAAAAAAGAATAAACAGAAAATATGTAACAATTATGAAGTTTACATACCAGCAACATAATTTGAAAATATGTAAATAAAAATACAAATTAAATTAGAATCAAGAATTGTCACATTTACAATCAGAGTGGAATCAAAATTGTTAGGCAACAAATTAGATTGCCTCCACATTTTGCCTATTGTGAATAATGCTGCAATGAACATATGAATACAGTTACAGAATAAAATGGAAATTTATTCCTTGATTATTTACTGCAAAGATGAATAGTTGGCCCAGAGTAGGTCTACTTTATTTAGAATTAGCCATACTATTCTCGATAATGGGTGTAACAATCTATATTCCCATCAAAGGTTAACAAGGGTTCCCCATTTCACATTCACCAACATTTGCATTTCCTTTCATTTGAACTTTTGTTCCATGCATGCATTTGTATGTTTGTGTTTAATGTGGGGTGTGTGTATGTGTGTGTGTGTATGTTTGGTATATGCATATGAGAGTACAAGTGCAGGCAAATACATAAGCTAAAGCAAGATGTTAGGATGTCAGGTCTTCTCTAATTTATTACCACAAAACAGGGTATCTAGCCATTTGTGCTTTCAGGATTCATGTGCCCCTCAATGCTAGTGTTACAGACATGTACAGCCATTCTGGGCTCGTTTGCTGAAGATTCAAATTCAAGTCATCATATCATGCTCGCAGAATAACTGCTCTTACTATTGAACCATCTCCACAGCTTCTCTTTTTGTCTTTTAAATAACAGCCTTAGGACACATATAGGTCACTTTTATGTATCTTTGGACTAAAGTTTATTCAAGGCTTTTGCTTATTTTTAATTAGGTTATATGCTTTGTTGCTGTGAAGTTATAAGTGTTTTTACAGTTTGACAGTTAACCCACTATCATGTATGCAGTTTAGAAATACTTTTTTTCCATTTTATGGACTGCCTTTTCATTTTGTAGATTATTTCCTTGAAGTCCAAAAGCATTTTTGTTTGATATAAGCTCATTTACTCAATTTTGCTTTTATGAATTAAAGTTTATTCATGATATGAAAATAATTAACAAGTACAAAGCACAACAAATTTTTTCCTGTGTTATCTACTAGAAGATTTAATGTTTTGTGTATTATATGTAAGTATTTTGTCCATCTGCTATGGTTTTCATTTTTTATTATGATAGATGATAAAGATCTAAGATAACTTTATGTTTAGATATTAAGAATGTTTATATAAAGACCAAAGAGCCTCCCTGTCTGAAGACCCACATATCCTAGCCATGTCATACAGACAATGTTCTCCCACACTTTTCTAGACCCAATCTCTGTCCAATTGCAAACAAACTTTATTTGAAGTTGCTGCAGCACTGGACCTTTACCCAATAAGAGACCTCAACAGCAAACTGGAACATTGTCCCCTGTATTTCAACTTTACCTGTTGATGCTTCACAGCAGCCCAACCTATATTCCTGTCTTGGAAATATTGCCAGGAACACTAAACTTTCATATCAAAAGACAACTAACCTCTCAACCCCAGAAGCCCAGGATCCCATTGCAAGAATACAAACAATATGAAAAACAAAGACAAAATGATATTTCTTCCCCCCAAAAAATCACTAATCCTCTGCTAGTGTTCTCAAAGGAAAAATAATCCAAATTCAAGACAGAGAATTCAAAAGAAGTATAAACATATATAAAAATTATATATTATATAAATTATAACAAGTTCAAAACGTCAAAATAAGACACAAGTAAACACAGAAATTGAACTTTAAAAGGAAAGGAATGAACTTCATGAATTACAAGAAAATACAAACAAATGACTACAATTACAAATTATGAAGATAATGCAGAAAATGAAAAGTAATAGTTTTTTTTCAATATTAGGTTGAAAATATTAAGGAAAAACAAAACTGAAATAAAGCAGGAAGTGAAGCCGTAAATCCAATGTGAAAATTAGTTGAAGGATTGACCAACATAAAATCACACTGAAGACAGATTATCAGAGTTTCAATACAAGGTAAAGGAAATGGAATATTCAATTTAAAAAATGATAACATTTGAAAAATTCACAAATGGGATATGCAGGAACTTAGGCAAACCATGAAATGACAGAATCTATGAAAAACACCAGACCAAAGGCATAGTTAGTTTTTCAATAAAATCATAGAAGAAAATAACTGAGTGTAGATAAAAATGTTTCCCATCCTGGTATAAGCAGTTCCAGAAAAACCAATAGATGGAACAAGAAAAAATTTCCGATGGCATATTGTAGTTAAAATACTAAAACACAGAGTAAAATATATTGAAAGCTGAAAGAGATAAGAACCATGTCACATAGAGGCAGACCCATCAGAATCACAGTTGATTACTTAATGGAAACACTTAAGAACAGAAGGGCTCTGAAAGATGTGTTACAAGTTTTTTAAGGTAACAACTGTCAATCTAGCAAAAACAGTCTAGTCCCCACACAAGGTCTTCTTTATCCAGTGTTTAGGTTTAGGGAATGCCCTGTAAAGTCTGTCCATTAGCACTAATACAATCAGATGCTTTTAACATTAATATCTCATAGAGCAGACATTAGAATGACAACTGTTCCAATCAAAGGCCACTGAATAAACAATTGCTGGTGTTCCAAAGTAGCATATTCTCTCCATTCCAGAGTCCAATCCTAAGAAGCTGTTTCCAGTAGCTAAAGAAGGTTACTTTCTGTTGACAGTTCAGTCTGCTATATAAATAGCTTAATATTTGAGAATAAGTTCAAATATACCTCAACAGCCTGATATATATGTGATATGTTCTGGAAAAAGTTCTGTGAGCTGCCGAGAAGAATATATAGTCTTAAGTATTTGTGTGGAATGTTTTGTGGATGTTTGTTAGGTCCTTTTTACTTCTGCTTTCATTTAATTCAAATATTTTTCTGTTCATTTTTGCCCACATTGCCCCTTGATTTATAAGATATAACTCTTAAAAACTCTTACTTTTATAGTGTTGTGGTTAATTTATAACTTTATGTCTAGTAGTATTTGTTTCATGTAATTTGGTGCACCTGTACTTAGTGTGTATATGTTTAGAATTTTTAATTCTCCATTGATGAATATATTGTTCCCTTAATGAGTGTAAAGTGATCTTCCTTATCTTGTCTGACTAGTTTTGGGTTGAATTCTACTTTTCAGAAATTAGAATAGCTTTTCTTACTTTTTTCTTAGTTACATTTTTTTTTTGGAGTATCCTTTTTTAATCTACTATGCTTAGGTGGTGCCTGTCATTGATGATGTCGAGCAAACTCCAAAAGCCCCGAAATTGTACCTCCTGACTTTGATCCTGATCTCAGTTTCAAAAAATAGGTACCCCCTGTTACAAACCAGTACAATAACTGGCTTCTAAAAAATTATTAACCACAGTATACTTATTGATATGCCAACCGTAACCACATTGTATGCCAACGATAACCACATTGTCTTACACATTGTAAAGTATGATCTGTTCTCACATATTGTATCCTTTAACTGCATTTACTTGAAAGAGGCCTGACATACATATTTTGGCACAATTCACATTCTTGTATGATTATGTTTCCCTGTATTAATAATATATAAAAGTCTGATGCTCACTGCTGAAAATTACACTCAGATTCAACACATTCTTGTGTCTGTGTCTGTTTGTCACTTCACCGACTCCTTGCCCACCTGAGTACCAGTTTCCTGATTCTCCCCGGACTTAGGGGACCCTGTTGGGTCAGTCCGCGGCACTAGAGGTCATGTGCTAGGAAGGCAAGAAGAAGAGATCTGAGGATGGGAAGCAGAGCTTGTAAGTCAGGCATGTGAGGCAAGACCCTGTGCCTTGGCCTTCCAGGTTTTCCATCTCAGAAATTGTCATGGGTCTTTATTGATTCCTGCCAATAATAATATAAATTAAAGTACTTTAACATCAGGACAAGAAAGAAAGAAAGAAAGAAAGAAAGAAAGAAAGAAAGAAAGAAAGAAAGAAAGAAAGAAAGAAAGAAAGAAAGAAAGAAAGAAAGAAAGAAAGAAAGAAAGAAAGAAAGAAAAAGAAAGAAAGAAAGAAAGAAAGAAAAAAGAAAGAAATAAAGAAAGAAAGAAAGAAAAAAAATTAAGTAAAATTCTGATCACAATGGAAAAATGCTAAAAACCAACAATACGAGAAACTACAGGAAGTGCACAAACTTATGAAATTAAAATATACATTTACACATTTTGAACAGTTAATGAGTCACAGAAGAAGTTAAGAAGGAAATAAAACAAAAACCTAGAATTGAAAGGAAATGGAAATGCAATACACAAAAGTTTATGGGATTATGAGGACAGTCCCATGAAGAAAGTTTACATGTTACAAAAACTGTGAAAGATTTCAAAGAATTATATTAGGCCTTGTAAAAACAACAAGAAGTCAACCGTAAATTAGTATAATAAGAAAAATAATTAAGATCAGGGCAGAAATTAATGAAAATGGAGGCAGAATAAAATAAAAAAATATCAACAAAATGAAGTGTTTATTTCAAAAGACAAAGATTGACAAACCCTTATCCCAATTAAGCAAAAGTCATAGTGATAAGACCTAAATTAATAAAATTAGAGAAGAAAAGGGAGACATTACCAAAAATACCATTGAAATGAAGAATATCATTAAAAAATCTTCATAAGTTAAAAATCTATATTACACTAAATTAGGAAGTTTTAAAGAAATGAGTGAATTTCTAGAGGCATATGACCCACAACAATTAAACTAGGATGAAAAATAAAAATTTAACAGACTTATAACTATCAATGAGATTGAAGTAATAGTAATAAATTATTTCCAAACTGAAAAAAAAAATGTAAAGAAAAGATGAAAGGATGGATTTGTTGTAGAGTTCTACTAAGCCTTCAAAGCATAACTAACATAATACTCCTCAAATTACTCCATTAAATAAAGAAAGAAAGAACAATTTTAAGTTATGAAGTTAGAATTATGATAACCAAACCAAATAAAGACACAGCAAAAACAAAAGAAAAAACCAAACTGATCTCCATGATAAACATAGATACAAAATTCTCAACCCTTCCCTCTGCCCCCCGTAAAAAAAAAACTAAACAAAATTCCCAGTTCCCAGAGTTTGATACTTCCATAGGTTTTTGTCAGGAGCACATGATGGTTGCCTAGAATAATACAGACATCCATTAGACCATTTTGCTTTTCATCAAAACTGAAGACATAAATAAGCCTTTTACTAGAGTTAACATATACCTTTGTTGTAAGATACAGAGTGAAACCAAGCTAGAATGGAACTGGAAACTTCCTCCATGCTGGCTGGCTTTCAAAGTGAAATAGGATGCTTCACTCGATTCTAGTGGAGAAAAGGCAAAACTGGTTTTACCCATCTGGAAACTTTAAGAGCCACAATACAACCTACCATGTAAGATATGCTCATGATGCAGTAGTAGAATGACTTTTGTGTGGTTAACCAATTGCCATCTTATTGGAATTCAGGTAAAACTGATGTTGTCTGAGCAGGTTGTAGGATTAAGGAACAAACTTCTACTGTTGTTTAGTTATTTTGATGTAGCATCAAACTCCCTTGTAAAAATCTCTCTTTATAGCCATAGACAAAAGCTACTCTCAACCATGATCAAAGATGACTCTCTTTATAGTGAATGGTAGTAAACACAAAGATTCATGGCTGCCAATGACAAATGATGGTTGAAGGTTCAGCCCTAAACAATACATTTAAAACACACTCTCTAGGACAACAGAAAGATTGTGGAAAATGGGGTAAGAGTTATGCAAGAGCTGGAAGATAAGGGAAAGAGTTACAAAATATCATTCTTTAATTGAAACAACCAATGCAACCATGAATTGACTATAGGTGCAGTTTTTGCACTGGGTTCACACAACACTGTTAATAATCAATCATGGATAAGGAAAAGGCTCAGGAGGCCCTGTCTCTTACTGTGGAACAATTGAACATTCATAGATTCCAGGATAGAGCAAGTCATAATTGTTGTCAGTTGTGTATCTGCAGAGTTTTCTAGACTCCAATAGATAAGTTGAAATACATTGTTCCACTGACAACCCTGGTTCAGTTAAGTGAGTCATGAAACAAAACTCATTGATATAAATGTGAGAAATAGATTCTAATGGAAGAGGGAGCCATAGTTAGATGTAGTAGAGAGAAAAGATAGTTAGTATCATTATGAACTTATCTGATATTTCCAAAGAACACGTTTAGTTAATTAAAAAAATTCCAAAGAGAGGACAGAGAGATGGCTCAGTGGTTCAAAGTATGTGCTGCTATTCCAGAGAACTAGAATTCTGTTCCTAGCACTCCATCAGGAAGTTTACAATTGCCTATAAAACCAGCTTGAGGGGCTCTGATGTCCTCCTCAGGCATCTGCAGGCACCTTCATTCATGTGCGCATATCTACAAATAGGCACTCACATGAACATAATTAAAAATAATTGAATACATCTTAAACAATTCCAAAAGAATCACTAAAATTATCCATTTTGAATTACAAGACATTAAAAAAATCTCAAAAATTATCTACGAAGTAATATTAAACTGAAATAAAGTATATAATCCATTTCTCAAAATAAAGAAATCCAAAAAGAAAATAATAATAATTAATACAACATATCCAAAACAAAATGACTTTATTGTAGATTTAAATAATACGGCATATTGAAATATGTAAGGTACTCCTAAACTGGAAGTTACATGCAATTTACAACCTTAAGCACATTTATTTAAATAATAGTCCAAAGAAAGAAAATGAACCAAGTATTAAAGTGCAAAAAGTTGGTCTATTTTGTGAGCTTGGACTACAAAATAATCAGAGACTAGGTAATATATATAGCGGTAATTCTAAAAATGATTGATACATGGACACTGAAAAGGAACTGGATTAAGGACCCTTCATATATGTAGACCCTGCCTTGTAATGGGTGGCTCATATAAAAAAAAATCAGATAAACAAAATCACTGTATGCATGGCTGCTGGACATTCTTATTTCTAAGTGAGTTCATCTAGCCACTGACATCAGACTTGCTCTCCTTCATCCTTTCAATGTCAATTCCATGTTAGTGTTTCTCCAGTGATATGTATGCTTCCTGAGCCAGGATAGGACTGCAGTGTTTCCTGGATTGAGCAATTGTATTGTTATTTCCTCCTTAATATGTAGAGAGATATTATTAGATTACCCAAATACTATCATGAAAGTCAATTTAATAATACTCATACATTCTATTGTTTCCTCCCTGCCCTCTAGAAAACTCTGCATAATACACGCACAAAAGAGAAAAACAGTAGTTGTTGTGGTAACATTCCAGTACTAAGCAGTGTCCTCCAAAGAAAGAAAATTTGTAATATTGGCAGAGGCAGTTGTAGGTGGCATGAGACCAAAATTTATACTCAAAATTCCATTCCTATTGTTAGTAGACTGATGTAGAATTAGGTTGAATTAGGTCAATATACTGAATTAGGTCAGTCCAAATTATGAAGGGAGTATTACTTACTCTTCTCATCCCTGGGAGTTAATATCTGACAAGAAGCAACTTAAGAAAGGGTTTATTATGGCTCATGGTTTGAGGGCACAGTTCATCACGTCTTGGAAGTAAGGCTGCCAGGAGTGTGAAGCAGCTGGTTACAATGTGTTCGTATTCAGGAAGCAGAGATAAATGAATGTTGGTTCTCTAATCATTTTCCACTGTTTTATGCATTCTAGGAACACAGATCATGGAATGGTGTTGCTCATTATTTAGCCTGAATCTTCCTTCTTCAGTTAAACCTCTCATGAAATATCTTCATATGTACTTCCGGAAATGTTCATATTATTATTAGAAAATACTGTTGAACAGACCATCAAATCAACCAAGATTGTTTCACTTATTAAATCAATTTAATAGAAAATTCCATCCAAAAATACCCTAATCAAGCATCCAAACAAAGTCTATCATAGAGATACTGGCAGATTCATGTTTATTGCATCATTACCTATGTAGTAGAACCAACTTAAGGGCCAAAAAGGAAGAGGAATGGATTAAGAAACTGGGGCTTATATTCACAGTAGATTTATTTTCACTGATAAAGAAAAAATAAAAAATGGATACAACTATATGTTTTATAGTTCATAGGCATAATAAATACATAATATCATGTAATTTCAGATAACAAAACAATAGAAATGAAACTGTCCAGGAATAAGGGAGAAAAATGGGAAAGATGGGGGTTAAAAAGAGTGAGAACAGTGGAATATGCAGGAGAATATACTCAAAATGTGCATGAAATTTGCCCTTATATTTTCCTATACAGTAGTGAAAGACAAAAACAAAATATTTCACTAAAACTTTAAGACATCTGTTAAATTACGTTCAATGTTTTATTAAGTGTCCATTGTTGAATTTTCTCAATGCTTTTTATTATTTACAAGTGATGCTAGTTCTCAGGGATTCAATACCCGGGCGGCTAGGCAGAGACTTCATTTCATGTTTCTCCCTCCTGACTCTCTTCCTGCTTTTCCTCTCTGCCCCAGTCCTGGGTTTCATTCCAAATACTCCCTGTCTCCACCCAGCCCTCCAATATGCAAATGAATGGAGCCAAATCTTCATGTGCCTTATGATTAAGGAATGTCTTATTCATATGGAAAACTGGGTGGCCACTCCATTGTTTAGAGATACGTGCTACAAGGACAGCTTACAGGAATATTATCTATAACTATAAAATATCCCACAACACTCATCATTTTGGACCTAAGAACCCACAGATCTAGTCAACTTGACATATAAAATTAGTTACCATAGTTCTCAAAGTAAAAGAATACTATTTAATGGATAATATTTTAAAACAAGAAAAATCACTAAAAACTCATAAAATTATCTAATTAAAAAATAAAGCTCTCATATTAACAGAAGAAAGCATAGAACACTAAAAATAACAAGATGTCATAATATGATAAGTTTTATATGTGAATTTGAACAAGCCATAATACCCCAATATAGAGTCAAAGAGTATTTTACATGATATGCTGATTAGAATTTTAGATGAAATTATAATTTATATTAGTAAATTTTAAAATTAGGTTATCCTGAATGATGATGACAGGCCTCATTTAATGTAGCCAAAGGCACCATTAAGATTATTCTTAAAATGCTAGGGCTATGCTTTTCACATGGAAGAGATTATGTTCAGGTTGCCTTCATATTGCCTTTGGAATCTGTTACAGTTACATTGTAAAATAGTTCTCTCAGATCTTTATGCATTGATATCTGGTTCATAGGTAGTTGTGCCGTAATGGGAATATGATGCCTGGCCTGTAATGATAAGTCACTAGTGGAAGTCCTTTTATAATTTTAGCCTGGCCGTTTTCTTTTTGCTTTCTACTTCTTAGTTTCCTCGTATTTTAGTTACTGTTCTATTGCTATAACAAAACACCATGACCAAGGCAAATTATAAGAGAAATCATTAAATGGTTTATTTACAATTTTAGAAGGTGAGTTCATGACCACCATGGGGTGCATGGCAACAGGGTGGCAGGAATAATGCTGGAGCAGTAGCTAAGAGCTTTCACCTGATTCACAAACACAAAGCAGAGAGAAAGATAACTTCATAAGGTCATACTTCCTCCTACAATGTCATACCTCATAATCCTTCCCAAAGAGTTCCAAGAACTTGGAACTAAGCATTCAAATATATGACCATATGAGGTCCATTCTCATTCAAACCACCTTAGCTGCCAGAATGTTATCAGCAGCCCCAAATTCTCACTGCCATAAACAAGATCCAGTCCCAGATCATGAAACTGCGAGAATGAATAAATTGCTCATCTCGAAAGTTGCTTCTGTTGGATATTATATGATTGTTTTGAGAAAAGTAACCTACATAGAAACCTGATACAGAGATCTGGGCTTGTTGCACTGACAAAATGGAGTACATACATGGTCCATAGGTATTTGAAACTGGTTTTCAGGAGAAATGTGGAAGAGTGTCTAGTGACAATCTACAGAAATTTTAACATGTTATAATCAATGCTTACTGATAAAGTCTGTTGGGCATTTGAGAGACTGGAATTCTCACAGAAATGCAGAGAGGAAAGGCCAGACTCACTTGGTTTTGGAGAAAAATAAGAACTATATTGGGAATTTTGATATAGATCATACTGGCAAAAATTTTGGCCATATCATTCATATGTCCTGAAATTTTGAGTGAGATTAAATGAAAAAGTTATAGTATAATTTACTTGGTAGAAGAAATTTCATAACATTTCAGGATCAAGGACATGGTATGTTTACTGCTCATCACTTTTAGTGTGATGTATAGCAAGAAACAGCAAAATTCACATCACAAAGTAATAAAAACATTCTATACCAAAAATCACTGCTTCAGATACTCTATTAATGAGTATTCCCTTTAAAATTAATTTTATGAACAATGCCAGCTTTTGCTACACTGTTTACCCTACCATAGTGTTTAAAGCAAATTGAATAATAAAAAAAAAATGGAAATCAACACTTAGATTTACAAATGTTTTTCAAAAGTCATCATATTTTACTTTGATTTTAATTATTTGTTTAATTATTATTTTACTACTGTTGTTTGTATATGGTGTGTATGTATGTGAGCATGTGTGCTATGGTGCTAATTGGAGGACAAGGGACAAGTTTGTCAAGATTTCTCCTTCTCCACTTTTATGCAGGTTTCTGGAATGGAACTCAGGTTGTCAGGTTTAAAAGGAAAGAACCTTTACCTACTGAACCATTTTGCTGACCTCTATTTTGTTTCTTTGTTATTTGTTTTTGACACAGGATCTCATGTAGCTCACATTGGTCTTTAAATGACAATTTTCCTGCCTCAGTTTCCTAAGTGATGGGATTACAAGTAAGCACCAGCATACCAAGCTCCAGTAATAATAATTTTGTAGATTAAATATCTAAAAAGAAATATCACAGAAAATCTAATCTTTTTTTGAACTAACTCAGTTCACAGATTGACTATATATGTTTACATATACTTGTATATATTCAGCTTATAAAAATGAGATTTTTTAATTTTATTAAAATTTAACAAGATATGGTGTGATAGGGAGAACATACTTTTTATAATAGCACACCCATAAGCATACTGTTAAAACTAAATAAGATAGACAGTAAGAATGCTACAAATATTATTGAATAAACCATACATATTAATGCATGCAAAGTAGATGTAAAAATTACTATTTCTCCTTAAATTAATCAAATTTCAATAAAACTCCAACCATAATCTCAAGAGAAAACTGAGAAATGTAGTATAAAATTTATACATAATATACTTTGATTTTAAATTGTAGTCCTAAATATTTATTAAGGAGAAATGAAAGCATGCTTATGCTCACAGACTGTTCATAGCATATTTGTTCATAATAGCCAAATATTGGAAGGAACTTATGTATCTATTCACAAAATAATGGATATGAATTACATTTTTTCAGTATAAGGATATTATTCAGCCATAAAAAAATAACCTAATAACTTATTAAACCACATGAAGGAATTTGAAAAGTATTATAACACTTGAAGGGATCCTTTATAGAAGAATACCTACTGAGTGATTCAGTTAACAAAAAATTCTACTAATGTCAAAATTAATTAAGTTTTGAAAAAATACAGATTGCTTCTTATAGACACAGTGGAATTTATCAACTGGGAAAGATATAAGATACCATTCCAGGGACATTGTGGCATTCTTTATCTTGATAAAATACACATTATACTGATATATTCATTGGACAAAATTTGGAGTATAAGCCTTTAAGTTTAATTTACTTTATTATAAGTAAACTGTGACTATAGAAACAAACTATGATCCAATATCGTGCCTTCTTTAGTGATATTTAACTTTCAGTTAAATTATTTTGTAGAAAACCTGATGTTTGCAATTTATTTTGAAATGACATTACTATTCTTTCATCAATATAATGTATATTAAAGGATAAAGAGAGTAATTGATAGATAGGTAAATAATGGGATAAAGCTTTACAGTAAAATCTTAGTGATGATATGATTTTTTGTAAAAAAAATTTCAGATATACTGTATGTTTCAAAATGGTTCATGACATCTTGGAAGGACTAATACAGAAAACTAAGGCTCTAACAAAATCCAAAACAATCAAGACAAAAAGAAAACGTTGCTAGTGGGTAAGGCATTTCAAAGTAAATATCTGTGGTTGTTACATACTTTTATACTATAAAATGTTTGGCAATTATGGAGTAGTAGACAAATAATAACAAAAGATTTCCACTAAAGCCATTGACATTTTGAAGAGTGTAACAATGATTTTTATAAAGCTACATGGGACTCAGAGAAGGAAAGATTAACATTTGCTAATTCTAGGATTAGGGTACATGGAGGCTTGCTAAAGTATCTTTATTTCTGTGTTTTAAAACATCTTAAAATTACAAAATGAAGAAATCAAAGTAAAAGATCTTCCTTCAAGCCTTTTATGAAACATGTTATCTTTTCTTCAGTTGTGTTTCAACCTCTTCTATTACTACATCTCCTGCTCCATCCATTTTACTCACTATGAATACATTTGAAAGAGGCTGTGAATAGCAAGTATAGAAGAGATCTTTCTAAACAGTTTTAGACAAGAAAAAATATGAGGCACTGCTTGTTATGTGTCCACTTTGTTGAGAAAATTTACTTTTTACGCATTTATACATTTAGTAAATTGTCTATCCCACATTTGAAACACAGAATTTAAAAAAGATAACTTAGACCTAGAATGACATGGAAAACAAAACACTGCTGCTCAGACTCACTGAATGTATTTGGTGGATTTTTAAAATGCGGATTGACTTCTTAAATATATACATATGAAAAATACATACATATGAAAGAAATTTACATCAAATAACAAGGGTGACAAAGTCCAAACTAGACTTCTTTTGGTACCAAATGAAACCCCCAATTCAAGGAATGTGTTACACTTATTCAAATTGTCTGCCAAAGGGGCTCTCTAGAAACTACTAAATAACTCAGGCTATTGATTTGCACAAACTGATGGTAAGACCTTATTACTAAAGACAACACCTATACAACTCACTGACCTCAGTGATGCCCAGCTGGTGCCTACAAATGCTTTGACCCTTACTGACTAGTGTTTATGGCACTTAAATATATTATGCACAGTGCCACAAGAGGAATGTAAACACCAACCCATCTACAAATCCTATGATCCACAGTGACCTGCCTGTAAAATATGCTGGTACAATGGTGACACAAAGCTTGTGGGAGTAATCAATCATGATCTAATTTGACTTAAGACCCACTTTTTGAAATGGGGCTCATATCTAACACAGCTCAGGTGGCCACGAACCTGAGACTAGATAGGCCATAGCTCTGAGAGAAAACCAAATACTACTGCTTTGCTAAAGAAACACATAATAAAATTACTCCTAAAATATGGTGCTGTACTCATAGATTAGTGCCTTGGTCAGTCAACATCAGAGAAGCTTCCTCCTACAGTAGATGGGAACAAATACAGAGACCCACAACTAGAAAATCTGTAGAGCATGAGAGATCTTGGAACATCAGTCCTAAATGGGGTTTCTCTATGAAATACATCCCCACAGTATTTAGAGAACTCTGGAAAAAAAGATGCAAAAAGATTGTAACAGCCTGTGGAGATAGAAGATACCAATATGACAAGGCATTCTGGACACAAGAGGATTGACATTTGCATGGATTCACAGCATCCATGGCGGCATATACAGGGCCTTCACAGCTTTAAACCAATTGCAGTCCCAGGTTTGAGAAGGGAAGGGACACAAGTCCACAGTCCTAATCGAAAGCTACCTCCAGTTGATAACAACTCCAACTGTCATCAGCAAAAACTAGGTTTCTCCAATGGAGTCTATCACTGAGTATACAAATCACTCTTAAGGCCAAGCCCCATTCTCCAGTAGATTGCGAAAACAAAACAAACTCAGTTGTATTTGGGAAGTTTGTTTTAATCTCATAATGCTTTGTCTGAACTTTTTTTTTTTTAACCTTATAGGCTTTTGGCTTATATATTATGGCTCCTGTTTTTTTTTTTTAAACTTTTTAATTAGTTAATTTTTGTATGGGATTGCTGTGTGTGTGAATGCAAATGTCTATATCTCTCCATCTATATGCGTATCTTGTCCTTTTTCTTTGGCTATATTTTTTTGCTTTTTAACTTTGTCCTATTATGGTTTGTTTGTTTATATGGTAGCTTAATTTATTTTTTATATGCCTGCTTGTTTTCTATAATGAAAAAGAAGGGGTATGGATATGGTTGAGTAGGTGGAGGATCTGGAAGTTGTTGGGGAGGTAAAACCATTATCTATAGAAGAATAGCCTGTGTGAAAGCTAGGGTCTACATTCCAGGGGCAACATTTAGAGGCCTGTGTGGTCTAGACAGAATATAGACACCTCTTTAATCCAGAAAGTAGTAGAGGCAAACACCTTTTTTTTCCTAGTGTTCAGAAAGCAGTGATGGTCTATGCCCTTAATACCTAAAAATCAGTGTAAGCAGACACTGGAAACAGAACTCAGGAGTATCACCCAGGAAGTGATGCCTGAGATGAGTCAGAGTAAATGGCAGAAAAACTCAATAATCAGAAGAAGAGTTAGCAGAGTAAGGACATGCCTAACTCTTAGGAGAAAAGTTGGGCTCTCAGCTCAGTGAATGAGAGTTATATAGGAATTAGAGTCATTCAGTTAACAGAGTCAGTTAAGAAAGGTCAGTTGAAGTGTCAGACAGAGTGAGTCAGTTAAAGGGTCAGTAAAAAAAAGTCAGTTGAACAATTAGTTGAGAAGAAGGATGAAATTTCAGTTGAGAAGCTGGCTGAAGAGTCAATTGAACAAGAAAAGAGCTCAGAAGGAGCTAGTCAGAGTGGTTCAGTCAGCAGTAGGTCTTGGAAGGTTAAGGCTGAAGCCTTCTTGTTCTGGATTAGCAGTTTCTTTTTATTATGTTTCATATTTTTTTCATTTTATTTCATGTTATTTTATTGTATTTTGGGTTTTTCTAGCTAGGATTTCTCTGTTGTAACTCTGACTCTCCTGGAACTCACTTGGTAGACCTGACTGGCCTTGAATTCATAGAGATCTTCTTGCCTCTGCCTCCCAAATGCTGGGATTAAAGGAGTACACCACCACCACCCAGCCAGTCTAGCTGTTTAAATGTTTTAGATTGTATGAATGCTGAAGCCCTCCAGTTCAAGGATTAACACTCTAGGGCTCCAGGGCTCTGGGCTAGAAACAATAATTTAATTAGACAAAAGAATGAACTGTCCTCAGCTCTGAACAAACAACTATATTTGGTGAATCTACATCCACATCCATATCTACAATAATCAGAATATGTTGTATGAAATTTTCAAAAAAATATAATAAAGTAAGAATAGAAAAGGAAACACAATATTGCTGCTCTGACTCATTGAATATATTTAGAGAAATTTTTAAATGGAGAGTGCCTCAATTATGCAAATTACTTTAATAACATAATGCCAGACAGTGTTCCAGTGCAAAGCAATATAGTTAAGCAAATTAAATGAATGACTATAATAAAGTACTTGATTGTGTTTGAGAAACTACTCAATTTTTAAACTAATTTAAAGGTATTTTAGAAAATAGTTTAATAGGTTATATTTCATTTTAATGTATGATTCTGTTGTAAAAAAACCTGATTATTTGTAACAAATTTAGTGATATGAAGTGTACTTGATAGTTTTGATAATAGTTTTTAATAATTTATGTATTAGGACATATTTACTTAATGAATGATTTTGTTTTATTTTGTCATATATGAATAGGAACTTTCACATAGTTAGAACCTTCCACTCCCTACTCTAATTCTTGTGTTGCAAAACAATCAGATCACTGCAAAGCAGTGATTTGTAACAATTATTTCCTCCAAATACTCTGTTGACAGAATTATTATTACCATTTATACTCAGCTATTACATGATTCAAATTGTTACGTTTTTCCTTAAAATGTATTCCTTTTATTGTTATCCAAACAGCAAATATGTACATACTATTATTGTACATGGTGGGGTAGTAAATAAAGAATAAAAGAATAAAATAACAATGTTTTAAAATTACAATATTTGGTTGGTTTTATTAAAAATATCTATACAAAGTTTTCTCTCTTTATTGTAAGTTTTTATAAAAATGTTATCACTGGGTTCACAAAAGCTGGGCAATGTTGATGATTGTTTATCTCTTCTGGAAGCATGGGACTGTGTGTTCCATTCAGTAGGGGTAAAGCTTACAGCTTGGCACCAGCTTGATTTCTCCATGTTCAGTTACCTAGTCAGTGATGTCTTCAACAGTAAAGCCTTATTGTTAGGTTGTAGAGCATAACCACATTTCATTGGCAAAGACCTGTAATATTTTGGGGCCCCTATGGCCAATCATTTAACATGATATAACCCATTCTGGGTACATACGTGATGATTCGTAGCATATGGTATTGAGTTGGGGAATTGTTTTCTCTATATATGTTAACTCCATTTAAATATATTATACATATTTCAGGAAGCTTCTGAAGTGGTATGATTCCATATGACTTTTCAATAGGCCTTTAATATTAAGTATTCCTCCCTGTATTCTATCCTTTACCTTGCTGTTATATCCTACTGCACATATAATTGTACAAGCTCCTCCTTTACAGATAATATTATGTTTCCATCTCTTTTAAAAATCGCTTCCTCTCCCCTGGTACCTTGCTAGCAACCCAATCTCTGTGTATATTCTAAATGAAATATACACACTTAAAGCTTAAAAGCTTAATATCCACATATAAGATAAAACATGGATTGATTGTTTTAACTCCATTCTTTTAATTTCATTTATTTTAATAGCCGAATAATATTTCATTGTGTAAATGTGCCACATTTTCATTTAATTCATTAGCTGTTTCCAATTTCTGGCTATTATTAACAGAATAGCAACATACATAGATGAATAAATATCTGTGAACCAAGATGTAGACTCTTTTGGGTATATTTTCAAGAGTGGCATAGATGGATCATGTGGTTGATCAATCTTAAGATTTTAAGAACCCTTCATACAGATTCCCATAGTGATTGTACCAATATGCCCTCCCACCAGCAATAAATACATACCCCCAACATAGACCTATAATCCGTGCCATCAAGTGTTCTCGATTTAATACAAGTGTTATTTTATTAATCTTGAACATTCTTACTGGGGTGATTTAAAATCTCAAAGTAGTTTTAATTTGCATTTCTCTGATGACTTAAGGATGTTGAATCTTTTTTTAAGTGTGTCTTTTAAATTAAACTATTTGTTTTCTTGATGTTCAAGACTTTTTCTGTTGTTTTGGTGAGGGTGTTGGTTTATTTATTTATTTATTTATTTATTTATTTGGTTTCTTTTGTTGCTGTTGTTGTTTAGTTCTTTGAATATTCTAGATACTAACCATTTGTCATATGTATGGAAAACAAGCACAAAGTCCCATCCCTAACTTAAAAGTTATTGATGCCTACTGGAAGAGAGGAAATAAATTTTCTCCAGTGCAGTGACACCAGATATATCAAACACACTCTGAAGCAGGCCTTTTTGATCAAGAGCAGTTGAGCAACACAAAACTTGTATGTGCATGCATGTGTGTGTGTGTGTGTGTGTGTGTGTGTATGTGTGTGTGTTTCCTATGGTTTGGTATTTTTTGACTTTTTGTTCTTGTTTTCTGCTTTATTAATGTTTTTATTGTTTTGTGAGAAAGAAAAGACATGTAGTTGGGTAGGTAGGGAGGTAGGGAAGATCTACAAGGATGTGTGGGAGGAACAATATAATCAAAATATATTTTATGAATTTTTAAAATAAGAACATTTAAAAAATAAACTATGTGATCACAGAAATGTTACAGGAAATTGTTTTTTGAATTATATACTTGACAATAAATTACACATTATTCTGAATTAAATTTAAGAAGTTACTTAAATGCTATAAGATACATATATATACATTATACATAGATACATATATATGTAACTATAAACATGTATATGTATATAAACTAATAAGATATGATTTTACTAGCAACTCTCTAGTGCAATGATTCCCTTGTAGAAAAATAAATTAACATTTTAGAAACTCTAGTGTCAATTGTTTTTCACTATATTTAATACTTGAAATAAAAACTTTCCGATTCAACATCCATTCCTGATCTCACTCACTGTAATGGTAGCCATAGTATCCCAAGCTTCACATGAATATTCCTTCAGTTTTTGATTTTAGAACAGAGGGTAAATTTGTAGTTCTTCTTCTGAAGGTAACATGAATTTATGGAATATTCTTGAATCCTAGCACAAAACATGCAAACACATTGGATAGTCTGCTAACTTAGATGTGGTTGAAAACTCCAAACTTGTTTAGTCAGTATGGTTGCTCCCAAATGTCTATATCAAAATCTCTGTGTATGTCAAGTGGAGCTTTGCATCTGTGACTAAGAATGTGGCCCTAAATGTAGAGAGATTGTTCCATATGACAAATGAGTACAAATGCATGACTATTTCAAAGTTGAAGAGAAAGTCAAGTGTCAGAAAGTTATGATGCAAGAAAAGGGAGGAGAAATTTGAAGTGTCATGCTGACTTTGATGACAGTAAATAAGTCTTAAATCCATGAGTACAGAGGGCTGCTGGAAGCTGAGAGTGGCCTATAAAACTGATAGCCAATAAGAAAATAAAAATCTCCTGTACAACTGTATAAAACTAATTTCTAACAACAACCCAAATAATTGAAGGAGACTCTTTTACAAAGTGTTCAGTAAGAGAAGCTACCTCACTGTCACTTTATTTTAGCATTTCACATTTTAGCATTTCTGTCAGAGCTGTGGCCTATAGAGGTAAGAAAATAGTTTATTGTTTTATAATTACATTTGTAATAATTGATCACTAATTGATCATGACAATGAAAAAGGAGTACAGTCACACTGTCACTGGAATGATGACCATTTGCAACAAATCATTTTATTTATGGAATGTAAATAGCATTATTCTTAGAAAAGTTTTTCAGGTCCATTTTCTTTCACCAATATCCCCACTATGCCAAATTAGTTATGTTATTATACTTTCTCAAATATTACCAATTAATAATTTCTCCTGTGGAAAAGAATGGAAATTTTTGTTTAGAAATGAAAAGTATTATATACTGCTATAGTTACACTGAAACCTTACAGTCAGTTGTGTTTCACTGTATTTAATACTTGAAATAAAAGCGATGTGATTCAATCACATGAAATTCCTCTGGGATGAAAATAATTTAAAGTCAAGGAACAAAAGAAAATAAGTTAAAATGGAGCTCAGTCTGACAGTTCAATAGTAATGTCACAGTCACTTCACTTTAATAGATAAAGTTTTTGTTCAAACCATTGAAATGTCTCCAAATATATATCACTCAATATTAAAGTTCACAACTAACTTGGCTTAATATTATAGTCAGTTCTAAATAAGTAAAAACTTTATTTGAAAGTTTAGTTAAAATCATTAGAGTATAAGGAGTTGACATCTGTCAAAAATAGGTGAGTGCATTTTTATTAAAGAAATGACACTCAGTCATCATATATGGTGACTGTCAAGGAAAAAAAATTGTAAGACATTGGTAAAAGCACAGATATAGATGGATATAGATTTTGTTTAACTGTATGCCTATGGTTTTGATCTTTCTGACTCATAGGGAAAGGGATATAAGTCAATAACAAAGCTGTGAAGGACATTTCAAGAATTAAAATCACATTTCCACAGCCTTAAAGGGATTCTAAACATTTTCTCTTACATTTCTTTCAAAGCATAAACCTCTCATTTGTTTGTCAAACAAATATTTTTATGAACATATGAAGCTACAAAATTTCTCACTAGCAGTATTTCCTTCATTTACCTAGTTATTTGTTTTATGTAATTTGTGTTCCTACAACCACAGAGTGAAAAAGCAGAATTTATGTAACACATCAATAGTAACACCAAACTCATAGATACGGGAGACTCCATTCATGTTTTGTCCTCAATATGCTATCTACAGGTTTTAGAGCCAGTGGACCAAAGAAAACTCAGTAATTTGGGGATTATCTCGTATGTGACTTGTTCACTTGCTTTGCTGTTGCTCTCACCAATTTTCTTCTTTTCTAGACAGACTTGTTATGGTAAATAGTGATAAAGAATAGTCATTGATGTCAAAGAAGATATTTTTGCTGCTCTTCTCTATTTTGAGAGTGGTCTAAATAATAGTGGTCTATTTTGGTCTAATAGTGGTCTAATAGTGGTCTAAATAAAAAGAGGAAGTCACAGACAAGGGATGATTAGACTGCTGAAATGATGGCTCAAATCAAAGATTCATGCTAATATGTTCCCAGATTTTTGACAAATACACACCTAAAAGAAGGACTATGCAGAATAAAGCTGACTTGTATCATAAACATCCTTTGAAGAATTCCATTTTAACAATATGTAAAATATTAATGTCTTATTTGATTGTAAATATTTCCTTCTCTTAGGTCATTTTTGAAAAATTTTCAAGCAGCTAAGTAAACTGATTTCTTAGAAATAATCAGAGATATATGCTAAGTTAAATGGAAATAGTGATTTGGTTTTTTAATGTTTAAATTGTCCACCTAAGTCCCAATGTTGTAGGAGGATTAATAGGAAATGAATACACAATTCTTAACTACAAGTTCTGCCTTTTTCTTCTTTTTTTGAGTTCTTTAGATGCTCTAAGGATACTGGAAAGGTCTTATGGAGATTAAAAATGTAAAGCTCTGGGTACAACCTACTATGAGTTATCCAAGTGTGAACTTAGAGTGAACATAATATTCCATGAAAACTCTTTTAGTTCACTGCATCCCAAGAGGCAGTAATGATTGTAAATTCTTCATAAAACTTTTTTCTACGTTCAAAGAAATTTCTACAATCATTATTCTTATTGTAGAAAAATAATATTGGCCAAAATTGACTAAATGAAGAGATATATAAATCTAAGTATATTAAATATACTTATATTCAAATGTGAAACACTGAAGGAACCTTTTCTTGTGGAGTGATAAATAATGATATTTAATCTTTGTTGTGATGTATGGCAATATGCACAGATTATTAGACCCAAAGGAAATTCACTCAAGACTTTGCTGTCCACTTTTTATTAGTCCTCAATTATATACCATATCCATTTGCTGTGTTTCAATTTCTTCCCAGATTAAAACCTTCTAAATGTGTTAAGACATAGGCTGTTAGAAGGGAGGTGAAATAACATAATGCCCTTCAGGGAAGCTCCATCAACTCAGGAAGTAAACAGCTAAAAATTGCTTTAAAGGATCTCTGAAACTGACTGTGTTCACCAGGCTCCTCCCTCCTGAAATTTATATAAGCAATAAGAACTTCTCATAGATAGTCTTGGACAAGCAGATCTGCTTAGAGGACTCCCAGACCAGCTAAACTGACTAGGAGAAGCAGAGGCCAGTCAAACTGCTTAGAAAAGATAAAGACAAATTGAACTGCCTGAAAGATATTCATACCAACAAAATTACCTTCAAATTATACTAACTTTTTGAGCTGCCTTTAAGTAGTACAGTGAGCTCCAGGTTTCTGAATTGTGTGGACTGTTACCCATACAGGTTTGAGTGATGCATATATCATTAAAACATTTCTGTTAATATAAATAACCAGTTACCCATATTCATGTTAGTAACCCTAAAAAAATTTATTTGTTTACCAAGTTGAACTTTGGTTATATCCATACTTTGGTCTATTGTTGATTTCTGGGATGAGTAGAAATGGGCCAGTAAAAAATCGCCACACAATATCATGTGGCAGATCCTTATTTTCCAGTATGTACTAAAGTTTAGTGAACGTATTTAGTTATTCATCTTCCTAAAAGTCTCAACTAAAAATCTATTCCTCAATTTTCTCTTGCCCCTAGCAAAAAAATCACAGCAAAAAAAAAAAAAAAATTTGGCACTAGCTCCTAGACAAAAAAAGACATTTTTTACTATCCAGGAATTATTAACATCCTAGATTTCATCCTCCTATAGCCAAGAACAAAGTCCAGTTCTCAATTTGTATAAGCTTAATTCATTCTATAAAGAGCCTAGTACATGTATGTGTGTGTTTGTGTGTGTGTATGTCTGTGTATATATGTGTATGTATATATATATATATATATATATATATATATATATATATCCATTTAAGTAAATGAAGGCTAAACCCCACATTTCTTGAGTATAACTATGCAGTTATAGCTTTGTAAATTGAAGCCTTGTGAATGTTCCAGCACGACTGATGAAAAAGACTTCAATTTTTTTTTTATGGAAGAATCTCCAAAAAGCACTTAAAGAAAAATGCTAGAATCTAAAGGCACACAGAAAATAAAACAACCCACTAGAGATGCTCTGTATACTACTAGTGCGAGCCAAAAACTAAGACTTTCATTATTTACTCAAAAGCCTAATATGAATGCTGGTATTTCGATTTTGATTAGTTTTTCTGGTAGTGTCCTCATCTTATTCCTTTCCTGTACTTGAAAATTTAAATTATTCATGATAAGACAAACCTTTAGCAAATGAGAAAAGCAACAGGAAAACAATGATAATAAGCCTTGTTTACACATGCTTTAAATAACAGTGTAGCAGAAAGAGAGCTTTGCTCTTGGGAACCTCATTTGATTCTGGCTGCATCATTATTTTATAAAGGTTTCTGGATGTGATGCTCATGTGAATTTAAGTGTTTTCCTCCTTAACTATATTTTTTACCTCTGAGTAGAGAATAAAACCTGTCATTATATATAAAAATGCAAGGAATTTTAATGACATTCTTGCTTTTTATGTAGTCCCTGTACAACTGTAATTAAATAGTATTACATAAAGAGAAAAATTGGGAGAAAATTTAAGGAAGCTGCTCCATAGATCATGCCTGGGCTATTTTCATTTGTTATGCAGAATAGGTCACTTCATTTAGGAAAAATAGAATTATTCAAGCAAGAAACTTAAACTACACTTAACTTGAAAGGAATGATTAAAAGAATAAACAGAGTCATATAAAAAGGACCTCTTTGTACAAATTATGACCTTTTCTATAAGGCCATAATCAATACCTGAGAACCTAAGATAAGAAACCAGATGAATGAACTTGTTTTTCTACCCTCTAGATAGCTTATTGTGTTTCCAACCGACTGAACCTAACCACAAACAAAAATATGCTAATTTGCACGTTGGCCACGGAGGTGGCTAATATAGTCAAAATAGATGAGCCCCATGTGACATAAGTCAGGATAGAAAACAACAGGGAGTCCCACTAGAAGGTCATATACATAGTTCTATAACCTAAACCATGAGTAACACTAGTGCTTTCAAACTGTGGAAACTAACATGAAAAAGTAAAAGAGAAATGCAGAAGCTGGAGAGATGATTCAGTCCTTAAGAATGTTTGTTGCTTTTGCAGAGGAATGGTTTTCAGTTCCCAGCACCCATTTGTGGTCATTTACAGCTGGAATTCACACTCTAGATGATTTGACACCATCTTCCAGCTTCTGATAGCAATATACTTACATGAGCAAACACACACACACACATAAAATAAATAAATGAATGAATGAATAAATAAATAAGTAAATTAGAGAAATATAAAACAGTCAATGAAATAGCAATAAACCAAGAAAACACAATATCATAGAACCTAAAAATATTGAATCTTCATTTCAATTTTTCCTTTATTGAAAATAGACTCTTTCATGCAATATATTCTGATTAGAGTTTTCTCATCCCCAATTCCTTCGAGATCCTCCTAACACCCCTCCCATCCAAATACAAAGGAATTCTGTCTCTTTTTAGATAACAAACATGCACCTAAAGAATAATAAAATCAGAGCAAACAAACTGAAATAAGACAAAACAAACAAACGGGAGAAAAAGAGACAAAAAAAAGCATAAAAAGTACAAATAGACAAAGACACACACACATTCACATACAAAGGAATCACATAAGAAAAACAAAACAAGTCATAATATATACACAAAGGACTTGTATGGGTAAGCAAACAAACAAACAAACAAAAACCCTGACAAAACATTATGAGACAAAAAACCTCCAAAGATGCCATAGAGCCATTTAGTTTATTTTGTGTTGGCTGGTCATCAACTGCAGACCATGGAGCCTACTCATATGAGAGGTTTGCATTCCCAGTAGCACTCCTTAGGAGATAAGTAGTTTTTTTATTCGAGTGTGGAAAGAGCTTCTGGGTTAGAGATAGGGATTTTTGTCCATGTCCTCTCTCCAACCTAATATGGTACAGGCCTTGTGCATGCTGTTATGGTCTCTGAGAGTTCATAAGTACATATAGGTCCTGCTATGTTTGGAAAGCCTCTTATCCTTGGTGTCCTCCATCCACTCTGGCTATTAAAATATTTACACCTCTTCTTCATAAAGGTTCCCTGAGCCCAGATATGTGTAGACCATTAGGAACAGAGTCAGGAAGAAGGAGTGGCCACAGCAAGTAGTCAGCTACAATGCTGGGAGTAGGACTCAGGGGTTAGAGTTGAAGATGAGAAGGGAGAATGGAGATTCCACACCTGATTCCCAGGCTGTGTGGCCTGATGGGTTGAGAAAAAGGATATGGTAAGATATTGAATTTTAAAATGAATCCCGTGGTGATTGGTAAAAAGATTGAAATAGGGTGCTGGAAACTATGCATGATGGTCCACATTAGTAATCTCAGAACTCTCAAGTGAGGTAGGATGCTTGTGCATTCAAGACCAGCGTGGTCTACAACATGAGACTCTGTATGGAAAAAGGAAAAAAGGATAGGCAGAATGTGGATTAAAAACAAAGAAGAATGAGCGATTAAGGGTGTAATCTAAGACCACACAAGTGAGAATAAACAATCTATTCAGGCCTATAAATGATATTAATGAGATTTACAATCAATTTCACTTAACTAATTCTTTAAGCTAGGCAAAGAACTGTAATTCCTTTTGTGAAAAAATAAAACAAAATAAATGAAACAAAATAAAAAAATGGATGTATCTCTATCACTTTGTAGAGTATAAAAATAAAGAAGCTGGAGGGAGGCTCAGTATATTTCAAATACCCTATGTGAATTGTGGAAGACAAACATTCTGTGTGAACTGAAGAATATATGATGCTTTTCTCTGTTTAGTCTGAGTAAGAAGTGTTAGAAACCTTGTAAAACTTAACCATGCTTTAATCATTTTTTGCCAACTGATACAAAAGATATGGGTTGACTTCCTGGAAGTCTGTACAATATAGTTATACTGTTGTATGTGAAACTGCCATGGTGCATTTGTGTAATAGTCAATACCTCTGAATTTTCAGTGGTATAGTGGACACAAAGGAGTGAGTTTATGTTGGTGAAGCAGATAGGGCCAGTAAGAAAACAGAAGCTAAGTACTTAAAGTAGAAGAGATTTAAAATACATAATCTGAGAAACCAAATACGAACAGTTAAGGCAACCTAGAGCTTAGCAACAGGAGATATCTATTATCATCCTTACAAATAAATAAATAAGAGAAGATAGTGTTTTATTGGAGTTCACAAACCAATACTGCTCAGTAGGAACAATTACCAATGCATGATCTATCCAATTGTGTTAGTCATTATTTATCACTTGGAAAAAAAATACAAGACAAGATGAACTTAAGATAGGGAAAATTAATTTTTGGCTCAACACTAATGGTCTCAATCATTCCCAAAAGACTAATAGAGTGAATTTTAAAATAGGAACAAACTTTCTGCTATATCCAAGAAACACATTTTATAATATTTCTCTTTCTGTCACTTTTTCAGTCCTGCTCCCTCTAGCTTTCTACTTATTGAATCTTCCTGTCTGTTCATCTAAGCACAGATTAGAGTAGAGCTTGTTTTTTCCTACTGCTACTGGTTATAAAATAAAGATCTGTTTTAATCAACTTGTCCGGGTTGATCTTTGACATCAAAGAGTGCAGAGTATCAGTCTTAAAGGTCAAATGATGATTATGTTTATCAAAGTTTGCTTCATAATGTGTTTTCAATGGGCTCTTCCAATCATATAAAGAAAGAGAATATTATCCAGTATTGCCTATTACCACATTTACATTTACTGTTTCCCCTCTTCACATTCATTTATCTGTCTTTTTTTTGGTCAGGGATTCCACTTTTAAGAGTATTTAGGACTCTAAGCTTCTTTTGAAAGATTTTCTTGGCCTGCCTTTCAAAGTTATAAGATAATCCCTAGAACTCTGAATGCTTTTCAGTTGTTGGTCTTCTGAAGAAGGAGGTAAACCAAGGAAATTTTATCATATATGATTCATCCTTTTATGATTAAAACTAATCTAATCACTTAATCATTCTAGATAACTGGAATCAAGT
The DNA here is from genome assembly GCA_026225945.1 of Cricetomys ansorgei. Taxonomy (NCBI): domain Eukaryota; kingdom Metazoa; phylum Chordata; class Mammalia; order Rodentia; family Nesomyidae; genus Cricetomys; species Cricetomys ansorgei. The sequence continues at coordinate 419,367 of JAMJFZ010003015.1, read as the reverse complement.
TTATCTTCTATGTTTTAGCTGGAACTAGACCATTCTTACCTCTAGGGTAGGAGCTGGGTCTAACTTGCTTGAAATCATTAATCTCTACCTTCAACTGAAAAAACAATGACAACAAAACTGTATTCCTTAATTTATTTAATTTAATTTACTTTAATTTAATTAGGGGAAGTGTAGATATGCCTTTTGCATAAAAAATGAACAAGATATTCCATGATTACTAGTGTGTTTGCTACTCAAATTAATATTATCCAGTTCTCTTGGACATAAGCCCAGTTCTCTTACATGCAACATAGGAGTAAGTGTGTTATGGAAATAAGCAAATCAAACAAAATAAACTGAAAAAGTGAGACTCTGCAAGTTGTTTGTGGAAATCTGCATGCAGATGATAGTTAATTCACTCTCTGTCTTTTCTGTACTGAGCAATGTCAATCATTACATAAATGTCAGCACACATCAAGAGAAGTCATTTTTGCCTTCTCTGATTACTAGCAATTGTAAACTACAGTTTGACAGCTCCAGAACAAGAAAGAAGGAAAACAGCAAATGAAAGAATATAACAGAGATTTGGTTTAAGAATCACAAGAATGATATTCTGTGAAGACATCCAGATCTTTTAAACAGCTATTGGAGAAACCTGTTATTCTATAGAATCAAGTGAAGGCAATACCAACCATGTCCACATTAATAAAACCTGTGAAATATATATACTCCCACAAAACTATAACCTGAGTTACAGGATGCTTAGATCATATTCCTGCATAAATAATATGTAAACCATTTAAAATGCATTCGTTTGCTCCAATTCCTTCTCTATAGGAATCTAAGGCTTATAGTAAGTCTTAATTTCTCAGGTTGTTTTCTTCAATTGGGCTCAATTTGTTGTGGACTCCTTGACATTCAGATTTTTTTCTGTATTCAACTCTCACTGTATATAACTAATGAATATAGGCTACTGACAGACAAAAATATTGAAATAAATGTGATCAGAGTTAATTGATGTTTTCTAAAGAAATAGCTAGCAAAAATAAAAGTAAAGAAACAATTCTTTAACCCACAAAGCTGAGGGGCAGGAATTTTTAATTTATTAATATAATCATTTGGGCAAATAAAGTGAAAAAAAATTGAATCTGTCAAAATTGAGAAAAAAGAGATTAGATCCTATCTTAGGGCACACTATCTGCAACACTTATTTGAAGAATGGCTCTCAAATTTTAACAGTTTGTTTTAGAGTATTTGTGCTTCTACAGCCCTAATTTTTTTTCAGATAGAATAATTCTGAGTAGTGAACATCAAAAAATTGGAACTGTAGTTTAATCAAAATAAAAGACATGAGGATTTATCTTCATCCTAATGTAATCTACCTTTCCCTCTCTAATAAAAGGCTCCTGACCACAAATCCTGAACCTAATTCAGTTTCACCATTTTACTTTGTTGTCAAAGACAAAAATGAAACAGATGAAAAAAATAATTTTATTAAAGCTCTTTCAGTAGGGAGAGGACTTCTGATTGGAAGACTTAAGTATCTCAGTTGGGTGGTGTTTTTTAATAACATATTTGCAGGGATGAGTTGGCATATTAGAGGTAGAATAATTATTGTTGGAAATACTTTGTTATCACCAAAGGTTACATGCATTCAGATGAATAGGAAGTGTTTACAACTGTAAACTGTGTCTAAATGTTACTTTTTACAAATACTCAGGAGTGTTTCACCTTTTAAAATCAAATGTGAGAAACTTACAACAATAGAAGAGAGAAAACACTTTGACTATATTGATAAATGTAGGAAAAGCCTTTTATAAATTGAAACACCCATTCAAAATTAAAGCTCTTGACAACCGACCAATCAAATAAACCCCATTTTGCTAAATTTCATCTAACAAAATCCATATAGTTATCATTAAAATGTATTGTATGTCATTGGACACTTTCTAAGATAGGTACCAAACAAAGGATATCTTTTTATCATTTTATTTCAAAGTTATTCTTAGAGGCCTGTTTGATAATGTCTTATTTATGGTTACTATTATGATGGTGAAATACCATGACCAAAAGCAACTTGGGATGAAAGGGTTTATTAGGCTTATATATCCTAAATTGCAGTCAAGTGTGGGAATCCAAGGCAGGAACTCAAACTGGATTGTAACCTGGATGCAGGAACTGATGCATAGGCCATGGCAGAGTGTTTCTTACTGGCTTGTGCCTCATAGCTTGCTCAGCCTATTTCCTTATAGGATTCAGGAACACCAAATTAGGGCGGTACCACCCACAATAGGCTGGGACCTCTCACATCAATCACTAATTAAGATAACACCATACAGGTTTGCTCACAGCCTGATCTTATGGAGGCATTCTCTCAGTTAAGGTTCCTTCCTTTCGAATGACTCTAGCCTATGTCAAATTGAAATAAAACTAGTCAACACAGGTAATATATAATCTTTTTAAAGGAAATACTGGGAGGGTTGCATATAAGTACCTTTTTTAATATTAATAATTGATGTGCTTCAATTTGTACTGTCAATATGCCTTCTGGTATGGGGCAATCTCCTGGAGTGTGATTGACCTACCAGGAGTCACAAAGAAACTGACTCTCCCTATCTCAGAAAAATCCAGCAACTGTTGATAGATCTCCAGTTAGAGTTTGGAAAGAGTTCATAAGTCTCCTTCTTCCTCTATGCTGTAATGTTGTCAGGCTTGATCCTGTACAGGTTTTGTGCCATAAATGACAATAGGTATTAGTTCATGAGTAGAGGGCCTGATATGTCCAGAAGACAATGTTTCTCTCTGGTTCACCCTCACCTCTGGTTTGCAGTCATTCCTCCCCATTTCAATGATGGTCTCTGAATCTTAGAGGGTTTAGGGAAGGAGTTGGGGTGAATATGATCAAATTATTGTTAATTCTCAAAGAATTAATTAAAATGTTTGAAATACATGAATTTATATGTTAAATATCCTTAAGAACTGTAAAAAAAATTTTCTGAGACTAATAAGCCAGCACAACAAGTTCTCATAACAGTTATGAGGTAATTAACAGCAGTGACTACATGTAATGTGAAATGAACAATGTAACATTTAAACTTGTACCAAAACTTAAATGCAGATTTTATCAAATATACAAAGGTTTATATGTAAAAATCTATAAAACTGTGATAGAAAAATATAACTATAAATAAGTGGATACTTTTGTAGTTTTAATGAATTAGAATATGTCATTTTTTAAAGATATTTCCATGTTTGTATTTAGACTGGATGGTGCAGCAATCTAACTATGTGAAAGCTATCATATGTACATAGACAAAATGATTCTAAACTTTAAATGAAATGGTAAAATATGAATACTCAAAACAATGTTGAAAAAGAAAAAAACTAGACAACTCATGTTATTCTATTTTAACACTTGATATAATGTTGTAGAGAAGTATTTAATCTTTCAACCATATTCCTGGCTCTCTAGGGTAGAGAGAATGTTACTATAGAACTTTAATCCCAATATGCCTTTAATTCCATTAAAATGTCTTTAATCCACAAAACAGAAACAGATTGTGGAAGCAGACACAGGAAACAACTCAGAAGGAGTCCTTGTCAGACAGGAAGTGATGTCTGATATGAGTCAGTAAAGGAACAAATCAGAGGATGAGTTAGGAGAGTGAGTCAGAGTGAGGACATACCCAACTCTCATGATAGAATAGCAGGCTCTCAGCTTGAAGAGCACACAGAGGATAAGAGACAGAGGTAGAATGGGGCAATCTGACTGAGGCAGAGACATGTGAACAGTCCGAAGCAGGCAGTTACATGGGATAAGAGGTAGAGACACAGAACCAGTCTGAGGAGTCTGAGACAAAGCCATAGGTAGTTTAGCAGAAGTCAGTATTATATGAGGAAGAGTGAGTCAATTTGAAGCCAAGCAAGCAGTTCAGTCTGAGGCAGTCAGAGTATCAGCCAGAGTCTCCAAGAGTCACAAGAGTTCAGTCAGAAACAGTTAACTGGCTCAGAAGCTCGGTGTGAGCCAGAAGCTTGGAGAAGAGTCTGAGCCAGAACAATGAGTGAGTTGATCAGCACAGCTCTGAGTTCAGAAGAAGCTAGTCAGAGTGATGCATCACCACACTAATTACTTAAAATTATTTGGAATCATATATAGTTACAAGAGCACATTAGGATGTTTTGCCAGATGCCTTGGAATCAGTAACCTAGGAAACATTAGTATAACCTAAGAAATCAAAGTAAGAAAAAATATTTTGTTAGGGACTTGTTTGGTCAGGTTAGGAAAACAAGAGCAAAGAAAGCTTACTTGCTAGGGACTATAAGTTTTGCTTATATATGAAAATATTTCAACTTCTGTAGATTAGCTTACTGTATATTCAAAATGTATTTCTAATCTCTTTACTGTTCTCCATTGGCCTCTATGACTGCCTTTATTTGGATAAAAATACTGATCAATTGGGAAAGACAGAAAACCAAGCTGCAAAGAAAGGGGAAATAACAACTTTATACATTCAGGATGGAAGAAGTCTAAGGTTGGAAGACTGTTAAACACACATTGGCTTAGGTATTTTACATGGTTCTTGATTACTCCTCCTTCCTCTATTTTTCCAGTCTAAATACCTCTCCCTATGCCCTTTTGCCTGTTCTCTTGTTTTTCAAGAACATAAAGTTACCATTTCAGGGAGCCTGCCCTAGCTTTCCCTGCCTGAACATGTTTCTATAGCTCTGCTTCATTTCTTCTATGGCCTCTTTTTAATAAGTTCAGTAAATATCTATAAATGCAATAGAGACAACATGATAATTGTGAGTTGAGGACTACCATCCATTGTGAAGAAATGGTATATTAAGTATTAAACCTTACTTTTCAGAGGGTGATATTATTTTGAGATAGATCCTTTAATTAAAAATGGCATTACATTTCCAATTGTTACCACTTGCAAATGAAAGTATGGCACAAAAGACAGGCCCATGATCAAGAAATAAGAAATGAGTTTCAGTGCCCACTGTTAGACTTGAACTTCCTTGACCACAAAGAAAATTGATTCTTTCCTGGTTTCTATAAGTAAAAGTTTGCTGGTGAGTTTAGAGTACACCTTGAGGATAATAAGCTGTGCAGCAGATTCTTCTTTTACCTAAGAAAAGCAAAACAAACCGTAACTTAAAGTTTTCTAGTTATAACAAACTTGTTTTACTGTGTTAACTAACCAATAATTGTGTTAGGTTAGGATACTATGACGTGTACTCGTTTCCTAGCAACAGCAAGACTGCTTTCTGCCAACTATGAAAGAAGCTGGCTGTGAAATTACTTGGCTTGCTTAAACTCTGTTAATCTATAATAGAAAAACTGTTTCTTCTAGGATATAGATGTATTGTGGGAAAAAAATATATGAGGAACTAGGTGTTCAGCTGTGAATTTTAAGAGAACTTGTTTTTAAAATATATGAGACTTGTAATCACTGAAAGGTAAAAACCTGTAACCATTATGTGAAGGTAGAGTTTATGATTGAGATGTGATTGTAATGTGATTTTTCCCCATAAGAGGTTTTGTCTAAAATATATATATAAGGTATATGGAAAAGTAGACAGACAAGAGGAAACAGAAGAGACAGGAGAGAGAAGTAGAGGAAGATAGGAGGGAAAGAGAGGAGAGAAAAAGTCTTGATAAAAAGACAAGTCTGGTCCTATCTATAAGAGATGTGCTTTTATTCATATTAATCACCAACTCAGCTTTCCCTTCCAGGGTTGCTGAACTCCTGCCAGGCCTGGACCACATCACCACTCTAATTACTTAAAATCATTTGAAATCTAAATAAAGGCAGTCATATAGGCAAATGGAAAACAGTAAGGAGATTAGAAATATATTCTTGAATATACAGTAAGCTAATCTATAGAAGTTGAAATATTTTAAAAACTGGATTTGAACTTGCAAAGGAATGAAATTGATCTTTTACATCAAACAAAAATTAAGTAAAAATGCATTAAAGATTTAATGAAAACAGTGTTGGAAAGAGTGTGGAGAAATCAACATTCTTGTATGCATTGGGAATTTAGAAACGCTGCAGTCATGAAATGCAATATGGTTTTCCTTAACAGTACAAAAAAACTGCCATATCATCTACCAATTCATTTTGTGATTCTTTATCCAAAATATTTGCAATAAGGAACCCAAAGAGAGAGTTGAATACACATGTTCATTGTATCATCATTCACAATAGCTAAGAAAATGAATCAAGATAAATTTGCATTGATAGATGAATTGAACCAACATTTTCTGGAATATTAGTAAAAGGGGCATCATCCTTCTTATTAAAAAAGTAAATTCTGTCATGGACCACAACCTGGAAAGATATTTGTGACCTTCAAATAAGTAGAATAAAAAAGATAAGACAAAAAAGACAAGCAATGCGTAATTTCACTTGTATGACCTACTTTATATAGCACCATTCTTGGACAAAATGTAATAATGGTTTCCAGAAAGTAGAGGAAAGGAGAAAAGGAGAGCTATCAATCAGGTACAGATCTTTCTCTTTTGGAACGTGAATGTATTCCAGAGAGTTGTTGAAAATAATATAAATGTAGTCCATGTTAATATTTAATATAATATACAATTAAATGTTTAGTTTAATAAATTTGTTAGGCATTTTTATCACAAAGAAAGGAAAATAAGGAAACAATACAATACCAATATGAATATGAAAATGAGTAGATATGAGTTGTTGGAGGGCAATAAACAGAACTTAATAGTAGAGTTAGTAAAAATATTCCCACATAAGATTGTATTAACAGTTGTGGCACTACTGTTTATTAATATCCAAACTGTAAAAAACAATGGACAGTGGGTTATAGGACCCAGATGTTTACTGTAGGAATAGGAGAATAAAGATAAGCAACGAAAAGAAACTGAAGTCATCATATAGTAAAAGAATGAGGTTGATAACAAAAGTATAGACTCATGCTTACACTTATATAGGCATTGACAGATATAGACTATGTAGATATATTTGTATACATAGGACATTAAGCACATTGATTTCCTTGCTTTTTCAAAGGAGATGGACTAAATGCAAATATATTTCTAGAAGTAATCAACAAACCTACTGCCCAGGTTATGATTTCTAGTGCCATATCCAATTGAATACTTCTTAAAGATGATTCTAAGACTATGAAGAAAATACTCAAGGTGAACCTAAATTATTTTATATTACCAACATACGGAGAAATGCTAAAACAATTTAAAAATGAATAGAAATAGCATTTAAACAAGTATTTCAAAAGACAGGTAAGTGAACTGATAGAACCAACAATGGATAAAGCTGAAACAATTTGTGAAAAAGAAAATACAGATTACTACCTGATTTAAGAGGAGAGTGACATGAACAATGATAACTTATAATGTCACCACCTTATTCTGATACGATGAAAATGATACTTTAACTCTGCAGTCTTCTTCCCAAGTGTTTAATAACCCACACCATTCATAATGAAAACTTTATACCAATTATAATGAAAACACCCAATAAAGTATGTGATCAGTGCTTCTTGAAACTGTCAAGACAATCATTAAACAGATAGAGCCTAAGGAAAAAAGCAAATTAAATATAATTTCTTTCCTCCTGAGATAAAAATGTCTGTATTGTACTCGGGAATATATTGTCAGGTCAGTAATTATTGTGGTATGTAGGCTTTGCAGCTATGTAGCACCATTAATTGCTTTTCTCCCTTGTCAGCTTGCCTAACACCTTAAGATACTATGAGAACCGGTCCTAGTGAGGAGGCTTCCTTGTCATTTCCAGCTTAATTTCTCTAAGTCTCTGTAATTTCTCCAAGTCTCTGTCCTAAGTGTATAATGTCTTCAGGACTAAGGGCTTACATTCAAGTTCCGAGCAGCCACCATGAGAAATGGCAATAGTCACATTGTTTTTGAAGTTGCTTGTACTCCCACAACCAACTCAAAGGGACATTCCCCATGCCTGTCACTGAGGTTTTCGTTAAATAATATATGGCTCTTGTGGGAAGCATTATCATCTCACATGGCATAACTATATTTATAGCTTGTATGTGAGAGTTGGAGAGATGGGTTAGTGGTTAAGAGTATGTGGTGTACATGAACACGGATTAGTTCTCAGTATCCACATGGTGACTTATATAATCATCTGTTATTCTAGTCCCAAGTGATTCAGCATGCTCTTCTGGCCTCTATGGGCAACAGGTATGTTCACAAAGCACTTACATATGTGCAGGCAATACACTTATACACATAAAATAAAAATTAAAATAATCTTCAAAAAATTCAAATATACATATGTATATCCATGTATACAACTTATATATGCATTTATGTATATTTACATAATAATAATCTTTATCTATGCTCTTTCACACATTCTTAGTGCTTTCTCTCCTACCTCATCTTCTGTGTTAGCCTCCCTCTCTCCTGTATTGTTGAACTCACCTCCTCCCACTTTTCCCATTTCCCCCCCCTTCATAGCATCTAATTCCTACTTCCCTTCTTTCTAGAACATCTCCTCCCCTTCTCCTTATGGGCTGTTTTTCTATTGTCCACGTTTCTGTGGTTATATACCCAAATATGAAGATTTGGATCTATGATCCATGAATCAGATAGAACATGTAGTGTTTGCCTTCCTGAGTCTGGGATACATTACTCAGTATAATCTCCAGTTCCTTCCATTTACATGAAAATTTCATTATTTCCTTTAAAATTTTTATGTTTAATTAATTTTTTTTCTTAGACATTTTATTTTCTATATATGGATATTTTGCCTCTCTATATATCTGTTCACCATTGGTGTGTTTTGTGCCCTCAGAGGCCAGAATAGGACATCATATACCCTTGAATTGGAGTTACAGAAAGTTATGAACCACCATGTGGGTGCTAGGATTCAAAGCTATGTCCTCTAGAAGAACAACCAGTGCTCTTATCAATTGAACCATTTCTTTAGCCCCTGAGATTATATTTTTATTGTTTGACAGTTTGATGCATGTGTGCAATGAATTTTAGCCTGTTTCCTCCAACTTCCTCTTTCACACCCTTATTTTTCTTTGAGAAAGTAAAATCACTCCAGAGACTAGGAATGGGCTACTGATTAGAAAAGAGGCCCTGAAAGGATTTAGCTAAGTGGTTCACAACTTCTAGGACATTTACATAGTATTTGCCTCTTTCAAGTTTGTATATCTTAGACTTCTCTATTGCATGCTCCATCACATAAATCCCATGTGAGGATTTCCAGTCTATTGCAAATTGGCTTCTTCCATGTGTTAATCATGATGCTCCAGTCCCCAGATCTTATTCTCTCTCCATTGTATGACTGAAACTTATCTTCTAAAGCATTTAGCTAATATCTTCAGTTTCTCAAATAGATCTAATATTCAGAAAACCAACTTAAGAACCACTGTATTAATGAAATTTACATTGCTTTATATTTTGTTCCATTATTTGTGCTCATGAACATTATTAGAGTTATTTCCTGTCTCCATTTCCTAGGTTTTAAGGCATTTTATCATTTATAATATAAATATATACTTTTAAAAGTTAGGTTGCCGTAATTTTTCACTTTACTTATTTCATTAATTAATAACTTATTATTGAATATTTCCTTTTCATGAAAAGTATTTCATTGGTTTATAGTATTGTCTTTAGTTCTCATTTACAATTTATAAGGAAGAATCTTTACCATTAGCATTTTTCAATTAATATTTTGAGATACCAAAGTTTTTATATTATTTATCACTAAAAGAAAATCATTTTCAGTTCATTTTATATAGAAAGAAATAGCATAAGTCAAGTCTTTTAAGTCCTAATTAAAGCATGCAAAAACATCGATATTAATAGCAGTCCCATTGCTATGTAAAGGGCATCATTATAAAGTATTCAGAAGAAATTAAATTACTTTTCAAATTTTAAATGCGTGTGAAAAAATTCTACAAAGTATTTGATCAAGACTTTAAAAAGAGTTTACCTGCTGATAATGAAAGTTCACTCTAATCCATATGACCAGAAAAGTAATTAGAGTCTTTAATTTCAATCAAGCAATCTTCTAAATTGCACTAAGGAAAATGATAAGGAAAATTACAATGTTTTAAAGGAAATTTGATGAGATTGGGAAAATGTACTATTGCTTATTAAAGAACATTAATTTATTTACAACAAATCGTATTTACAACAATCGTATTTACAACAAAAACCACAGTACAAAAAAAGAGGAGATAGTTTTTGTTTTATTGTATTGTGAATTCAACTACCCATATTTTGTGTTCATTCCTGTCCTTCAGAAAAGTATTTTAAAAGTATAACTGTTACGTTTGCAGCTATTTTCATCATTTGTGATTTTATTGAAGTTGAGGAGCTAAAAGGGCTTTAAATATTTTTTGTCTTCTAACAAGAAACAACAGGAACAAGTATCATTCTCCTCATGTAAGGATGCAAATTGGAAGAATGCATCTTCATGTTGTGTTTGTAGGCATCATGATTATACATTAAATAATGATGCTCATGGGAATCAGGCAGGATATGAACCTCACATTATAATTAAGTGAATACTAGCACAACAGAAGAAAATGGCTGATTTTGTAGTTTTTCACAAACTGACATTGCACATTTCTTTTGCCTACTTTCAGAAGGTACCAAATTTTAAATATTGAATAGATTCAAGTTTTCCTATCTATTATTGCCCGCAATGCACTTGTTCAGCTTTATATAGAAAGAAATAAGTAGTTGGAACAGAAATAAGGTATTAAGGCTCAAGACTATTATTGCTACATCAGATTAAATAAGTAGTGGCACAGATATGATAATCTTAGTGATTGATGTCCAAAGAAATAAGGAAGTAGTGACAGTGATGAGAACATAGCAGTCAGTAAGTCAAGTAAGAACCAATAGCACTGGATTAAAACATTATGAAAATACACCATCTTGCTTTTACTGCTGGGGCAATGGGGATATATAAAAAATATTTCTCATCAAAATTAGATTTGCGAGAGCTTAATATACCTGACTAGTAACTTTACCTTCACAGGTCCTTGATTTCTGAATAACATAAGATATTTCACCTGATTTTACACAGACACTATTTTAAAAATAGCTTTTTCATACTAAATTATATACCGTGATTTACCTGGTTGTAAGTAACTAAACTATTAAGCATATTTATTTTTCCAAATGGTTATGTCTTGTCTCTCTGAATGTATGGAAACGATTTTTCTTTAATTTATTTTGACTGGTTCATGTTTTATATTTTTATCAGGCAATTCCCTTAGTAAAAATACTTCATTGTAGTGGGTTTTATGCATAACAAATGATCTAGGTATAGATGTAAGAAGCTGTTATTATGAAAACAAGATGCCACAGTAGGTAAAACTGCTTTCTGTGTCAGCTGGACAACCTGAGTTCAATCCCCAGAGTCCATAGCAGAAAGAAAGAACTGTCTCCAGGAAGTTGTCCTATGGTCACAATGGCACATGTACACACACACATGGGGGGAGATGGAGGGAGAGAGAGACTATAAATAAAATTAAAATTTAAAGGATTTCTTGAATCAGGTAAGATAGTGCTTAAAGGACTTAGATTCTAATATCATAATGCACCTGGAGCCATCTGAGAAGAGGAAATATCAGTTAAGAAAATACCTCCCAAAGATCAAGTAGACAAGGCTATAGGTCATTTTCTTTAGTAATTGATGTTGGAGGACCCAGCCCATTGGGAGTATGACAAAATTGTCATTCAATAAGTGGACTAATAAAATTAAAGACTTTTCTAAAAAGCAATTATAAATTATTCATCAAAAACTAACAGGGAAATAAAAACAGAGACAGCTTTGAGATTCCATTTCACCCTAGTCTAAATAATTATTATCATGAAAACAGAGGACAAGAAGGAAAAACAAAGAATGTATGAAACAAGAAACTATTATACACTGCTGAAGGAAGTTTGAAATTAGTGAAATTATTATGGAAATCAATATGGAAAATTTTCAAGAAATTAAAAATATAACTACCATATGGCTTAGTGATACCACTCCTGTACATATACTTATAGAACTCTATATGGTAGCAAAAACATACTTAGACATCCATGTTTTTTGCTGCTCTATTCCCAGTAGTATGAAAACAGAATCATCTAGATATGCATTAATAGATAATGGAAAATGAAAATGTAATACCTATACACACTTATTCAAGAATAAAGAAAAATAAAATTTCAGAAAAATAGATGGATCAGGAAATTATTAAAAGAGGCATGTAATCTGGACTCAGAACAACAAATACTACACACACTCTTTCATATGGAGATTGTACATAGTTGTTAGGACATATACACACACTATGATCATATTCCCCATTATCCTCTTCCATCCACTTTCCCCTCAGTGAAGCCTTTCTCTTCTACCCAACAAATATTCTTTTATTTTTATGTCTTTTAGTTAGTTTGTGCCCCAGGGAATTTAATTAACATTGCTTGTATGGTGATGAATGAGGGGGTATGTACTTGAGCAAAGGCAATTCAAGAGTGACTACTGCAGATGATATAACCTCCCTCTATCAGCTTCTGCTAACTACCTATAGCTCCTCAGGAGAGAGGGAACTTTATGAGCTCCTCCCTTCTCCATGATGGGGTTTTGGTGAGCTTTGTCTTCTGCAGTTAGTTATCATTGTTGTACATCCAGAGGTGCAATAGTCATATCATGTCCAGAAGACATTACAGAGCATTTTTTTACCATCTTCCAACTCTTGTACCTTTCTGAACCTCCTTCTGTGATATTTCCTGGGCTTTAGAAGACATGAGAGACGTCCTGCTTAGACCTTAGTACTTTCACTAATGAAATAACTTTGTGATCCTTTTCAGTGTTTTTTTTTCTGACAAACTAAGGCATTTAAATGAGTATGTATTAATATAAAACTGCTAATAAAATGCTTTTATTTTAAAATGATAATATTTGAAGAAATAATGTTTAAAAATAGACTTTGATATGTGTAGCCTATTTGGAAAAAGTTATAGCTTGCTATATGGTTGGTTATATGGCTTCATGTCAACTGTAGATAAATTTACTTTGATTATAATTATATTTCCCCAGAATAACAGTGCTCATATTTTACTTGTAAATATATAATACAAATTCAGATAGTTATGTACGTTGAACTTCTAGTAATCTGATGTTACTTCATATAATCATATTAGATAAAAGTGTCTGAATGGATTTCCGCATAGCTAAAAATATGTGTGTGTGTGTGTGTGTGTGTGTGTGTATGCATTTGAACTCAAATCTTCAAACTCATATATTTTCTCATGGTGATACTGTATTGTATAAAAAGCTGAACATCTGATCTTAGCCATTAATGTGTAGCCTGAAGAACTATGTAAAATTATCACATCAGAACTCTTATGTATTAATCTGAAACAAAATTGTTTGAATATATATTTTCTAATTCTGGAAAATAACTTCTTAATTTGCAAATGGTTGCTAGTAAATATACAATTGAGTTTAAACAATTTAGTTTAAACTATGATATGCCAGTCTACCAAAAAATTTTAGTGCTATCTTCTTAATTCATAGTACTAGTATAAATTCATAGAAAATAAAGATCTCACTGAAAAATATATTATTCTCATAAAATTTTATACCATTCCAAATGGTGCTATAATTTTATTGCCTCACATTATTTTTGTGCATGTTATTTTAATACTCTTAACAAGTCCATGAGATATCTTACATAAAAAACTGGCTACTTTTTAACTTTACACCCAGTGTAAAATACAATATTGATCAAATACTAGTTGTTTTCCAAAAGTTTATGCTTTGAGTTGGGTCAATTGTTTGTAAAATCTAGCAATCAATTACTTTATTGATTTATAAATAATTTTTATAAGATAAAAAATTTAAATGTTTGCTTTCTGCCTACAGAGCACCAGGAGAAATAACACATGATAAACACCAGATATCAGATATATTTATGGTCATCTGAGAAATGCTATTGAAATCAGTGTGGATTTTGTAAGATATTTGGTAACACACTCCATATGAAAACTACATGCTCAAATTCCTTAAAGGCATAATGTAGTTGAATGACATAAGAGAATAATCCTTATTTCCAGTAAATCTTGACTGAAGTCTGTTTTGGGTTTCACATCTCAGTAGTAAAGAAATCAGTTATTATGGAGCTTAAGGGAGGGGAAGAACAAAATCAATTACTTGTTAATGAGTTATAAACCAGAAGGCAGTACTTTGAGTTAATTAATTGTGATTCTTCTTATCTAAGTTATTTCTTGTCTGTTACCTTTTTCAATACAAGAGTTTGCATACCCTGTGGAATTAGCAATAGTTATTTAGTTTTTATTAGTAAAAAAAAATCACATTTGTGGAAACCCATTAAATATTTTCCATTATCTAATCCATATTCAAATAACTAAAAATATCTGATAGACAGTTGTATTTTTTAAATCTCATTAATAAATTATTTTGTCAACAAGCAAATTAAGGTCAAATGAATAAATGATGGTGCTCAAAAGCAATATATGAGGATTAGTTTTATGATCAACCAAACTCGTGGTGAAATATTCCCTAAAGAGGAGGATTAATGAAAATGCTACTGTTGAGACTTGAGAGATATCTCAGTCCTTAAGAGTGTTTCTTGCTCTTCAAGAGGATCCACATACTGGTCCCAGCACTCACATTGGGCAGCATAAAATCCCCTGTACCTCTAGCTATAATGAATACAATTCCTTCTTATGGCCTCCCAGGCCACACACAAACACACAAACACACAGGGAATACACTCACACATACATATACTTTTAAAAAAATGCTATCATCCTCAAAATAAAAACTTTTGGAAGTAAGTCCTATTCAATTTGGTGGGGGTTATGCAAAATAATCATATCACTGCTCTGTCATATATTTGTCATTAGCAATAGCAAGAATCAACCATTGCAAAGACTTTTTTAATGTTTAAGGCTTATAAATAGCCTCCTTGGGAAATTGTATCCCTAGCACTTCATACAAGATTATAGTGGCCTTTTCAAGTAACTGCTTTCAATACAGTATAATAAACTATTCAGCAAAATGAAATTTTAATATTATTCAGTCAGGTGGAATCCATTATTTTGACTTATACACCATCAGATTGCCTACTTGGTCAATCTCAACATTCCAAATTTGAATGTTTTTGTTTTTGCCCAGAACCAATTGATCAGTTTCCTTGATATCACAATTATTCCTTGAATGTATTATTTTCATAATGCTAACCATAGTAAACTATGGTGTTATTGTCTTGCATATCTTATCATTTTAAAATAGTACAGAACCTTGAATGGCTCTTAGTGAACATAGAGCTCAAATGCATTTTATATAATACTTGATCTGCATATGACACACATGTGGAGGTCAGAGGGCAGCTTTCAGGAGTCAGTTTATTTCCTTTCATCATGGATTTTAGCTATCTAACTCTGGCTATCAAACTTGCTTACCAATTACTTTTACCTACTATCTTTCTGGCCTAATATCATTTTTTTAAATCACCACTGTATTTCACTTAGCAGGTATGGTGGTTAGTACTGAGAACTCACAAAAAATTGTGAACTGCATCTCATAAGAGACAAATTTCTGGGAAGTCCTAATTTTGTGTGACACAATTCTATGACCTAG
Source organism: Cricetomys ansorgei (assembly GCA_026225945.1). NCBI lineage: Eukaryota > Metazoa > Chordata > Mammalia > Rodentia > Nesomyidae > Cricetomys > Cricetomys ansorgei. Next base: position 403,732 of record JAMJFZ010003015.1, on the reverse strand, counting down.
AATCATAGATTAAATAAAAAGGAGAAAAAGAACAGAAGACCAGAATTCAGTTCTTTTGCCTCCTGAATGCAGAAGCAATGTACCAGTGGTGTCATGTTCCTGCTGCCATGTTATTCCCACTATGATGGACTAGACCCTCAAGCTGAGCCAAAATTAATCCCTATTTCCTGCCTTCTTTCATTCCTTAATTCAGGTAATTTGTCACAGTAATGAGAAAGGTAACAAATATTGAAAACTGGTACTTAGAAAGTGAACACTGGCCATTGCTCTGACAAAAGTTACCCTGTCATTCTTAAGCACTTACAATTAGCTTGCCAGAGAAATATGGAAGATTTTGGAATTTGGGTCTTGAAAAACCTTGGAGTCCTCCAAGCAGATCTTAATGGGCTACTCTAGTGGAAGTCTGGAAGAACAAAATGACATGAGAAATCCAGACAGTGGAGACTTGATTCATGAGGTTTTACTAGGAATAAATATGATAAGGAGAAATGACCTAAAGACTTATTTTATATTCTTATAATTTGTCTGAATTTTACCTGTGTGCTGAAGCTTGAGATACACAAAAAGGAAAAGCAATTGAATAATTTGTTTTGGTGGCAGAAACCTTAAGATGTAACATACAAACTGTGTCATCTTTATTAATCACTGCTCTTACCCAAGTCTGAATTGAGACAGAAACAAACCTGGGAAAAGGTATGAAAATATGCTCTTTTGAAAAACCTGCTGAGTTCAAATTTGGGTTGCTTGTATGTGAATAGATCTGGATTGATCTACTGGAGCATTTGCAACCTACCAACAACTACACCCTTGCCAGAATAACATGGCTGTACAGGTGGCTACTTGACAGAGATCTAGCCTCTGGCACACCATCTTTCTATACAGAAGACATCTGGCAATGCCTGCTCTACAAATGGGCCTGTTGTTCGTTGTATGCTGAACTTTTCTTTTTCTCTCTAAAGCCTCCTTTGTTCCTGTAAATGAGACCCAGACCAATGCCTCCATAGGAGCCTACCCTCTTGGTAGCCCCTTGATAAGGAAGAAGAAGGCTGAATCTAATGACCCTGAGATGGAAGCCTTTGTATGTGTTCTAAGGGCTGTTGCCCCTGGGTCAGCCTCACTAAATGCAAGTTAATTAGGGACAAGACAAAATTGTTCATGAATTGTTTCTTAAAGAAATTTTGGAACTGTGTAATGTGACTAAATTTAGGGATAGTAATTATACTACTGAGCCTGTGTTTCCTGAACCAACTTGAGTTTACAAAAGCCCCAGAAATAAGAAAAGAAGAATAGGTGCTGTTAGTGCTTAAGACATATGACTGAAGTTTGGATCAATGTAGGTAAGAAGTAGAATAACTAGAAAAAGCTTAAAATCTGTAAATATAAAATTGCTATCCAGTACCATTTTGACCTTCTATCTGTTTGATATATGACAAAACTGCAAGTAGGGCACCCAGCAAACTGCCAATGAAACATTGTGCTAGAGGTTTTCTGAGGGAAAAAAAAACAAAACAAAAACCAAGTTGATGATTAAGGTGTTACAATGAAAATTATTCTTGCTTAGTGTACCAAGTAATTATGAGAATTCTGGTAAATGTAACTATGTGTGTGTTTTTTATTTTTTTTTGTGAAGCTTTGAATATGTTTGACCTTGATAGATTTGTTAGATAGACCTAGTTAGATTTGCAATGTACTTTTAATAAATAAAAGACTGGGCTGGATGATACTTGGAAAAAGCAGAAGAGAGCAGCAGAAGGGAGAAGAAGGAAGAAGGTGAAGCCAGAGAGAGAGAAAGAAAGAGAAAGTAGAGAGCGAGAGAGAGAAGGAGAGAAAGAGAGTAGTAAAGATTTCTCAAATTCTGATGATCTCCTGAGATGACCAGCTGTCAGCTTTTATCAGCTTTTGACTCCTGAATCAATTATTTGTGCTGCTTCCAGGTGTCCCTTTCTCAAGACACTGACCTCAATCCAAGGTTTTACTCTGGCACACCCTCAAAGTAAAATTTCTCCTCCTACCTCACCAGCCATCAGCTGCCTGGAGTTCCTCAGCTAGGTGGTCTAGCCTCATGAGGCCTGTTGGTCCACAGGTCTAGACTATCTCTTGCTCCCTTGGCCTGCTGGACTCACTTGTCCATGCCAGGCCTTGTCCTCCTCCCACCTGAAGCAACCCCCTCGCTGGCCAGATGAAGGGGGCACTTCACGCAAGTGGCGACCAGTTACAGGGAGGAGCATGGGTCTGGATCAGATGCCGGGGATCCTATGGGGCTCTTAGAGCCGCACAGGATAAATCAAGTTACCCTGGGACTTTCCATTCAGAGGGATAGCAGGCCAAGGTTGCCAAACCACGCTCTTGGTTCCTCTTTCCACCCGGACACTGCTTCACATCTACTGCCTGGCCACAGGACAGCAGTTATTTCTAACTTAAAAAGTCGTGATCCCATGTGTTCAGGAAACAGACCACATGCGTTCAGATTTCCCTCTCCCAATGGGTTTCTAAATAAAAAAATAAATAAATAAATAAATAAATGAATAAATAAATAAATAAACAAAATGACAGTAATGAAAGTAGGCCCATAAGGGCAGAAAAAACTTCAGGGTAGACAAGAGGGCCCGCCCCTTCTAGATAGCTGATTGGACAGGTTACAGGCTACTTCCAATTCCTATTGCCAGCAGGCAGCTATGCCCACCCTCCTCAAGTGGTGATTGGTCAAACTATGCCTTCTCTATGATATCCTCATGGACGTCGGCCATCTTGAATCTAAGTACATGGTTTCACAAAGGCCAGCTCTTTAAATCTTAGAAAAAAATTTGTCTTACTACCAAAAGTAGAATTTTATCACAACAATGATACAGGCAAAAGAATTTAAAACTCTATGGGTAACCAAAGTAGTACTTTATCTCTGGCTCAAGACTGCAAAAGCCACAGAGCTCTGCCTCGCCCCCACATAGACACCTCAATGGATTCGGTGCTCAGATCAAAAATTGTATGTATTAACATCACACAAGGGATAAAAACAGCTGCTGCACAAAACGCTCACCCCCTGCTGCTCATAGTAAAATGCTTTATGTTGATTGAAGTCCAATGTGCTGACCAACAGAAACACCCCTGAAGCATGTCCCGAGGATCTGTGTACTCCTCCGACTCACTGGAGCTCCACCAAAGACAGCCAGAATGCTGTAAATCCACGGTCCACCCTGCCATGCTGCTGTCCTCCCAGCAGCGTCCCTCCTGGAGCTGGTTCTGTGAGTGGTCCTGACTCTGGACAACGGGTCCAGCAGCGGGGACACACGTGTGGCATGTGGAGTCCACCTGCTGGACTACAGAGGCCCATCTTCTATCCCTGCTAGAATGTTGACTGGATTGATCATTGTTAGACCTTATACTGGTAACTATTGAGACAATGAGTGCATGTGTCCAAAGCCATATAATATTCACAACTCTTCCCTTTCCTCTGGATCTTACTTCCTTTCTGTTCCAACCATCCACAATATTCCTTGAGCTTTGGAGGGACATAATATAGATGTCTTATTTAGGACTGAGCACATAACAAATGTTTATTCTTGGCATTTTGATCGCTTATGAGTTTATTCATTAACTGCAGCCAACTACAAAAAGATACTTTTCTGACCAACTCAGAGAGCAGCACTAATGTTGGTATAAGCACAAATATACAAAAGACAGTTTGACACCATGTACATTTATTAACGCAACACTAATAGGTTCCCCAATAGGGGCTCTGGCCTTTCTAGCCACAGTTTTTTGACCAAGTTTATATATCAGGCATTAATTTCTTCCTGTGGAATGGGCCTCCAATTAGAAAGTGATTGGTTATACCTACAATCTGCTAGGATTTTTCTTATGTATTTTTTGTCTTTGCCTTTCAGTACTGGAATACAGGGCTGTGCAACTCTGTTTTCTTATGTGGGTAATCAAGATTCAATTTCAGTTCTGTATGCTTGTACCACAAGTACCATCACCCTTTGATCCTTCTCCCCAACCTAATGCCTAATTTTTATATAAGCACTCATAACTGTAAACTTTCTTCCTAGGACTTCCTAGAACTGCCTATTTTTTGAATTCCAAAGATACTCATAAACTGTGTTTTCACTTTCATTTGAATAACAGGAAATTTTCAGTTTTGACCTTAACTATTTTGATGTCCCATACGTCATAGAGGGATACAGTGTTCAATCTCCAATTGTTTGTACAATTTCTGTTATTAATTTCTAGTTTTACTCCACTTTGATCTGGCTTTTTGTATATATTAAAATTTTTTATTGCCTAACTTTTGGTATACTTTAGAGAAAGTTCTATAGGATCCTGGGAATTTATATTTTTTAACTGTTGAATTGAATACCCTGTTAATGTCTGTTAAGTCTGTTTGATCTATGTTGTAGATTTCATACTAAGTGAAATTTACTGAAATTGGGCCTTTAAATTCATCTTCTATTATTATGTTCGGATCTCCATACTATTTTACATGCATTAGTTGACTCATGAATATGGGGTAGCCAGTATTTATTGCATATTTATTTGTAGTTGTAACATCTTATTCTTTTTTTAGTCCCTTTATTGATATGCATTTGCCCTCTCTATCTTTTCTGACTAATTTTGATTTGAATTCTTGTAGCTGTTGTTTCTGGGCCAAAGGTGGTTTACTATTTGCCTAATTTCCTCACCAGTCCTAGTTCTGTAGCCCTGGAATGTTTGGCCTCTGTACAATCTAATCTTCAAGATGCTAGCTCACACTTAGAAGATTTCAGCCTCAGCCTCCATACAATCTAAAATGTTTTAAGCCTTTGAGACTTACTGCTGACTGAGACTCTTTATTTCCTTGTGAACTCAGATCTTTACTGATAACTCACTTCCGATTCTTACTTAAATTCTTCCTCAAGCTGTTGGTTCAGACTGACCCTTTGAGTCAGCTGAATGTTTCTGAATGAACTCTTGTGACTCTGACAGTCTCTGGCTGTTTCTCTAACTTCTTTGACTGAACTTCTCTGCTTGGCTTCAAACTGGCTCACTCTTCTCCATCTGATACTGACTTCTTCTGCTGAAATGGCACTGTATCCCTGCCTCAGACTCTATAGACTCTTAAGACTTCTCTATTTCTCTGCCTCAGTCAGCCTCTGTGTCCTATACCCTGTGTCTCTTATACTGACTCTCTGAGCTGAGAGCCTGCTTTTCTGTAACGAGAGGTCATCATGTACTCATATTATCTTTCCTGTCTGACACTGACTCCTTCTGAGCTTGGCTTCCTGTCAACATAAGCTCTGCTTCCAGTCTCACAGTGCTGGGATTAAGGGTGTGCATCATTACTGCCTTCTGAATACTGGGATTAAAGGTATATACCAATATTCCTTCTATATTCCATCCAGACCACACAGTCCTCTGAATGGGATCCTTTCATGTAGATCTCTAAATGTGATACTTTTATGTAGATCCCTGGCTGTGATCCTTTCATATAGTCCCATGGACTTAACCCCTTTGTAGCTATTACACAGAGCTTTCAAAATGATCCTTTGCTACAGAAGCCATGTTGCTGAATTAAATGATTAAATATTCCTCTACAAAATCAAGTCTATCATTTAATCAGAATAGTCAAATTTGCTGATTTCAGGCTTCTACCTGTTTAGTAAATTTACTTCTATCCTATGCCTTTCATTCTTAGTTTGAATGTCCTTGTCAGTAAGGTGTGATTTTTGGAGAGAACAGATAGTCAGTCATATTCCTAATCCAATAATCTTGTCTATTTGTGCTTTATAATTGTTGAATGTAGGTAGTTTACATTCAGGAATGATCTTGAGTTATGCTACTTCTTGTACTTTTCAGGTGGGGTTTTGGTCATTTCTTAGTCTTTTCTTTATCCTTTATTCATAATGAAGATTTCTTGATTATTGTGAAGGACAGGATAGAGTCCTTCATACTTCTCTTTTGTTCATCTCTTCTTAAAGTATTTATTCATTTCTGTGCTCTCTTGATTGAGACTGTTTCTTCATCAGTATTTAAGATCCTATTTGGCTAGATGAAATCCACATCACCTATTTTTCCCATTATAAAATTGCTGGTTTCCTCTATTCAGGGGTGAAAAATAAGTTATATGCTCTTATTTTACATGTTCCCTATGAATTTCTCCATGCTTTACATTATAGGATTTTAATGCTGAAGAAGTGTAACTGATCTCTTTAAAGTTATCTGCGTCCTGATTAAATTTATGTATACTAAGCTGTATTACACTTAATTCCTGCATATTTTAAATCAAGAAAAATATTTTGTAATGGAAAGTCTTATAGGTATATAACTATGGAACCATATATTCTGGTATTGTTACATGCAAGGATTATTAAAGTAAATACTCCATTTATGAGGTTCAAAACTGTTTGCTAGAATGAGAACACTGTTTATACACTTTTCTGCAAAGAGTTTGGTTGATAACAAAGCTGAATGGCAATAAGTTATTAATCTACAAGGCAGGGGACAAACAATACAACAGAAAATCCTTAGGAAATGAAAAAAATTTGCTATCTCTTTTTTTCACTCTTTCATTCCCATATCAGTTTATGTTCTCTGGGAGATTAAAAGAACAGAGAGGGATGAGACTTGTTTGGTTTTACATCCCTTGCTTTTGATATGCTAAGAAAGAAATTGATGTATGTAATTATCATCTAAATTGAATTACATTTTATTTCTCTAGAGTTGCTTATAATACACACTAAAATAATAATGAAATGAATCAAATGTTTTCTAAGAGATGCGTGAAAATAGAAATCATATCAGCCTTTATCCTTGTCCATTTTTCATCTGGGAACATGGTGATATAATTGCCTCAAATTGGAGTTTGGAGAGTTAAATACGTATAAGTCATGGCATATATATATATATATATATATATATATATATATATATATAGCCAGTGGCTTAATGTTTATCTACTTATCATTATATGTAATTTAAATCTTGTTGCAAGACTAATCCAATGTGAACTATGCTATTATATACTTTTTTGTGCATTTCTCATTTTCTCAGATTCATAGTCCAAGTGCCATTATTAGTAATATAAGTCAAGAGTCCCAGACATCTTCCATTCTGAACAATTCTAGGTGGAACACAAGAACACCTTTTAAGTGAGTATAACACACCACAGGTGTAATACTCTGAAAAACAATTTTGTTTGTTTCTGTATTTGTTTAGTTCATAAAAGAAACATATTTCTAACAGCACTCTTAAAAAAAAACTGATTATGCATGCACTTTCATTTTTCCATTTTTCCTTGTATTTTAATTTAAAAAAAACTTTTTAACTTCATTTATCAAGTAGGTACTATATGTATGGTGAAAAGCAAATTATATATATCTATATATATATATATATATATATATATATATATATATATATATATATATTCAGTTTGTTACTATTTCTTTGTCAGCAGTTATTTTGAAGTTGTTTCAAGTGTGACTAATTATATTTGAAAATATTTTGACAGATTGGAAATAAGATTCAGAAGTCAAAATGTTATAAATTTTAATCAAGAATTCAAGTAAATAGTCTTTGTATGTCAGTAAAATCAAAGTACAGAAAAATTCAATTTGGAAATTTTTAGTGATATAGGCTGAAATTTACCTATTTGAACAGAGATAAAATGCCTGGTGTCAGCACCATTTCAGAGATAATATTTATCTGCTCAGAAAAAGTTTCTTCTATCATTTTAAAAGCACTCATGTATATAATAAAATTATAATAGGACTAATTCCATTAAAATTGACCAAGTTGAGAATTTACTTTAAAAATTCCATGGCTTCTTATATCAGTCAGAATAAAAGACAAACTTTCTAAAAGGCCTACAGGGCTATAAGAGATTTTCAGTAATCCTACAACTAAGGCTATCTATTTGCTGTATTATCTCACCTCCCTGAGTTCTATGATTCTAAGCTTGTACCACCATTCTCTGTATTTCTTTGTTACCATCTCTTAATATACACCCCATGCTTTTTCCTTTCAGTTAAGCTACCTTCTTTATTATTCATTCAGAATCTCTGAAAAGTACATGATTTATATCAACTCTATTGCTAGAGAACTCTCAATAAATACATGACTTATTTCCCTCACTTTATTGAGGGAATTCTTTTCTTTTCTAAGTGAATTCTTTTATAAAAAAGTATACAGTAAGCCCTTATAGTCATCCTCCTCCTTTTTTGGCTTCATTACATTTTTAGTGGTTAGTCCTCCCTAAATATATGATATCCTCTTGGTATCCAAGTGTCTTTGTTCCAGGAACATCATAGTCTCCAAAGTATACAAAATCTCCAATTCTTTGAATAAAATTTGTCTATTTAGCTATTAAAAATTTGAAAATACAGTAACATTATCATTCACTATCATAGCATTCTTACAGTAGGTTTAAAAAGATTATGAATTATCTGTACAAGTAAAAAGATATCTTTGAGAAAACACTTTATTTAATGCAGTAGTACACGTTCACATTCAAAATTTAAAAAAAAATTATTTTCAGAGAATATTGTATTAGAGTTCACTATTTAACTGTAAATTTTTAGTGCATTAAAATATATAAATGAATTTTTTTAGGACGTTAAGAGATGTTGTGTACCTAAGAACAACTGTTTGACTGATTGTATACCTATCATTACATGCACCATAAAAGCAAGAAGGACATAAATTTGTTTCTGCCTTTTAAAATCTATTTGTAAAACTGTTACTTGGCAGTTACTTTGAAAAAATTGACATCACCGAGTTAGTTAATGACAAGCAACTCTTTAAAAATGGTATTATATTCTTGCTTCCTGGGTTCCTAATCCTTTTTCAAAGTTTAGTGGTATTGGTGACTTCACATGGAAGACACTGGCTTGTATTTTCTCTGTAAAATGTTAGTACTATTATTCATAGCATGTTTTTGTACAACTCAGTGAAAATTAAAAACAATATTTACAATTCAATGCTTAATATATTATGAAATCTCACAATAATACATTTTTATGAACAATGACACTATGAACTATAATCAAGGATGTCATTATGGCATATAAATTGGCAAAGAAAGAGGGATCATTATGAAATATAAGGAAATAGTCATTGTTATATATTTAGTTCATTTTGAGAAAATACTATTTTTTAAATATGATAAGGATGACTCCAAAATTAAAATAGACAAAGTTTCTGCAAACATTTGATTTATATGAAGAAAAAATTACATCTTGCCACATTAATTTACTGGTTTGGTGAGTTCCACAATTTCTTTGAAATTTAATGTTGGTACAATTGATCAAATATATAAATAAATAAATAAATAAATAAAATCATGGCAAATGTCCTCAAACATAAGTGTGACTAATGTACTTAATTGTGTGTGAGACCTAAATTTCAAGAAAGTTACCACATGTTAGTAGAAGCCAAGTATATTTACAAATAGTAGATGATCTCAGAACTTTAGGTATCTCTCAGTAGTCTAAGTGGTTTAGTTTCAATATGAGAGAGGTTTAAGTTTTCCCAGATTAAGGTTTACCTAAAATGATGAAGAAATAAAGAAAAGTATATGTATTTTTCTACTCTATATATTTAATGGTAGTAGCCACAAAGAATAAAAGCTTCAGCCAGAGTTCTTGATGACATTCAAGTTTTGTTACTTACTAGTGGTGAGCATATCATGCTACTTATTGTTCATATCTCCTTTCTTTAGATGTAAAGTGATAGTGGAAGTGTTTGAAATGTTATTGAATATATTTTGTGAATTAATACAATTAAGGAACATAATAAATTTAGCTCTTGTTTTATTTGTATTTGAAGGCCAATGACAATTTACTAATAGGTCTTTTTCATAAAACTATTAGAATAAGACAAAATAAAATGTAGAAACAGTTATGAAATTAAAGCATATATTGTAGCATGAAAGTTTAGTTTTGGAAACAACTAGAAGAAATCATCATTCCTTTTAAGGATTTAGAAGGGCATTCAATAACTGGTGAGTTATTTTTACCTTCATAAAAATAGGCCTCAATTTCCCTCCTATTGAATGATATGGTACAGGTATTCTGCAAACAAAACTGCTGGAAAATAATTTTGAAAATTCATTTTAAGTCTCTTTTGTGTCTCCAAATTCTCTTTTACAAATTTTTTAATGAAAAGTATTAATAGTATAACTAGAATTTTCCAGCAGTCAATTCACAACAGGCCAGCAATAGTGTATTTATTTCATTTTGTTCTGACTCTGACACTTTAAGTTAATATTTCAATTCTTGATAATTTGGTTAGCTTTTATAAGTATTCTCCTCCAGGTGTGCTAGAAACCCTAATGTTTGACTGGCCTACCCTGATTAGAAAGCACAATTTTAGGTAGAAAGCCTTGCAGCCAGGTAGTGAATATCTATACAATGGGGGAGATATCTTCTCTGAACTATAAAAAGTTCAAAATGAGGAGTATCCACTGTATCTGTTCCAGGTGAGTAGATAAGTCTTCTATGCCACAAGTTTAACACAGGATTCTAAGAAGCTGATGCCTACCCTAGTTACACAGATCCTACCCCTTGCTGGTCTTCTTTCACACTTAGTCAACTTCCATGTCTTCTATCCAAAATGTCTCAATTCACAATGATAACTCTACCAGCTCATTCCTATGAGATAATTAGGATGAACTGAACTAAAAGACCATGTTGAGTCTTTGTTGGAAGCTATTTTACTGAAACTAAAAAGAGTTGAGAATATACTTTTCCTTAATAGACTTTTAAAGCATTCTGTTCTTTATAGACTCACTCATGTAAACAAAGCTATTAATCATCAATATAAACAAACTCTTCTAAGCATCTATTATAAATATAGATCACTGGTAGATAAACAAAGGTCATGTACTTTCCTACCTGCTATCACCCGGAATCTTTGTCACCAGTAAGAGGATATCTGAGGACAGCCTTCATGAAACATTCCTATAGGACCTCAGTGCTACAGGCACACTTTCTAGAACCCAAGGTGGATGATTATTAGACCTTCAACTGAGTACAAGAATTCTTCACAATGTATGCTTTTTCATTGCTGTGACAAAATTCCTGACACAGTTTGAAGAAGTAAACACTAATTTTGTTTCATGATTTCAGAGACATTTTAATCTATGACAGGAATGGCACAGTGAAACAGCTGAGGTGGAATAACTGTACAACCAGAACATTTCCCATCATGGTGTACACAGGAAGTAGAGCAGTCAAATGAGGAAAAAGGCTATGAACCTTTAAAGGTTGGCCACTAGTGGCCTATTAATCTAAGCTTGGCTCTACTTTGCAAAGGACACACAACCTCCCTAAACATTACCACCAGTGTACCACTACATATTCAAACACTGAGTCTGTGGGTAACATTTCAGACTTGAGCCTTAACACATGAATTGGAAAAAGGGGAAAAAAAAACAAGTGTGATTCAAAGAAAACTTACTTTTCTACTGCTAAAGAGTAGCTGAGAATTCACAAATCATTTTAGATGAAAGGATTGGGTTTTTCAGTCCAAACAAGGAAAAAGTATTCAGAACAACATTTGTGGATGACCATAGGAAGGTCAGAGAACAGGAAAATAGATTAATTATATGTGACTGAAATAAAATAAAAATTAAAGGGTGGAATTATTTTCATTTTAACTCAGTTTTTTAATATTAATTTTAAGTCATTTTAAGAATTTTGTTATTCATTTACTCCAGAAAATATAGATTTTCACCAAAGGATTATATTATATAGTCTTTGTCAAACAGAGGGAAATTATATCTTCTCTCTGGAGACTCCTTCACTTCTATATCAGGAACAAATTGCTCTGGAACTCTCAAAAACAAAACAACAAAAAAAATATTAAGAATTTTTTATCTGTTTAAGTAAATCACCATGAGATATTGTTTTGTTTTTGCCATGTATGAGATCACTTTAATTAAGAAGTTTTGAGAATAATCACATGGGTAATATTAATTAAAGGGACTTAATTTTAAATGTTTGCCTTAGGGAAAATTATCAATTAAAGAACCACACATTGAATGGGTGATGTTATGCTTCACTTAAGCAATAGCAAAAGAAAAGCTATATGTTGTTTTACATACACAAAAATGCCTCAGGTTTTCAGAATCAGAATTGCTCTTGTTGGATGATAGGAAGGCCTTGAAAATGAGAGTTGTTATTATAAATCTTTCTAGTTATTTCTGATATTAAAATATGTTTGGGGATATATCAACATCTTAAGCCCTGACCAAATATTAAAGAAGATTTTTGTCCTCGTGGGAGAGTTTATGTAAAATTACATTAAGTCTAATACAAGCAATTTTTATGAGTAAGAAAGAAACAAAATTCTATTGCCTGTTCATAGGTTTGTACTCAAGAGAAATTCTGCTATATTTCTAGATGGTACTGCCAAAAATGCTTTCCATATGGCCTTCATACCATTATACTGAAGGGTTTGTGAGTAAATATTAATTTTTACAAGATTATTTTATTTGTGAAGAAAATCTGTTTTTCTTAATGCTGATAAAAGCAATAAACCACTCTGATTTGGTACTAACTTGTAACCAAAAGGTATCAATCATTCTCCTCTTATCTCAGCATTGTTAGTGCTATTAATTTCATTAAATTAGATGGTTGTCTACTTGCTAGAACATTAAAACCTTTATAAACTAAGCAAACAATGAAAATTTAAATCCAAACTAAAGTTAAACTGTAAACCAAGGCTCACATCTAGAAGCACTTAGTCTTCTGAGTGTCTTTCAGATTAGGTCCATAAGAAATAAGATCAGTCCCTTAAGCTTGAAATTAAAAGGCTTTTATTTTTGCCATTGTTGTTGTAACACTATGTTGGTGTTAAGCCAAGGTCTGTTTAAAATCCCCTTTTGCTCATATGAAGGGGCAAAATGGAATGAATGCCCTACAGTAAGCACAATCTTATTATATTATCACATCCAAATAATGAACAGAATATTTAGAGTATAAAAAGAAGAGACATCCAAGGACTATGGCAAAAGACCACTATTTCTACCATATTTCCCAATACCAAATATTTAACTTTATTGACAAACTATTAATTATATTGATGCCAGTATTATAGCACCCTCTTTGAATTTTCTAGTAAAAAGGTGCTGGAGCCTTAATACCCTGGCAATGAGGTTGAAGTCTGTTGACAAAGTTCCAGACTCCCCAGTGGGGAACTTTGGCTTACCAGCCATTCTGCCCCTTCCTTCCCTTTGCTGTAATGGCTACAGAAGTCTTTCATTATGTCTGCATGGCCTAGTGATACCCTAGCTGGCTGGTGTTAGCTGAGAAGGAGAAGCAGCCATTTTTTACTCAAAAGTAATTGTCTTTGTAAAATATCTTGCAGGCTTCTAAGTCCTGGCATGTGTAAAGCTACCCATTCATATTGATAGTAACAGATAGAAGCAAAAGGGGCCTAGATAGAGAAAAAATAAATACGCACCAAGCAGCTAAAACTGTAAAATAAAAACCTTCTTTGCCTACATGGCACTCTTCTCTGTTTGGGGCAGATGGAGATATTATTCAGCTAACAGTATTTAGACAAATGTTCTTTCTTAGCAAACAAGATAAGTCACAGGAGGAAGGACTCCCAACCCCCATCCTGGGCGTGACTACATCTACATAAGAAACCTGTGAAGGCCTGAGCAACATCTGCGTATCAAAAAACTATTTGGCTTTTTAAACCTCTTCCCAGAGCATTTTTCCCTCTTTCTGGTGTGGCCCCTTTCCCTGGTAATGTGTATTGTAAGTCTCTCCCTCCTTCTCTTCTTGGTGTGGTTTTTCCACTGACAAGGAGCATTGCATTGTCAGTCTCTCTCTTGCTCCTCTCTTTTTCTTAATATGTACACTGTTAATTCCCCTATTAAAAACGCTCCTGCATTTTACTTCTAAAGTGTGTTCCACGTGTCATTTTAAAAGCTCGATCATGCGTGTCATTTCCTCGGGTCTCATAAAAGAACGAACTACCCTGTTTGCTTGTCATTCTTCATTTTCCTGTGCTCGTACTCCCTCCTGTGTAGAGTTTCTGTGAACCCATTTGTGGGAAAAGCTGGTTCCCTCCACAAAAAGGCAACATTTTAAAGAAAATATCTAACAGCTCTTTTTAGCAGGTGCTTCATAAAAAATGAAGCCATGGTCAGCTGGATTGTCAAGATAGTGAAACAACATCAATACACCATGCAAGTTGAGTCGGGCAGCTCCCAAAGGTCTTAGTTTGATCTCAAGGTACAGCTAGGGGAACTCAACATGGCTTCAAGCCAAGGAAACTGAAGTTGATGGTAGCCAGTAAAATTATTATAATTTTTCTATCAATTCTTTATCTGAAAACTTTATAGAATTTCCATCAGCCCATTACGAGAATTGGAGAAAAACTTAAGTTGGAAGCATGACTTCTTTTGCTCAGAGGAGGATTCTGCCTAAGTAACTCAAAAAAGCCTATGGGGTGAAAAAAAAAAGCAAAATCACCCTGAAACTTCACCCTGACTGTTGAGTAGGATACCATCCATGAGGACTTGGGCTTTCCAAATAAAACCATGGGCAACATGATTCTTGTGAGACTGCATGGCAGCTGGATTATAAAGGCTCATTTAGAGAAAGCACAGTACAACAAGTGGAGCACAAACTGATTCTGCTGTGCACAAAATGCTCACAAGCAATGATATTAATTTTGAGTTGCCAGAGAATCAATTGTAAATAGAAATGACTAAATAAAATGTGAACCATAGGAAATTCAACAAAAAATTCAAATGTTCTTTGACAATAAAATGATATAATAAATTAATATAATACATTTTGAATTATCACATCACTAACAAATACATAATATATTTTCTGTGGATTGGCAGAAAAAGAGAACCATTCATGTTTTATATATAATCATTATTTTTCTAATGAATCCAGCATATCTTGCTTTTATTTTTAACTGCATATTTATCTAGCTTTCTAACCATCACGTTGCTTTATATAATATTTATTAAATTCAATAATTCATGCTTGAAATATTAAATTGTCAATTTTATCAAAATATTGGTATATAAATCAATTAGCATTTATGTTTAGTCCAATTTAAAATTGAAGCAATTTCACATGGCTTGATTATGATAGACACTGAATTGAGAGGCTCATAGTCTATTTTAGCAGACCCCACAGCTTTTCATTGTTGCTTTTGTCATTGTTTGCCTTTGATATATTAAGGGGCTCTTACTTTTTCATGAATGTAGAGGTTTTGCCATAGGGAAATGTGTGAGCAAGGATAACTTTTTGCAATGAAAGTATAAGACAGGATCACATACTGTAACCACGATAGGTCTAGAACTCACTTTATCACAAGCTGACCTTAAATTCAGAGAAATCTTTCTGTCCCAGCCTTCTGAGTGCTAGGATCAGATATTTATCTGGCAAAGAAATGTTAATTTTTATAGAAAACATTCTCATGGCATCCCTAAATTTTACTTTGAAAGAAAATTACTGAGATATTTTAAGATAATCAGAAAAGTAAAAATTATGTTGTATTTATTTTAGAAAAGCCTTCTATAAACATACAAGTTATGAATTTTGTGCAGAATTTGGGCTGTTCAAAATAAATAAGCTAGAAGTATCTATGTTGAGTGTATTTGATTAATATATTTGACAATTTCTGACATGTTTATAATACATTCACTCCCTGTGATGGCTATTATTGCTTGGCAACTTGACTACATTTGAAATGAACTATAGTCCAGAAATGTAAGGCTTATTTTCCTTGGTTTAAAGTGGGTGAATCCATGTCTTCCTTTGTGGTAGGAAGGCATACATCATTGATCCAGATCTTGAAAGAGGGCACATGATTTTAATTCTGACTTTCAGGTAAGAAGACACACCTTTAATCTGAGCCATACATTCTGCTGGAAGTCTATATAAAGACATAGAAGAGGGAAGCTTTGGCTCTTTGCCTTTTGGCCTTCACCTTGCTAGCAAGCCCTTCCTTCATTAACATTGGTACCTACTTCTTCAGGATTCTAGCATATACTAAAAACCAGCTGAGGCATCCAGCCTTGTGGAGTGAGAAATTGCTGGATTCTTGGACTCTCCATTCACATCTAGCCATTGTTGGATTAGTTAGACTGCAACCCAACCTGTCATTCCAATATATATATATATATATATATATATATATATATATATATATATATATATATATATATATATATATTCCCCCTATGAGTTCTGTTTCTCTAGAGAACTCCCTAAATCCTCTTATCTTTTCCCCATCATTGCTAGCACCTCTTCTTCTCTACAGATATATTTTCTATGTTCATGACACTCTCTCTTTCTCTCTCTGTCTCTCTGTCTCTGTCTCTCTGTCTCTCTCTGTCTTTCTCTCTCTCTCTCTCTGTCTCTCTCTCTCTCTCCCTGTATCCTGTTGAGTTTAACAGGGTCATCTGTATAAGCATGAGTTTGCAGTTATCTATTGGATTCTAATGAGCTCACCAGTGTTTACACAAGTGAATAATATGCCTACCCATTTCCCAGAATATGTTGCTTGCCAATAGTTCAATAATAACAGGTAGAGTTCCATATGCTCCTCAAACTTTTATAACTTACTGTGGACTAGACCAATTAATGTAATCCCAATGCTAGCAAATGCATCTACAAGGAGTATATAAGTACCATGGTTGTGTTGTGTGTAGGTGGCATTTCACATTCCTTTTCATTATATTTATGCTTTTATATTCATTGAATATACTTTTTAATTTTCACATATTTGTGTCATTTCCTCTAGGACAAATCTCTGGTTTAAAACACATTTTTGTCTAGTTGTCACAGTAGTAGTGCTACAAATAGCATTTATTATTTCTTATGTTTTAGGTACTGTGAAAAGCATGTTAATCTCAATATTTTAACAATCCAGATTGGGATATTGATAAAAACATAGAAAGTAGCTAATTCTTTCCTGGCTTTATGGCTACCATGAATATTCTCTACAACTATGAAACAGATAGCATCTCTCCAGCTAACATGACACATTTTTTAAGGATAAAACACCATGCAAATTTAAAAATCCAGATTTATGATAGAAAATTCTAGAGCCTATGGAGAAATGTGAGCCAATGTTAGCAAAAAGTATTTACAAGTACATATAATTGATATATAAATAAAAATGGTTAAGTTTGTTGTATGGCAGTTTCCTCTTTGATTAAAATCTTCCATTTTGGAGGGAAGCTCATTAAAACATATGGTGTTTACAGAAAGGTGAAAAAATAGTATGTTCTAATGGGATGTAAAACATTTTTTCCAGCAGGGAAGCTCATTAAGCTCAGAAAAAAGAATGCAAGGGCTTCATGAAGTCCCTGATAATGACTAGATTCATTAGGTCCCTTTTTCCCTGGGCATATAAACGTAGTAAAGACTGTTGAGAGACACTCTCAGACAAGCTAAGAATCTGAAAGTAGAGACCGAACAAGCTGCCTAGAACAAGGCTCAGACCAACTGAACTACCTAAAAAATATAAATAAATGAATAATTAACAAAACCTCAATTTGTTGACTTTCTTGCAGTTTTTGTAGTGCACTGCAGGTTTCCAGTTTTTGTAAGCTTTCACCCCTGCTGGAGTGGGATTTTTATGATGCTTCTGTGAGTCACTGCTCACCCATATTCTTATAAGTCATCCCAACAAAACTCTGGTTCACCAGGTGAGACTTTGGTAGTATCATTAGTTTGGTCTGTCTTGGTTCCCTATCTGTGTTGAGTAGAAATTTTATCTCATCACACCAGGAATAGTGTCACACACCATTAGTAAATGTCTGTATTATTAAATAATACACTACCTTAATTTTATTGTTTAAAGAAGAATTTTTGAGAGAGATTATAACTCACATGTTATAAGTCCTTATTTGTCTCTAACATTAGCAATTCATCAAACAATTAGATGATATGTTTAATGAAATGGATTGGTGCACTATTGGTTTTATGATTGACTAATCAGAAAGCTGAAAGTTCTTTTCACAGTCTTCTGATTTCCTTATTCCTAGTGTATCATCTAACTATAAGTTAACAAAATGAACTACAGATTTAAATCATATTAATCTAGGAAATATTAAGCCGAGTTTCAAATTCTTGTAAGATGTTTCTGGTGCTACTTTTCTAGAATAAACTATGTCTCATAAATGCATATTTACTCTACCTTTCTTAATCAAGTGTGGGTGTGTTGAGGAAGAGTTAGATGGAAAGAGACAGAATTTGACATGATCAAAATACATGTATGAAATTCTCAAAGACTAAATATATGTAGAATTTATGTGGAGGTCCCTACAGAGGAAGATAACTCAGATCCCAAAAGCCATGGGTGAAGAAACAAAAATCCCAATGCCTATTGTAGGATATTTCCTTATAAGTTGTTAGTCAAAAAGACTCCAGAGGCTCTCCAAAATAACATGGGCTATGAACATTGCTCATAGTTGCCACAGTCCCTTGACTATATTCATAGCTGCCAAAATCCCTAGATTATACGTCCTATTGCTGAAGACACTGTGTACTTTATATATAAGACAAAGAGAAATCATACTGGAACTGTACAAGAAGTTTCTTCTAATGCTTAGCTTTCATAGTTCCAAAAGGTGCTAAGCAGTCATCTGAGGAAAAAACAAAAAACAAAAAACAAAAAATAAAAAGTAAAAGCAAAAACAAAAACAAAAACATCTGTGGCCTTATCCAGCATTGCTGCAATGTTGATCCCACCAAGGAAGATGTTTCTTCTGGTCAATCTGTGACATTACTAGAAGTAACCACTTGCTTTCTGATTGGATTGTAAACAGTCTATGTTTGGGACGCTAAACATGGCTATGAGTGTCATAGGCTCTAGGGGACCTATTGATATTATGATTTGGATTTATGGACAGCTTTTTTCATATTTATGTTTATACCCATGAAGCTGCTATATCAGCTTTGATTAGATATGTTTCCTTTTATTTTTTCCAGTAAAGGGTAGTGAATGCAAACTGAAGGGTAGTCAAAGTGCTAAGAACAAATGATTTTGAGTACAGCCTCCTAAATGTGAGATCTGTGTCACATCTTTCAAGGCTCAGGAAATATTATAGAAGATACAACAGAAGGAATATAAGAGCTGGAGGATGTGGAGATGAACTGTTAGTTGCTGTCTTCTGGGTGTGTAATGGTTCTTGCAATCATGAACTCACATCAATGCTGGCTGCCTACAGTGGGCTTGCACCTGAGTGAGCCTGTCAATATCTAATCATGGGTGAATGACAGGGTCATAGTGACTTGCTGTGCCCAGGGAAACTACTGACTGTTAAACAATTCCAGGGAAGAGAGACAGTTATTGTCGTCACTGGTCCAGCTACTAGTGAGTCACTCATGTTCATGCTGAGACACATTCTGGCTAAACTCAGTGGGTTTCAAAGCAAAAATAAAAAAGCTAGTGTTGAGACAGGAAAATTGAAAGGGTATTTGTGGAAACAATAGAAGATAGACAAGAATGAGGGGGAGGATAAGGCACATGAATGTGTTCATAATCCATTATATATATGTATAACATTGTCAAAGAATGAATTCAATTAAAATAGAGCAGAAAAGATGAGGTATTTGTAACAATACTATAATACTTGCCCATAAAAACAAGAGCAGATTGAATTAATATGTTTGTTCTATGAAGCGGCAAGACAGTGTAGAGGTTCCTTCCCCTTGTACTTTTGCTAAGGCCATTTCAGGTTACCTAGAATTTGATCTTCTTGTTGAAGAATCCCATGAAAAGTTAACCAATTTTATTCTAGAACCAAAGGTCAGGATGTCCTAGCTTGCTTACATCAGCTTCTGTTAAACTGCCTGTTTGTGCAGAACTCCCTCCATCTAACCACTTACCTTAGCTTCTGTTAAACTGCTTCCTTCTACAAAACCTCATAACAGCTGCCAAATGAGATGCCAGGACATGGTCTCTGTTTTAAAACCCTGTGTTCTTGGACACTCGAGGCTATACCCAGGTCCCCCAACACTTGGATGCGGTTCCAGCCAGGTTAAATCAAGACTTTAAATTGGCTACAAACTGTCTGAGTGGTCATATCTGGTGAGCTCCCCATATCATTTCTATCTTTGAAGTAAACACACTTAGTTTCTCATATAAAATATTGTCTGTAAATGCTGCAGATCCATTTACTTTAATCTTGAAAGCTTAAGTATATTTCTAACCTCAATAAAAATGAGGGGAAACAACTTTCTTATTACCTGTGAGCTTTATACAAGGCCATTACATTTATAAAGTTTTCTTTGCTCTTACACATCTGCATATGAATATCAACTAACTTTTGTACACACTCAGAAATGAAAAAAAATGTCTAAATTTATTCTTAGCAGCAGATTCTTGCAGAAATGGACAATATGATTTTTGAATCAGTTGTTAAACGTAACAACAGTCTGTAAAGGCAGTTATGAACAAATTCAGTAACTCTCAGATAGATAGTAGAAGAACATAAGGAAAGGGGTGTTTTCTACAGTTTAAAAGACTATTTTGAATTCTAAATTATTTTAGCATAACTTTCCCAGTAATGTATGCAGTATAATAAAAAGAAATCAGAACATCTATTTTATTTTTTTAATTTCAAAATTTCTAAATATTCTTAATCAAAATTTTACAACCCTATCATTAATACTACTAACCAGATTTATTTTGAAACTTAGAAAATACATAGTTATCTTTCCACTATAGATTAAGAAAAACAAGTTAAGGACTGGATTTAAAGCAAAATGCTGGATACTACCATGAGGGATTTTCTTGATCAGATTAGTTGAAGCAGGAAGGCCCAGGCTACTGTAGGTAGTACCATTCCATGGGAAGGTGGTTTTGCATTTACCAAGAAATGCAGCTAAGGATAAACTTGTGATTGACCTAATAAGCAGCTTTCCTCTGTGGTATCTGCTTCAAGTTCCTACTTGAATTCCTACACTAATTTTCCTCAGTAACAGATTGTGATCTGAAAGTATAAGCTGAAAAACTTTTTTCTCCAAATTGATTTTTGTCAGGATGTCTTATAACAGCAACAGAAAGGAACTAAGAACAAATATCATTCAAAATACTGCATTTACTGGAAAGTCCAACTTTGTCTTTTTCTAAGAAAAGAAAAATTTCCTTGCATTTTTAGTATTTATCCTAGGGGCTGGAGGAATGGCTCATTTGTGAAAATATTTGCTGCTTTTGCAGCAGACCAAGATTTGATAGCCAATACACATAACATAACTTATAATCTTTGTTAAGTCCAGACATAGAATATCCAATATACTTTTCTGACCTCTCTAGGTACAAGATATGCATATGATACATATATACATGCCAGTAAAGCACTCATACATATAAAGTGAAATAAATCATTAAATATATATATATATATGTATATATATATATCCAACTTTAGAATGAATTATCTGTCAACAATTTATATAAAGTTAAGTTGTCCCAGCATAAGCACTTATAATATTTGTGAATCTAAGGAGTAAATTAAATTAAACCTATAAAAATGAAATAATTCATTAGTAGAATTTGAGCAGGGGGCATGAAAGATGACCTTAAGGTTATATATATCTTCCAAAAGTGACAGTAGTTTTCTTACTCCAACTTGTGTTGTCCCCTAGGTGATTCCGTATCCATTCAATTGAAAATAGTGACTCTCATATTATTTATTATTCTTTTGTATAATAGATAATTTATCCAGTACATGGATAGAAGTCAAATGAAGTTTATTTTGTGTGTGGTTCTAACAATAGAAAAGGCAAGTTCTGTGTTGGGGGGGCACAACTGATAAAATTTTCTGTTGTGTACTAACCTAGAAGGAATACCACATGGCAAAAGGATACTCTTGAGAGAAACTTTAAAGTAAATGAACACTGACAGAACTAACATATTCCAGAGAAAACTAACCTAGACCCTAAATAACAGGCTTAGTCCAATCGTTAGATCAGTAACTCCCACAGTCTAATCATATCCAAAAGATCTTACCACTTAATACTACAGTGATTAAAGCTATATTTTATGAGTTTGGCAGTGAATTTCAAGCAATAGCAAGCCAAGAATATGCCCAATAGAGAAAAAGAACATATGCTAAATGTACATTATTGGTATTATGTAAGTAGAAACTTCCATGAATTTAAGCTAAACATTTATTAACACTATGTTCTCTCAGTTGTTGATCCCATAGCATGTTCAATTTTCTTCTAAATACATATATATTTTCTTAAATATTCTGAAAATTTCTAGTTTTATATTTATGTATGTTCTTGGATGTATATATGTGTACCATGTGTATGCTAGTGACTATGGAGGTCAGAAGAGGGTATCAGATTCCTTGGACCTAGAGTAACAGACAATTATGAGCCACCATGGGTGGTGAAAATTGAACTTGGGTCCTTTGGAAGAGCACTAATTGCTCTTAAGTGCTTAGCTATCTCTCCAGATAATTTTAAGAATTATCACTACACTGGTTTATAATATCAATAGTCCATGAAAGTTCTGTAAGGCTAAATAGTTGGCAATTCTTATTTCATAAAAATCACAGAGTATTACACCTAATGGATATAAAAAAATAGCTTGAGGAAGAAGGATATTTTAAAGTAGTGTAATAATAATAAAAATATTTTTGAAAACACTTTTTTCTTTAGTACTAAACTAACATTGCTTAGACCTTAAATCAAGTGGTATACACTATATATTATCAACACACTTTGATAAATGATTGCAATATAAAAAAAAGAAACTCTAAGATTATGGTTACATTCAATGTGCTTATGGCTATTTTTAAGGTTCATGGTCAATCAAATTTACTGCCATAACTGTCTTACAAATTTTAGAATATGCATTATAGAAATGTGTTATGACCAACGGATATATTTCACATGGGTCTGTTCTCCCTTCAGCTAAATATGACTAACTGGATTTCTTCTAGAGATAGTGTAGAATTTTCCCTGCAGAATACCTCATTTTAGTGGAAGAAGCACTCATTATTTAAAATGTTTCATTCAAAAATCAGAAAGAAAGGTATAAGTTATTTTATTTTCCTTTGTATAAACATTGGGTGAGTGAGCATTGTATCAATTTGACTCAGTTTTTCTTTAATTGCTGTTTGCTTTTCACTTTGTTGCTTATTAACTTTCTCCCATAATAGTGGACTAGAAAGATAATCCTAAAAAAATAAAATTTAATTGGCACAAAAGGAGAAAATTATCTACCTCTAACCTGACTGTATTTAGCTATTAACACAACACATCAATTTCTGTTTACCATTCATCTACCTTAAACCATGGAAGTTAATTTATATTTGGCTAGTGTATGAAAGTTGGAAGAATATTGATGAGCATGTAAGTAAAAGCGGCATAGATTTCATTAAAGTAATGATTCATGGGAGCATACATGTCTAATATTATTGTTTAATGAATATTCATAAGTAATAATAGCAAGGAACATAACTATCGACTTAGGGAATACATGAATTGAATATTGGTAAAAATATGCCATTAACAATTCTTTCAAAGAAGCATGAGAAGTAAATGTAGAAAATTGGTGGAAATGTGATCCCTTTTCCTTACAGAAACTGGCAGAAAAATCAATTTGTGTTATGTTATCAGAAAAAAAAAAGTATAGAGTTTGTTATTGGCTTGTCGATTTAGTCTACTTCTAGACAATGTAGAATGTCTTTTTATTCTTGAAAATTCTAACAAAATTTGAGAGATAAAGTGATTATGCAAAAACTATTAGGTAATTTCAATGAACAAAACAACAAAAAGTGTTTTATCTCTCAAGGAATAAAAGATAGTTTATTCTAGACACAAATATGAGCAATCATTCCTTGTGAAAACAATTTAGCGTTCCCCTTGAACCATATTTCAACATAGCAACAGTTTCATGGAGCTTTGTGGTAACATAACAAAGAAAATCATAAATCAAGTCACTTTTCAAATGAATTTGTGCAAGAATCCAGTAAATAGGCTACTGCAGAGCAGGAAGATAAGCCAGAGATGTTATTTGATGGCATCTTTAGCCTTTTGTTTGGTGAAACTTGATGGTCACTCAAGTTAATACATCCCCAAAATATTCACTTTATAGTCACAGGAATATTGGGTAAGACACAGAAGTTAGAAAAGAATGACTATTAAGAGGACTAAAGATTGCCTAAGATAAATGATAATTAGATTCTGGACTTGAAACTTCATGACATTTCCATGACTATTGAAAAGTTCTAATCATTATCATATTCAAGACAATATAAACTTTCATTACATAAATTTTGGTTTACAATATCAGCAAGGAAAATGCCAGAAATTGATGATTTATAAATATTAGCCATGTATACACGCTATATACTGTACAAACAGGGTCAACCATAAACAATACTAGATTTGATATAGTTCAACTTACAATTTTTCAAATATATGATAATGTGAAAGGAATATCCATTAAATAAAAATCATACATAAAATTTTATTTAACCATTTGTAAGCTAGCAATGTATGGCATGGAATTCTTGAGATAGTGAAGAGTTGTGGCCAGTAAGTTTTCAGTCAGCCATATGGTCATAAAGGTAAAAATCAATATCCAGCATTGCACTCTCTTGCCAAGCTATAATGATTTATTTGGAAGGTAAAATATATTAAATGTATTTCTAAATGCTGATATTTTTATCTTGCTATGTATTTATGGGACACAATCTTTTTCTAAATTTAAGGAACTTCTACATATAGCTGCATAAACTTTCAGTGAAGAGATTAAGGCTGTGACATAGGGATGTAGTTGTGGACAGCACTACCAGATAGAAACACAGACTGACTCACTGAATTTCTCTAGAGAATCCTGTTGCATAGTAATGTGGACTTTCTTGACACACAGTGAAGACTGATTAAAGTTTTTGAGTTTTTTTTTTTTAATACCAGGAAAAAAAAATCATGCACTGTAATATTGGACTATAGAGTTAAAAAATGGGGGGGGGGGCAATAAAGGAAGATCGGTAGAATTCAGGGATTTGGCAAGCAGTAAATCTTCCAATTTGAGTTCAAGAACAGCATATGCATTCTTCAATAAAAAGAAACAGTACTTTAAGAACTCAGTTGGGGATACAAGGAACAGAAGAAGCTATGAAAAATGAGAGATTTTAACTCAATGGTAGAGCATTTGCCTAGCAAGCATAGGCTTGTTCACTAGAAAGTAGAAAAGCAAAACAACAAAAACAAAATCAAAGTTGGGGAGAAGCAATTATAGATTCTTCCATAGTCTTCAGTAGCACTATATACCTGTCAACACTTGATTTCAAAGTTCAACCTCAACAACTATGAGAAACTAAATTTGCTTCTTTTTAGCTATCATTTTGTGGTATTTTGACACATCAGCACTATCACAAGAAAAAGGAAGAAGATGAAGAAGTGGAGGAAGAGGAAGACGAAGAGGAAGAAAAGAGGACAGAAAGAGAAATTGAGGAATGAAATTCTGTAAAGTATTTCATATTACTATTTTTGCTCAACATTTTAATTCAATAGTGACACACATATACACACACATAACATATCTTAATCGGAAATAAGAATCAATTATTCTCCGGGAGGCAGTGTCAAGGTGATCCTTGTAACATTAAAGCAGGTATGGTCTACATAATGAATATCAGACCAAGAAGTCAGGGCAATATAGAGATTCTTTGTCTCAAAAAGGAAAAGAAAGAAAACAAAAGGACAAACAAAAGAAAGAAAGAAAAGAAAATAGAAAATGAAAAATCAGTTATCTCCTACAACATGACCTTCCATTTTCTTTATTCTACTAATTTTAGTAAATATAATCATATATTTTAGTAAATATAATCATTGTTCATTTACACATACATATCCCTCAGATTCACACTACCTCCTCTCGCTCAAAAGTTCTTGGGAATACAGAATTTCTGTAAATAAAAGTAAGTCCATGAAGCTTACAAAAACCCATGGAGGGTAAGTATATTCTTATTACAACACATTACAAAGTGTTTTAATTTCATTATAATTTTCAAAATACAAAAGTGAGGTCACTTTCTTGTCCAATTTTCCTTTTCCTCATTTCCAAATTGTCTGGAGTTTATTATCAATGTCAAAGTCTTTAAGACTGAGAAGTACTAGTCAAGGGTTTCATGTGAGTTGCACTTCACACTTCATAAATATCAGTGGAAAACAATCAGAAATAAAAAGTTATGGAAATATTCCAGACTCAAGAATAAATAGATAAATGAAAACAATATGCTGGGCCATATACTGGATCCTTTACAGGAGGATATTTAAAAATTAAGAGCAATATTAGCCATTTAATGAAATTGGAATATAGATATAGTGTTATCTTAATTCATTAGGTATAACTGCGGCATTGACATTAAACTTATAGCTTACAAATGTTAGCAATTGCAATAACTTATTTTTTCTCATCTTTTCTTGTTGGGATTTCACCAAACTTATATTTTTAACTTGGAAGTTGAATTTTTGAAGACTTTAATTCATACCAAAATTTATAAAAATATAACCAACATTTACTTTAAAAAGTGTTATCTCAGTGTTAAATTTTCTAAAGTTGTTTATACTGAGAATATCATCTTTGGAAATACATAAAATTAAGGACAGTAGTATGTTCAACTTAAATAAAATAAAAATTACAGTAAAGCCATTGTAATGAGTAGAAGGGGGTTGGCTTATTTATTCTGAATGAGTAGAAGAGATTCACTGCGACTGTACTTTTAGCTCAGAGTAACTGCTGCATAAGGCCCTGTCTCACAGCCAGATTCTGTCATTTTCCTCTTGCTCCCATCACGCTCCTCTACTATACTGTTCTAAGGTGAATAACCATACTGACCGCCTAGTGATTATACGTTGACCCCACGTGTCACTCACTCATCATTATGCTCTCTGTGACGTCACAGAATATCCCTTAAGAGCAATACAGATACTGGAGAGTTTCATCCTTGAACATTGCCAGTGGTAGGCTGCCCGGACCTGGGATTATCAGCCTCTGGGAGCAGCTCTATCTACTAGCAGTTATTTGGCCTCTTTGACATCACAGCCTCACAACAACTAGAGTGGATTCTCTAGCTCCTGACAGCACTTCAGCAAAGGTCCAAAGCCTTAACAGTCTTTGAAGCCCTTCAGGTACAGTTAAAGAGCTGATGCTCCGAGCCCTTCCCTCCCTCTCCCTCTCCCTCTCCCTCTCCCTCTGCCTCTGCCTCTGCCTCTGCCTCTGCCTCTCCCTCTCCCTGTCCCTCTGCCTCTGCCTCTCCCTCTCCCTCTCCCTCTCCCTCTCCCTCTCCCTCTGCCTCTGCCTCTCCCTCTCCCTCTCCGTCTCCCTCTCCCTCTCCCTCTCCATCTCCCTCTCCCTCTCCCTCTCCGTCTCTCTCTGTCTGCCCCGTCCATCTTCCCTGAATTATGCCTGAATCACTTAACCTAGTCCTCAGCCTAATCACCTGTTATCTTCTCAACTCTCTTTATACCCTAGATCAACAGAGTCATCTACCAACAGTCCTGCACACTGGCGAAGATGGTGCATCCTAGTGTGCAGTCAATGGCTATTAAACGTATCCAGAAAGAATTACTTGCCATGTCTCAAGATCCCCCGGCCCAGTGTTCTGCAGGGCCAGTGGCGGAAAATATATTTCATTGGCAAGCAACAATAATGGGACCTGAAGGCAGCCCCTACCAGGGAGGGGTGTTTTTTCTGACCATCCACTTTCCAACCAACTACCCCTTTAAGCCACCAAAGATTTCATTCATTACCCGAATTTACCATCCAAATATTGGCAAAAATGGAAGCATCTGCCTAGATATCTTGAGTTCTGAGTGGTCGCCCGCACTTACAATTTCCAAACTTCTACTTTCTATCTGCTCACTGTTGTGCGATCCAAACCCAGATGACCCACTGGTTCCCGAAATTGCGAAGATCTACCGCAAGGATTTAAAGCAATATGAAAAAATGGCTCGGGAGTGGACCAAGAGATATGCAATGTAATTTCAACATATAACTCTATGGTCAAAATAATAAAAACTGGTGGTTCACTTTATCAGTCGTGTTTTATTACCGTCAGTGAAGTGATGTCTCTCTCATCTTTGCTAGACAGATATTGAACAATTTCCATACTAGGAAAACTATGGGTGGTTATGGAAGGTCATGAGTAGAAGAGAAGGTCAAATGGATGGGATACAAGAGAGGTGTGGGGATTGAGAGTGAGAAGGATAGATGGATTTGGTATGGGGTGGTGGGAGGTGAGAAAAGGACAGATGATTGGGAGATGGAGGGATGAAAATGAAAAGAGAAGATGGATGGGATGTAGGGGAGAGGGAAGGTGAGAGAAGGGCAAAAAGATAGGGTGTGGCTTAGATGAGGGTGAGAGAGAAAAGGGCAGATGGATTAGGTGTGGGAGAGGTGGGAGGTGAGAAGAGGACAGATGGATGGGAGGTAGGGGGGATGAGAGTGAGGACAGATGGATGGGATGTGGGGAAGGTGGGGGTGAGAGTAAGAAGAAGGGGTTGATGGAAGATGCTGGGAGAGCAGGATCATTGAAGTATTGGAAAGAATGTAAAACCAGTTTCAGTTTAGATTTGCAAATTCTTTATTGAATTAGGATTGGAAATCAAAGCAAGAAAATGATGTGGTGGCTTTGGATCCAATGTGAAGCAGTCCCACCAACTAGAAATGAGGAGACCACTTTTTGAGACAGAAATTTACTATGTTATTAATGTTATCTTCAACCTCATTAGGTAGTCCATGCTGGCCTGAATTCCAGATCTTTCTGCCCCAATCTTCTCCTATGCAGGCAAGAGATTATAGCCTACCCCATTTCCACAGTGGAAGCATTTCCATGTGTAGTATTGACACTCAATTTTAAACTTTATTTTAAACTCAATATTTATCTGGCTGAAATAGAATAGATTAATAATTACTGTAAGTAAAATGTTTGGTGCCTGTCCCACATCTGGCTTCTTATCTGGGTACTGGGAATACAAACATAGTCCTTTATATGCTGCCTTTATGCTGGCACAGCAAGTACTTTACTAACTCATCTCCCCAGCCCTGGGCAGAATTTGTCTTACTCAGGGCAGAATCTTAGTGTTCTATTGTTGTTGAGAGATCGTAACTCATATAAAGGAATACATTTAATTGGGACTGGCTTACAGTTTCAGAGGGTTAGTCTATTATCATCATGGCAGGAAGCATGATCTCATGTAAATAGAACTGAGGTTGGAGAAGAAGCCAAGAATCCTACATTTGGATAAGCAGGCAACAGGAGTAGTGAGAAACACTGGGTCTGACATGACCACTTGAAACCTCAAAGTCTACTCCTAGTCACACACTTCCTCCAACAAGCCTACACTTGCTGGAACAAGGCCATATCTCCTAATAGTGCCAATCCTTGGTGACCAAGCTTTCAAATATATGAGCCTATAGGACCATTCCTATTCAAATCATCACAACAGGTTTTGGCTAAAGTCTAGAGGTTGGTTGTGGGGTTAGAGCATGTGGTCAGTCTAAGTTGGGACACTGGTTGTGGGACCAAAGTTAGATCATGGAGGTTGAGAAAAAATGAGATCTGAGATTGAGTTGTAAGTGGTACTCACCAGACTAGTCCCTGGAGTAGGACATGGGGTGTGGAGTATAAAGTGGGGTGGAGGTAGCACAAATGGACTTGTGGGTGGATGCAGGAATGTCAGGTCCTGGTGGAAGCCTAGAGGCTAGCTGCAGTACAGGAGGAGGTGTGTTAGTTGATATTTGTATCCTGGCACTTTACTGAAATTGTAGATCATTTCTAGAAGTTTTTCTGAAAGAATTCTTGAGATCTCTTTGACGGTTTATTCGACTGTTTATTTTCCTATTTGTACCTATTTAATTATTTTCTCTGGTCTTATTACTCTAGCTAGTACTTCAAGCACTATTTTGAAAAGGAGGAGGTACAATGTGTAATACTGTTTTGTTAATAATTTTAATGGAATTTCTTCAAGTTTTCTCCATTTGGGGTGATGTTGGCTGTGTGATGACCATAGTATGTTGTGGTTTATTCCCTGGAGTCCCACTCTCAGACATTTATCATGAATGCATGTCACCTTTTGTCAAATACCTTTTGTTGGGATGATGAAAATGCATTTGTTGACATGATCCTGTGATTTCATATTTAAGTTCATTTATATAATTTATTACATTTATTGAGTTATGCATGTTGGACTATTCCTGCATCTCTGGGATAAAGTCAACTTGTTTGTGGTGGATGATCTTTTTGATAGGTGCTCATATTCAGTTTATAAGAATTACAGGGGATTTTTTATATCTACTTACAAGCTGCATACAGGCACATATCAAAAGGATCAGTAAATGTAATGTATCATAAATTGACTTAAAGAAAAAAGTCACATTTTAAGGTGGCTCCTATTTTTGATGGTAAGATTAATCTCTTGTAATCAGCAAAGAGAAGAATTTTGTTTATCAATTCAATTAACCTGCGTTCTTTAAATGAGGAGTTGTGGTCACTATTATTTAAATTTATTAAAAGTTGTGTGTTGATTGTATTATATTTGTGTTCTAACTAATAGTTTGTGTTTCAGTGATTATAGCTTTGTCTTTTTTACCCTTCAGTTTCTTGACAATTCTAATTCATTTCTACAAACTGAAATATTGCTTCCTATTTGCTATAGGACTGATTTGGTGTACCACGTGGTCAGAGCTAGGACCAGGGAAATCTGGTGCATGAGTTGCTTGATTGGACCTAAGCTGGTATACAATTCTCAAATTTCTAGCAAAGCCTGCAGGTATTTGCATGATTTGGGAGCAGATGAACATGCAGAGTGGGATAGGAAGATGGACTCACAAGGAAAAGCAGGTTTACTTGTAACATCTCTACAGCTAGGCCTTCAGATGGGGAGATAGTGGCAGTGGTAGATGGAGTGTTAGAGAGGAACTTATCAGGCAAATCTATTCACTAACCATGTAACTGGAACAATACCTGCAAGTGTAAAGGTGACCTCAGAGGCAGATGGGAAAGAAGAATTTTATTTTTACTAACAGCTGAATAATTATGGGTAATATTATTGGTAATAATATTATTGGGAAAATGTACCACACTTTTTATTATCTATTCATTTGTTGATGGATATCTAGGCTGCTTCAATTTCTTGGCTTTTGTGAATAAAGCAATAGTGAACACAGATGAGCAAGTGTCTCTGTAGTATGATGTAGAGTCTAAATGGTATTTGCAAAAAGGCTGTAGCAGATCTATTTATAGCTTTTTGAGAATTCTCCCTGCTGATTTCCATATTGACTGCACCAATTTATACTCTCAGCAACAGTGAATACATGTTCCTCTTCCCAGACATCTCAGCCAGCAATTGTTGTTCTTCTTTTTTTCTTAGCCATTCTGACTGGCACGTGAGGAAATGTCAATGAATTTTTAAATTGCATTTCCTTGGTAGCTAAAGATATTGAACAGTTTTTTAAAATATTTTCCAGTCACTTAAATCTCATCTTTTGCCAACTCTGTTTACTTTCATATCTCAGTTTTTAATTGGATTGTTTTGCTTATTGAGTCCTAGGTTTTTTGTTTGTTTAGATTTTTTATTAATTTCATATTTTGTGTAACGCCCTGTATGTGACACACCCTGTGGCTTCCCAAGATGGCGCTGGCTGCTTGTGTGTAAAGTGATAAACAACTCCTTATTCGGAGATGAGGGCTGAGTGATTCATGGTTTGAGGTGATGCGTTCCCTTGCAGCCTATGGAGGAGCGATACGTGGCAGCAGCGGATAGGCTTTCATGAGGGTATATAGGTGTGGGGAGGACGGGATTCGGGGGCCATTCTTCCTACAATCAACTTCCTGATTAAACCGCCTTGAGAAGGAACCAGTCGTGTCGTGTCTCTTTCCTTGCTGGTCGAGGTTAGTGCGGCACAATATTTTGAAAACAATATTTTTCTCTCATATAGTAAATCCCAACACCCTTCCTCCCTATCCTCTATTGCTCCCAGCTCTTCCTCTTTCCCCCAGATCCACCCCCTCGTCCTCCTACCACATCCCCACCTGCCTTTCCTCACAAAGGAGCAATTTTTCTACGGTTATTATCCAAACATAGTGCAAAAAGATGCAACAGGGCCAGGCAGTATTCTCTACTTCAAAGGGTAGACTAGGCAATATAGAAGTAGCAAAGGGTCCCAAGGACAGGCAAACAGTTTAGACACACACACACACACACACACACACCAGTCTGTGTGAGTTCAGTAAAGGCACCAAGCAAGGCAACCTCAAGATAGAGTTAGGGGATACAGCAGGTTGATGTCTGCTGTTTCAGGATCCAGGAGCCCTTGAGAGTTCTGGTCAGTTGACTCCATGAGGTTTGTTCTCCTGGTGTTCGTTACCCCTCAGGTCCCCACAATCTTTCCTCCACCTCTTCCAGGGGGCTCCCTGAGTTCTATAATTTACTCTTGGCCTTGGGCCTCTGTATCTGTTCCCATCAGATCCCATAGGAAGCCTCTCTGATGAAGGCTTGAACTATGCCTGAATCTATGAGGAGAGAATAACTCTAGTAGTTATTTCCTGGCTATCGAGTATCTAGTACTTCGTCTGTCCTGGAGTATCAGTTATGGGTTCCCTCCTTTAGCATGGGATTCTGCCCTGCAATAATCTCAGCAGCGCCTTGAAGGAAGATAGGTCATATATTGAAGTTATTGTGGCTGAGATGGTGTCCCAGTCCCACCACTGGAAGCCTTCCCTCGTTACAGGAGATAGACTGTTCGAGTTCCATATCCCCCATTACTAGAGGTCTTCACTAGGGTCTCCTTTGTTGATTCCAGTGTTTTCACTTCTCCAGTTCTTCTGATTTTCCTCTACATGTCCTCCAACTCTGGCTATATCTCCACATATTCTCTCCCTCTATCACTCTCCAACCTCCTGGTCCTTTCTCTTCCCATTCCCATTCTAACCCATCCCATCTGCACTATCAGTTCTATTTCCCCTTTATCAGGGATATTCCTGTGTCCCCCCTGGATCCCTCTTTGTTACATGGTCTTTCTGGGTCTGTAAATTGCAGGACCTCTGTCCTTGCTTAACAGTTAGCAGCCACATATAAATGAGTACATGTTTGTCTTTCTGAGACTGAGTTACCTTACTCAGGATGATTTTTTTTTCTAGTTCCATCCATTTGATTGCAAAATTCATGTAGTTGGATTTTTTTTCTTTTTTTCTTTCCTTTTCTTTTATTTTATAGCTGAGTAGTACTCCATTGTGTAGCTGTGTCACAATTTCTTTATCCATTCTTTGGTTGAGGGGCCTCTAGATTGTTTCCCATTGCTGGCTATTATGAAAAAAGATGATATAAACATAGAAGAGAAAATGTCCTTGTGGTATGATGGAAAGTCCTTTGGGTATATGTGAAGGAATGATAGGTCGATTTCCAACTTCCAGAGGAATCACTATATTGATTTCCATTATGGCCTTACACATTTGCACTCCCACCAGTAATGTAGGAGTTCTCCACTTATTCCACATCCTTAACAGCATGAGCTGTCATGTGTGTTTTTGATCTTAGCCATTCCGATTAGTATATGATGGAATCTCAGAGTGGTTGCAGTTTGCCTTTCCCAGATAGCTAAGGATGTTGAGCATTTCTTTAAGTGTTTCTCAGCCATTCATGATTCCTTTTTGAGAATCCTTTGTTTAGATGTGCACTCCATTTTGTAATTGGGTTATTTGTTTTGTTGATTGCCAGTTTCTTCAATACTTTATATATTTTGGATATTAGTCCTCTGTCAGAAGTGGAGTTGGTGAAAATCTTTTCCCATTCTGTAGGCTGTCTTTTTGTCTTATTGACAGTTTCCTTTGCCTTACAGAAGTTTTTAAATTCCATGAGGTCCCACTTATTGAACATTCATCTTAGTACCTGAGTTATCAGTGTTCTTCTCAGTTTCATGAGGTTCCATTTATTAATTGTTGATCTTAGTGTCTGTGCTATTGGTGTTCTGTTCAGGCATTTGTCTCCTATGCCAATGTGTTCAGGGGTATTCCTTACTTTCTCTTCTATCAGGTTCAGTGTATCTGGTTTTATGTTGAGGTCTTTGATCCATTTAGACTTGAGTTTTATGCAGGATGCTAGATATGAACCTCTTTGCACTCTTCTATATGTGAACATCCAATTAGAACAGTGCCACTTGTGAAAGATGCTTTCTTTTTTCTATTATATGTTTCTGGTTTCCTTATTAATGATCAGGTGTACATAAGTGTGTGGATTTATGCCTGGATCTTTGATTCAGTTTCATTGATCAACATGTGTGGTTTTTATGCCAATACCATGCAGTTTTTATTACTATGGCTCTGTAGTACAGTTGAGATCAGGAATGTTCATATGTCTGGAAGTTCTTCTTTTTTCAGGATTGATTGAGCTATTCTGTTTTGGTTTGGTTTGTTTTTCCACAAGTTGAGTATTGTCCTTTCAATGTCTGTTAAAGAAATGCATTGGGATTTTTATAGGTATTGCATTGAATTTGTAGGTTACTTTTGTTAAAATGGTCAATTTTACTGTGTTAATTCTACTAATCCAGGAGCATAGGAGATCTTTCCATCTTCTAAAATCTTCTTCAATTTCCTTCTTCAAAGTTTTAAAGTTTTTGTCATATAAATCTTTCACTTGCTTGGTTAGAGTAATCCTAAGATACTTTAAGTAGATATTTTGAAGAATGGTGTTTCCCTGATTTCGTTCTCAGTCCATTTGTATATAAGAAGGCTACTGATTTTTGTTTTTTTTTAGTTTATCTTGTATCCAGCCACTAGGAGTTCTCTGGTTGGATTTTTTGTGTCGCTTATATATACTATCATATCATCTGCAAATAAGGACTTGACTTCTTCCTTTCCAATTGTATCTCCTTGATCTCCTTCTGTCATAATGTTCTAGTTAGAACGTCAAGTACTGTATTGAACAAGTATGGAGAGAGAACAAAACCTTGTCTTCTTCCTTATTTTAGTGAAATCGCTTTGAGATTATTGCTATTTTATTTGATGTTGGCTGTGGGCTTGCAGTAAATTACCTTTAATATTTTGAGGTATGGCCTTTGTACCCCAATCTCTCTAAGATCTTTATCAAAAAGAGATGTCAGATTTTGTCAAAAGCTCTCTATATATCTTGTGAGATGATCATGTGAATTTTTCTTTCAGACTGTTTATATGCTCAATGACATTGACTGATTTTGTATGTTGAACCATCCCTACATCTCTAGGATGAAGCCTACTAGATTATGGTGGATGATCTTTTTGATGTGTTCTTGTATTCGATAATAATAATTCTCTTTCTTTTTTGAATTGTTGTGCAGCTTGGGAATCAGCATGAATGTGGCATTGTAGAATGAGTTTAACAGTGTTTCTTCTGCTTCTTTTTTATGGAATAACTTGTGGAGTACTGGTGTTAATTTTTTATATGTGTCATAGAATTCTGTGCTAAAATTACCTGTCTATGCCCTTTTATTATTTTTTGGTTGGGAGGCATTTAATTACCTCTCCTATTTTCTTTGGGGTTATAGATTTGTTTAAATTGTTTATTTCAAATTGGTTCAACTTGAGTAGATTGTATCTATCAAGAAAATTATCCCTTTCTTTTAGATTTTTCAATTTTGTCAAGTATAGATTTTTATAGTATGATCTTTCTGTGGTGTTTGTAGTTATATCCTCCCCCATTTTTTCTGATTTTTGTTGATTTGCATATTCTGTTTCTGTCATTTAATTAGTTTGGCTAGGGCTTTGTCTATGTTGTTGATTTCCTCAAAGAACCAACTCTTTGTTTCATTGATTATTTGAAATGTTTACTTTGTTTTTTTATTATTATTTTCAGCCCTCAATTTGATTATTTCTTGTTATCTACTCCTCTTAGGTTTACTTGCTTCTGTTTGTTCTGTGGCTTTCAGATGTATTTTTAATTTGCAATTGTGTGATCTCTCCACTCTTTTTTGGTAGGCACTTTGTGCTATAAATTTTCCTCTTAGCACTGCCTTCATTATGTCCCATAAGTTTGATTATGTTTTGTATTCCTTTTCATTGAGTTCTAGGAAGCATTTACATCTTTTTTTTAAATTTCAGTCTTGACCTCATCATCATTCAGTAGAGAGTGGTTCATTTTCAGTGAATTTGTAGGCCTTCTGTTTTTGCTATTGTTATTGAAGTACAGTTTTAATTCATTGTTGTCTGATAGAATTATAGGGGGTTATTTTAATTTTTTTGTATTTATTGAGGGTTGTCAAACATGTGGTCAGTTATGGAGGAGGTTCTCTGAGGGAGTGAGAAAAAGTATGCTATTTTTTGTGGGTGAAATATGGAGGAATAGCTCTGTGTTAAACCTAGAGTCTACATTCCAGGGGCTATATTCATTGGTCTGTGTGGTATGAATGGAATGTAAAAACACATTTAATCCCCATATTCAGAAGGCAGTGGTGGTCTATACCTTTAATCCCTAGAAAAAAAATAGTGGAAGCAAACCAAGAAAGCAGAACTCAGGAGTCACTATCATACAGGAAAAAAATATGAGAAGAGTCAGAGAGGTTGGAAGACAAAGTGACCAATTAAAGAAAGAGTTAGCAAAGTAACGACATGCCCAACTCTAACAAGAAAAGGTGGGCTCTCAACTAAGCTAAAGAGAGTCACATAGGAGTTAGCAGGGTCAGTTAACAGGAATAGATGGAGTGAGTCAGTTGATGGGTCAGTAAGAAGTGTCAGTTGAACAGTCAGTTAAGAAGAGGGTGAAGAGTCAGTGGAGAAGCAGGCTGAAGATTCAGTTGAATAAAAAGAGTTAAGAGTTCAGAAGGAACTATTCAGAGTGGCTCAGTCAGCAGTAAGTCTCAGAGGCCTAAGAATGAAGCCATCTAGGTCCAGAATAGCAGGATAAATGTTTTAGATTGTATGAAGTCAGAAGCAAGAATTAAGACTAGATTGTAAAGAAGCTCAGAAGCTCCAGGTCTCTGAGTTAGAACAGTGATTTAATTAGACAAAAGAATAAACTGTCCTCTACTCTGAACCAAGGTCTACATCTTGTTGAACCAACATCCACATATCCATCTTCAACTACAGTGAAATGTTTTGTAGATATGTTAGGTCCATTTGGTTTATAACAATCTTTAGCTCCAGTATTTCTCTGTTTAGTTTTTGTCTGGATGACCTGTCAGTTGGTGAGTATGGTGCATTGAAATCTCCCACTACCAGTGTGTGAGGGTCAATGTGTGCTTTTTGCTTTAGTAATGTTATTTACAAATGAGGGAGCCCTTATGTAAAGGATATAGATGTAAAGAATTGAATGCTATCTTGGTAGATTTTTCCTTTGATAGAGCTTCCACCTTTCCCCTGGGTGGGACTGGGTAATTAACCTACCTTCAGCTGATCAACAAGCTTCTTAGAGCAGATGTGCCTGTTTTATTCTCCCTGTAGCAGGGCTGAGAGAACACACAGAAGTTTTGGGTTTCTCTGGTGATCTGGTTGGGCCAGAATGTGCCAGGTCCCCAAGAAGATAGCAAAAGTCTTAGGCCAAAGGAGTGTCTCTCACCAGAAAAAGTCATTCGTTATGACAGATAAACTGGTGGTTGTAGCTACATGGGAACATCACTAGTACCACAGCAACAACAGAGCCTGCTATCACAGTTGCAGCCAGAAGAAGAGGTGATTAGGGAGGGTTAGGAAGGGTTAGAGTATTCTCAAATATAAGTCAAAATCATGT
Organism: Cricetomys ansorgei; assembly: GCA_026225945.1. Taxonomy (NCBI): domain Eukaryota; kingdom Metazoa; phylum Chordata; class Mammalia; order Rodentia; family Nesomyidae; genus Cricetomys; species Cricetomys ansorgei. Next base: position 366,047 of record JAMJFZ010003015.1, on the reverse strand, counting down.
ATTGTTGCAGCATAGATGACTTCTATTTTTGTCTTTTGACTGGCAATGTTGGGCATTTGGCAACAATCTATTGTAGAGTGTTTTATTGGAACACTGTAATTACTCATATCATGTGTCTCTCAAGAGTCCTTTCCAACTAGGCCATTCTTCCCAGCTACTGGGGGACCTGAATCCCCCAAGTATCTAGGTCCAGTTTCTGGGATCTTACTGGAGCTTCCAAAATGTTCCAGGTAGCCCACCAGAGATGACCACTCAGCCAATTGAAAGTCATTGTTCTAGCTACCTGGGACTACACTAGGCATTCATGGACTTAAATGTGGCCCCAAATGTCCAGAATACAGGGTGTTTAAAGGTAGAACCATGACCTGGCACCTCAATCAACAGCCACATGGGTCTTTGCAAAAGCAAGAGGTGTGAAACAAGTAGTTTTAACAGAAGCTAAGTGAGCAGTTAGCTTTAGGGGATGGGGGGGTCCTCACAAATAGGCAGTTTAACAGAACTAAAGATAAGTTAGCTAGGACATCCTGATCTTTGGTTATTAGAATAGGGTTTGGTATTTCTTCCATGGGATTCTCCATCAAGAATGTCAAATTCTAGTTAAACCTGAAATGGCCTCAGCAAGAATACAAGATGGAGGAACCTTTGTACAATTGTGTCCTATCTCATAATGAGGGTCATTCTTAAAGATGTGAGGTCTTACTATATTGCTTTACTATATTGGCTAGTCTTAAAATTTTTTTCAGAATCAAAGCCACATATTCTAGTGTAGCCTGAATTGAGTTCCCCCAAAACAGAACTCCTCAGACTGCTGGGGATAAAAATGTGGACAGAAGGTGTGTGGTAGTGGCACATACCTTTAATCCCAGCACTTGGGAGGCAGAGACAGGTGGATCACTATGAGTTCAAGGCCAGCCTGGTCTACAGAATGAATTCCAGGATAGTCAGAGTTACAGTGGAGAAACCTTGTCTTGAGGGGGGGCAGGGATGTGGAAGGAAGTCTTTGTTACCTTACTCTAACTTTTCAGTGAGTTTGTGCTGAGAACCATTATAAAACATTTCTTGTTCATTTCCCAGACTTTGGCTTTCTGATCTGTCCCAGTAAAATGCCTTACATCTTATCACATGGTTTTTGTCTCTCTCTTTTTTAATCATATTTGATCAGAGACCTACTTGATGTTTAATGAGTGATACTGGTTTCAAACTTGCAAATCCCCTAGACTCATCCATATTATGTCCCTAGATAAAATGTATTTGGCCTAACTGAACACACTCTTGGAAGTTGGATTTCTAGTACTCTGACTACTGTAGTCTAGTACCCCCTTACTCACTGTAAATGTTCCAAACTGTCTGTAGAAAAAGTGGGGAAACTACTCTCCTAAAGGAATGAATTCTGAATTCAAAACACATTAGAAATTGCTGCTTCAGCACTAAATTCTCAAAAGCATTTTCAACCCCTTTCCTCCTACCTCCTAAAGAAGCATAAAGCCAGTAAGGCATCACAAACAGCAGGGATTTTTCTCCATTATGTGCAGCACTTCCAGCCTGTTATATGTAGCCTTCCCAGTACTGTAACCTTCCATCTTTTATTCTAGATCCCCACTGGTTGATGTTTTGAGAAAGGAGCATCCATAAAGAAAACAGACTAAGTTAAACTCTATCTCTTCTAGTTTAATAAGTGGTTAAAATATAGTTACTTTATCCCTTAAACTACTGTGAATGTTACAGTCCTAACAGGACTGAAGATATTCTAAGAAAACTCTGATGTTTCTTAATCTGAAAACAATGACTGCCAAAGACATGGGAATTTCCCTAGGAATCTTACCCTAGGAAGAGGAAATGATCCCAGAGAAGAATCTGAAAGAGATTATATACTGTTCTAAGGATTGTTAGAACATGATGCAGGATGATACTGAAGACCAGACAATGATAGATCAATTAACTAGGACAACACCTTGAAGAGGACAACATTAGGGATATGCTAATTCTTGGGTTTCCAAGTAAATATTAACCTCACCTAAGAACCTTAGAAGATGGACTTAGGGGATTTTCTGGATCACTTTTTCTGTCTTTCCAATGTGACCACGTTAAATAAAATATCTTTTTTTTCTTTTTTCTACTTTTAGTTTTGATCTTTTAATTGGCTTGTTAAGGACAGAAATCCAAACCTAACTTGGGGAGCAGATTATGAGCCCCAACTTTGATAACATAAAGAGAAGCAATGATCTATATTCTGAGAAATACAGAATACCTGTAGCCAACAGTGCTACAGGCATGTTTCAAACCACAGATAAGGGGGATCCAGTGGACAATGTCTGGTCTAATTTAATATATGGGCTAACATCTGGTTTAGATTGGGAACTCAAAGTAGAGTGGGTACCCAGGTTTATTCTGTGATTTTTGTTTGCTTGTTTTTGTTTTTATTTTATTTTATTTTTTTTTGAGACAGATTTTGTCTGTTGTAACTCTGGTGTCCAGGAACTCACTATGTAGAGCAGGCTAGCCTCGAACTCACAGAGATCCCCCTGCCTCTGCCTTCCCAGTGCTGGCATTAAAGGCATGCATGGCCACTGTCTGACTATTCTGCACTTTTACCATCCCTTTTCTCTCCTCTTTCCTTTCAGATGCACAAAAATGAACAAGAGATGTATTTCTGCTACAAGTAAATTAAAAGAGCAAAAGGTTCTGCCAAAATAACCTTCAGGAAGTCACTCTATCTATAAAGAACATCATACCCTCTGATATTTAGCTATTAATAAAGGGTAAAACTTCTTGTTTAAGTCTACATGACTAACTTTACCTTTTGATATTTTGCGTTACTAAGCATCTCAAAGATATATGGATACAAATTACCTGCTCTCACCCTTTACTCTGTTTGGTGAACCAGATATTCATTTCATTCTGTTATGTATGCCAATAAGAATCATTTGCATGTGTTTTTTTGTACCTTTCCCTCAAAAAAAGTAAGAAACAAATATTGTGGCTATTTCATTTTGTTCATTTTTTCTTGTAAATTATTCAAATTTTTTGTTATGTACCATAATGTATAAATACATATTTATAAATGAGAAAATTTTGGTGAAATATTAAAGAACCTGATAAATAGATACTGACTTATAAATTTGAATACTCAAAACTTTTAAAAACCTATTAAAATGCTATTGTTAGATCTTATGTATTTTATACACTTTAAAATATATATATATATATATATATATATATATAACATTCATCAGTGTCATAAAAGTTTCATTAAGCTATAAAATGTAATGTTAGATATATATCTTATTTATAAGGATTTCTTCCCAAAACAGATTATAAAGGAAAAATATTAATTATATATTTATAGTCATATTTAAATAAAAATAATCACAGTATATAAAATATAGTACATTTTCCATCTACTCCATAAAGCACATAACTCCAATGTGCTTTAATATATTTATATTAGATTGATTGCTGTAGATTTTTTCTGGATTATTAATACACAAATAATCAATACAATGTTTTATTAAGAACATAATATAAATTTTAACCTATAGTTGTTCCATTAAAGTATAAAAACCATTGCTTATCTACCTGAGTTCTCCCTTTTGTGAAACAGGGCTTTCCACTATTGCAATTTAAATCACATTTGATCCTCTACACTGATGCTATAGTTGTTTACTTTTAGTTATGTATAAAATAATTGTTTTATGCATGGTTGGGTGAGGGGATCCATAGGTCTTGGCATTTTGTATTGTTTGCAGATGTTGGATTTATGTGAGGATGTTCGATTGCTATCAGTAGAACACCTGAGGAGTTCTATATCAACAAAACACCTGAGCTTACACACTCAGAATTCCACTGCCCAGTATGACACTTGCCATGATAGTGGTTCCCTCTGCTGAGGTCTGGCAGGGTTTAAATCTATGAATGTGCCTACTTGTTGTCCTTGATGAGCTACCACAGTAGATGTACTGTTACACATTGATTGTGGGAGACTTTAGTATCCTGTTCTCTACAATAGTCAGACAAAAACTAAACAGAGAAATGCTGGTGTTAACTAATGTTATAAACCAAATGGAATTAACAGATATTTACAGAATAAGTCACTTAAACACAAAAAGAAAATATCTTCTTCTCTGCATCTCATGGAACTTTCTCCAAAATTGGCCATATATTTGGACACAAAGCAGGTTTCAACAGACACAAGAACAGTGAAAGTACACCCTGTATCCTATGTGATCACCATGGATAAAATCTAGGAATCAAAAATGGAAACAACAGAAAGGTTATAAACTTACGGAATCTGAACAACTTTCTATTGAATGAAAAATATTCAAGACAGAAATTCAGAAAAAAATTAAAGATATTTTAGAATTGAATAAAAATGAAAGCACATCATACACAAACTTATGAAACACAAGGAAGGCAGTCTAAAGAGGCAAGTTCATAGCACCAAGTGCCATGAACATTTTAAAAGAAGCTGGAGAAATCTCATACTAGCAGCATAAGAACACATGAAAATCTCTAGAACAAAGAGAAAAGAAAGCACACCTAAAAGCAATAGAATGCAGGAAATATTCAATGGCATCTTTGGAGCTTCGTTGGCTCATAATGTCCTGTCAGAGATTTTTTTTTAATTTTATCTTTTTAATTTAATTTTATTTTATTTATATGTATTTTATTCCATTTTTTTTTTTATTTTACGCTACAGATCCTTTTCATGTGTATTAAGGATTCCAGTTTAGTGTTTCTCTGGCATTCCTGATTTTGTGAACGAGTGTGTCTCTGCATCTATATCTGTTTCTTGTGCTTTTTCTTGGTCTCTTTTCCTTCTTTTTGTTTTGTCCTATTGTTATGTGTTAATTTTTGTTTCTTCTTCGTCTATTTGAGTTTGTTATTATCCCTTAGGATCCTGTTTGCTCTCTAATCAGAGATTGAAAAGGGGTAAATCTGTATGGGAGGAGAGCTAGAGAATAATAGGGAGTAGTAGTAGAAGAATCCATAATCAGAGTATATTATATGAAAAAAAACACTTATTTTCAATGAAAGAAAAAATATTTTTTAATGAAAAGACAGCCAGAATCGCATACACATATATTATCTGCACTTGGGAGAGGCAAATTAAAGCCCGGAAAATCTGTTATAATATACCGAAAATAACAAAGCCTGTGGTATCTAAATATAGTGGTGCTCCACAAGTATTAGTGAAAATAGAAAATATTGATGGAATCTTTCCTGTTGTTGGTAATACTGCTGTGTCAATGATTACTTTTTACTTTTGATAAGTATGTTGTGGTTGTATAAGATGCTAGTAAGGGAACACTTACTAAATATGAAATCATTCTAAATATAATTTTTGAAAATTAACATGTAAAATTTTTGAGTATCTTTTAAAATTATATACAAATAAACTAACTAAAGTTATTTTCATATTAAAACTGCAAAAACAAAGACCTGTGTAAAACCTTGAGTCATCTAATGAGATATTTACCAGAATAATACTTATATAATCATAAATAAATTTGCAGAAGATAGAACGTGTCTGATAGAAGCAAAGAAAAATATTACTCCATGTAGAATAACTGATGTAAAGGTGTAAGAAAATGGAGTTAAATACAGATACAAATTAATAAACCAAAAGAAGAAATGAGACAGAATGGACTACAAGTGATATACCCTGAGTTGAATAAAATAATTAACTCAGTTCTGTGCTCTTCATATCCTGGGGACAAAACTTTCAAATCAGAAGCATTAATTCATTTTTGCTACTGCTGTTGCTTTGAGACAGGTCCTTGTGATATGTTTACTGCTGACAGAGAACTTTCTATGTAAACAAGATGGCCTACAGCTTGTCATAATCCTTCTACCTCTCTCTCCTGAGTGCTAGGATAATGAATGTGTGCCACTTCACCTGATTTATGAGAAGGAATAAAAAATGCATCTTGCCACTTATCTTGCCTCATATATGTAATCCTTATGCTTAGGATGAGGCAGCAAGATTACTACTAATATGAAACTACTCTATTCTGCAGAGTATATCCCAGGCTCATCTATTCTACACTATAAAAAAAGAATTAAAAAGCTTTAGCCAAAGACAGCAGTTTCAAAGATGAATTATGGAGGCAGTGGGCAGAAGTTGCTGGTGATGTCTCTCTCCCAGTGTCAAGGAAAAGAAAAGTAAAATTGAAACTTTTCCTACTTGGGGAATGCAGATAACATCAAGAACAAGCAGATCACCATAAACCCCTAAAGTCATATACATATGTAGAAGGATGTTTAATTTTTTAATCTGTCAGCATGGCTGCTTTAAGGTAGAAAGAATGTAGGCACACAACTTTGATTGCAGTATTCAGAAAGCAGTGGTAGGAAACATCTTTAATCCCAGTGTTCAGAAGGCAGTAATGGTCCTGTACCTTTAATTCCCAAAACAGAAAAAGAGGAGTGGAAACAGGAGACAGAGGTCAGAAGGAGTTAGAGTCAGTCAGTTATGGCCAGACAGAATGGGGCAGTGAGAGCTCACAGAGCCAGAGAAGCAGTCTGAAGATTCTGAGTTCAGAGGGAGCTAGTGAGGGTGGCTAAGTCAGCACTGTAGGCTTAAATGTTCTAGATTGTGTGGAGGCTGAAACCTTCCAGTTGTAGGTTTAAGAGTAGATTGTATGGAGGCCAAAATGTTCCAGAACTCTAGTACTAAGAACCGGTGATATAATTAAACAAAGAATTGGCCTGAATCAAACATCTGGCATAAATCTACACCTACAAACATTCAAGAGAAACATTACATGATATGAGTGTAATGTTAATTTGCTACATTTTATTATCCTTTTAACTACCCATCTATATGTCATAATATAATATCATATATGGTTCTTAAATATATATAATATGATTATTAACACACAGTTGAGAAAATTAAATGTTGAGTTCTCCAAAAGTTTCAGTGCTTTGTAAGGTGATGCCAACATTTCTGTGATCTTAGGAATGTTACCACTTGCTTCTTTTCCAGTTCTCTCACACTAGGCATCATTTCAACTCTGACATTCTGAGAAAAATCTTCCCACAGCTACATTAAAGTAAGCTGCCCCTGTCGTTCTTGGTTTCAACACTGCTTTTGATATAAGCATTTATCATAAAATGTGATGAGTTTATTGGCTTCCTTGGTTACTTATTTCTCCTTTTCCATCTCCTTCAACAAACAGGGAAGTATGTGCCAGCAGGTGTAATGTATTTCTTGCTCATGCTAGCATATTAAGTACATAGCTGGGCCTGGCATAGTAAAATGCTTTTTTGAATCAAGGCTGTCTTTTATTTGCAGTACACTGTCTCAAAAGTTCAGGTTTATGATTTAAATGAACTTTACATATTTGGGTGAATAAGGACCAAATACTTGCTATCATTCCTGCTGGCATTTGTTTTGTTGTTGCTGTTTTTATTTGCATGTGTATATACATATATATTTGATACCCATGCACACATATACATGTATGTGCAGGTTCAAGCTGCACACACATGTGGAAGCCATAGGAGAACAGTGAGAATCCCTCAATTTCAGTGTCCAGCATATTCTTTCAAGACAGGATTTCTCACTGAACATTAAACTAGGTTAGTGGCTAGCAAGTACCAGTAGGCCTGATAAATAACTTAGAAATAACAAGCTATTCTGTATATCATAGTAAGTATGACCTGTGAGAAATGCCCTTTTACTCATATTTAACCAATATCTATTGGGAAGTGGAGACAGGAAAAATTACCCAGAAGCTTCCTACTCAGCTATCCTGGAGGACATAGCTAAGCATCATTGACAGCAAGAAAGATGCTTCCCCAAAAGCTAAGTAGGAAAGCTCAATATTTTAAGCATGGCAGTATTGGAAATTTTACAAGTCTTTTACCTAGAACTTAATTGTATGAACATACATAAACATAAATCAGTATGCATGTCAGGGGAAGAAGAAGTGGTCAGACCTTGTATTTTGTTTGGGGTTTTGAAAGATTCTGTGGCCAGAATCTGCTGTGGCAATGGCCGTTTAAAAGATTCTCAGAAAGACACTATCTCCACCAGCTCATGTTGGCATGAGCTGGATAGAGTAAAAGACTTATTTTTGGAAAGTAGAAGTCTGGTTTGAATTTTTTTTGTACTTAATTGGGTAAAAAGATTTTTTCTCTCAAACCACCATATCCCTTTTGTGAACATTTTTAGCTGTCTTTTGTTTGGTAAATTATGAACTGATGAAAATTTGTATAGCTCATAACAAAGTTGTAAAGAAACCTATCTTTTGAATGGAAGAATGAAAAATTTTCTTCTTTACACAATAAATTGTTTCTATTGTATCTTATCTTGGCATGAAAAAAGGTTAAAGTGAGAACTAACCTTTTACATCTGTGCCCTCATAACTCCACGTGCGTCACATGGACACCAGCACTCTCACAGACACGTCTCTTTGTCTTACACACACACATACAAAGAAAGTGAGAGGGAAAGGGAGAGAGAAAGAGAGAGAGAGAGAGAGAGATAGAGAGAGAGATGGGAGGGAGATGGTTTAAATAAATGGTTTAATAAATGGTTTAAATAAAAACGGGAAAAGATAAAGTGCTGATTTGTTGCCTTTGCTTTTATTCTGAATGTTTGTAGAGCCTTTATATTTCATCATCAACTGTTAAAGGAAACAAGGTGTTTTATTTCACACCATGACAAATGATTCATATTTCCTTTCAGTTATCTATGTTGGTCAATTTGAAAGTAAGAGATGCTTTCATTCATATTCCTACTAATTCCTTGGAACTGGACAGATGTAACTATGTTGTTCAAACTTTTCTAGGTCTCTTAAAGTTAAGCATTAGCACTTCTTTAAAATATCACAGAATACTAGCAATTTCCTTGTGATAAGCATGTTGTTTTGATTTCCTTTCCCCTATCTTCTTAATAAAAAACCTAAAAGAGTAATTTTGAAAAGATGAAATTGCAAGCAAAAAGACATGAGAAAGAGAGCATGAGGAATAGGTGACAGGCTTATTCCTGGGTTAGTGAAAGGATTCTGGTATAAGAGAGTTGTAATTTCACATACTATGAATAAGCTAAAACTATGGAAATGATGAATTGTATCTCTAAGTTAAAGGAGAAAATAGATATGTATATTTCACTTTGAAGCATGACAACAAGAGTTCTGCAAATACCTCTAGCTTGAATTGCCATTGATAATTTATTAGTGTAGAGACTTACTATTTTAAAATAGTTTATAATTCTAATGAGTGGGCTGTCAACATTTTGTAACATTCTTTGTAACAAAGAAAGAAATATTATACGAGACTATGTAGTCAAAAATATGAATTAAATCTTGCTCAGAGAGACATTTGATATAACCTACTCATTTACTATTTATTTCTAATTTTATCAAGCCTGATGTAAAATTAGTATGGACTCCGTATATCTCTCTATGTTAGTAAAATGTGACAGAAAAAATTATAAAAGTGGGTCTTACCATTTTATAGATTATTAACCAAGCTATCCCAATGAAGATTTATAGGACTAATTATATGTATGTCTATACGTGTGAGTTTATGGAATAATATCCTGAATCCATAGCAGTATTCCTTCATTTCACTATGAAAACACTGCTCTGGCAAATTCCACACAGGATCTTTCAATCATTTGCACTTACATTTAGTGTAGTATTTTGCACATATGGATCTATAGCTAATCTCTAAGGTTGAGTTTTTTTTTCACATTTCCTTAAACATTGCAGTATGTGAGAGAACTTAGCCTCAAGTATAAATTAAATGCGAAAAATTAAATAATAATGTGTAGCCCAGTAACAGGGTAGGGTAGCCATATAAAAAATTTCTAAAAGGTGACATTAGTAATGTAGTGGTTTGAATGAAAATGATCCTATTGGCTCATAGGGAGTGAGCCAGGTAGGATCTGGGATTTTGTTGGAGGATATATGTCACTGGAGGATGGCTTTGAGATTTCAGAAGCTCAAACTAGACCTACTGACTTACTCTTGATGTTGCCTGCTAAACCAGATGTAGAATTCTCAACTCCTTCTCCAGCACCATGTCTGCCTGCATGCTGCCATGCTTCCCGCCATGAAGACAGTAGACTAAACTTCCTAACTGTAAGTCAGCTCAAATTAAGTGCTTTCTTTATCAGAGTTGTCATGGCCATGGTGTCTCTTCCTAGCAATAAAACCCTAACTAGGACAGGTAGAAATAGGATTTCTTGCTTGTCTGTTATGCTTTGTATATGAAATGTTCCTCATGGGAACATATGTTTGAATTCTTATTCTCCAACTATTGCTACAGTTTAAAGAGGTGTTCAAACCTTGGGACATGGGCTTATCTAGTAAAATAGGCTATTACTTTGAATGTTATATGCTAATTTTCGGTTATTGCCTTTGGTCTTGGATTTTTTGTCCATGCCATTTGAACAAGCTTCTGTACCATGTTCTTGTCCTTATGGATAAAGCTGTTCCAACTGTTATGCTTTCCCCACAGACACAACCACAGGTCAATCTGATGGATGAAATTATTCAACTGAGTTCCATCTTACCAGATGTGTCAAGATGACAACTAATATTGGCCATGATACTTGGATAATCCAGACTTAAGGATGATGAAACTGGATTTATAATTGAATTTATTATTTTAATCTTCTATTTGTTATGTAAATGCGTCTTCCATCTTGGGAAAAAATATAGCTACCATTTATTCTGTACTCTGCTATATTGTTTAGTAGCAATATGTAAAATGTTAGCTATAAAGTTTCTGAATGCCTAAAAATCAAGGAAATACAATTTAAAACACAAGCCTGTTTCTCATCAAATTCTTTATTTACTTTGTGTTTTATATCAGAGTACAAGTATATTATCAAATTCTCATCTTCAAAGTTACATAGTGCAATATCATTTCCAGCCTTATTCCCTCTCATGCATTCAGTGCTGTAGAAAGAAAACATTAAAAGACATATGATAAATATCATTATTTGTCTCTGATTTATTTCTCATGTTCTTAGTAAACAATGTGGAATTGGTACATAATGATAATTAAAAAGGAGAAAATTCTGGGTCTTTTCAAGAATTTTTTTCCTCTTACGATCTCTTCTTAGTGTTCTAATCTGCAGAGAATGGATAGCATTGAACGAGCTCAAAAAGTGCTAAAGTTATGTTCCTCTTAAATATTCTGAAATCCCTATCAAAATTGAGAGAAAGTTGCCTAAGGACTGGCTTCTCCTTAGGGATGAAAAAAAGCAAAAACAACTGGTTTTGTAATATTCTAAACTATCCAGGGATTGCTTGAGAGAATGATTTCTCTTTCATGACTCAAAAGTGTTGATGAAGAATGTGGCCTAGTTTTAGTGTCATGTTTATGTCACAGCACATTAAAATTACCATGGGACTACCTTCCTATGAGTGTCTGTAGACAAGATCTTACACTCAGAAAAATGACAGTAGAGCACCTGAGCCTCTGAGAAGACACAGGGGAGATATTTTTCAGGAAATGAAGACATAAAATTTGTGGTAAACAATAAGAAAGCTGGAAAATGCAAATACATAACCTCAACATAAGAAAACCAGATAGGAATAAAAATTTCAGAAGATAAGAAATTTTCAAATTGAGCTTATTATTTACAGTTCTTCCTCCGGTCAGAGCTAGCTCACAAAGATTTGGGATGTGAATATATTTTCAAATGTTCAATTTTTAACAAAAAATGAGAAAACATACAAAAACAGGCAAACATAATCCATTTGAAGTGATCAAATATATCAGAAACCAATGACTAATGAATATGGACTTCGTACATGCTAGACAAAAGGTTTAAACTCTCCTAGATAAATTAAATTACATGAAATACATCATTGATATAGATATAAAGGAAATTAGAAAAACTATATATTAAAAAGTAAAACTTACCAAGAGAAAGATAAAATGATAATATGTACAAAGCTTGTTTTGGGGGATATGTGTTAGTTAGCTTATTTGTTAACTCACCAGAAGTCATGTAACAGAGAACCTCAATTGAGAAAATGCTTTCATTAGATTGGCATTTAGACAAGCCTGTGGTGCATTTCTTGATTAATGATTGATGTGGGAGGGTCCAGGTAATTATGAGAACTTTCACTCCTGTGCAGGTGGTCTTGGGGTATATAAGAGTAGAGTAAGCAATCCAGGAGGGGCAAGCCAGTAAGCAGTATTCCTTCATGGCCTCTGCTTCAGTGCCTGCCCCTAGGTTCCTGCCTTGACTTCGCTTGGTAATGCAGTGTGTGACTTGAGAATTGTAAGCTAAAATATACCTTTTCCTTCCTAAGATGCTTTTGTTGTTGCATTCTCACAACAGAAGCTTAAATAGGACTGGGTGGAAGATGTAATAGGTGAACTTAGAAGAGTCGTATAAATCTGTAGATTACTTTTGGTTAGATGGTCATTTTTACTGTGTTAATCCTACCAAACCAGGAGCACAGAATATCTTTCTACCTTCTGAAATTGTCTTCAATTTCCCTCTTCAAGTTCTTAAATTTTTGTCATAAAAGTCTTTTACTTGCTTGGTTGGAGTCACCACAAGATACCTTACATTATCTGTGGCTATTGTGAAGAGTGTTGTTTCTCTGATTTCGTCCTCAGTTCATTTGTCATTTGTATATGGGAGGGCTATTTTTTTTTTGAGGTAATCATGTAACCAGTTACTTCACTGAAGTTGTTTATCATCTGTAGGCATTCCCTGGTTGAGTTTTTGGAATCATTTAAATATATTATCGTATCTTCTACAAAGAAGGATACTTTGACTTCTAATTCATATCCCTTTGATCTCCTTCTATTGTCTTATTGCTCTAGCTAGAACTTCAAATACTACATTGAATAGGTATGGAGAGAGGTGATAACCTTGTCTTGTTTCTGATTTTAGTAGAATTTCTTTGAGTTTCTCTCCATTTAATTTGATGTTGACTGTGAGCTTGCTGTAAATTGCCTTTTTAATATTTATGTATGTCCTTTGTATCCTCAATCTCTCCAATACTTTTTTCATGAAGGGGTGTTGGGTTGTTTAAAAAGCTTTCTTTGCATCTAGTGGATTACATTAGCTGATCATGGTATTTTGAACTGTCCCTGCTTCTCTAGATGAAGCCTACTTGATCACGGTGGGTGATTTTTTAAATGTGTTCTTGGAGTAAGTTACATGATCTCCCTTGGACCCTTTCCTCCTGCCAACCATTCATATGCCTTCTGCTCCATTGCCTCTGAAATTATGCCCTCTTTTCTTAGACTATTTTTGTTAAGAATATATATGAATAAATATATAAATGCAACCTGTGAAGTCCATTTATATTTGCTTATATGTATATGGTTTTAGAGGTAAAGACTTGGTATTGGATAACTAACCAGTGGGTTTATCTCTGAGGAAAGTTAATTTCCCCTTTCTCTGCAGTTTCTAACCAGCTACAAATCTCAGTGTAGGGCCATGTAGGACTTCCCCCAACCACACTGACATGTGAACTAGTGGTGTCCTTGTTCATTAAATTTTTATTCATTTATTTATTTATTGATTTGCCTCATTTTATCACTTTTTTAATTTAAAGTTTTTTTCTTCTCTCATATAATACACCCCAACTCCCTCCTTCCCTTTCCTCCACTCTTCCCAGCTCCCCCTATTTCCCGTATTCCCCAGAACTACCCTCTACCCTCCGTTTCCCATCCCCACTTCTGCCCATGAAAGAGCAGTCATTCTAGAGTTACAACTCAAACATGGCGAACTAAGATGGAACAGGGTCAGGCACAATTCCCTATTTCAAGGTTAGAGTAGGCAACCCAGTAGGTGGAGAATGTACTCAAGGGCAGGTGAGAGGTTCAGTGACATATACCCTTATTACAGTCTATATGAGTTCTGCAGGAGTACCAGGACAGGCAACCTCAGGACATATTTAGGGGACCCAACAGGTTCCATGTCTTCCACTTCAGGTTCTGTGAGCTCCTACCGTGCTGGTCAGATGACTCCATGGGATTTGTTCTCCTGGTATCTTTAACCCTCATGTCCCAGCAAATCTTCCTGATTTTTTTCTGTTGGGTTCACTGAGCCCCACATTTTGTTTGGCCCTGGGCCTCTGCACCTGTTCCCTTCAGCTGCTGTAGGGAGCCTCTTTGTTGTGGATTGGGCTAGATACCAATCTATTAGGAGAGCAGGAGAACTTTCAATCTCCTGGCTGTCTAGACTCTAGTTCTTTCCCTCCTTTAACGTGTTTTTTTTTCCCCCATCCATTGTCCCAGTGGATCTTTTAGGGAAGAAAGATTATATGAGGAATTTTTTGTGGCTAGAAAGGTATTCCAGTCCCACCAGTGGAAGCCTTGCCTGGTTATAGGAGATAGCCTCTTTAGGCACCCTATCCCACATTACTAAAGGTCTTCACTAGGGTCTCCTTTATTGATTTCAGTGAGTTTCCACTGTACTGTGTCTCCCTATTCTCCCCTACATGTCCTTCAATTGTGGTTGTCTCTCCATTTATTCTCTCCCTCCATCACTCTTACCCCTCCTGGCCCTTCTCTTGTCATTCCCACCCTTCCAAATCATATCTGCATCAACTGTTCTATTTCCCCTTTACCAGGCAGATCCCTGTGTCCCTACTGGGGCCCTCCTTGTTGCATAGTCTCTCTGTTGTCTGTGGATTGCAGCACCTTTACTTAACATTTTCTTGATAGATACCACCTACCAAAATTGAATCAAGTTCATTTCTTTTTGAGGAAACAATAGTGTTGTGATTTCGTGGTATAACATTCTTGTCATATCTAGAAGCAACAATTTGACAGCAGATGTTCTGTTCCTCTGGTCCTTAATTTTTTTCTGATCTCTCTTCTCTGATTTTCCTTGCCTTACTTGTGGTGGTTGTAGTGTATATGTAACAATTGAGATTGAGCATGCCACAATCAGTTGCTTTCCGTATTTTGACCAATTGTTTTCTGTAATGTTCTCCATCTGCTGAAAAAAAATGAAGCATCTTTAATAAAGTATAAGAGCTTATCTGTAGGCACAAGCATAAGTTAAGAATAATGCAGGTTTATCAAAATGACAGTAGTAGGTGATCTTCTCACATCCATGACCTCACTAGCCATAGGTAGTTGACTAGGTTTCCAGTATCAGGCATGAATTTCTTATTTAGTAGCTCTTAAACCCAACTAGGCATCTGTTGGTTGCTATTGGTTGCATCCACGGCATGTATGCCACTACTACACATTTAGAAGTGTCTTACCATGCTGGTCATTATTGCGTGGTTCATAGGCCTCAAATCTGGATGTGACTCTTAATTAATTTCACACTTTGGTAGTTTGTACTATAAATGCTAGTTCTCAGGAATGAGGCTTTTTGATCAGATCCCAGCTAGAATCATCATATATACAAATGTGTGTGTGTGTGTGTGTGTACATATATGTATGTATATATATTTATATACATATATATATCATATATATATATGTTATGCATAATTTTAGGTAAATACAAAATAATATGGTTCCTTAGGGATTTTCCACACATGCTTAGTATTATTTATCTTTCTCCTTCTGTATTGTTCTCTTTCTCTCTTCCCCAATTAATATTCCCATTTTTTCCATTTTTATATTCATATAATCTGTATCCTGTGTTTTCACTCTATAGAGCTTCCAGACACCATGGTATCTTTTACTTTCTTGGTTTCTGTGGTTACTCCAGGTTTAATACTGCCATATGAGAATGAAAATGCTGTTTGTGTTTCTGGATCTGGGTTACCTTACTCAATATGACTTTGTTCATTTCCATTTATTTACCTGCAAATTTCATGACTTTTGTTTTCTTTATAGATGAATAGTATTTCATAGTATACATGTTGCACATTGTCTTCATCTTTTTGTTAGTTTAAGATATTAGGTTGTTTCCTTTCCCTAGCCATTGTGATTAGAGTGATATTAAACAAGGTTGGAGAAATATCTGTAGATTAAGATGTTGACTATTTTGTGCATATACCAAGGAGTGGAAAGTAAAATTCACATAAACAAAAAATGAAATGATGACTTTCAGGAGCTGGGAAGAAAAGTCTAAGAGTTACTGAATATGTATGGATTCTCCGTTTTGTAAGTTGAAATTTTCTGGATGTTTTTGTTAGTGGTAGTGGTTACAAAATAATGTTTTATTTAATATCAATGAATTATACATCTAAAGTGATTCTGATATTAAATTATTATAACATTTTTCAAAGAAAAAGGAATTGAATTGGTGATGTTCTCTTAATCAGAGCAGGAAAGCTTCCACTACTGGCTGATTGATGTGTTCATTTCTTCTTTTGCCAATATTACACAGTATATTTGAAGCTTTCTCAGAGTGAAGCTCTGTGGGAGGCTCATGGAGGTTATTGATAATGCAGTTTTCTTTGTGCCAGAAAAAAAATTAGGATTTGATTGAATACACAAGCTGTCACTGCTACACAGCTTGGTGTCAGCGCTTGACACTAAAAGTGATGTTTGGGTAATTCTATGAAGGATATCCAGATAACCCTTCAGATCTGTCAGGCTCAAAGAACTTTCTCAAACAGGTGTTTCATATCTCAGTAAAGCCCAAAGAAAGTTCATAGAAAAATTTGAGAAGGGATTCTTCAAAAGTTTCCAAAGTATGATTTTTCTAGCCAATAACATAGTTGCCATTTTACTACGGAAAGTTATGACAGGGTTAGAATACTATAAAACTTGTGCCTTCACAACTTAAGTGCTTTATAGGAGGAATGACAAATTTTATTCCTTATGTTGCTCATTTATTTTTCAAACTTCAAAAGGCAAAATGGATAGGTTTACCAAAATTGCTTCCCCTTTTGAAATTTCAATTAAGAAAGTAGCACTTTCATATCTCATTAGTTCAAATTTTTAAAGAAAATAGGGGCCATTTAATCAGTGGACAGGAATGTTGATAGATACTTTCTCCACTAGAATAGTAAGGTTTACCTCCAGCAGACACATATTCCATTAGTTATCAATCATCATTAATATTAATGTGCTAATGTGCAACACATACATGAATTTTATTGTTACCAACAGACCAAAGAGTACCAAAAGAGTGCCAATGTGTGTTAAAAATAAGGCTTGAAATGCAAATGAAAGTCCAGTTTAAACACATAATTTAATAATGAAAGAGTAACCTTAAGGTTCAAATAATTCATTTCTTATAAAATTTATAATATTTTTGGGTGGTGGAAGCACATGCCTTTAATTCCATCATTCAGGAGGTAGAAGCAGGTAGGTCTCTGTGAGGTCGAAGCCAACCTGATCTACAGAGTAAGTTTAGAATTTATCCTCTAAAGCATACTTCAGAATTGTGTTCTATTAAAGCTATATAAAAGTTCAGTTTCTATACATCTGTAAACATGCTATACTGAAGTCTTGCAACTTACCTTTTATCAATGACATTTTTATTTTCTTGATTATATCTAGCATTGTAACATGATATTTTTTGTGCCTTATTACATTTAGCACCTATCCCATGAACAATTTGCTCTTTTCCCCCAGCCTCTTTAAACTGTTATAAATTTAGAAAACTGAGCTGGTCCTTTCCTATCCACTTAGAAGACCTTGGTCAAGAACATTGGTTTTACCATTAATTGGACAAAACACTTTAAATAGAAGCAGTATCCTTTAAAATTCATTCAGATATTACTGGAGAGATTACTCAGCAAGTAAGAGCACTGGCTGTTCTTCCGTAGGACACTAGTTTAAGTCTCAGCACACATTTTTACTTACAACCCTCTATAACTCCAGTTCCAAGAGATTCAGCACCTGTTTCTTTCCTCTACAGGCACCAGGTATGTATGTGATATATAAAAATACATGCAGGCAAAAGACTCATGCACATTTTTATTTACTAAAGCTGTTTATATAATATAAAATCTTAGATATTAATTTGTTTATATTTTAGGATTTTGCATCCTAAAGTTTTAATAATCTTAATTTTTTAAAATCTTTTAAAATTGTTTCTAATATTTTTTGAGATTATAGTGTAATTATGTCATGTCCTATGCTAGATAGTTTTATGTCAACTTGACACAAGCTAGAGTTATCTGAAAGGAAGGAACTTCAATTGAGAAAATGTCTCCATAAGATCTGGCTAGAGTGAATTTTATTAATTAATTATTCATATGGAAGGACCCAGACCACTGTAGGTAATATCATTTCAGAGCTGGTAGTCTAGGGTTCCATAAAAAAAAAAAAAAAGCTGAACACAAGCCAGGAGCAGCAAGCCAGTAAGCAACACTTCTCTATGGTCTCTGCATAAGCTCCTGCCTCCAGTTTCCTGCTTTGTTTGAGTTCCTTTCTTGACTTCCTTTGATATAAGAAAGTGTAAGCCCAATACACACTTTGCTCTCCAACTTGCCTTTTGGTCATGGCATTTCATCATAGCAATAGTAATCCTATCTAGGACATATCCTTTTCTCCCTTCAAATCCTCCATATAACCCTCCTTGTTTCTTTCTGCTTCATGGCCTCTTCTTTTCATTAATTGTTCTTTCATACATATATGCATATTTATACACATATATTGCTAAATATAACCTTCTCTGTCTTTATAATGTTATTTTGTCTGTATGTTTTAAGGGTTGATCATTTGGTATTGGATAATCAATCGCTGTGCTCCTTCCTAAGGAGGACTATTTCTCCCACTCTTAGCACTCCTTAGTTGCTTGTGATTCTTTGTGTAAGGTTGAAGCTTCACTGGCTTTTGTCATGTCGATTTTAGTATGGATATTGGTGTTATACTTGTTTAGTTCATGTTTAGGCAGTCATATTAGTGAGATTTTATGGGTATGGCTTCTGACATTGCTAGGAGACACAGTCTCACAACAAAATCATCTGGCTCTTACAATCTTCCTGCTACCTCATCCAACAATGCTCCCTGAATATTAGATACTGCGGCATTTCATCGCTTTATCCATTGGGACTGGGTTCCACAACTAAATATAAAAGGTAGCCCCTACTCAGTCTGCATAATGTTACTTATTTGTATGATTTCAGGGATGAATATTTGGTATAATCAATTTTCATGCTTTTTACAGCTAAGAAAACAATCAACTGGCTGACAGACAGAATGCCCACAGAATGGGAGAGATCTTTGCCAGCTATACAACTGACAGAGGATCAATATCCAGAATATAAAAAGAACTCAAAAAACAAGGAGTCAAAACAACAACAAAAACATCCACAACACCAAAAAAATCCCCACCCATTCAAAAAAATGAACATGAAATCTGAACAGTGTTCTAACAAGAAAAAAAAATGGTTAAGAAATGTCCTGGATTATCTTCATAGTCACTATCAAGTTGGGGAATGCAAATCAAGACAAACTGATCTTTCAACTTACCCCAGTGGGATATGCAGAGATCAATAGAACAATGAACAACAAATGCTGGAGGAGATGTGGGTAATAGGGAAGCCTTATTCACTGTAGATGTGGTTGCAAACATGATCACCCATTTTGGAAACTGGAGTGGACATTTTGCATACTTTTGAAAAAGATTATTTAGTATGTATGACTG
Organism: Cricetomys ansorgei; assembly: GCA_026225945.1. NCBI lineage: Eukaryota > Metazoa > Chordata > Mammalia > Rodentia > Nesomyidae > Cricetomys > Cricetomys ansorgei. The sequence goes on along the minus strand of JAMJFZ010003015.1, from coordinate 346,540 downwards.
TGACTATTATCACTTTCTAGTGAGAAATATTAACACAGTATTGGACTTTGTCCTTGGAATAATTTTTTTCAGTAATAATCTGTATGGTTTACTATTACTTTCAGTTTTTGTTTTAATGAAAGTTTCCCCTAGACTTTCTTTCTAAAATAAATTTCAAAATGTACCATGACTTCAATAGATATGTATTTCAATTTCCATGTAAGGATTATGCTTTAATATTTTCAAGGTTTTGGCTTTCCTTTGGAGAGAACAGTATTCATTGAAACAATAACAACAACAAAAAAAAACATCTCAAAGAAACATTTTAAAATCATAAAAGAAAGCCAAATCTTTTGTTGTTTATAGTTTATCTTTTTATTTAGAAATCACACATGAACAGAAAAGACAACATTTAAAATTCTCTTCTGACATGTGCTGTAAGTCTTCAAGCATAGGATTGCATATCAGAGCAAATTATTCCAATGTACTTAATGCTGTGATGCTATTTCTGCATTTTAGATGACATTTGTATTTATCCATCATGTAAACTGCCAGTTTCGATTCATGAAATCACCTAACAAGTCTCTATCCCTGGAATTTCTCTGATCGTGGCTAAAGTCCATATGAATGATGGCTAGAATTTGAACAAATAGTACGGAAGGACTTTCTAGGGGTGTGGTATCTTACTTTCAATTTTATTTCCGGTTTATTTTCATCATAGATATATTCTAAATACGCAAGAATTATAATATAGTTTTCTAGTGTTTGATTTTTGCCAGTGCTAATTTCTATACCATGATCCTGCTGGCTGAACCTCCCCAAACAGCATGTTTAGCATTATATTACTCCTTTTGTCAGTAACTTTCATTTGTTCTCTTTATATATGGCAACTTAGAAACTGATCAATTTAGCATATTGTTCTTTCCTGCATATTTTAAAATGTAAGCATTCCAAAACAGTAATATGTGTGGGTATAATCTTTCTTTTCTCTAACTATTTCCTTATATGTTGTTCTATATCAATGTCATTCTTTTTAAGACAGGGTCTCAGTGTGCATCCCTGGCTGGTCCAGAATACACAGGTATTTTTCTCTTTCTGCCTCTGGATTTCAGGGATTAACTGTGTGTTTTCTAGCCAGGCTTCAAGCCAGTGTATTTTATTTGGAGTAAATGGTTAACAAATTGAAATATAATTAAGAGCATAAATAAAAATTTTTAAGTTAAATGTTATTTGTTGAGATGTTTTAGTGTTGTTTTCAGACAGTGTCTCTCTATGCAAGTCTGGCTGTCCTAGAACTCACTATGAAGACTAGGCTGGCTTCAAACTCACAGATAGTAACACTTAAATCCTGAGAGTAACTAACAACCATCTAATTGGATTTAGTTTAAAGAAAACTCAGGGAACAAGCTTAATATTACTCTTTTTGCCTTTATATCATTGATAAAGGGATTTTAAGAATAAATTAATGTTAACTGTATATGTATTGAGAGATGACCATTTGGTACTGAATAACAAATTGGTGTGTTCTTCCCTGGAAAAGACATTTTTTTCAAGAATCAGACCTCCTTAGTTGTATGTAGTTCTTTGTGTATGGTCAAGGCCTCATGAGCTTATGTATTTAGGAATATATATATATATATATATATGTTATATATGTGTTATATGATATATATATGATAAATATATCAACAATTAATGAAAAAGATGCCATAAATTTGTAGGAGAGAAAGGAGGGATGTGTGGGAGGATTTGGAGGAATGAAAGGAAAGAAGGAAATTATGTAATTATATTATACGCTATATATAGTATACTATAACACATAATATATCATATATAATATATTACACATTATAACATATTTATAATATATGGTAATATATGTAATATATATATATATATGTAATGTATATATTTTATAATCTCATAAAATAAAATAAATAACTTTAAAATAACTAATCAAAAATCAAAGGTTAGGAAAGGAACACTATTTTTTCAAAAGATGTGAACCATTGCTAGGCATTTTGGTAACCTTGTATGTTATTTAAAATGCCTCATTAATCTTGATTAATGGATGTTAATAGTCCATGAAAGTTCAGGTGTGATAGTGATTTTTCTATACAATGTTGTTTCTTACTTGAGTGTTGTCACTTCTGATGGGCTACTTTAATCAGAGAATACCATGTGACTGTCTTTTACTAATATAATTTTAAATAACTTGTACATAAATGTTCTTGAACTCACAAAATAATAATGGAAACATTAACAGTGATTTCTGCCTTTCCATATAGTTCTTATTTCCTCAGAAACTTCAAAACCTTTAGCTCCTTGTCACACTTTGATTTTATTAATGTATATCCTTAAGTCTCTAGAACATCCATGTTCAGGTTTTCACATCATCATACTGCAATATACCCCAGAATGGAAGTATTATCTTGTAGGAGAAAACTGGACCTGTCTCTGGGCAGAACAAAGTCTGAGACCTGCATGGAAGTACCCAGAGACGGACCTGCCCAGACATGCCCAGGGAGTAACAGCCTGCAGTCTGGCAGCCAATGGGAATGTTTAATTCTTGTTCTGGATGTCTTCTCACATGCTAAAGTATATAACTAATATATGTATAATGTATTATATTAGGTACTTTTCTCATTTTTGTGACTGAATATCGGTAGAAAGAAATTAGGACAGGGAGGACCTAGTTTTGCTCATGATTTGAGAGAACAGCATCTATCACAGTAAGGAAATCATGACAGTTAGCATTTGCATGTTTTTAAGAATATGTGACCAGAATTTCTCACTTCCTCATCTCTTGAAGGAATAGAAAACGGAGACAGGGGAGAAAGCAGAGCCAAACTATAACCCTCAAAGTCTATCTAGCCTGTAGATAGCCAATTCCTTCACTACATGTCACATCTGAAATATTCTCAAGCTGGATGCCAAGTGTTCATGAACAAGCCTCTGGGGACATATTAAATCTAAAACATAACACTTTATGTCTTGTCTCTATAGGCTCACAACCCATCTCATAATGTGAACTTCATGTCATCCACCTTAATATTTTCCATCAGCTTTATACTTCTACTAGTGTTTAAAACTCCAAAATCTATTCTGACATGCAAGATAAACTCTAAACTATGTGAAACAAAAACAAAATAAAACAACACTCCTGAAACACACACATACACAGAGAGAGAGGGGGGCGGAGAGAGTGAGTAAAAAGTTACAGAGAAATAAGAGAATAATAAGAAAACAATGGACTGAAGCAAGATCCAAACTTAGCAAGGTGAATACCAAACACTTCAGCTCTGTGCCTGGTATCAGGATCTCATGATGTCATCATCTATGCTCCAAGGGACTTTGGTGATGCCTTAGTGTCTTTTCTGTTTCAGTGATAAAATGCCTGACCAAAGTAACTTAAGGGGAAATTGGTTTATTTTGGCTCATAGTTCCAGAAGGCTAGAAATCATCATGCCAGAAAAATATGAGCCAGCCTAGAATACATAGTGACAGGAGCAAGAGATTGATTGGTCCATACTCAGGAAACAGAGAGTGAACAGGAAGTGGAGTCAGGCTATAAAACCTCAAGAACCTCCTTCGGAGGTGCACTTTCTGTAGTGAACCCCAAACATACCTAAAATGTCTTCAGGCTTCTGAAATAGTGTGACTAGCTGGGGAGCTTATTGACACATATCAGCCTATGGAGAACATTTCTCTTTTTAACTACAACGGGTAGGCCTCCAGTTTGGTTGCTGGTGATACATGTAGCATTTTTCTTGGGCTATCTGGCCCTACTATAAACTTGCAGCCTTTATTTGCAAATGGTCCACATTTTTAGCATATCCAGGATGCTGGAGTCTCCATTGCCACTGAAGCTTCAAGTTCATAGCATTCTGGACATATTTCTGAGGAACTTTATGAAGGGAATGTAACTCTTACTACACAATTGTGGCCACAATGACTTTCTGGAACATTGGTACAAGACTTCATGAACACATCACTCTTTCATTTTGCATGCCTACAAAACCAGTACCTTGTGGACCATACCAAGTTCTTCTGATAGCTTGAGATATAGATTGCCTGACTGAGGCCATGGCCGCAGAGGACTCTATGTGCCTCTGAGACTGAACCTAGAATAATAATTTTCTAGACAACCTTTCTAAAGCAGGATGCCCCGGATTGCTTTCTGGTCAACTTTGAATTCTTTTACTATAAATCAAAGAACAATGTAATATTTTCTCAAAACTTCCTCTACAAAACAAATTAATTCATTATGTTTGAATTAAGTCTCACAAAAAATGTTCAGGATACATGTAGGAAACAGTCAGACTCTGATAGAAAATAATGCAAATGGCTTCTGGTTCAGTTCCTCATAAAGTCCTTATTCTGAAAAATAAGCTAGTGAAAGTCCATCTGAAAGCTAGCAAGTCCATCCTCCATAGTCTGCATTTCTGTAGACATTCTTTTCTTAGAAGCTCTTGTCAGAATAGCTCATTGATCTGATTTCAGACTTATAGGATTTTCTAATTCACAATTCCAAAAATTTCCACATATTGCCTACAAACCAGTCATATAGACTTATATTCCACATGCTCAGGATTATCACAGTAAGTATCACATTTCTTGATACAAATTTTCTGGTATTAGTTTTTGCCTTTGTTTTTCATCACGAGGGCCATATACTTAACAAAGCAACTCAGGAAAGGAAGAATTTACTTTGGTCCATGCTTGCATCTGAGGAATAGTGTCGTGGTGGTGAAGGTGTGACAGTAGAACTCCTCATTTTCTCATATATTACTGGAACTCTGAGACCCAGCTTCTATATCAATGCCCCCCTGCCAAAGATTTTATAATTGTGAACTATATGTTAAATCATATTAGCCTTTTTTGGATATTTTACATTCAAACCAGAGCATTGATGTAGACCACAAGAGCATGTTGGTGAGAAACAGGTTTCTGACTCAAAAAATCAATAAGGAAGTTTGTGTTGTTTAACATCATGAATTTTACATGTGTGTAGCAAGAGTCTATTGACTTTAATGACTTTTAGAAGCTGTTATATCAGTTTAGCCTTATTCAAATGTGTCAGAGAATAATGCTTGATTTAATAAGTTAGGTCAAGATAGATATTAAAAATTATAAATCTAGATTGAATATCTTTGTACTTATTTGATGTCACTGAAATATTATGATTTATCTGCTAATAAGCATGAGTGTCTTACTATGTTTATGTATATGTATGAGAAAACTCATAAAGAAGTACTTATATGTAGGTGCATCTATTTTCTTCCTAATATTCATTTAGCATTCTTGGGCCATCTAGAGTAGCTGCTTGATAAAAGGGTAAAATAAAAATAAATGGAAAAGTTAGTTCTTTTGACAAGTTGTAAGGGAGTTGAACAAAGTAGATAGTGTTTCCTCATTATCACTTTTAAATTGGCTGAAATGTTGCCTATCCAGCAAATTAAAGAGATAACATATGTTTGGACCATTCTGTTGATTAATTACTGTTTGAGGGTTAGTCTTTGCACAATTCTCAGAAAGTATTAGCCATTCTTTCCTAGCCAAGCCAAAATGACCATTGTATTTTCTTTTGTATAAAATTGAATATTTTTTCTTTTTTTATTTGGGAAATTAATAATAATTGGTAATATTTATGACATTGTTTGCCTTGGAGACTGTAATTCTATCAGTTTTCTATTATCTTCAAGTGATAGTGAAACAGTAAAATATTAGAGTATGTGGGCAGAGATTTCAAATGTGTTCAGACAAAATTCACATAGGTCTGATTGTTTTTCTCCTAGACTGTACTTCTAAGTTCTTAAAACAAGATGAAGGAAACATTTTTTCTTTCTATTGCCTGTACTACCAAATGAGTATCTCCATGATTAGAGAATGATTATCATTTTATTTGCAGTTTTTCCATTAATTAATGGAGAAACAGCAGGCATACTATGACCCACAATATTGCAGAGGAAATTAACATCTGCTACCTGGGAATGCTGAAATGGAACCCCACAATAACCATAAAACCCTTGCATAAGCAAAAACTCTTAAAATATCAGAAAACAGCAGTACTCATCCAATTGAACTATGCTGATGAGCTCAACACAGAAAACAATAACTTAGAAACTATAATTTATTGAATGTTTTAACTTATTTCAAGACTATTTCATAATCTTAACTGTTTTTTGTTACTCAAAACTTGAAATTTATTATAAAGTCTTCGAACAAGTTTGAAGCCCTATTTGTTAGGCCATTTCTTGGTGATGAGGGAAAACATACATATTAGTTCTTCCCCATTGCTTGAGTAATTGAAAGTCTGAGCCTAGCAGAGGCTGTTAGCCTTGAATGAGGCAATTATGATGCATGATTTATCACAAAGTACTTATTTTTCCTAAAATGTCAAAATAACATAAGAGCAAGCAAGTTTTCCTCCTTTAAGGTGAAACTTGCCTTTCTTCAAGAGAAAAATGCATATGCAAGTTCTAATGCTTTATTTATTTACCAGCTTGCAAGAGCCGGATAAAGTAGAAAAAGAGGAAATTTTGTCCAATTTTAAATCTTCATGTCTCAGTTTACAAGGATGTGCTCTGCTTAGCACTGAATAATTAATGATAAATATTTATAGAAAGAAAACAACACTTTTAAAATACCTGTGTATATAAGACGCTTTATGGTGTTTGGTAATGACCCTGTATATACTTCCAGCTGTCACTTTTGTTTTTATTAAATTTACAACAAGCAAAAACAAACAAACAAACAAACAAACAAAAAACATTGTGGAAGCTGGGTGGTAGTCGCACATACCTTTTATCCCAGACTTGGGAGGCAAAGGCAGGTGGCTTTTGTGAGTTCAAGGCCAGCCTGGAATACAGAGTGAGTTCCAGGACATCCAGAGTTACAACACAGAAGCACTGTCTAAAACAAGCAAACAAACAAATAAAAAAACCCAACAATGACAAATAAAAAACCCAACAAACAAAAAACAACAAAATTTACAACCAGCAAAATTAAATAGTAGTGCTATATTCAGAAACAAGGAATCCTTTTTTATTCTTAAAATGCTTCCTACAAATAAACAGGATCTTTTTTCTTTTTGAAAATGAGAAATTTAAAAAAAAATGGAAAGAGTTAGGTAGTAGTGGCACACACCTTTAATCCTAGTACTCCAGAGGCAGAAGCAGGCAAATCTCTGTGAGTTCAAGGCAAGCCTGGTCTATAGAGGGAGTTCCAGGATAGCTAGTTACAACAGAGAAAACCTGTATTGAAAAGTCAAAAAAGAAAGAAAGAAAGAAAGAAAGAAAGAAAGAAAGAAAGAAAGAAAGAAAGAAAGAAAGAAAGAAAGAAAGAAAGAAAAGTTTAAAGAAATTTAATCTTTAGAAGACTGCTGAACTAAGTAAAAGAAGATATCAAATTACCACACATGAAAAGCAATACACGCTTTATAGTTTTGGAAATATTGAACAAATAACACCAAAAAATGAACAATAGCTAATCTTCAAAATGAGGGGTGGAAATGGATTTTCATTATGGAAGCACAAAAGGTGTCCATATTTTGTTTTTTTAAAATATTTCATATGGCAAGGAAAAATGGCTCATATACAAGATTAATGTATTTAATAAAAAAAAACATTTTCAGAGAAACAGCCACTGGACATATTTGGCAAAGACTTTAACTCATCTATTATAGCCAGAGAAGGTGATCATATTGCAGAGTATTTGCCCAGCATGCAAAAAGCCTTGGATTCAATACTTAGCAATACATAAAAGTATGCATTTTATAGCAGGCCTGTAATCCCAATCCTCAAAAGGTAGAATTAGGAAGACTGGGAAGTCAAGGAAATCCCCAACTGCCTCATGGATTTGAGGCCAGCTGGGGAATGAGACCCTGTCTATAAATAAGTACTAATCAAATATTTCAAATATGTTAAAGATAAATTAAAGGATGTACAAGAACAAGATCTTACTATATAGAGATCATAAAAATACAGGGAAAAGGATACTGTTTTAGGAAGAAATAGGTTACTCCACTGTAATATTTGGAGTCTTAAACACCCGTCCATTAGCTTGACAGACCCAATAGGCAGACAGTTAATGAGAATGTAGCTGATTTCAACAGCATTAACATTGTGGGACTGTCCAAGGGCTAATAATAAGTTGAAGCTCACCTTGAACCCCGTGTCACCTCTAGAGGGTGAGGACAGGAGGAGTTTGATGCTCATCACCTTTTAGCCCTGGCCAAAACCCAGCTAAATTTAGATATAAAACTTCACTAAGCAAACATGCTTCTCTGCCCTGTGAACTGTAATACACAGACCTAAACTCCACATACAGACAAGGTCACTTCCAACATGGGATGCCCTAAGCAATGGTCATTCTCTGGGTCACTGACTCCTCCCCACTTGTGGCCCTATATATGTACCCCACATGCTCCCTGAAGAATGTCTTGAGTTTCATCAGAAGTCCACCAAAGACACAGCAGGCTGCCATAAACCCAAGGCAACACCTACCATGCTGCTGTCCTCTCTGCCACGTTCCTCGGCCTGGAGCCAACCGCAGGCGACTCAGGACTCCAGACAAAGGACTAGCGGTGGCAGGGACACTCATGTGGCAAGAGGATTCCACCCATGGGACTACACAACATAATACTTTTATTCTTTCCCAACCTCACCCCATGAGGGAGAGCAATACAAGCAGCAGCCATGGCCACAGGAGAAACAGTACCTGCCGGTTAGGCAGTAAAAGTCCCAGGAGGGTCTAGTGGTAGCCTTAGGAGCAGTTCCTTGTGTGGAGATTCATCCCAGGAAATGAGTCATTCTTCAGCTAGGCTATCTAGTTGTTGCTTAGGTAAGACTGCTCTCAAATTTTGACAGGACACTGGGGGACAGGAACTGGTCAAGCTCCAAACTGATGCTCCCTATCCTACCCTGATCAGTGCCAGGCTACCTGGCCTTTGTGCCTGCAGCATTCCCTCACCCCATCTGTTGAGTTTTAACCCTGCCCCTAGGTTGCAGTCAACACATCTGGAAAGCTTTCTGAGCATGGTGTTAAATGGAAGACTTTTTGTGAGCACAGGGCTCCCCAACACACACCGGACTTTATGGGAGAGTGTCTCTAATCTTGCCTCCTGACCTTAATTGGAAAAGGACCCTGGCACAGAGCCTCCTGCAAACTCTAGGTGACCCTACACTTTTCTGTTCTGCCCTGTATGGTAATTAGGATACCTCTACTATAACCAATTAGGCACTGACCGACTGACTTAAGGATCCCTTATATACTCTTTGACTCAGTAGCAATAAAATGAGCTGTATACACTGACTGCAGTTTCCCAGGAAGTCTGTTTTTCCTGTAGGCTCTCAGCCTCTGCCCAAGATCTTTGAACCCGCTACCAGTCCCTACCTGCATTCTCCTCCCTGAGGCTTAGCTGATATGAAAAACTTGGCTCCCTCCTCCCCTCAAGAGGAGTCAGAGAACAAAGGGAGAGCAGCCTATACACATCTAAGTAGAGCAAGTTGAGCAGTAGCCTCAGCCACAGAAGCAGTAGTACCAGCCTGGTGGGTGGTGAAGGGGCTAGGAGGGTCTGGTGGTAGCCTGAGGACCTCTGTCTGCCTTGGATGCTCACCCATGCTCCCACCACCTCCAGCCAATGTATCTTAGTTCTCTGGCCTGCAGAGTCCCTAGCTCTGTTTCTCTTCACTGTCTGTGTCACTCCATTCTCTGAGTGGAAGCCACGGCCTGGTGGCTAGCAAAGGTGCAGCCTCATTGTGGCCCCAGCCTCTCAGGACTAATAATACTTGAGTCTTGTTCTTGGCTCTGTTCCTCTATCCTAAAGTCCCCTCACATTCTGCCTCCTCTATGCCTTAGGAAGCACCTGTGAGTAAAACTGAAGCACTGGCCTGGCAGGCTGCCATGAGGCTAGCATTCCCGTTCAGCATCTCTTTGCTGCCATGCTGCTCTGTCCTCTGTCTTACATTCTTCTCCTAGATTAATTTTCCATGCCAGTTGCTGAACCTTTGATCTGAGTATGAACCCATACCCTGTGGGCAGTGATGGGGTGAAGTGGGATCCATTCAGTGGAGGTGCTGCTCAGCTGGACTCCTCTCGCAGTTTGCTTTCTCTGCTCTTGAGAGCCTACTTACTGGCTTCTTTTGCCATCTTTTCTCTCTGTACCCACAGTCCTGGATGACACTCTAGGTCTGTCTTTCTAACCACTTTTAGTTCTCAAACTTGTCTCTGCCATACTTCTCACCTGTATAGTGCTCTCTATGTCCACGAACAAAGGAGGAGATGGTGCTGACTTGAGTAGATGGTATGGCAGCAGTCAGAGCCCTGTTAGACTCTGCCCACTGCCTGGACACCATCTTGAGTCCTTCCTTAAACTCTTATACCCAGTATGTCTCCCAGGTTTTTTTTAAATAAAAAGAATTATTTATTTATTTTTACTTATATGCATAGATATGTGCATGTGGGCGTGTACATGTGCATTCAGGTACCCACAGAGATCAGAAGGGACTGTTAGATATCCTGGAACTGAAGTAACAAGCAGTAGTGTAACATCTGATTTGAATGCTGAAAACTTAACTCCTTAACTCGGGTTCTCTACAAGATCAGCAGGCACTTTTAAGCATTTCAGGTGTCTCAGTCTCTGATAAGTGGTTTTATGTTTGTGTGGGGAGATAGATTATTCAGTCTAGTATTTTACTTGTGTACCATTCCTTACATTTTACTAGCTTTATGTTTTCTAATTTAGCAAATGTTAAGAGCAGAGCCTACTAAGTTCTTCTAAATATGTGTAAACCATAGGAAAATATGCAGCATTGCAGCTTTCCAGTAATTTGTCTTTGCAACCTATTGAAAGCCTTTAATGTGTATGCCTGAATCCTCTGTTTTTAATTAAAACAGAGACTTTGTAATTCAGTTGTTTGATTTTTTTTTCCTGAACTTTTGAGTAACACTTCAGCTAACCACAATTTCTTGTAATTATTTTTGGTAAATGTTCACAAGAAAAATTTTGTTTACAGTGACAAGATATGCTTCGAGTCAACTATACATACAGCACTGTAACTAAGGTACTAAGGTCTTCCAGAAAGTCCTAGTCATTTCAAATAATAACTTTCTAGAAATACTGTCTGAAAGAAATATAACCCCATTTAGCTCCCTTAAATGGTTGTCAAGTTTCTTGATTTAAGAAGTCTCTGAACTGTTGACATTCAAGCAGGATATAGAAAAAAAGGACACAACAAGGAAAATGTTCACAAAACTCATTGTCGTGTTAGGAGTACAGTGATTTTTCTGGAACTTTCTAGGACTTCTCTATAAGCCATTGTTTATTTTTCATATTTCAAAGCATATTGATTCTGACAGTTTAAAACAAGGTTTTCATGTATGTAGAAGCACATTTTCAATGGTCCTTATTTGGCCATTTTGCCAATGATACCTGTAATCTTAAACCTATATATTTATGGTTTTAAAATTCTATTTTGAGTTTAAATCCATTTGCAGCTCTACACTTTGACTCCCAAATAGAGGATTTTGAGAAATATTTTATCTACTTGCCATAATAAAAAGTCTCTTTCTTTAGAAAATGCTTATTTGTTTGAAGAATAGCATGTTATATATTATAAACTTTTGTGAAAAAAGAAATGTATTCATACTTTTACAAATGTTAAAAGATCTCTATTCATTTTTCTTCTTTCAGTTTGTATTTATGACATGAAATGACAAAATTACATCTTCCTAAATAAAATGGCTGTTTTATTATGATTTATTCCTTCTTTTATTAAAATGCATTGTACATAAGTATCTTGTAATTAGTTTAATGAATGATTCAGAAATACACCATATAAATATAAGTTTTAAAATGTTTTTTTAATTACTTGTATATTTGTATTTGGATATGCAATTGTGAGTGAGGGTGGCCCAAAAGGGTGGAATATTGTGCCAGATCTCAAAGTATTGGGGTTCCAGACAGTTGTGAGTCATGCATTTTGACTACTGGGAACAAAACCTGAGTGTTATGAAAGGGTAATACATGCTCTTAGTTGTTGAGCCAGTCTTCCAAACTTAGAAATATATTTTATATAATAAACATTTTTATACATTGAATTATTAACACTTAAATACTTGGTATCACCTGAAGAAAAAAAGTAGAAAATGACTATGTGAAACTGGTAAGCACACAGAAGTATTATTATTATAAATGAAAACATAAAATGTGAAATATACAGTATTAGAAATGTCAATTATGATAATTTGAATATTTTTGGAAAGAAATGTATACCTAGAAACTGCTAAACTGTTGGCACTAGAGACGGCTACAATTTTCAATTGTTCTCACAACACTTAGGAGAGAAATTAGCTGCTATGTTCCAACTATTCTTACAGTGTTTAGGTGACTCATCACCTGTTCTAATTGTACTAGCTAATTTCCTACTTATCCATCTGTTCTCTTTCCCTGCTATTCCCCATATGATCATTTTATTTTCATCTCATATTCTCTGGGTCCTATGTCCTAGTTAGTATTGTTTAATTTGGAGCTTACATGTCTATCAGAATTAATATAATGGTTTTATTTCATCTTTAAAGCAAGCATCTCTTATTTGTACTTATAGCACTGTAGTGAGAACAAGTTTGTAAGAATCTCTTTTCATTAACAAAGTTCCCAAATAAAAATCTATGTAACCAAAATATTAAACTTACAGAAATGTTCATAAATGTTCAATCACATATCTCTTTATATATTAGTGTTTCTTAAGGGTTATAAAATGAAAGTAATTGACAGTTATCTTAAATTCATAGGATCAAGGATCATGACTTTTCTTTTAGAGACATGAGCAAATGTCTGCTTTCTTAAATATAGGAACAACAGAACAAAGGAACAGTTACACCAAAACCCAGCTTGTTGAATCAGTGAGATTATTGGGTTTGCTTACAGGTCATAGGTGAGAAGATGCTTACAGGAGCAAGACTCAAAGGCAATTGCATCCCTGAAAAGTCAACCCTAGCATGGATGATAGATAACTCACAAGACCACATCACTGGAGATTCCTGTAGCACTTGTAGGTAGCTTGCTCAGTTGGAGAGTCTCTTTTCCCTAGCAATTGTTATTACTTATTTAACACTAAGGAAGGGGCTTATGAATATTTTAGTTTCAGAAACTTCCTAAAACCTGAGACTTGTTTACTTTCTGAGCTTTGTAAGTTTTGTTTAATTATCTGATCTTAAGGGACCCCTCTCCAGAATAGAATGTTTCAATTTCCAGGAAATTGCTACATAATACCAAGTAAGTATTACTCTGATCAATGGCATAGACCATGCCCTAAACCATGTTTGTTTCTGAAATGAGGTTGAATAAAAATGGTTGCTACTCTAGAAAGCCTCTAGATCTGTTTTGGAAGACTTGATAAAAATATTTAAAGGCTAATACTTATAAAAGTGCTACCTAACCTACAAACAAGAGAGAGCTTAGAAATGTAGGAGAAGGAAAAGAGGATGAGGGAGGGAATAGTGGGAGGGGCAACTAAAACAAAGGGCCATTTGAAGAACCATATAGATATCTAACAGTAGATGCTTACATATATGTGTGTGTGTGTGTGTGTGTGTGTGTGTGTGTGTGTGTGTGTGTGTGTTTGTATGTATGATTTAATAAAATTAATCAAATTACAAGGAAGACATAGCCCTAAATGGACATCTGTCATCACCAAATGAATCATCACTAAATGAATCTTCCAGTTTTGAGAATGAGTGACATCTAATTTAGGTGTTGATCAAAGGGTTCTCATGAGAATCCCTTCCAAAACCTACACTATTGTCAAGGCTATTGGTTGCTCTCCACAAACTGATGGCAAGGAACAATTGCTGAGTATAGCACCTAAACAACTCATTGAACTTGGAAAAGTTGAGCTGGTGCCTACCTAGAGAAGTTACCCCTTCAAACTAATATTCATGGTACTGGAAGGTACTCTGTAAGCCCAGCAAAGGAGAAAAGTAAACAGCTACTTAGCTACAAAGCCTTTGATATACAATGGTAACTTACCTATGAGACACACTAGGGCAATAGTTGCACAAAGCTTGTGGGATGAACCAGTCACTATCTGATTGGGTTTAAGGCCCACTCGACAAGATGTTGACCTTGCCTGACACTGCTTTGAATGCCAAGTTCCTGAGAGAAGATAAGCCAGGATCCTAGGAGAAAACCAAATATTATTATTCAGCTAAAGGTTATAACATTAAAATAAAAATTATAGCAATAAAATGACTCCTAGAAACATTCTGCTATACTCGTAGCTCTTAGTCTTAGCCATCACTAGAGAAGCTTCCTTCTGCAGTAGATAGGAACAAATACAAAGACCCACAGCTGGACAATGTCAAATGTAGAAGAGAGTCAAAAGGTCAGAGTCTTGCAGACTTCTATTTTGAGTAACTTAGTGGATGATTGTTGCTTTAATGGGATCTCCATGTTGGTAAATTTAGCATATTTTGGTGAATGATATTGAATTTTTTTGTGAGCATAATCAAGTTTTAGACATTAAAGTAGAACTAGCCTTTGAAGAGATCAGAACACACTCCCAGAGCAAAATAGCTTACATTAGTGAAATACTTCAGATTTTAATAGTATAAAAATACAGATTTTCGTAAGATTATTCCCAGTGTGAATGTAATGTTTCAAAAGCTGTAGCAGAAACTGTCTGTTAAGAGTACTTGCTACTCTAGAAGAGGACCTATGTTCAGTTCTGAGCACGGAAGAAACACGAGACACACATGTGGTACACATATGTACATACAGCCAAAGCACTGGGGTAAGTCTCTATCATTGAAGATAACATGCACTTTGAACACAAGATCCACTGACACCTCTCTTGGACTAACTTTATAGCATTGGATGTTACTACACAAGCAAACAACCAATAGACTTATTCAGCTGCACTGCCTATGAAACACAATGTAACCTTGATTATTTATGAGAGCACTAGAGGCAGCCATATTAGGGTAACCAACATTTCTCTACTTGGCGAAGAAAATCAATGCTTTGTACTGGAAACTTAGCAAACTTACACAGAGCTAGTTAAGTCATATTTCTTATAAGAGAATCTACTACTGCTATTTTACTAAAGTAACATAATTCGTAACAGAAATGTAAACATTTTTCCTATACCCACAGATAAGTGTATCTCTCACCTCTCCTTAAAAAAACTCCCCTATAAAACAGACAGACCTTTACAGGAAAACAACTAGTCAAAATGCAGGGATCATGTGATTGTGGAGTACCCAGTCCCAGTTGATAGATCTATGACATGACTCTTGTATCTAAGAATTCTAAGAACATAGCAGGAGGAAATTAAAACTTAAAAGAAACAAAGGAAAGCTGCTGTAGTGGTGTATTTTCTTGAAATGACAAGAGGCTTTACTCATGATATCTCAACCATATGGCTGCCCAAAACAGACCTGAAAAAGTACAAAACCAATATCCATACTAAAATGGATGGGGAGGGGAGAGGGAATTTTATAATGTTCCACCTTTAAATGAACAACTATAGTTAATTACTGACCAGTCCTGAAACTGTATACATATAAGTAACGCTAAACTAATAAGCAAGATGTATTTATATAATTAGGGATATATATGTATATATATATATGGAGGTATATGAGAGAGATTGGAGGGAAGAAAGAAAAAGGGGAGATTATGTAATTATATTTTAATTCTTTTTAAATTTAAAAAGAAAAATCCAACAAAATAAAAATAAAGTTGTAGTAGTCATGATATAATTCAAATATTTTACTTTTTTAACGAAAGATTTACTAATGATCTAATTGCTAGCATTGGTTTTTCATATTTGTACTTGCATGTATAGCACTGGAATATAGTGAAGAGAGAAATAATTGACATAGAGAAAATAATATTTTTAGTTTTAGTTATCTAATGCATCATAAATGCATTTTAATAGGCAAAGATGAATAGCAATAGTTTTAGAAGTGAAAATTTATTAGAATATTTTCCAGAAAGAGTAGATATTTGAAGATTATTTGTATTCTATTTTACTTGAATTCTATTTAGCACTTTATTTAATGAGAAAGAAACTAAGAATCAAAAGTTTTAAGTTGTTCCTCTAATGAGATGGCCCTGTAAGCAGTTGGTTTCATGTTAGTAATGATGATTTGTATTTCTTCATATTTTTCTATCCCTTAGTAAGTAGTCTAGTTAATTCTTTAGTTTCTAGTAATAGCTAAGTATAAAAAATTGTTTGGTGTCATAAATATATCATTTAAAAGTCTTTCATTAATGACTTTATTTTTCAAAAATACAGGGAAGCAAATATCAAGACTTAATTAGCTAGCAATTGCAATGAGTAGAGCTGACAAAAGTATGTCTCAGATACAGAAGCTTTGATGGTTAATAGACAGAAATAGATATCATCATAAAGTTTGCTTCCCCACTCTCTTTTCATAACATCAGGAATGATGGATTTCAACAATTTTGGGTATTCTTTTCTTTCTCAACCAAATCTTATGAAATACTTCAAAACATTTCTATGTTTTATTAGATAGAAGGCTTTGTTTTTCATAATGAGATATACTTTACTAAAGCAAAGAATTTTCACAGTATAACGTATAAAATTATGAATTTTCATATCTTTGCATTTGATATTACTGAAACAATAGATTCTACCTGTAAGTTTTAACACTAAAGGTAATAAAGTAAAAGAAAATATGGAAAATAAAGAAAATGACTTCAGAAAAGAAAATGTGCAAGCTCTTCATAACAGATATTTTTGCTGTGGAAAGCTCATGGGAGGTTCTTTCAAATTTAGGAAATACTATCCACAGGATTTAGTGTCCACTGCTGTCTATTCATGTATAGTAAATGAACATAACCATTAGTGTGGAATCCAACAATCTTGTTACCAGCCTGATATCCTTTATTTAGAAAGAACTTTATAACACTAGTCTAGATGCCCAGACTTATAAATAATTCAAATTGAACTTACTGATAACACATTTATATCACATTTTGCATTTTATTTCTTTCTTTGCTTTTAAGAATGCACTCATTAAAATATCTTACTTATTTTCTGTATCCTTTTGACTTTTGTGTTAGGTGAAGGCACCAAGCAGGTATATTGGCCATTAGTCACTTAAATGAAGAGGATTTACTTTCTACTCTGGAAGATATTGGAGCATCTCATGTAAGTAAAAACATGTTCAGTATAATTAATAATCTAGCAGATGTGTTAAGAAATATACAAGAACAAAAATAAAATCACCTTCATGTGAAAGTGGAGGAAGGAAATGTATATTTTTATTGCTCTTTACTGTCTTATTTGCCAATATACATTAATTTGCACATGTTAGTACCTTGGTGAACATGATTCTATCTTCACTCATTTTTCATCACTCATATGTGCAAGTAGTCATATCATTTACTAGAGTTTACTTGTGAGGATAATTGGCTTAATTATCTCATTCTCCAAGAAGGATATATTTTTCCCTTATAATTTAGACCTCATAAAAGGACTGTGATAACCTTGAGAGTGGTAGTATGACTTATTTCCTGCCAAAGCTACATATTTACATCTTTAATAACTCACAAGTCAACAGACAATTTATCCAATGTAGATATTTACAGCTCTGTTATTATTTCAGGTGTAAGAATTAGAATTAGTACATGTAGATAATTTAGTTTACTGTAGTTGGCCATTATTCCCGTTTAGGTTTGATTGTTGCATTTACGTGGAGTGCCAAATCTAGACTGCAGAGGTTATTTGAATTCTTTCTCCAATCAGTTACCAAGACTTTTATGAAATCAGTAATTAGCTGAAGCAACCAAATGGTTGTTTGAAAACACAGAGTTTCATGACGGAATCTGAAATACACCCAAAGCTAGAGAGTCTTTCAATAGAGATGCCAAAATCCATTCAGTAGTAAAACATGACCTGAACTAATTGGTGACCATTTCTGTATACTGGTATACATATTGGTATAAATATTTATGTACTTTGTGGCAGAAATATTATTATTTCATTATAAATTGTTCCTGATGGTTATGGATTGACACATGAAATGTGCATGCTGTTTTGTATAAAATTGGCATTGCCCTGGTTTTTGTAATATAGATGCATGTAAGTAATTGAAAATATTCAGTAGTATTTTTGTAATTAATATGATGTCTAATGTTTGGTACAAAATATTTTTCTACATGAAATCCTTAGAGGAATGTCTCACTAATATCCCTTCAAAAATTTCCCCATGAGGCCTCCTATTGAGCTTACAGCTGGTATTTCACTCTTCTATACTTTATTGAGACTAGATATTTATGTCTAGGTCTGGTGTTGCATGTCTTGTAATCAGAGTACTTGAGCATAGCACATGAAGGCAGGAAGACCAACAATTCAAGGCCAGCCTCAGCTACAGAAAAAATTTGGAGTCAGCTTGTAGGATATGATAGCCTGTTTCAAAATAGCAGGAAAAACAGTAAAATAAAACATTTATATTGGATATACATTTTCACTGATGGTGTCTCTAAACTTAGACTATGAAATCTATAGAAATAATCATTTTTTCTGTGATTGTTTAATGCCTTATAAAGTATTTGGTAGACACCAAATATTTAGTGCAGTTTTATCACACAGGTGATAAGTGTTACAAAATTTAAAATATTTACTGATTGATGACTGCCTAGTACACTTTCATTCCAAGAAAACATCCTTTCATTCATAAAAACCTCTAGAAAATGTTATATAAATTTATTTTTATGGTATATATTATATAATTTTATAATATACATATTTCCTATATATAAAATTATATATATTTATTTTATAATATATTTTATAATATATAATTATATACAATATTGTCTAGAGGTTTGTTTATATGTGAAAAATTATATATATAGAGAGAGTCCATTTCTGCAATGAGAAAAGTAGAAGAAAAAGAAGCTTAAATATCATTCTCAGTATTCAGATTCTGAAAATGTCATTCCCTAATAATAAATACATATCCAAGTTAAATGACAATATATCATAATGAGCTGTCACATACCAGTGCTAGGAACTAAACCCAAGTCTTCTGCAAAAGCATCAGATACTTTAACAACTGAGTCATCTCAGTGATTATCTGGTTATCTTTTCAGAGTGAAAAATGTGGATCTAATTTCATTCATTTGCAAGTAAATATCCATGTTGCCAAGCACTATATTTAGAAGAGTTTATATTCCTTCTAAGTGTGTTTTAGACATAGTCATCAATATTTAAGAGGCTGTAGGTGTGTAAATTTATTAGATATTGAGATTACATATTGTGATGTCCCCAGCATTGCTATTTCTGATAAGGATTACTTTGGTTAGTTATGATCTTTTGAGCTTCCATATTAGTTTTAAGATTGTTTTTATTTGTTCTGTGAGGAATGAAATTGGGATTTTGTTGGGGACTAAGTGAACGGTTAGATCATTTTCTGCAGTATAGCCAGTTTTATATTGATTCTACCAACCCATGAGAGTGGGAGGTCTTTTCATCTTCTGATGTATTCATCTTTCTTCAGTATTTTAACATTTTCATTGTATGGTTTTTCATAGTCTAGATTCAATATATATGTAGGCATTAAATTAAGCAAATGATTAATCAATTTTAAGCCATTGTGAATGAGATTGTTTTCCTTGGTTTATTTGTTAACGTTTTCATTGTAGACACTTAAATGCTGATTACTCTGTGTTGGTTGTATATCCTCAAACATTTATGAAAAATAATTATCAAGCCTAAGAATTTTCTGTTACAGCTTTTAGTTGTATTCTCTATTATATTGGGTCTTTTTCAAATAGGGATCATTAATTTCATTTTATTATTCATATCTTTCTTTTATTCTTTTGTCTGCCTGCTATAAGTAAGAAAGACTGCAAGCATTATGGTAAATAATTGCGTTTAGAGTGGGCAATTGTCTTGAGGATTCCAGTACTGTAATAAGCAACCATGACCAAAAGCCACTTGAGAAGGAAAAGTTTATTTCCCCTTATAGTTTGATTTACATGAGAGTACATCAGTGAAGGAAGTCAAGACAGAAACTTAGTATAGAACCTGGAGATAGGAGCTGATACAGAGACCATGAAGCTGTTGCTGCTTACTTACTTACTCCCCATGGCTTGCTCAGCCTGCTTTCTATGACTATAACTATTTGGTTTTCTAAATGCTTCTTATGTTTGAATTTCCACATCTTTTTATTGAGTTTGAAACTATTTGTTATAGTTTCACCAAATAAAATATGTTTTCCTTGGATTATATCTCAGCTCCTACTTCTATGCTGCAGAGTTCTCGGACATAATGTTCATTGCCAATTTTGTTCTTTATCCATGCTTATGTAGATTTACTTGTCGTTGTTTCCCATCCATAATATTTTTTCTCATGGTTGGTGGAGTTTATTGGTGATGCATTCTCCTTTGTATTTTATTTGAAGCATACTGTATTTAAATTCCAATATTTGAATTCGGCTGCTTCTTCTTCTTCTTCTTCTTCTTCTTCTTCTTCTTCTTCTTCTTCTTCTTCTTCTTCTTCTTCTTCTTCTTCTTCTTCTTCTTCTTTCTGCTTCTTCTTCTTCTTTTTTAATAAATCTCTATATCCTTGCTGAATTTTTCTTTGTTCAGTTCTTTCTATTTCTTTTCTTTTCTTTTCTTTTCTTTTCTTTTCTTTTCTTTTCTTTTCTTTTCTTTTCTTTTCTTTTCCTTCCTTTTTTCTCCCTCCCTTCCTTCCTCCTTCCCTCTCTCTCTCTCTCACTCTTTCTTTCTTCCCTTCATTTTCTTCCTTTCCATTTTTTTAATGAAAAGATCTCACAATGGATGCAGCCTTAGCTGTTCTAGAACTTACTATGTAGACCAGGTTGGTCTTGAACTCATAGAGGTCCAGATAGATTTGTCTTATGAATACTGGAATCAAAGACCTGCAACATCAAACCAGGCTCCCTTGATGACTTTTTCTTTCTTGCAGCTTTTCCAACTACATTGCTGATTTTTCTCCTCCATTTTTGTGGCATTTGCCTCTATGTTGCAAACTTTTCCTCTCAAGTCCTAAAGTGAATTAACTTGATTATTTGCAACGTTTTTGGTTGATTTTTTACCCTTAACTAGTAAATTTCTGAAATTTTAATCTCACATTTTACTTAATTCTTTAAATTTAGTATAAGAGAAGTTACAATCTTTAGGAAGTTTTATGTTACTTATGTTTTCTTGTTTCGTGCAAATATATGTAGTGATTTGTTCATCCATTAATTTGGATATGCCTTCCAGTTTCTAGTTTGTTGTTGTTGATTGACAACAGAAGCAATTTGTATGGGTTTCTATTAATCATACAGTCACATTTGGTTGCCACCAATATATGAGAGTACGATTTAATTATCACACCTTATGGATATCTCACTATGCTGTTCATTGTTGTTTATATGTGCCAGAACTGGATAAAACTATTAATTGCTTCCCTTCCTGGTGAGTTTACATACGATTTTCTGATAATAGAAGCTATATTTCAGAAAGAGGATTTCAAGTTAGATTTTAGATCCCATTATTTGAGTCCTGTGTCTTAAGTATAATAGAGGCTTACCTTCAACCTTTTAGTGGTAACCATAGGCAGCAGCTCTGAACTATATTGCTTTCATAATCAGTTGAACTACCCTGATCAACCACTCAAAAGGAAATTTCTAATGGCTGGTAATGTTTTTCTTAATGCATGTTCTTGTGAAGTCAGAGTTAGTGATGTTACATTACATGTTGTGTCAGGGAAGTTATTTGTACTTGCAAGATATTTTTTAAAATATTGTAAATAACAGAAGGCAGATAGGTTAGCTCCAGAATTTGAGTTCTTAGCTAACCTCAATTCTATCAAAGTCCATTGTTATTCTCACTTGATAAGATCTACTCCTGCCACCTAGCTTAGTCCTTGTGCACTGTATTTCTCAGTTTATCAGCATGTGGTTTTCTGGCTCTCCAGGACTACCTCCCAGTCCTCTCTTGCAGTATTAACTTGTCTGCCAAAGGAGTCAAGATCTTTCCAAAATCAATGGATTTGAGACTTACCAGGACTGTGTGCTTGTCCAGAGAATAGGAGTGTCTTTTCAGGAGTGCCACCTCTCCCTCATATCCCCAAAACACAACAGGGTGGCACATGGAAGAAACAGTTTAATTGGAGACCTTTTTTAAAAATTCTATTTCATTTCTTGGTGTATAATCTGTCTTTTCTCCTGTATTTCCCACTGTTGTATCATATCTTTGTGTTTCCAAACTCTTCATTTCTCTCTAAATAGATTCTATTCTATTTTATACTTCTCCTTGGCTGAGTCACATGAAAGCATCATCTTACCCTGAAGTCCTTTTTGTTTTTGTTTGTTTGTTTTATGTGTTTTTAAACTAAGAAGTTGGTTCAGCCTCAGAGCTTAGCTGAAAACCTTGAAAAAAAATCTGTAGTGCTCCTAGGCTGGATATAACCCAACAAATGTTTTCCTTTTCCTTCTAATCCTTTTCCTCCTCCTCCTCCTCAATCTCCTCCTCCAGGTCTTCCTCCTTTTTCTCCTCCTCCTCCTTAATGAATCTGGATGTATTTTGCATGTGTGCCTATGAACCATATTTATGTCTGGTGCCCAAAGAGGTCAGTAAGCATCAGATACCTCTGGATCTGGAGTTCTCAAAGGTTGTGAACCACCATGTGAGTGCTGGGAATCAAAACAAGGTCCTCTGTATGAGCATCTATCTAGTGTTCTTAACTGCTGAGCCATCTTTCCAGTCTTGACATACTCCCTTATTGAAGAACCTGTCTAGTCATTTTACAGTGATGAATTATAATTGGCCTGAATTGGCCAGAAATAAAGATTTATTAAGGAGACACCCAATCTGACAATCTGTCTCTCAATCTCACAATCAGATTATTGAAACAATGGACCCTAAAGCACTGGCGATCTCTCTAGGAATTTCATGCTGGGAGAAGGAATTGGCTGAGCCAGAGGAAGAACTTGTTCCACTCTCCTGGAAAGAGATTTCACATTCTAACAACATGCTAGATCAACTTACATGATGAGAATGAAGCTTAATAATGAATGGTCAATGGTGGAAGGACCAAACTTCCTTGAGGACAGCTTAGATATGTGTATTGTTGAGTCTCCGTTTAATAGCACATCAAGACCACTTAAGATAGACTTGGAAGATTTACTGGTGATCTCTTTATCCTTCTTCCCAATATGTCCACATTGAATAGATTTTCTTTTTCTGCTTTCTATTATTAATGTGACTTGCTTAATTGTATATTGGTAATGAATGGCTGACCTGGCTTGAGGCACACCCTTAAGTTTGACAACAATATAGTCAG
This sequence comes from Cricetomys ansorgei, assembly GCA_026225945.1. Taxonomy (NCBI): domain Eukaryota; kingdom Metazoa; phylum Chordata; class Mammalia; order Rodentia; family Nesomyidae; genus Cricetomys; species Cricetomys ansorgei. The sequence goes on along the minus strand of JAMJFZ010003015.1, from coordinate 323,228 downwards.
TAAGATTTGACAATATTTTTGTATATAGACTGCATACAATTTAGATAGTTTCATTTTAGAAATTTTAAAATTAGAATTTACATATTGCAATTTTCATTTATGTTAGAATAATTGTTTTCAGTAGTATGTCTTAAACAAATACAAAAGATTGAAAGCAAGACTTGGGCATAGAAGGTAGTGATAGGCTTGTAACCTAAAAAAACAAAACAAAAAAAACAAACAAAAAAAACTTGCCAAGTAAAATTGTGCTTCAGACACAGAATTGAAATCTATAAAGAATACTGGAGTATAATATAAAGACTCAGAAATCTCAGCTCCCATGTGACCCCATAGACCTTTACATACATAAACTATATTATCTCTCACATTGTATTTATTCATTTATTATTCATTTATTCATTTTCCCTTATTTGTGAGTTTTCATAGGATAGAAATTAAGCTTCTTTATCTTGAGTCCCTAAATCAGACTTTTAGCTACAAAATGACTTGTTGAGTGAATTTTTAGCACTTTGTATTTTTACTATACTGCCTTGTACATGTATGCAGTATTTCTTTCACATGCTTTTAAATATGAAGTGATCTTGACGTGATAATTCAGGTTATTCTGAGTATTCAAAACACTCAGCTAAAGAATCTGATGAATAATGCCTTACGGGTACTGATATTGAGTAACTAGTAAATAAACAAGGTATAAGTGCCTTGAAGAAAAGAGACATTGGGTCAAAACTCTGAAATTTCTTTCATTATAGTCTTGGATTCTCCCATAACAGATTCCATACTGCTGTCAAATTTAAATGTTGATTTTAAATACTTAAGCTCAACATAGTCCTATAAGAAACAGTAGCTGTTTTTTTCCCTTTGATATTTTCAAATTCATTACTTGACTCAGACATGTACAGAAATGTTATCAGAATAAAGATATTATCATCATTATAAAAAGTCAGTATTCCACAAGTCACATTTAAGCAAACATTTATTTTTTTATGTTATCTGATATTCTGTCTGCAATATACTAGAAGCTATATATTAAGTTTCACTGGGTACTCAAAATCATCATTGCACATAGTTCTTGACATTATGAATAAGGTATTTTGATTCCTTTGACAAAAACAGCAATATATTTCCTAGTACAAAATAAATTACAACCTGTGCCCCTAATATTTACTTTAAAGTAATAATCTACCTTTTCTGCATGCATTTTATAATATGGCTCTGGTGAAGCTACAGAGACAAGGCCCATCTATGAGTACAATGAGTACCTTACTGAAGGCCATCAGACATTTTTAATACAACGCTTATATAGTGGAATACTTTTATGAATGACATGTGAGCTATACATTAAAAAAACAATATTCTGGAAGGGCATGTTGACTTTTTAACTTAAATTCAATATTAAACATGTATAATATATAAATTTCTTTTGTCAACAGTTTTATCAAAAAAATACACATTCTGATATAGAACATCAGAAAGTTAATTCGACTAAATGAACTGTATTTCTTCTCAATTTTGGAAATTAATCACTAGTGCAATCTTGTTTATTGAGTATTCATGATTGCTTTAGTAGCTGTCTTGCCTAAGATGCATAGTGGATAAACATAAAACAATAATTGAAGGTGTTATGTACTCTGAGGAGAGATGAACAGCTATCATTTTTAGTAGCTTTATATCCTTGTGTAACTCACTGACTTCTGAAATTTTTTCCTCCGTCATACAATAAGAAACATTATATTATCTGTGATTATAAAAAATGAGATAATATAAGCAATGTGTTAGTCACATGCCTGGATTAGAAAACATTTAATAAATTCTTTGTATTCTAACAACTCCCACATATGTTTTAAAATCAATATTTATAATTTTGATATAGTTTGGGAACACTGAGGACTTAAAAGCTCCTAAAAATATTCAATTTTCAAACAAATCCCATTAATATTATAGAGCACCAATAACATGAAACTAGAACTGACTGTTGTTGAAGATAACGCATATTGTAAGCTATGCTAAAACCCTAAGAACTATTTACATATGACAAAGATGTAATTTAAACTTGTGAGACCAATTCTGGCTTTAATTAGCTCTTGATCAGCTTCTAAAACAGCATGCATTTCACTTTTTATTAAAAATCAAAATGATTCATTCATCTTTTAATTGAAAGTGAGAATTGAAACAGACACAGAAACAGTAAAATGGTAATTAAATGGGAGCTACTTTAATATGCAATATTCTACAGCTTGGAAGGCGGGACGAAGAAGCAACAAAGATCATATCTCACTTGAAACAGGCTAGCATCCAAGACCAGTCCTGCCATTTTAGTTTCATAGCTTGCCAAAAGTTGTTAGAGAAAAGAATGACTTGCAACATATTGCTAATGATAGCAAGTTGTTCATGGTCTATTCAATAAGTGATTCTCATAAATATAAATAAAATAAAGGATTCATGAATATATGTTATCACATCACCATTAAAGAGCAACATGGCCTCATTAGAGGAAAAGAAGATACATTATTTTTGTATGGGTACTCTACATCTGACTGTATTCCAAAGCTTGCTTAGATGTGTTCTTTTATTGTTATTATTTTAAACATCAACACAAACAATCCCAGTTTGGTCTGGAATTCAGTGTGTAACATTAGAAGACCTTGTGCTTCTTATCTTTCTGCCTTGACATCCCAGATGGGATCATGTGATCATCCACTAGCATACCCAGTTTGTGCGCTGTGGCAGGGTTGAACTCAGAATTTTGTGCTTGTGAGGCAAACATGCTATCAACTGATATATCTTTTAAAGTTTTTTGAGGAAAGAAATTGTATGGCAAATTGAGGAAGAAGAAATAGTATGCAAAATAGGTAATTTATGTTTCATCATCATCAAATATTATTTTATGAACTTCTTAATTCAGATGTAATGATTATTTAATAACAATCTCATAGATTGCATGATATGTTAATCTGTAGAGAAGTAAAATTACTGAATTCATTACTGTATTTCCTATAATATAATTTCATATAATATAATCCTATAATATAATAAAATAATCCTATAATATAATAAACTGTACAAAACATTTCATTTCTGGACAAAGTAACTTAGTTTATTCCAAACTGTTGTTCCATGTTGGAAAGTATTCCTTCTAGTTGCTCTCTGATCTCTACTTTGCTGAAGTTTTTTAAGTGTAGAGAGTCTACATAAATGTTGCTATTATAAGTTTTTATCACTTTTCTTTTTCTTTCATTTTCTGTAGCCAAAGTGTTTTTGATCTCCTTCATTCTTCTCTTTTACATAGAAACACAGAATCTATAAACTGGAAAGTTATTAGGAACAATTAAATATGATCTCCTGTAAATTGTCCATAAAAGCTTAGTTTATTCAAGTTATCATATAGCAGTAAGAAGCACTGTTCTATATAGGGAGGAAAGCAAGGTGTGTTGTGGAAGTTCATTTTTCATTATGTATAAAATAATTGTTTTGTGTAATGGTGTGTGAGGGGCTATGGTCTTGCCATTTTGTATTGTGTTCAGGTGTTGGATTTATGTGGGGGATGTTTGATTGTTAGTGACCTGAATGTGCTATCAGTAGAACAACTGAGGAGATCTGTATCAATAAAAAACTCCTGAGCTCAGACACTTGCTGTCCAGGATGGTGCTTGCTGTGATAGATAATGGTTCCCTCTGCTGGGGTCTAGAAAATATACGAGAATGCCTCCTTGTCTTCTTTGGTGAGCCACCAAAGTAGCATACAACTGCAAAGGTGACTACATTTTCAGACAGAATAGAAAGAAGAAAAAGCTATTTCACTTGATGTTATAAGGGGTAGCACTAACTTTCCATGGGAATATTCTTTTGTCATAGTTTTCAAGTATCTGTAGTGTGAGATTTTTTTCTAGATATAGGATTGATGATAAGAAACTGATTTAAATGCTATTGCTTTTAACCCATTCATTTTCTATTTAATGGATAGAAACAGTATCATCTACATAGCAATATAGGAGAAGGGTACATAATGAACAAAGCAGATATCAAACATGTTCCCTGATCCCAAGGACCATAGTCTTGCAAAGAGGAAAATTTAGCAGTGTATACATGATATTTAATGCAAAATTAAGTCTAAAAGAGACTCTAAATGATTGACTTGCCATGAACTTGTAAGGGAAAATAGAATCTGATTTATAAGGGGAATCAAATAAGAATTCCTGATGAAGAAATAAGATATAGATAAGAATACATGCATTAGGAGTCAAAGAGTTTAAAATTGGGGAAGCATTGTTCAGGCAACTTATAGTACATGCTAGGACTCTATGACAGGAGACAACAGAGGTAACTGAAAAATATCCACAGTGATCATGCAGAGAGACTTTAAGGGAAGAAACTGGTGAGCATCTGAGCTGTGGGAGAGGCAAACCTAGCTGTAGGATAGGAAAGGAAGAACTGATGACTTGGGTCAATGAAATAATTTTCATCTTTTTGATGCTATATAGTAAATTCTCGTCTTCAGTAATTTATGATATGCAATTCTCTTAAACTAGATACCATATCTTTTAATTCTGTGAAAAAAAATTACAGGGAAAATATCAATAATAGGAAAGAGATACAATGGAGCACACAAAGTACAAGAACTTGTGAGTAACATTTAGACATATGACCAATTATATCAGTTATTTTATTGCTGAGAACATACCTTAGGAAATAGAAATCAACACATGAAGGAAGTTCCTGGATGCAGATTGTTCACAGTGCTAAGGCATGTAATCATCCCACAATCCCACTAATGAATAAATGGATCCACTAATGAATAAATGGATTTTACTGTGTGTGTATATTTCATGGCTTAATATAGACCAAAAAAATGAAATTTTATCATTTCCAGAACAATGAATGGAACTAGAAATAATCAGGTTAAGTGAAATAAGTCAAGAATAAATAGAAAAGTATCACATGTTCTCATGTATATGTAGAAATAAAAAATGGAACAGTGTTTGCCACAGAATAGGAAATGATTGTGGGAGAGAGAATGACTAACCAGTACAGAAGTGCAGTTGTATAAGAAGGATGAATTTAGATGTTTGTATTTCTATACCACAATTGCATAGCTATAGTTGATAATGATTAATTGTATGCCTTTGAATGGCTGGTTCAAAAAATGTGTAATATTCCAAATATATACACAAAAAAGTATTAAATATTTGGTTGGCAAAATGACTCAGTAGATAAGAAAATTTGTTACCAAGCCTGATGACCTGAGTTCAATCCTGGTAATATGTAGGGAAAAGGGAGATAAACAACTCCAACTGTTGTTCTACAAACAATCACACACACACACACACACACACACCCCAATATAAAAAAAATTAAGAGATAAATATTTGAGATGAAATGTTTGCCAATTAGCCAGGTATTATTTACTACAAACTGTACAAGTTGTATGTTTGTGTTGAAATACCAGACTTTTTATTATATAAATATGTATGTTTGCTTTTAGTGTCAATTAAAAATGAAACAGTTCAGGGTTGGTATAATGGCACAATGGGTAAAGGAACATGCCACCAATTCTAACAACTTGAATTGGATCTCTGGGACCCACTATTGTCCTCTCCATACTCATATGCAGTGTGGCATGCGTACACACACATATAAAATAGATAAGTAAATAAATGTGAAACAAAAATGACCAAATTTAAAAATCTATTTTATTTCTATTTGAGTGTGTATACATGCACACACAATTCTTTTTTTTTTTTTTTTGTTTCAGGGTGGTGATGACATGACACATTTTTGTGCATCATTTATTTTATTCAATGACAAAATGATTGGACTATTATCATCAGTTCAGAAATATTTGAGTAGTTTAATAACCAGGAACAATTATGAAATAGCTATAATAAGCACCGTTCTGTAGAGTGAGTAAAGCAAAGCGACTATCTATGGTATAGTGGAAGCAATGGATAGGATGAATACTATGTAATTTATGGAATGGAGTATTGTAGCATAAAAGCTACCTTCTGCTTCCAGAAACAGTAGAGATAATTGTCAATTTTTGTCAGTAAAAGTATTGTTCCTCACATTTTAATTCAATCTAAGCCAGAAGTAAATTTGATTCAGATGTATTGTACAACATATTTAAGTGTAAGTCAATTGAAGGTATAGTTTTAATAAGAAATATATTATTTTTTGTATTTTAGCATGTATTTCACCATATGCTGTATATAAAATTTTATACAGCATAATATAAACAAACATTTATTTCTTATTATACAAGTCTAAACATTACATACTATTGCTGATGTGATTGGCTACCCTTCAGAATTTGATGGCATAAGTCACAGAACATGGAGAAATCGAGTTGATACTCACTTGAAATCTTCATCTCTCCTGGATGGTTTTCATAGTACTGAAATTTGCTACATATGCTAGCAGAACATAAGTAATCCTTAGCTTTGTCCAGTTGTTAATTCTGTGAGCTACAATAATGACTGACCTAGCATGACAGGTCCCCTGTGCAAGAGTGCCATCAGCACCATGGGAGTAACCAATCTCTTTCTGATGGTTTTTAAATACCATAGCTCAAGATGAAACCCACACCTGACTAGACAAGTCATAGTCTTTGAAGTAGAACTTACTACTACTAAATCAACATTGAGGTAGTTTGAAATCAGGTCCTACTGACTTACTGTTATACCCATACATTAATGCATCTCTCAACAAACATCAGAGAAGTTTCTATTTGAAGTAGATGGTGACAAGAAATACCCACAACTGGTCAGTGTAGAGTATAAGAAACTGCAAAATACTCAACTCTAAATGGGACATTTATCTATCACTCCCTTCTCTCAAGGCTCAGGAATTATTGTAGAAGAAGGGGCAAAAAAGAGTAAAAGAACCAGAGGCACTGGATAACCATAAGGAAACAGTGTCTTCCAGACACAGCAAGGAAGTGCAAATATGAACTCACAACAATCGTGAGAAAATGCATAAGAGCTGTGCAAGATAAATTCAGGACTAATCTCAACATGGAGAAGAGAAGTCCACACAAAATTCCATCCGTAGCCTGAGATATATTGTTAATTGATAGCTTCTTGGAGAAAGACAGTGGATTTTAAGAGTGTAGTCTTTGGTAAATCTGTCATGTTCTAATAGAAGGCCACATATCCAGTAGTATATGGATAGCAAAACTTTGGGTTGGTTGGTTTACACAACAATAAGAGAACAAAAAGTTGGTTGGCTGTGGCCAAAAGTATATCTGAGGATGGAGAGTATTTTATCAAAGACATTGCACAATATATTTTAGCTATCAGGTATTTTGCTGCCATGATCTCTTTTCTTTATTAAATGTCACCATATCTCACATGCACAAGTTCACTTAGATAGTTTCCTATTACCTTCACCTTTTCTCTCCTCAGAAAGAATGATCCTTCATTTGGTTTTCTACTAAACTCCTTGTTACATTTTCTACGTAGGATGCAATGGAGAGATGGAAAAAAGTTGATTTAATTCAGGTTCCAGTTTCAGTCTAGTTGGCATTGGGGTTCCTAAAGAATTAACTTTAAAACAAGATGAACTGTTATTTCAATAAACATCTAATTTTGAATTCATAGTCAACAAAATGCTGAAAGGAACCTGCTAATTCCTATTTGCTCGGCATGTTTGATATTTAAGAAAAAAAAAATTTACTTATTGCCTAGGCTGCGAAAAATCTATTGCCTATTCTTGTTCTTGTTAATTTCCTGCTTTACAGATGAAACCATTTATTTTACAGAAAAAGTTAAAGCAGTACATTTGGAGCTATACTGTTCTTTGTGGCATTCTGCTTTTAGTAGCTATACAACATTGGATTCCTGTTCCATTATTAGGATATGGATATTCCTATTTCTTATAGGTGGTAGCAGATCAGTAAAGCAGCAATTCCAAGCTTAGTGTAAGATAGTACTAAATTGCTATCGTTTTTTAACTGATAGACTTCTAGTTGTATTTATATATCTTAAAATATATAACATGGAATTTTGGGAGACAGTTTCCATGGTTAAATAGGAAGAACTATGTGGTTACTGATGTCTAATAACATGCTGGAAGGCAAAAACTTGCCTTGTCTCAGAAGACAGAGAGAGAAAGAGTGGGGAGAAGGAAGAAACACTTTAGTTTTCTATGTCTTCATGTAAAGAGATATATTTTTAAATCTAGAAGATGATTTAGCTCTTTGCAGGAATACAAGTAATACACAGCCCATTTGTTAAGGATTTCTTATTTTACAAGATGTTTTTTGTCATCAGGGTATAGTAAGAAATCTTAATTTGGGCTGCAGTGCAGAATTCATAAAAAGTTAAGCAAGTTAACACATTCAATATATGAGTATTTTTGATAATTGAAGCCAAAATAATTAAAGCAATAGGTTTTCTTTTAAGTTTAGTTCAAACTCAGTGAGTAATCTAAAACTCTAGTCTAATGTTAAATGAAACCTCACAGTATGCTAACAGAAGTGTTCATAATAAGCCTAGTTTACTTCATCTGAAAACAGAAAATGAAAGAATCACTGTACCATGTAAAAACAAGTGTAAGGGGAGTAATTAACACAGACTGTATATATTAGTAATGCACTGCAAACCAAGGAGTTTTCTGTAGCAAGTTGTATTGTACTGAACACAAGGTGGCAAGGAAAAATGACCGTTTGTGCATCATTAGCAATTGGAAATACAGTTCATTAGAAATATGCAAATGAGTTAACAGCCAATTAAGACATGAAAATCTACTCAGCTGAAGTTTTAATGTACTTGCTTACACAATCTTTGATAATATTACTATGTAGATAAAGCTATGCCTAACTGATAAAAATACCCATAGTAGGGCTTTACAAAGATTTTCTATAGAGGTTCATAGAGCTAGTGTCACTAAAATATGCTGCAAATGTATAATCAAACTTCAACTATAGACAAATGTGGATAAAAAATAATAGTTGCACTGCTAACACTATATTCAGAAGATGAACTGTGCTTAAATTACATGCTTTAAAATTCTGAAAGTGGAATATTCAAACTAAATGTTCAAAGCACCCAAAGTGCTTGTTTAAAATACAGTCTGGGATCACTATTTCATGCTTATTAAATTAGAACCCATGAGTCTGCAATTTTAAACATTACCCAAGATAACTTTTAAATTCACTAAAGATTGAGATCTATAATAATCCAAGCCCATTGCTGCTCCTTGCTAGAAATTTCCCAGCTCTGAAAGCATTATCTCAAGGTTATTTTAGAAAATACATGAGAAAATATGTGCAGGAATGAAGTCACAAAAACACTCAAATAAATTTTGGGCAACAAAAGTTTTTGACACAAATTAACAGTAACGAACCTTTTTGATTTGTTAAAATCTATACAAAAGAAGAATTATCATATATGTATGACAAAAGGGACTTTGTAAAGTGAATTAATACTTCTGATTTGTAATTCAGTACAGCAGAGCTTCATTGTAATAGTTGATTTATTCTATAATTCAGTCATTTGTAACATAGTTATGGTGATAAAATACATTTATATATGAATATATGAGTTCCTTATAATAGAGCTTATATAAAGTACTATATTCATAAAATGTAAGCTAATAGGTATAAAACAGTATGCTTTTATCACTGTTGCTAGAAATGTTAGTATAAGGTAATTGAGTCATATTGTGAATCAAGGTAAAGTTAAGTCACTCGTACCTAACTAGAACTCAAATATATAATTGCTTTATTTTTTAACAACCAATGAGAATATTTTTTAAATGGGAATGTGATACTGTATTTCAAACCAAAATAGAATTACTTTTATTCTGCTTGACAAATGAAGTTCCATTATACTGAATTCACATCACACTTATCTGGTCAAACTAGAATTTGTTTCATATTTGAAAAGCACTTGAAACTTCCCCAATGCCTTAAATACTCTTAGCATTACAATTTCAATATCCAATGCTTTTAAGACTTCTTTAATAAATATTTAAACATGATGTAAAAGTGAATAAATGATGTCATACATGGATAAACATTATACTAAGAAAGAAGGGAAGTAATCATAGTTAAATTCCCAAATGTGCCATTCATGACAACATGTAAAATATAAAACTTCATCAGACACACTAGACTGGAAGTTCTATATATCAATGTAGAGTCAAAAAGCTAACATATAGGTTTCAGCTCTCTGAGTAGTGTTTTCTTTAATTATCTGATTTGTCTTTATCATGAAATGAATAAGTATGTACATAAATCCATATTGTCACAGGTAAACGATACATTTCATTCTACCATGTCAAAAATAAACATATGCTCTTTTTCTGTAGCTTTAAAAAATAATGAATTTGTCTCACTATCAGTAATTTCCCTAGAAGACTCATGTAAGCTTGCTAAGATCATTGGCTTTCCTTAAGCCATTTCTTTTAAGACAGGTATAGGTTAATGTATTTTTCAAAAGTTATTTATCTCCCAGTAAAATCCTATTTTTTTCTTTTTTATAATCATAATATATTCATTAAGTAATAAATATGGCACTCTAATGAACATCATAATTAATGTAGGCACACAGATCAAAAACTGTTATGTGATTTTTTTCATACATTACTTTCTATGTCAGAATAATTATGACATATGACATACTCTACTTTATATGTGTATGTCTACAAACTTCATAGATTCAGTACTACCTTTAGATAATAAAAATTTTTGTAGTAATTTTTCATGTTGAAGATACACATGGTTAATGGTAAATAATATTCACCTTTCCTTTGCAATTAGAGGCCACTTTTGTAGTTAGTCATAAATACTAAATTTGGCCAGAGGTTGTGATTGCATGTGTCATTACTATATCAAATCTACCTAATTTTTACTGTCCTCTCTCCTACTGCAACTTTGGAAATCGAAAGATAATATGTGTAAGATATAGAGGGTGGTTCAACTCACATATGGTTCCATATGAGCTATAAAATTTTCAAGGAAACCACATAAAATTAGGGATTCATTTGTTATAGCAGCAATGTTTAGGGAAAAAAGCAACACAAATATACAATAAAAAAGAAATTTAAAATTAAGATATATACCTCAATGAGATAGTTTAACTTAAAATGAAAAATTTTGGACAAGGGGAAAATTTAAGATACATATTTTAAAACAAAATATGAAAGTATAGTTTGTGTTTATACAATAACTGTGTTTTGATTATACAGTAAGACTGTTTTCATATACCTATATACTTTTATTACCTAAGCTTTAAGAAAATAAATAACATACAGTTGATTTGAAAGAAAAAAATAACGGAAATTATTTCAAACATATCAACCTGCTGACCTTCAGCTGATGTATTCAATGTACAGTTTACTCAATAAGTACTTTATGTTTTTTGAAGATGGATTAGGAATGTTTCTCACAAGTAGAGAAGACTTCTTTGTTGCCTATTTTCTGGGTAGATGAAAAAAATAACTTATATACCACAACATAAGATAATACTGTTTATTGAAAGCAACCATGTACTAGTGAATATAAAACGTATAAGCCATATGTTGGAAAATGGCATGATTTTCAATGTAATGAAATTTGTCTGTTTCATTTTATATAACACCACCATTACATTTGTTTGCTTATTTTTATATGGGCTATATGTTTCTTAAGATCTCACTATAAAAATTATATTTTTATGTGATTCTTTTTAAATTTGAAAACAGACAAAATCCAAGGAGCAGCTATACACAAACTTTAAAAAAATGCAAAGAAACAAAAGACAGCAATTGAGAGGCAGGGCATTATACATCAAGTGTCTAAATTCAGGGCCTTCAAATGTGAGGGTGAGAGGAAAGACCGTAAGGACACTGTATTTGTGTAAAAGTATTCATTATATTTTCCCTTCCCTCCAGTGGAGATGACTGAACTACAAATGTTAAAACCCGTGAATGTAACACAAGATTCAGACTGCAGCAATCTTTTTATGATAGTGCTGCTAATGTAGGGTTCCTTAAAAAAATAGCACATTTCATTGTAGATAATTTTAAATATAATTTAAAACTAATTTTCCAAAGATAAATCATTACTTTTGTTTTAATACTTAGGTCAAATAGGCTTAATTTTAAACTCCAAATGTATCTGTACTAAATGAGAAACACAGATGCTGCTAAGAATATTAAGAAGAGGTTGCTACTTTACCAGGCTACATTCAGCCCAAGTCATTTAAAGAAACAGTGTCAATCTAAACTCATAAATATATTAAAATGGGAAATCAAGGGAAGTGATTTAAGAAAATTATACATAGCCTCACAAACCTCTCCTGTTACTCAAGTCTACTGGCCTGCAGGGTAGAAATTACAAAACACCTTGACCCTGACTTCCACTGACTCTGAAACCTTTTGTTGCATTGGGAGCCTCTCCTTCTAGTTCACTTCATATCATTAGCAAGGTAATAGAAGGGAAACACTCTCAGCTAGAACCCAATCACCTTCAAAATCACTCTTCACGGTTGAGCTCCATGTTGTGGCCAGAAAAAAGACCCTAAACACCCTAACCCCTTTCCTTGCCGCACACTCTGCCTCGAGGATCTCTTTTACGTCTCTACTTCACAAGGACATATGTCCCTCTACTGGAAGGACAGTAAGGACATATGATGCTGTTGTTGACCACCTAGGCAACTGACCTGGAGTTTTTCTATTTTTTTCTTTTTTAAAAAATATGAATCCTGCAGTGCAAGAGGCCTGAAACATCCTGAACAGCCCAGTTCCACTTTCTGCCTCTAGAATTTTCCCTGCTGTTCTCTCATGAAGCCTACAGGATGAGGACTTAAACACTCCATCCCTATACCTTCCCAGCAGAAAATCCTACCCCACTGGCTTTAGAACCTCTTCCACTGTTCCAAGGTGCTTGCACGGTCATAAAACAGGAAACACCTCAGCTCTGCCAGCTCCCTATTTACCCACTCTCACATATAAGAATCACAAGGCACACTAGGAAATTTCTCCCATTCTGTCTCATGTAACTCACATGGTAAGATATCCTAAACATACTGCTCTGCATCCTGTCACCTCAGAAATGTCTCCTGTTGATCTCTTCTACACATATTTTACCATCCCACAAGGGAGACATGGATCAGTGAAACAAACAAGCAAAAAACATGGACTTCTCTTGTAGCTCTGAGCTCTGATCGCATTGTTAATGCTAAGTGGCTGGCAACATCCTGTAACTACATACAGCTCCAGAACGTCTGATTCCCTTCTCTCGACCCATGAACACCTGTAAGCAAGTGTTCACACTGACATATAGACATCCACAAACACGAATAATTTTTAAAATAAAAATATATGTTTGAATAAATGAATCAAGTAGAATGGATTGAAAAACAGGATCTCTATTTGAAGGTGATATGATTCTTTAAATTAAGATAACCTAAAAATTCCAATAAAACACTCTCAAAGCAGACACATACTTTTAGAAAACTGTCAAGTTATAAAATTAAGAGAAAAATCAGTAGACTTCCTATGTAATAATGACAAACATATTGGAAAAAAATCATTTTTGAGCATTTGAACAATCCCATTCACAATAGCCACCCAAACTAAACAAATAAAATTACTTGAAATAAACCTAACCAAGGAAACAAAAAAATCTCTACAGTAAGAATATTAGAACACTGAAGGAAGAAATTGGGAAAAGCACTATAGATTCACCCAGATGTAGACATTGATTCAGGGTCAAAGACTTTTTATTTTTCTGTAAATTCAATCACAGGTCCTAGTCCTGGAGTCCTGGAGCATTTTTGGCCTCCAATCTACTCTTAAGCCTAGAACTGGAAGGCTTCAATCTCTGTACAATCTAGAACATTTAAGATGCTAGCACAGAAGTAGAAGGCTTCAGCCCTTGCTTTCTGAGACCAATTGATAACTGAACCATTCTGACCAGCTCCTTCTGAACTCTGATTCTTCTGGTTCAACTCACTTGATGTTCTAGCTCAAAGTTTTCTCCAAGGTGACTGGTTCAAACTGACCTTCTGAGCTGGCTTGCTGTTTCTGACTGAAGTCTTCTGACTCTGACAGATTCTGGATGACTCTCTGACTACCTCAGACTAAACTGCTCTGCTAGGCATCAAACTGACTTATTTTTCCCATGTATACTGACTTTTTCGGTTGAGCTCTGCTTCTGTGTCTCTGTGTCTCCCTGTCTCTCCCCCAGTCTGTGTGCTTCAGTAACTCACTGCTCTATACTGCCTGCTGTAACTGACTGTTGTGTACTAACTCTGCTCTGAACTGAGAGCCTGCTTTTATATTGTAATAGTTGAGGATGTCCTCACTCTGATTCACTTTGCTAACTCTTCCTCTGATTAATCACTTTGCCTGTCATTCACTGACTCATCTCAGACATCACTTTCTGTGTGACACTGACTTATGAGCTCTGCTTCCTGTGTCTGTTTCTGTACTCTTTTTCTGTCTTTAGGGATTAATAATAATAATAATAATTCAGAAATGTTATTACAGACCAGCCGGTGTACCACTCATGTCTGTCAAGGTGGACATAGCCCGTGGAATTTACTCCATGTGTTCCAAGCTCTACACTAAGTAGAAGGGAAGTCAAGGGCTCTGTGTACTCTAAAATAATTGCCGTAATTAATCACTATAGTGTCAGTCACTTACTAGCAACAGAAATTTACTTGTCACAAAGTTTAGGATGCATAGAAGTATCGATTAAAGTATGAACAAATTTGGTGTTGAGTAAAAGGTTCACTTCATGATTCCTGGAAAGCTGGTTTTGTTTTTTGGTTTGTTTTTTCTTTTCTCCCTATATTTTGTTTGTTTTTTATGATATAAAGGATAGATGAGATTTCTGGGAGCTCTTTTACAATCTCACTGATCACATCCATGTAGACTTCACTTTGGTTGTACAAGATTATCCTACAAATTCTACCACAAAATGCTACTGCCTCAGTGGTTAAGACTTTCACATGTGAACTGAGAGCCAGGAACAGCAAAAATATCCAGTATTCAGCCTTTCTCTTCACCATATTATATTTTCAACAATATGATGAGTTGAACAGACCTATTGTGATATATTCTACTTCATGAGATTTAACTCCAAAATACAATTGAAGCAAGAAGTAAAGCTATAGTTTGATGAGCAAATGCTTATTTCATTACAATAGATAGGAATGTATCAATACATAGAATGAATTCAGGCCATAATATATTCTAAATAAATGAACATTTTAGATCTTTTACTCTATGGTAAATCTATATGGTTTATCTATCTCCACTCTCATGGAACATTAAAATGTAACCACATTCACATAATTAAGTTATAAATTTTGAAGTTCTGGAAAGCAGTATATCAAGTGACTTTATAGTAAGAAAAGTCAGAATTTCATAAAATCAACTTGAGAATTAAAAAAATTGTTAATGCTTATTTATACCCTCTAATTAATATAATAGAATAAACATACTAATGGACTGTTGTAGTACACCTACTGTGGTGGCTCACCAAGTATGATGCAGAGATATTTTTCATGAGTGCATACTCTGCCAGACCTCACCAGTGGGAACCACTATCTTGGGAAGCACCATACTGAACAGTGGAAACCTGAGTGTCTGAGCTCAGGTGTTTTCATT
This sequence comes from Cricetomys ansorgei, assembly GCA_026225945.1. Taxonomy (NCBI): domain Eukaryota; kingdom Metazoa; phylum Chordata; class Mammalia; order Rodentia; family Nesomyidae; genus Cricetomys; species Cricetomys ansorgei. The sequence continues at coordinate 307,635 of JAMJFZ010003015.1, read as the reverse complement.
GATTCAAAACTCCTCAGTGTTCTACTGATAGCACATACAGATCATGAGCAATTAAACATTCCCCACATAAATCCAACAACTACAGACAATACAAAAATGCCAAGATATGGGCAGCCTCTTACCCAATAGTACACAAAACAATTATTTTATACATAACTAAAAATAAACTCCCACAACATTGAACCCTTTCTATATAAGACAAAAATAAATTTGCTGTATCTCTACAACACAATTTAACACTATACCAGCCAAACTATTTACAATAGGAACAATCACAAAGATAGGACCAAATGAAACCAAACATCTATCAAGATTTTCACAATGTCTTTAGAGAGCAGAATAACATTATCAATGTCTAATTATGAAGAATTCACTCATGATTTTCTGGATTCCTCCAAAGAGCTTGGATTGTTTCTCTGTTTCTACCCTCTGCAGCACACACACCTTGTCCTCCAGGTTCTGGCTGGATTTAAGCTACTGCTGCTGCTGCTGCTCTTGGTAGTCATCTATGGTAGTGGCATATTTAGAACACTGGGGTCTTCTGCTGCAACTGGGCTGCACTTTCACCAGTAGTCTCTCCTGTACTTTCTTCATTGGGCCAAGCCTCTACTACTTTATATGACCCCTTCAATCTGGGCCTTCAACCTCCACTGAGGCTGCATCTTCACCAATAGCCTCTTCTGGGCTCTTTTCATTGTTCAAAGCCTCAGTTGCTCTCCATGACCCCTTCATGCCTTCAAAACTAGTACCACCTAAGTGACTCTTACAGTACCAAGTTCAGCTACCAGCACGAGATACAACCTCAGCCAGTTCTAGAAGACAGTTTATGTGTGCTGACCATGAGGAAACACTTCCATGATGTTAAGATAGAGTCTTTGTAGGAAAAAAATAACTGACCACCTTATGTATTGTAAGGATCTGCTTATGGGGTGAAGTTCTCATTATCATAATAGATGTGTCTAGTCAAGACCACCTCACCTCACCAGTATCAGGACAGGTTTGCAGAAAATGAAACAAAACAAAATAGACTCTGATAATTCTGAAGTTTTTGTTTTGTTTTGTTTTGTTTTGTTTTTTGTTTTTATTTTTGTTTTTCTTCTCTGTCTCCACATTGGATTAGTTGGTATGATGTCATGCTCCACATTGGGCAACATTTGTGGCTGTATACCTAATGTGGTGGCTCACCAAGAAAGAGACAGGAAGCATATTTTATAATTGCAAACCCTTGCAGACCTCAGCAGAGGGAACCACAACCATAGCAATTGCCATACTGGACAGTGGAACCCCAAGAATTTGAGCTCAGGTTTTTTTGATCCAGAAGTCCTCAAGTGTTCTATTGGTAGCATATGCAGATCATTAACAATCCAACACCTGCAAACAATGCAAAACACCAAGACCTTCACCTATCAGTGCATAAAACAATTACTTTATACATAAAAAATAAACTTCTACCCAACAGTGAACAGTTAAGAAGTCTTTTGTAATACCAGACATGGTTGGTTACATACAACTTTAATCACCCCACTCTGGAGTCAGAGGCAGGTTTATCTCTATGAGTTCAAAGCCAGCCTGGTCCATGGCAGCCAAGGCCACATAGTGAGAAGCAGTCTCAAAAAGAAGTCTCTGGTGAACTTTCTTTAGACTTAAACTTTTCTTCTTCTCATGAACTCTATGAATATTTATTAAAGTAATAATTAATCATTACTAAATAATACCTTTTATCCTCATGGTAATTAATCAAAACATAAACTCTGAAATTTTATTTTCTGATTATCATCGTATAATCTGGGGTAGAGTTGATGTAATTTTAATCAGTAATACATAAATTCACTAAGTTAGTTAAAAATGTAGTTTTATCTTAAAATTAATGGGACATTTTGTCAGCCTTTTATAATGAGTAATATTTTAAGAAGCAGTTTTAAATACTAGTGGAATGAATTATTTTCCAATGTTCAATGCTGTTGAAATTTTGTATTTAATACTATTTTCCAAAGGACATTATTGGAATGTAATAGTGGGTGTGTTTCAAGTGTGCAAATATTTGATTATTATTAAGTTAAACAAATTGATATGTACATGCACAGTTAACCATATTCCTTTCACTCATTTGTCAGTATGAAAAAAAATTAAGTTTGAGCTAACCAAATACATGGACCTTCACAGCAGCTAGTCTGGCAGTTATAGAAATACAATTATGCAAATTAGATATGTGTTCCCTGAAGAGTCCTAATAGGATGATTGACCTATATACAGCTTAATTTGTTCTCATGCTTCTTCTTTATTGTTTTCCAGCTGCACAAGAAATTAAAACTTGTTAAATTATATTGCTCCCCAATTACATACCAAAAGTGCTTTGTCATTCCATGTCAAAAATGATCAGCCAATTTAAAACGATATTTTCTATAATAATGTAAACATAAGCGAGAATATAGAATGCCCGGGCCAGCCGGACAGGTCAACAGGGACCACCAGACCTGTGAAGGAGGATGGGAGGGGCAAGAGACGCGAAGAAGACCAGCAAGACAAGTCTCTGTTCAAGCTGGCAAATTTTATTTTTTTCCAGGCTGATTATATAGTTGGTGGAGCAGGAAGGAGGGAAGGGTAAGGGGTGACCAGGTGTATTGTTCAGGCAGAATGCTGGGCAGGAGACTGGCAGGGTCTAACGTTCACTGACTAAGGTTGCTAGGTGATTGTGTGCTGGGGCATAGCGTTTCTGAAAACTAGTTTTATCAATAGTGGGAATTTGTACTGCTTAAGGACCGAGGTGTACTATTTTTTGAAGCATACTTTGTTCTAAGGGGTTGTGATGGATTAATCTATAGCATCTTAAGTTTTGCCAACATTATCCACAATGGAGAGGTCCAGGAAGTAAGCCAGGATTTCACATGAAGGGCATATCCAGCTCCCCACAATAAAACAATTTCAACTCATCCAAATACAAGAATATCTTTTGTTTTTAAATCAACACATCACTTATGAAATGATGCCAGTGAGTTTTAAGCATGTGTCTTTTACACATCAGAAATTCTGATGTCATAATGCTTCCTAATGTTTTCAATTCTTTATAAAAAAATGCCTCATTTTGAAATATGCTCATTTGCAGGTGGATAAGTTTGTTTGATATGTTTGTACAAATAGCATCATAGACCTTGCACTTGTTTACCTCTCATTACTACTAACATACTTTATAGTGACTAGATTTGATTTTATAATGCAGACTAAAATTTGTTGCAAATGGCATTTATTTTAGTCTCTAGATAGTAGTAAAAGCAGCTTTCTCATTGTATGAGATCAATAATGGATTAATGTTTGCTTTCATTTCGATGCTTAGTTAAAATCAAAATGTATATCGTGAGGCTCAAAAGAAACTCAGGACAAATGACTATCTGTGGTCCTTATTAGCATACCAAAACACATGGCTTTCTCAGTGTTCTGGCTAGGCTTTTTGTCACTTGACACACAAACTAGAGATATATGAAAGGAACGTACCTTAATTGGGAAAATACCTACATAAATCTGACTGTAGGACATTTTCTTAATTAGTTATTGATGTGGGAGAGCCCAGACCATTGTGGGTGTCTCCATCCCTTAGCTTTTGTTCCTGGGTTCTATAAGAAAGTAGCTGAACAAACCCTGATGAGCAAGCCAATAATAAATACTCCTCCGTGGCTTCTGCATCAGCTTCTGTCTCCAGTTTTCAGCCCCACTTGAGCTCTTGTCCTGACTTCCTCTAATGATGGACTATCATACTAAAGTGTAAACCCAATAAACCCTTTCCTCTCAACTTGCTTTTGGTCATGGTGTTTTGTAGCATCAATAAAAACCTTAACTACAGCACTAAGAATCACAAATACCTGTGGCTCTTTTCAGTTCTTCTCACCCTGCCCTCTATTCCAGCTTATGGGCTTCCTTTCCCGAGCTTTTCATTCCCTTATAATTCGGCCATTTGAGCTATGTGCTCTCTTGGTCTGCTTTCATTTTTGACTTCCTCTCTTGACACCCACTCTCTTCATTCCTTAGTCAGAATTCTTCTGTCTTCCTATTTCAACCTCTCTCCCTCTTTCTCTCCTCTCACGGCATAGTCCAGTCTGCTGGCTTGTTAATTGTACTACTTTTTCTCCCTGTTCCGGATTCATCCAAATATCTCTGGCTGTGCTTTCTCTCATATCTAAAATAAAAACGTGCCCTTCAACCATACCTCGTAGTGGTCCAGTCTTTAGTTTATACATCTGGTGTCTAAACCCTAGTTTATACATGTATGATATTTGTATACTGATATGGCTGTTTCAAAGAAACATTTTTAATATTTCTGGCTATACTTAGAAGATCATAAGTACTTTTAAACATGGTTCTTCTTTACTTCCAGTGCAATACTGAAATCTTTCACATTTGTTGAGGAATAGGTGTAGAAGTCTGGGACTTGAGAACTCCAGGATAGAATTTCACGTACAGTGAAAGAGTTGCCTATTCTATTCCTAATGAAACATTTAACTGAGTTTGAAGTTTTTTCTTTTTTTTTTACTTTTTATATTTCTAAGTGAATTTAACTGTGTAATGAATGGACTGTATTATGACCTGCCTAAGAGGTTAAGTCTGTGCTCCCTATAATAGTCTCTTTCTGATCACAATAGCAAATGGTTAATTATCTGCAGCCTCTTGGCTATTGTCCAACACTTCAGGTCTTACCCTAATGTCTAAAAGAATTGTTATCTTTGCATATCTGATTTCTTAGGGAGCACACTGACTAGGAAGATTTGTGTTATACAGTAGGCAGATCATGTCCTTGTTGCTGACGTCAACATTAGAACTCCACTAGATCAAGTGACGGAAGTGTTTAGAATATTGATCATCTTTGACAAGCAGCCAAATTGTTTCTATATTTAGAAGGGCATCCAGATTATTTAGGCACAAAGAGGGCTTTTCCACTAAATTGCCACCACCTTTTAGAGGCTTTACAATAGTTCCTTTATTTTCTTCCAAAATGATTTAAAGTGATCAAGACAACTTTAAAACAATTACAGATATTCTTGTTGCATTCATTTTATTTATATTTCATTAATAGGGAATGAGTAATATTGTTTTGTCTTAGATCATATTCAAAAGACTGAATTAATCCTAACAAGATCTACATATTTGCTTATCAGTGTGTGATGTCAGTGTTGTCCTATATACAACAAGGAAGAAGTGATATTATGGTTTAAATTAGAAAAGTAAGCATTGATTTTATTAATTATTTTCATGGGTTCATGGCAAAAGACAGTTTATTCTTTGCTAACTCAATCCCTGTTCCTAGAGGGTTTCAACAACTGTATAATTGTTGGGATCCAGGTTACCCAGACTATGGAAGCTTCAGCGATCCAGGTTACCCAGACTATGGAAGCTTCAGCTTGACAAGGTTCCTGGGCATCCCCTGTCGGGAACTGGAATTCCTTAACTGCTTTTCCCCTTTCTTATCTTTACTGTATAGTGACATCTGTTTCTCATCAATAATAAGGCCTACATAGCCTAATAGCAATGTCCAAATTAATCCCCGAGCTGGCCACTGTGGGCTGGAATGAAACACAGCCATGCTATTCTAAAGTAAATTGTAATCACCTTCGGACTTCCAAGTCTTAGAATGTGAGAGCTACCCAGGTTTATTGCAAGTGCATCATAAAGCTATTCCTGGAGTAAATGTTGACCTTCCCAGAAAGAAATAGATAGAAGTCAGAGAGCTTAGAGAGTTAGCACACCTGAAGAAACAAATAGATAGTTCATCCTTAACTTGTTCCCCCCGTTAATGAAGAACATATCAGGTCTGCACTTACCTAAAAGCAAACTTCCCAGGACTTAAAAAAGAAAACTTCCTGAGCTAATGACAACCAATAGATAGGAACGGAAATTTAAAGCTAAGACTCAGGAAAAGATAAATACTTCCAAGGACCTAAAAACCAAAATAAATCTCTCCTGTGGTGCCTACATATCCTTGCCCTATTTGACCTAGGTAACTGGAAGTTACTTAGGAAATTCAGCCAGCATGATATCTAACAGTCCCTAATTGATCATTGTGTCATGTTATGTGCTCTCTGTTGATACTTACAAACTTTAAGGCTTGCAGCTACAGAAGAAAGGACACCGCTTATCTATATTGGCTTCTTCTGAGATGGGCCTGACTGTTAGAGCAGCATTCCTGAAGTTTGCTACTTAAGCTATAGAAAAATCTTGGTCAGAAAAACAGAATGAGACAAGAACAAATGAACAAGATGAGAACGAGAGAACGACAGGACAACGGACATAGGGACAGAGACAGATGGACAGGAGAGATGAGGCGAATGAACTAACTGAGAAGAATAGATTGTAAGGTCTAGAGAATTGGATTGCTAGCTTAGAGAAACTTTGTTTTATTCCCTTAATGTGCACATTGTTATTTTCTTTGATTTTATTCTTTGTTTTTCTTTATCTTTCCTTATTTTACTATTAAAGAAGCCCTCTTGAGTGTCATAATCACCATAAGACATATTCTATGTGTCTTATTAAAGAACATTAAGCTTGCCAACTAAGGGTCCCATAGAAGAGTGAGGTATTGCGCTCACTTGCCATAGTTGTTTATCCTCCTTTGTGGAAGCTGAGGAACTCAACTCAGACCCCTGCTTATAATCTAATCTTAAACCTAGCCCTAGAAGGCTTCATCCTCCATACAATCTAATGTGTGAATCTAAACCTGGAACATTTTAGCCTCCAAGACTTACTACTGACTATGTTCACTATGCCTAGATTTCTTACTCCAGGCTTTTCTCTCTGCCTCTTTTCTGCTTCCACCTCATTTCTTCCTTGTTTCTCTCTGTGAGCTCTTTGTTGTCTGTACCTAAGTACTGCTATTAAACATGTGTGCCACCACTTCTTTCTGAGTTAGTATTAGAGGCATGTAGTACTACTTTTCCTTAACCACAGAAATTCCTTTCACCTAGCATTAACTCAGAGGACAGGATTAGTCTGACTAACATTAGTCTGACTAACATTTAGATCACACAGGCCTTTGAATGTGATCCCTTCATACAGGTCCTTGGATTTGATTCCTTCCTAGCTATCACACAAGCCTTTCAATGTGATCCTTTGCTACAGCAGTCCTGCTGCTGGATTAGAGGATTAAATGTTCCTTTACAAATGTGCTCCATGGTCCCAGGTATTTGAACATTTGAATCCCAGTTGGAAGCACTATTTAGGGGGTTTAGGAGGTGGGTCTTTGCTAGAAATATGTCACTGGAGACAGGCATTTAGAGTTACAGACTTAAGCCACTTCCTCTACTTTTCTCTGCTTTGTGCTTGAAATTCAGTATGCAAGGTGTCAGCATCTAGTTTCTGCAGCTTAGTGCTATATTTTCCTATCACTATGGACTTTTTATTCCACTAGAAGAAAAGGCAAATTCTTTCTTCTATAAGTTTCCTTGGTCATTGTCTTTTATCATAGCCACAGAAAAATAATTTATAGAGATGTTGTACCAGAGAGTGGGCTGTTCTGAAATATCTGACCGTGTTGGTTTATTTGGAGGAATGTGGAAGACACTGGAACTTAAAACTTGAAAACTAGATGAATGATGTAAACAGAGTGTAAAGGTTCCCAGAAGAAGACCATAGAGAACAAGTTGTTTTAGAAGGTAATAGCAATATTCGCAGTCGGGCTAGAGGCCGTTCTTGTGCTATTTTGGCAAATATCTGGCTGCTTTCTGCTTGAGTGCTCAGAACCTGCCTGAGGTTAAATTAGCATATAGGTATGCAACAAAAATTAATGAAAAAAGAAGGAATCAATTTAAAAGAGAGCAGGGTAGGTAGATGGCAGATTTGGAGGATGGAAAGGGAAGGGAGAAATGCTGTAATTATATTTTCAAAAACTAAGAAAAAAACAGTTTTTTTTTAAGTAAAGGACAAAGTTCTTGGAGGTGTGGTGGTGTTATTATTAATGACTTTTAAAGCAGGTCTGTAATGAAAAAGAACAAGTAAGTAAAAGAAATACAAAATGTTCAGTTTAAGGAGAAAAAAAGCACCACTAAACTTAATGTTGCTATCAAGGTTTGTGCTTAAAGTGATAAGGAGATCAGGGCTATTAAGGATAGGCTTCCTGCTTAGCACTGGAAAAAAAAAAGGGAAAGATGCCCTCAGGGCAAGACTCCACACAGGAAGGCTTCCAACTTGTGAAAAGAGAAGGCTGAAAGAGGTTTCTGTTGCTATAAAATAACTGAAAACAAATGCTGCTGCTTATGTGATTCAAAGAGGTGAGGGTCTATCCCAAGCTATTAGATTAACTTGACAATGCCAAGTACATGGTGCTGGTGTGAGTAGCATGCAAAGTGAGAGAGTAAAGAGGTTGTATATTTTTTCTCTGAAATTTTATAGCACCACTGAGGCAAGTTAACATGTGGCAGGGCAGTACCTATGTGAAGGCCTTGAAAGTCCATCACATGACACTGTTAATGTGAAGTCTGTAAGACTCTATAAACATGAAACTGCTTCTACATTAGAATGTGGAATTTAGGGTAATCTAAATCTATGTTCTCTAGGCCATGATCACTCAAATGGCTCCAGAATTAACTGTATTTTATTCTGTTTAATATGAGACCTGTAGTTTTCACATCCTCAGCATTATGTAATTGGCTTTTAGATTTTACAGTGGGTAACAATTAACAGACTAAGTTAAATCTTAGAAGAGACATTGTATTTTGTACTTTTAAACATTGTTGTGACGGTCAAATTTGGAGATTTAAAGATGCATTACAATTGGCCAGAAACCCACTGGGACCAGAGAGGGTGGATTGAAGGCATTTGAATAAGAAATGCCCTTCATGGTTTCAGGTGTTTGAACAATTGGTCTCCAGTTACTGGTGGTGTTTATGGGAGTTTAAGTGGTATAACCTTGCTAGATGAAGTCTACTTAAGATGAACTGTGAAAGAAGAGTCAAGTCACTTTCAGTTTACTATCTATGCTTTGTGCTTCTTGTTCCATGTGTGAGCTCTCAATATTTAGTTCCTGTTGTAAGCCTGCAACTTTCTTCAAGGCTTTCCCACCATGATGGATTCTTATCTTTCTGGAACTATAAGCCGAAATAAGCTGTTTCTTCAGTTAAGTTGCCTTGTCATGATCCTTTATAACAGAAAACCATTCTCATTTCTTCTTTAGTTACATACAAGAGTATCAAGAATAAATATTAGAGTTGGATAAATTCATTATTTAGATATCAATTTTCAGAGTTAACATTCACATCATAGATCAATGTTTCTACTGAATAACATCATTTTTAACAGTAGTTGTTTCTAAAATTATAGAATATCTCTATGAGTTAGTTTTGTATGCAAGTTACACCCTTACTACCAAAATATAACAAAAGAACCACATTGAAAAAATACGGATTAGATTTGTCTTTCATAGGCTCAGAAGCTAAAATTTGAATGGTTTCTTGTTGGGTATACATTTACCAGACCCAGAAGGCTATAGTTAGGAAAACAACATAAAACCTGGTACTTAGAACCTACTAGAGGAAAAAAATGGGAAGTAGATTTCAATTTATAGGCACAAGAAAAGCCTTGAATTGAACTTTGGTAGTACAGAAAATAAGACCAACAATTGACAAATTGGAACACAGGAAACTAAAATCCTCTGTATTTCAAAAGAAACTGTCAAGCAAGTGAAGAAGCAGCAGAATGAATGGAGGAAAATCTTTATCAACCGTACATTTAAAAAAATAATGTCTAGAATATACAAAGAACTCAGACAACTAAACATCTAGAAAAGAAATAACCTTATAAAACAAACAAACAAAAAACAAGAGCAATAAGAACAAAAAACTAGACTATGAAACTAAAGACAAAATGCTCAAAAGAAGAAATATAATCAGTTAGTAAACAACTTGGAAAGAATTTGACATCTTTAGCTCATAGGAAAATGCATATTAAAACTACTTTAGGATTCTATCTTATCCTGCATAGAAATAGAAAGAATGTAAGAGCTTGGAGATGGCTATGAAATCCTGTCTTCTGCATATGGCACAGCTATCAAAATCATGCATTAACACACAATGGCTTAGGTTATTTGCAAAGGATCAACACAAAATAAAGCCAGTCAATATTCTGGCATAGATGCTGTGGATGGGTTCCAATTCCCACCCGTTCCCCTTACTGTGGAATTATTAACATGTAGGTCATAGCTGCAGGGAGAGGAAGATAATTATTTATGGAGGACGTGACTTCTGATAGGTTACTCATTCTAGGTCTAAGTTAGCAGAATATATTGTACAGATGCTGAAACCCTCCAAGACTAGGAACAGGGTTTGAATTAGCAAAGAATAAACTCCCCTGTGCCACAAACCCATGAAAATAATTAATTAAATCAATGCACACATCAACATCCATAGGAGAGGGTACAGTAACAGGAATATAGGTAGGGGTTGAGCAGAGAAATTAGGGGACTATATGATCATGTATCATTGCATATGTGTATGAAATTATCAAATAATAAAAAAATTTAAAATGAATCTGACTTATAAACATTATAGTATGGTTTAAAACAGTATCCCTTGCAACTAGGAATATATCCCTGAAGTCACAATTTTAACTAAGGAAGTAATTTCTACTTTTGTATGTTCCTGGTCAAGAGAATGACTTCTATCTTATGAAACCCTTATGGTGACTTCAGCAGATGAAATTAATATGAGATGGGAAGAATGAATCAGTTCGAAACTGAGCAGAGCAGTTCAGACAGAGAAGTTGCAAAAGTCAGCCAGAGTCTTCCATAGTTTTCTATAGTCAGAAGAATTTGGTCGGAAACAGTCAGCTGGCTCAGAAAGTCAGTTTGAATCAGCAGCTTGGAGAAGTGTTTGAACCAGAACAGCAAGTGAGTTGAGTTGAATCAGGAGAGTCAGAGTTCAGTACACCGTGAGATCAGAAAGAGCAAATAGGATTGGCTCAGTCAGTAGTAAGTCTCAGAGGCTTAAAAATTCTAGATTGTATGTAGGCTGAAATGCTCCAGGCCTCCAGGACTAGAACCAGTGATTGAATTAGCCAAAGAATATATGGCTTTTATTCTGAGTCAATGTCTACAACTGCTATTTTCTGTTAGTCATAAAATGGACCAAGAAAACCTAATTAGTTTTTCAAACTCATTATGTGTCATGTTTAATCTTGTGTTTGTCACATTTGAATTTATTTAAGCTTTAATAATAGTCAAGTTCTTATACTTGTATTAAGACAACATGTGCTAGAGTATAATGAATATTTTAATCTCAGCAAGTCATTATTGCTCTAAGTCTTTTAAAATTTATCAAGGTGAATCGTTTATCTTTCCCATTAGATTTATGAGACAGATTAGTTCCAAATAGTGGAAAATTGAACCTTATTATTTACTTTATGTTTATTAACCACTCATTAACTTATGTGATGTCTCTGAACATTTTCTCATTTTCATGAGAAAAATGAGGCTAAGTTAAAATATGTTTTAGACATTGTATGTGTAATACTAAATTTATTGAATTTTTCATTACTTAGTTAAAACCAAAAGATGTTTACTTGTAAGATTATATTTTTAAAATATAGGATGTCTTGAAGATAAATCTTTAACCCAAATATGAGTATTAGTTGTTTAAGTAAATACTATTTTGAATGCTTTTTTAAATAAAGATTTATTTATTATTTTTTTAAATTATGTGTAGATGTCTATGTCTGGATTGTGGGTCTGTGCAGGTGCCTAAGGAAGCCAGATATGTCAGATCTCCTAGTGCTTTAGTTATCATAACAGTTGTGAGATACCTGATATTGGTGCTGTAGATTCAGTGCAAAAGGCAGTTTATTCTTTGGCTAATTCAATACTGGGCATCGAGGGTTTCAACCTTGGTACAATCTAATCTTCAGCCTAGAACTGGAAGGCTTCATCTTTCATAAAATCTAACCTTCAAGCCTAAACCTAGAACCTTTCAACATCATAGACTTACTACTGACTGATTCACTCTGACTAGCTCCTTCTGAACTCAGAACTGTACTGAACTCAGTTGACTCTTATGGTTGGCTGAATCAACTCATTCATTGTTCTGGCTCAACTTCTCCAAGCTGCTGGTTCTAATTATCCTCTGAGCCAGCTGCCTGTTTCTGGCTGAACTCTTCTGACTCTGGATGACTCTGGCTGACTCTGGATGATTCTCTGACTGTTTCAGACTGCCTCTCTGAACTAAGAGCTTGCTTTTATATCATGAAAGCTGGGCATGTCCTCACTCTCACCCACTCTGCTAACTCTTTCTCTGATTTGTCACTTTGCCTGCCCTTCACTCTGTTTCATCTATGACATCACTTCCTGTCTGACACTAACTCCTTTTGAGAACTGGTATTAAAGGTTGTGTACAAACATTCTTTCTACTCTAGAGAAGCCATGCTGTCAAATTAAAGGATAAAATGTTCGTGTACAGCTGGGAATTGAACTCAGGTACTCAGGAAGAACAGCAAGTCCTCACTGAACCATCTCTTCAGCCCCTTAATTGTCTTTCTGTTGAACCTTGGTTTGTAGGGTATCATATTCTTTTATCTTCGTGTTATTCTTGTCCATTCCAATTAATTATCTATAGCTCTTATATTGCCAACTTATCTTCTCATCAATCTTTATTTCTAAAGTCAATGGAAATCAGAAAATCCAATGGTATATTGGTTACCATAAATTTATTCCTACTGCCAAAGAATTTCAAAAACTATTTCCATTTTATTGGCCAAGTGGAAATGTTATATTCTCTGTAATGTTGAGATTTGTACATGGAGGGTTCTCCAAAGTCTCATATGCTAAAGACATGGTCCTAAGTTAGTAGATGTAAACATTAATAGCTGAATGGATCAGGAGGTGTCTCACTTACTCAGTGGATTAATTGCAATAGGGTGAATTACTGGAAAGTGGTTTGAATTCTTAGAGATTGGACCTAGTCAAAAAGTAGGTTTTATTGTAGAGATGCAATTAGTGGCTCTATATTGTCCTAGACTCTCTTCTCTCTGGATCTTTGTTTGTTTGTATTTATCAAATGAAACATTGAGCTTGATCACAGGCAAATAAATGACAGGGTGATAGCCACAGTCAGAAATCTTTGAAACTATGAGGAATAATAAAATTTTATTTCTTTTAAAATGAGTTTCTCAGATATCAGTCATAGCACAAAAAGTATACACAATATAGTAAAATGTCTTTCAAATTCTGACCATGTGTATGATTTGGTTCAGCTTTAATTGTTTTTAGTCTTAGAAAACATAAAAGAAAAATCTAGAGTCTTTGGGAAAATGTTAGTTGAAAGTAATACAGACAATTTACTCTTCTTCACTTTAGAGTCTGAACATTATTAGTTTATATCAACTGTAATACAATGACCAAGAACAAGGGTTCAGATATGAAACTATCTTCAAACTTTCTGGAAATGTATTGGTTATATAATCTTTTAAATCTACTTTTGAAAATATTAAACTACTGAACTATAAATTGAGGCTTCCTTCCAATTTCATCCGTTTACCTATAGATTTCGCTATTTCATTTTTAACACTGGAATATAATTCCATTGTTTATATGTATCATGTTTTCATTAGACATTCATCATTTAATGGATATTTTAATTCACCAATTTCTGTCATATTTTGCCAGAATCTTCAGTTCTGTAATTTGTTATTTTCCTAGTTATCTCCATCTAAATTTATCCCATGTAAAAACCTTTTGTTGACATTAAGTTCATGCACCTTAAATTTTACTTCTTTTAGTCTGGTTTCAGTGGTTTTCCTCTCTGTAAAATTTTGTTAGCTTGTCCCCAGTTGTAGTAAGTTTTCATGCAAGGTTCTTTTGTTACTACAATTTGAATATTAAGTAACAAGTTGATTATTTCAGTTTTCTTCTCAATGATTCTCTTATAATATGAACTAATCTTTGTACTCACAACTTTACATGCTGTTTTTCATGCAATGTTCTAGCACTGTCATATATCTATAAACATATTCTCATCTTGTCATGCACATTGCTAGTTGTGGGTCTCTGAATTTTGCCCACCTATTGCAAGAGGAAATTTCTCTTGTAATGGTTGAGAATGTCCCTATCTATGAATACAGCAGGTTGTTATTAGGAATCATTGTATTTCTCTGTTTCTTTAATAGAATGTAAGCAATTGGTTTCCCATAGACCCCTGACTTATATTGATGCAGGTTCTTGATCACTTTAACAGTGTCAAGCATGCGTTCCATCTCAGTGAGTAAGAATGGGTCTTAATTCCAACCAGATGGCTATTGGTTACTCCCTAAATGTTTGTGTCACTGTTGCAATTGTGTATTATGAAGGCAGATCAACCATGAAGATTTCAGGGTTTGTAGTTGGGTTGGTGTTTACTGTTCTCCTCTAAATACTAGTCCGTAGGGGTGAAAGCACTAGGATTTCACCAGCTCAACTTCTGTATGTTTGATGAGTTGTGTAGGTATTATCTTCAGGAATAGGGCCTTAGCATCAGCTTTTAGAGAACAACCAATAGCCTTGGCAATAGTCTGAGTTGTTCAGGAGAATAATTACCTTCCAGACAACACAGGACTGATACAAAAGAAAACTCCCAGAGACTGTAGCAGCAAGCACAGGACATGCAGAGTTTCAAGTCGGAAAGGGTCTCAGCACTGAGAGGGGGAAGTTGACACTATTTTTCATCACTAACAAAGAAGCTACATGTAATTGACAACTTCTTAAAAAATAAAACAGTTTTCTGCAATGGAGTCTCACTGGGTGTATAAATCACACTTAAGGGCAGGCCCAGGCCTAGCAGTATATGACCAACACAAAACAAACCCAATGATGTGTTTGTAGATTGTTTTCTCTTCGTGTTTGTGTGTGTGTGTGTGTGTGTGTGTGTGTGTGTGTGTGTGTGTGTGTGTGTGTATGCGTTTGTTTGTGTCTTTGGACATTTTTGTCTTCCTGGTCTTTTCCTTGTATGTTTTCCAATTTTGTGTTTTTTAGGTTTTAAGTATCTGAGTGTGCTTCTGGTTTGTTTGTCTTATTTGCATGTTTCTTTTCTAACCATAAAGTAAAAGAAGACAATAAAGCATGGAGTTGAATCTGTGGGAAGATCTGGGGGAGATTTGGGAGGGAAAACCATGGTCAGAATGTATCCTATGAACTTTCAACAACAACAAGAAAAAAGAAAATATAGAGGATGTAGATATATGTTAAATCATACAGCTGCAATATGACATTGAAAATCTGTGTTGCAGGAAATTCTAGAAAATATAGTACAGTATCTTTAATTGTGAGGCAGGAATGCAAGTGGAATTAGAAGTTCATAGTTAAAGTGGACTGCAGGAAATGTTAAAACAGGTAAACTAAACTATAGTGTTTGAGAATAAATGCTTGCAGGATAAACTTGTAAAGGAAAACAAAAACAAGGGGCCATCAAGTTAAGCTACTTGCCATTAAGCCTGATGACTTGAGTTTGATATCTACAAACTGTATGATAGAAGGTTAGAATCCAGTGATTCCTATAAACCTCCACATGTGCCATAGCACATATGTGTGCATATACATAAACATGCATGCTCACAAAATAAATGAAAATTTTAAAATTCAGTGAGACTTTTCAAAAAGAAAAAGTAAGGACGAGCTCCCCATACTTACACAGATAGTATTTACACTTAAACAATAATGCAATGTGGAAGGTTTCTATAGCACTGTATCCCTTATCTAGGGCTACATACTAAGTTGTTATAAATTTAGTAGTCAAAATCAGATAGCAGTTGTTGGAACATTTCAGGAGGACTGATATTCAAAATAGAGGTCGAAAATCAAGAACTAAATGGGTTAGAATTCCTTTCATTATTGCTGAAGCCTTATACATTTCTTGGCTCATATACCCTTCTTCCATCTTCACAAACCATGGTACTATACTTTACAATGTTCTTACATTTTCTTTTTTTCTCATTTTGGTTCTACTGTGTTCACCAAGATTATCAAGTTTTTTATCTCTACATTCTTTACATAATCATATATGAAAATTCCCCTTCCATGTAACCTATCATATACATAGGTACATAATTTCAATAAAAATGATTTTCATATGAATTAAATTTTAGGGAAATTATACACTTCATTAATTCAGCCATATATTTTAATGTCATTCTTACATTTATGTTACCTAGGAAAAGCATGCTAAAGTGTGTGTGTATGTGTGTGTGTGCATTGTGTTTTGTGTCTTGTATCTGATATTAGAACTATTCCAGGTCTATTTCTTTCTGTAACATCCACAACTTAGAAATGGACTTAACTCATGCAACTGGAGATATAGGAAGGACATATATACAGAGATATGTACAGAAAACCTGGGATCAGTTTTGCCATATGCTCTAATGGAAACACCAGCAGAAGCCTGAAAAATTGAGCTCATTTATTTTATGCATCTGAATCAAGAAAAGAGTTTTATTGTATTCACCTGAATGAGGAGGTAATTTTAGATAATCTCAGTAGGAGGTCTCTATAGGGGAGCAGTTTCTGGTTGCAGTCATTTTGGAAGTGGAAGCTGTGGTTGATAGTTTCTATGTACACTAGTCAGTCAGTCATAAACATTCATACCTTGACGAGGGGGAGGGTTTGCCATTCTCCCAAGTCTGCCACAGGGAAGACTTTACCATTTTCATGGGTCTGATATCAGCATCCTTGACATAATCATGCTTATGTCAACAATAAACATTTCCTCAGGACTTCATTCACTCCTTAGTCTTTAACTCAGAACTTCCACTACTCCTCACAACTTCTTTCTTCTCTTCTCTCAAGCAGGCAATATCCATTATAACTACAAAGATGCTTTTTTGTAGCATTTCACTTATCTACCCTTGTTGAACTTACTCAAGTATAGCAAATTTCATTAAACGATCCAAAACAAGAATCACTGTTTACCTCCTCTATCACACTGCAGTATTTTTTCCTCAGCATGTATTGTTCTTTGAAAGCCCTGAAGAATTTATCTCATAAAAAAACACTGTAAAATTGAGACATAGCAAAATCATCAGATTTTGTATCATGTTTGTGGAGCATATATCTTTGTAACAATATGAAGGAACATCAATTACCTATGTTGACAGAAATAGATGAAAAGATGAACTCACTCCCACCCCCCCCCACATATATAGAAATCCTTAAGCATCTATAAGTAGTCCTCTTCTGTTAGACTTGGAAATTTCTGTTCATTAAAAAATATAAAGCTGCTAAAGTTGAAAATATGTCTTGAAAAGATGGTTTAGTGACAGTGCTTGCTCTGAAAACCTGATAAGCTGAACTCAAATCCCTAGATCCTATTTTAAAGGCTGGGCATGGCTCTGAGTGACTACAAAGTTTACATTGGAAGGTGAAGATGAACATACGTAGAGCTTAATGAGCAGTTTTCATAACCAATACAGTGAGAGACTTTGTCTAAAAAACAATACTGTTGAGAGTAATAGAAGACATCTGATATCCTTCTCTGACCATGAAATGTATGTGCATAGACATATGAACCAGCACACACGCATGCATACACAGAACACATATAGCACCCACATACCACCACCACACCACATGCAGACACACAAAAATGAAAGTAAACTTTGGATTTCAGAGCTTCATGCCCTAAAACGAAACTTAGTCCCCTAAGACTATCTTAAAAATTAATATTGCTTAGGATCCAAAAGCAGAAGACAGCACATATTTCCATGATTTCTCAATTGAAAGAACAATGTGTGTGCTTATTCATGCATTTTAGAAGGTCCCTTAGGGACTTAGATTAGGTAATGACACATGAAAAAGAAAATGAAGCACGTACTCTATGTGCTTGAGGTAATGGGTATCTATATTTATTCCTTGATTTATGAATTGCTTGAAATTTGTAATTAGTCATGCTTTAGTAGGGGCTTCCTTTAATTATGTCCTGACTATATGGTATAATAAACTTTGAAGTTAAAGATATTTTTTCTTAATATTTCATATTGATTCTATTACATTTTATAATGCTTTATATTTCAAGTGCCAGTATTTTCAAAATACATATATGTTAATTTTAATCTATGATCATCTGATAACTTACTTTGGTGATTTAAGTTTATTTCTCATATAATTCGTAACATAGCCAATGATGTATAATATTCTTGCAGAGCAACTCTTACGATAAGACATTGTCAAGAAATTGCTGTCAAAGACATATGACTAATAAGTTTCACTTTTGTGTTACATAAAAGTAGTTTTTACATTGATTTATCCAAAAAAATTTTATTGTGATGGATTATTTCCTTGTTTAGTTCATGTTGCTTGGAAAAAGAAAAGTTTTTTTCTTCTTCTGATTTTTTGAAACTGATCTGTAATTTTAACAACAGAATGACATACACTGAAGATAAGGAGTATATAAGGCATTATAATTGTGAATACAATATTATAATGTATTATGGATAATACATTGGTTATTAGTATACCAATTTTACTTAGTATTTATTTAGTATACCAGTTAATATACCAAGTTATTATTATTTCTCTTCATAATAAGACAGAATTTTAATGTTCATATAAATCTTCAGTAACATATTGGTCACTGAGAAAGGAAATATATGTTAATATCTCCACGTTAGCTAATTACCTTTTGGTAATTTTCTTGGTAGCTGCTTTAAAACTGCCACTCACATGAATATTTTACTTTTACACATTATGCTGCATTTATTTCATAATTTATTTTATTCAGAATTAAAGTAGACTCAGTAGCTTCAGAACATGTTGCACTCTAGAAACACACCAGTTGAGTTCAAGGACACAATGAAACCTTGGTCAAGTATATTAATGTGAACAGCTGTGATAAGAATAGTGTTATGATTAATATTTAAAGAACCTGAGACCTAATTCTCCTCTTTTAATGTGATGAGTGCTAGTAGATTACTAACACTCTTTATAAAGATATGCCATATTATAAAACTTTTATTTCAGTAAGAAGAGCTTAAAAAGAGCAAAAATGGAATAATTGGCACAGTTCTTTTAAAAAACCATTTGAATTAATAAAGTCCTTTTTTTATAAAAGATGAATAGAGCAATTTAGAAAATAAGAACTTAGCAAGGATAGCTTACCTGAGTAAACAAATAAGTTTTTACTGGAAAGTACAAAATGAATCATATTTTAAATGAATTAAATAACTCACTATATTGTTTCCAACTGTACTTGCTGAGATTAATTTTTAACCAAGATTATCAATGCAAGGAAGAGGTACAATACATGCTAATGAAGTGTGAAAGTATATCAGTACTTATATAATCTCTACAAGTCCATATTGGATATAGGGAATATGTCTTCCTGCCATAGTTTGAAAAGAGTCCTAATTGTTATCAACACTACAATTAGATTATAATTGAACAGCTGGAGACACCACAGCATCAAGACAAAAGATATCAAGTAATAAATATAAAAGTAAATGTGCTTTTGACAAGGTATTAGATAATCCTTAAAGCAGAGACCATATATTACTAAAATAAGATGCTTTGTTAGTTTTATGAAATCTTATCTTGCTTTAATCACTTTATACCACTATAGGTCAGCACATTACTTCATTATAGCCAGGAAAGTCATGTTACATTAAGATTTGAGATGTTTCTGAAGGAATGTGTTTTGCTCTGGGAATGTAACCTTTCATTAAATACATGGTACTATGATAGATTGTTTGGCAATCACTGCTAGCAGTTACTCATATATAAAAGTAAAACGTTAAAGTAGGACCATTTGGAATTCATATTATGAGCTAACGTTTGATGGAAACATGAATGAAGACTCCTATGAGAAAATCATACATGCTATAGTAGTCCACTGTCTCATTTTGAATATGTACTATTAAACATGTATCTCTTGTTTGCCAGAGGCCATCCTATACTGTCCTTTCTTTGGCATTGTTTTCTTTTTTGTATGCAAGGAAAGTCATGATGGATAATATTCATCATCTCAGTTTATCCAGGATGCCCATCTTTTCTAAGATCTTATTTTCTAAATTGCTCTATTCATCTTTTATCACAAAGTACCTCATGAGTGAAAGATACTACGTCCTTCACAAAAGTTATGGGGAAAATTCATTTTACCCAGTATTTTATGTGTTCATTCCGTAAGAGTTCAAAGACCAAATAGAAAACCATACCATTTTCTGATTCAAAAATAATATATTTTCATGAAAAAATAAACAAAAACCATATATTTCTAAAAGCAACTGTGAAATTCCAATATGAGACATATTTTCTTTATTTTTTTATTTTATTTTGGAAATTCTCACACAATATATTTTGATTGCATTTCCTCTCCCCCACTACTCTCAGATCCTTGTCTCCCTTTTTACCCACTCAAGATCGTGTCCTTTCTCTTTCTTAAGAAAAAGCCAAACTAATTGAGTGGTAACCCTGGGTGGGTACTGTTGTTCTCCAGAGAAAAGTGGGGAGGTGTTTGTGTGTGGTGATGGGAGGAGATGGGAGGAGATGGGGGTGGAGGGAGGGGAAGAACAGGGTAGTGATGTATCATTGTATGAGAAGAGAAAAAAAGCCAACCAAAGAAAAAGAAACTAAAAACACAACAAAACATGGAGTTCAATTTGTGCTGGCCAACTACTCTTGATCACAAGGCCTGGCCTGGAGTGTGATTGATAAACCCAGTGTCACTCCACTAAAGAAAACTGATTTCCATACTAGTATTTTGCTAAATGAACACACTAATGAAACAGCTAGTGATATATTGCTATAGGCATAGTTCAATACATGGCTTAACCCTCATCAGAGAAATTTCTCCTTGCGATAAAAGGTATTTAACACAGAGGCCCTCTACTGGACAATGTACAAAGAGCATGTAACCCTTAATGGAATGTTTTGATCACACTTCTCCCCTCAAGGTTCAGGGAAACTATGTGGAAGATGAGATGGAAAGATTGTAAGAACCAGAAGTGTCAGACACCTGAAAAGAGACACACTTCATATTTAGAGAAAATTTTTTCAAATTGTATGAGCCTCAGAGGATGCAAAAGGATTTCAATTATTTACACATAGAATATGCTCACTAATAATTTGAATTAACTCAATCCCATTTTCTCCTTTATTTGTATATACCCTCCTCACCTACTGTAGCTAAACAATAATTAATTTACTTTCACTATGGCCTATAGATCATTCCTGAAAGATACAAAGCATTACTATAGTATTTATTTGTAATAGAGGTCATTTCAGAATATAATGGCTCAAAGCTATATTATTTTACTTTAATTCTCAAAAAAATTTAAATAGAAACTTTTAATAGAATATTGCTCAGAATACAAGCAAGTCCACGTTGAGGTATGAACAAATTGTGATACTATTATTTATCAAGTACTTGTTTTTTCTTAAATTTATCTATTATAATACAATAAGACATTGGTTCTTTTGTCATACATTACCCAGAAGCCAGAATACTACCTCTTAAAAAATCAATACTTGTAAGTTTTTAACTACAGTAGAGGAAATGATCAAAACTGAAAACTCTTATTTCCCAGGATTTTTCAGCTCTGTTTGCTTGTTATATTGTGTTTTACCCCAGGCTTTCAACATTTTAGAATCCCATTGTACATTTCTTGAGAAACCTCATGAAAATACTGACACAGGAAAAGAGTTAAAGGCAAAACAAAGCAAAACTTACTGTATTGCATTAGATTTAATGAAACTTTTCTTGAGAATAAATGTTTTAAAACTTGTAAAATAAAAATACATTCGTGAGGAGATGTCTATTCATAAAGTATCCTGTTTCTTTTTTACTTTTTCTTTTTCTTTTTCTGGACAGTCACATAGTTCTCTTTCTTTCTTTCCTTCCTCCCTTCCTTCCTTCCTTCCTTCCTTCCTTCCTTCCTTCCTTCCTTCCTTCCTTCCTTTTCTTTTCCTTTTTTTTCTTTGTTTCCAGTTATTACTCATTTTCTTCTTTGGTTTATCGAGACATGGTTTCTCTGTTGTAACTCTGGTTGTCCTGAAATTTACTCTATACACCAGGCTGGCCTCGAACTCATAGAGATCTGACTGTCCCTGTGTTTGGATTTGCTGGGATTAAAGTTGTATGCTCGTATCCTTCTTGAAAACCCTTGAATTTCTCAAAGTCTTGATTAAAAGAAAAAATATGTTTATGTTTTTAAGATATTTTATTTATTTATAGTGTGTGTGTATCTCTTTGTGTGTGTGACAATATATAAACATTATTGTTTCACCTGTAGTGGCACATTGTACTTCCAAAATATAACACATACTGTAACTAGCTTTCCACTAGAGTTTATAGTGACTTAAAGGTTAATGATAGGGGAACAGATGAGATGAATTTGATTCCTAGCACTCACAGCAGGCAGCTCACAACTGCCTCCGAGGAATCATGCTCTCTGTTTTGGCTTCTGCAAGCAAGACACAAATGTTATGCAATCCTACACAAACACACATTAATAACCAAAAAATATTTTATGAAAGGTTGATTATAATAAGAATTATCCTTTATTGGACAACTTCTATGTGGTAGTTAATATAATCTAAGAAGCAGGTACTTTATTCATTAAAGTAGAAGGTGTTTATTCATTGAATTTTCCCATCAAATATATGAGGAAGTCATTCTTAGTTTATAATAACACAGTTATGAGATTAGCTTCAGAATATCAAAAGTAAATACATTTGCAATTTCAATTAAACTAGACATAAGATTTTGGGCAAAATCAGGATGAAGATATTATTGAATTGTTGTAGTAGGTTGTTGTTGTGGTTCACCACAGAAGAAAGGAGGCATATTTCATAGACTAAAACCCTGCCAGAACTTCAGCAGAGGGAACCACCATCTTGTTCATTGCCATACTCAGTCAACAGTGGAATCATGAGTGTCTGAGTTCAGGTGTATTTATTTTTTCAGAACTCCTCAGGTGTTCTACTGAGGTTCTACCATGTGCAGATCATAACCAATTAAACATCCCCCAAAGAAATCCAACATCTGCAAACAATACAGTGTGCCCTAGGCAGCCGTTCACCTAACAGTGCATAAAACAATTATTTTATATAAAACTAAAAATGAACTTCTCCAACATTTCCCATTTTTTCTGTATGAAAAAAAAATGCTTTACTTTTACAGCACAATTTAACACTACACCAGGAAAACTATTTACCGAGGGTTGCTAACACACAGGACCAAATGATGTCAAACATCTATCAAGCTCTTCACATTGTCTTTAGACAACAGAAAAACATCAATGTCCAATGTCTGGAATTCACTAACGATCTTCCGGGCTCTCCAAATGGCTTGGATCTGGCTCTGCCCTCTGTAGAACACACAATTTGTCCTCCAGTGTCTGGCTGGCTCACACCACTGCTGCTGTTGTTCTTGGTGGTTGTCCCATGGTAATGACATCTCAAAAACTGCTGCTGAGGTTTCTTGAGCAACTGTGCTGCACTTTCACCAATAGCCTCTCCTGGGCTCTCTTCACGGTGTTAAGCCTTAAGTTCTTTGTATGACTCCTTCATTCTGGGCCTACAGCTACTACTGAGGCTGCACTTTCACTAATGGCCTCTCCTGGCCTCTCATAGTGCCAAGCCTCGGTTGTTTTCCATGACCCCTTCATGCCTTCAAAACCAGCACTACCTGGATAATTCATAGTACCAAGTTAAGCTCCCAGCACAAGATACAACCTCAGTCAGTTCTGGAAAACAGCTTCTCTGCTGAAACACGTTCCAGATTTTACGATAGAGTCTGGTTTGCAGGAAAAACAACTGGTCACCTTGTTTGCAGGAAGGATTCCCTTGTGGAGTGGAATTCTCATCACCATAGCAGATATGTCTTATGAGGACCTCTTGTATGCAGGTTTTCAGGAAAAAAACAAACAAAGAAACAAAACAAGAACAAATAAACAAAAACACAAACAAAAAACTTCAGTTTAACTAAGCAGCTTTTTGCTCTAAGTTTTGACTTCCAGAACAACAGGGGGCCCTGGGCAAGTGAGAAGAATCTCCAGTGGAACATCCTTGGTGGTTTGGCATCATTTTTTAACCACTGCTGTAGGGAAACATATACCCTTCTTCATTGACCTCAAAGACAACATCTCGAGTTTCACAAATACAATGCAGCTATTAGAAAACTCAGTTTGTGAAACATTAGGCTACCCCCAGGGGCACAAGGGAATGTTGGCTCCATGATCAAGGAAAGCAGTAAGAACCTTGCTTTTTCCTGCTACCAGCTGAATTCTTTATCTCTAAGGGCCTCCATTCTGTGGCTCTCATCTCGAAGATTTTCTCCTAATTTATTTATTAATTTCATAGCCTTTTCTCTTCATAAAGGCTTATTTTCTTTATTTCTCTCTTCTTCCTTCAGGATCTTCAATTAATACCTTAATCTTTATCCTCTGGTAGCTTCTTTGAGTGATTTTACTGGACACTATGAGGTCTGGAGTTTTTCTCTTCCTCCTGGTCTCCATGTTGAATGGGCTGGTGTGATGTCAGTGCCCCACACTGGTACGTGATTTGTAGTAGTATGTCAACTGTGTTGGCTCAGCAAACAAGACAAGGAGGCATATTTCATAATTTCAAACCCTGCCAGACCTCAGCAAAGGAAACCATCATCATGGCAAGCACCAAACTAGACAGTGGAACCCTGAGCTTCTGAGCATAGGTGTATTTATTCTTTCAGAACTCCTCAGGTGTTCTCCTGATACCATGTGCAGATCATAAGCAATTAAACATCCCCACAGAATTTCAACACCTGCAAACAATAAAGAATGCCATAGACAGCCCCTCACCAAACATTGCATAAAACAATTATCTTATATATAACTAAAAATATAATTCTCCAACAGTGAATGTCTAAAATATAGAACTCCAAAGTCAATATGGCTGTAGCTTGCTTCTCCCATGTTCTCTAAAATTAAGTAAGTGAATTACTTTTCAGTCACCATGACAAAATATTTTTAAAATCAAAAAATCCTTTAACTACTCATGATTTCTGAGAGTTTCAATCCAAGGTCACTTGGTTCATTTGTTTTTAAGCCTGTGGCCACGCAGAATGATTATGATATAAAGAATCTGGTGGACTAAAGTTGTTGAACCCATGATGGCCAGGAAACAGAAAAGAGAGAAAGAGAACAAGAGAGAAGGAATATGACAGGGTAAAATTAAGTAGATGGCCAAATTAAACTACTTACTCCCCAGGAAATCATTGAGTTGTGAAACTTTCAATAAAGTAAACCAGTATATTATAGTCCTTAAGATTCAAGTCTTTATTTCTTGGTGCTACTGTATTAGGAAGCAAGCCTTCAACAAACATTTGAAGGATATTTTAGATTCAAGCCTAATGTTAAATTAAAATTCCACATCACTGAATTTCTTTTTGTTGTTGCTGTTTATAAATTTGTTACTTTCGTCTTAGCAGAGTAGAGTCAGAATAGAACATCATTCTATATTTAGCAAATATGTTAGAGATACGGGACTGTTTCCTGGAGAATCTAATTTTGTAGTTCTAGTGATATTATGATCTGTGTGTTATTTTTTAAAAAAGATGTTATGTTAAATAACCCATAAAGGGAACCAAAATTCTAACAAAACCAGCTGGTAACAAACTACAACCCCATTTCCAAGTAGAACTTTGTGTAGTTTTCTTTTCTAGAGTTTCCCAAGATTTTTTTCACAATTCCTAATAACAAATATTTTGAGTGGTAGTATTAACTATAGATGCAAGTAAATCCTCATCAACATCCCACTGAACTTCCTCACAGAATTAGAAAAAACATAAAATTCATATCTTCATAGGAAGCACAAAATATCCCAAATAGTCAAAGCAATGGCTGCGATAAAAATGCCCAACCTTAAAGTGTACCACACAGCCTTTATAACAAAGCAATAATGGTACAGACACAAAAACATACATGTAGTCAAATGGAATTGAATATAATACTTGGAATTTCTGGTCCTTGACAAAGATGACGAAAGCACATATTAAAAAAAAAATAGGCTTTTTCAAAATGTCATTAGAATGATGCCATATACACAAAGACATAAAACTTGATTCTTACTTCCACCTTATAAACTCTTGGAATCCCTCATAGTCTGAAGCAGAAGTCAGGGAACTTGAAATGTCTCCTAGATATGTTGTGTGGTTGCCTGGCTTGGGGTTCTTGTAGAGAGCCTGCAGACCAGAGTGTATGTGGGGGTTCTTTGATGCTTTTGACTGCCCCTGGGACCCATTTCCTCCAGTTAGTTTGCCTATTCCAGCCTATTCCAGTGGGAACTGGTGCCTGGCCTTTTCCCATTTGTTGTGCCCTGTTTGAGCAGTGATCCTGGTTGGGCAGCTCTCTTCTATGAGTAGAAGTGGGGGTGGGGAGAAGGTGGGGATGAGGAGAATATATAATAGGCGAAGAGAGAGGATTGGGGGATTTGGGAGGTTCATAGGGGTGTTGATATGTACTATATGAAAGAAGAAAAACAAATTAAAAAAATTCAATTGAAAACAGATAAAAGAAATTGACATAAGCTCTGAAAATGTGAAATTACAAGAAGAAAGTGTAAGAACAATATATCAACATACTGGCATTGGTGACTATACTGGTTTAAATGTGAATTAAGCCATAGAGGCTCTAATCTTTGAATACTTGGTCCCCATTTGGGGGTTGTTTTGGGAGGTTTGGAAAGTATGATCTTTTGGAAGAAATTTTGTCACTGGGGAACTCAGAGTGCTTACAGTCTGTTCTGTTATATCCTGTTTGTTCTATATCTGCTTGTTTTTGTTTTATGGTGTGAACTCCCAGCTCCTGCTGCATGCTGTAATTATGGACTCACCTTCTGTAGTCAGAGCCCAACGAAACTCTTCTATAAATTTCTTTGTTCATTGTGTTTTATCAAAGCTACAAAAAAAAACCAAATATCATAATAAGCATACTAAATAGAACTAGAATCACTCAGAAAATAATAAAAATTAACGAACAGAAAAAATAAAACAACAAATGGAATTGCATGAAATTATAGAGCAATGTCAAAAAAAGCAATTATTAGATTGAAATGAGTCAGCATTTGCCAGTTAGCAATTAATTCAAGAAGTAATATGTAGATCACACAAATATTTCAAACTTTTTAAAACATAAGAACAAATAATCTAAATTAAAAACAGGTAAATGAAATACAAGTACACCTTTCAAATGAAGAAATGCAAATGTCTAGTCAAGCATGCTGTTACACTAGATAATCCAAGAAATATGAAGACCTGTGCTATTTCATAGTGAAACTATTTCAAAACAGAGAACAATGAATTAAGTGACATTAATTTTGCAATATTAGGGATGCAAATTAAAACAATACTGTGATTCTCTCTCTTTCTATATTTAAGAAAAAATAACAAATGCTGATGAGGAACATAAATGATAAGAAACACTTTCTATACTCTTGTTGGAAATAAAAATAAGTAAACTCACTTTACAATTTATTATGAAAGCCAGAAAATAGATTTACCAAATGATAAACTGACACTGCCTTTAAGCATATATCAGAAGCAACCACAATCAGAATACTATAGGCATACTTACACATTTATGCTTATTGTGAGATTATTCACAAGAGCCAAACTATGGGATCATATAAGTTTCCATCTCTGTGATACATACACAATGGATTATTAGACATCCAAGAAGAAGAATGAAATGTTTTCTGCATAAAAATATATAACCATGGAGATCATGATAGAATCAATATACCTTGTTTTCATATAGGCTCTAAAAAACATAATATAAAGCTAGTAGACTATTAAAAACAGATAGAAGGCCAGTGGGAGAATGATAGCAGATAAGTGTGTTTGACAGGAGAATAAAAATGACACGCAGTTAAAATAACTTATCTACATACATAGAAATGTTTTAATAAAGCTCAGGATTTTATAAAAAATAATACACTCTAGTTAAAACAAGATCTACAGGAAATAAAAATATAGATTATTGGACCTCAACTGACACATAAAATCAGATAACATAGGAACAGAGAAAGGATGTAAGAATTTTCAAGTTAACAAAGCTCCCTTACAAACTTGTGTTCATCTAGGCTTGGGATCAAATAGGAAGACTGAAAAATTAAAGTTAAGCTGGATGATGGTGGCACATGCCTTTGATCAAAGCACTTGTGAGTCAGAGGCAGGCAGATCTCTGTGAGTTCAAGGACAGCCTGGTCTATATAGTGAGTTCCAGTGCAGCCAGAGTTACAACAGAGAAACCTTGCTTTGAAAAAAGCAAAACAAAGAAACAAAAATTAAAGTTAAGTGATGCTGAGTTAGAATTTTAGTTTTATTATTGATATATTCCAAGTACAGTACTTCTTGTGTGTTAATATAAGTTATTTGCTCAAAGTTACCTTTTCAAACAACATTTCACCCTCCAAAATCTCAATAATAACAGCAGTTGACATGCCAATGTGTGTGAGTGAACCTCACCCCCTTGATGGACAGCAAAAGTCAATTAAAGCGTGCTGAGTGTGGGAGAATAAGTCTTCTCAAGCGATGAGGTCCCTAACTGTTTGGTTGTTCAATATCAAATGGTTAGCTTGAAAAATGTATACATGTGAGAAACACCAAATGGACTCAGCAGGTTGGATTTATATATTCATTTATATATATATACACACACACACACACACATATGTACATATGTGTATATATACATATGTACATATATGTATATGTATAACACATATATATGTAAAAGGAATTAAAGAAAAAGAATACATGGATTTGAGTTGAATTAAGGGAGAGGCATGAGAGGAGATAGCAGAAGAAAGAGAGGAAAACAATGTAAATATAGCACACAAATTGAAATTTTAAAAAGAAGAAGAAAAAAGAAACAAAAATAGAAAACAAATAACCCAAAACAACAAAAAGAAGAAAAGAAAATGATGCTGTAAGTTGTTACTCATTATACACTAGACTTGAAAACATGATATTCTTCTCAGAGGATATTACTGTTATTAATTACTGGATATTACTTCATCATGATGAAGGAATCCTATTTTTGAGATGACATTTTGCTTCATTTTCCCACAAATTCAAAGGTATAGTTATGATATATGATACATGACATGTGATATGTGATATCTGATGTATAATGTATAATATATAATGTATAATATATTCTTCAGTCCTTCTCCAAAGTAAAAGGGAATTGTACATTGTCTAAACAGAATTCTGAGTTTTCTTTTTTTGTATGTATTTAGTTGTACTGTATTTCAAAACACAAAGAATAAATAAAATATTTTGTCTCTTCTGATTGTCAAGGCAGAAGAAAAAGGATCAAATCAAGAAGTTTAAAAATATAACTAACACTTAATATCAACATATTCTTTGAAAGCACTGACCATACATTTTTAGAGTTAATAGATTTCTGCTTAACATGTTGATTAGGTTTTCAAACTTAGAATACTTGCAGCAGGGACTAGCAGAGTCTGCTCGTTCTCAAACTTTGTAGGTGTTTTTTTTTTCTGAACAATAGTGAACAATTTATGAACAATTCCACTACAAAATATATATCCAGAGAGGGCATAGTGTTGCCCAAAAGTCTAATTATCACAAAATGTTGACAGGTAATAAACTAGATGATATTTTAGTCTATCAAAATTACTAGACTTCTCTTTGTATGTTAAGGAATCATCAATCTTTCATTAGATTGCAAGTTCAGGATGACATATCCATACCCACATAAGTGCAATATAGTTATATATGTAAATTTTATATGATAGACAGCATTCATAGGAGAGGCTGCCGATATTAAGTTCCTAAGGGTGTGATATCCCAGTGTCACTAGGATTTCAGCTTCAACACATTTCAAATCCCAAGCCCTTGTTATCTAGTCACTAGAGTTTGGATGAGACTTACAGAGAATAATGCAGTAAATTTGAGCACATTCTCAAATGCTAAAAGTGAACAATGTCCAAAGAGACCACTGGCTTGTTCTACATTTTAGGATCATTTTGCAATTATTTGTAATCTCTCAAGAAAGACAACTATTTTCTGCGAATGGCTGTAGTGTTCAAGTGGTTTGTAGACTTATTTGGCTTGTCTCTTTTTGAAGGACACAATGGTATGCCTTGTTTTTATCCAAAAGCCTCCTTCTATATGATAATACTCTAAAGTTTAGAGCTCTTGAAGTCAAGTGTAAATAATTATCTAGTAATAAATTTCTGATAACTTTAGCATGTTAAGTAAATCTCTTCTCAGGCCTAGACATATGACTAAAATCCCATTTGTAGTGACTAGTTTTCCTTGTCAACTTGTCAGAAATTATAATCACATATGAGACAGGTTTCCAGGCATTCCTACAGGGAAATATATTTAGCTGAAGTAGGAAAACACATCTAAATTGTGCGCTAGGCCATTTCAAGATAATGTAACTATGGTGAATGAAAAGGAGAGAGTGATAGCTAAGTAGATGTGTTTACCTTCACTTTTTCCTAACTGGATGAAATATAACCACCTACTTCAATTGCCTGATTTCCCTGACATAATGGATTGTAAAATGAGCTATGAACTAAAATAAACGCTTTCCACTCAAAGTTGTCTTTGTATGAATCGTATCAAAGCAATAGGAAAAGAAACTAAGATACAATTATCCTGACCAACAATTAGAGTCCTGCAATTCCATTTCTTGATATTGATTAGGATTGAGGATTACAACTCTAATGTCTTCCAAGAATGCTAGTACTTAACTTGTTACCTAAAACCAAGAGAAACGAAAATACCCACTGATCAGCTCTCTAATTTAGAAATTATTTTTTAGTAGGAAAAAACAAAAAACAAAAAAGTCTTTTTGGGAGAATATTTCAGTTCCTGTATAGAAGAAGAAAAATGTATGACTATCTTGAAGTATATTACTGTGTGATCTACAAAGTGGAGATAGATGTTTCAAATGTTGTCCATATTCAAGTTACATCAAATCAAAGACAATCTGAAAATTAGCAATTGCCAAGTCTCTCACAATGTCATGATACTATAATTAAAATATTATTTTATTAAAGCATATCATTTTCATATCATTCATTTATTAATTAATTAACTTGTGTTTGTGTAAGTGTATGGGCACAGAAGAACCATGGTACAAATGTAGAAGTCAGGGAAAATAGTGGCAGTCAGTTCTTCCCTTCTACCATGTGGATGCCAGGAATGGAACTCAGGATGTCAGGCCATCATGGTAAGTGCCTTTATCCAAAGAGACATACCCTGAGTAATAGTTTAGAAAGTAAATATGCTAATAAATAAATAAATAGGAAAGAATGAAAATATTTTCTTTGTAGCATATTTTTTACTAATAAATATGAAAGGATGAGGTGAGAAATCACCTTTAGAACACTACAGTGATAATTGCTATGAATGAGAAATATAGATAAAAGATACTGTCATTGGTACAGTCTTCAAGGGACATTTTATTTGCATAGCATTAAACTATTACCTCAACACTTATAGACAGAAATATTTAGTAACATCTATAATGACTTCAACATTTATGGGAGAAAGAAGAACTTTGTTTTTCTTCTATTAAGTATGGGAATTACTAACTCATTCGTAATAAAATATAGAAAATGAAAAAATACATATTGTAGAAAACTAGAAAACTCCACATTAATCAAGGATCAAGTTTAAAATCAAAATAAGTAATGTTGATGTAAATCAGGTATAAAGGAAAACATATTTCATTTGTATTAGTCTTCTTTGTAATGTAAATTTTCCAATAATGGGAAAACAACACAAGAAAGAAAGTTGGATCAATACTCTGTAAAATACCTAATTAAAAATCTTCAAATATATCAGTCATTAATAACATGGAAAAAGTTAGACCCCATCAAAGATCAGAGGACACTAAAGAGACCTGACCAGTAAACAAAATGTGAGACTTTAGAAACATTCTAAATCATGGATGTCAAATGTCAATTATGAAACATGTGTTATAAGACTCAAGGAAGAGTATTAGAAGTATTGGTTAAATCTGAATAGACTGCATTTAGTTATGAACAATGTACTGATTGTTATTACTTAGTTTTTAATTATTTATTTTCATTTTTGTCAATATTGTGTGCGTGTGTGTGTACTATGAACATATCCACCTCCATGTGGCTTTCTCATGTCTCTCATACTTTTGGTGCGTAATATCACATCTGTGAACTTCCTTCTTCTTCCCAAAAAAATCCCCCTCCCAATTTCATTAGTTATTTTTGCTAGATATATTTTGGTCATGGAAGATGATGACACAGAAGGAACCTGGGAATTGTGTGCAGGAACTTTCTGCACCATCTTTACAGTTGTTGTGCAGACTTAGTTATTCTGAAACAGATTTTTTAAATCTTTGTAAGATAATGATCTGGCAAACTATTATTCTTTCAAAAACATAAGTGACCCTACATCAATAAAAAAACTAGCCTCTCGAGATGAGTGTAACAAAAGAAGATAGACTCAAAAGAAAATTCTGTTTAGATGGAGTTATTGAAAAGCGATGTAAACTAACATGTGGTTATATAAATCTGAATAGTGGTTGCCACAGTGTGAGGTTTAGAAAGCTTTCTGGGTTGATCTTGGGATTTATTATGTATTGACTCAGGCATATGCTTGTCAAAAGGCATCATCTGTACTCTGAGGATATTTGAATTTGATTCTGGTAAAATATATACATGAACAAAATACACTAACTCTGATGCTTTGAGTAAAATATGAACTGAACAAACTTTGGCTGAATTGAAATTCTGATTAATTTTAATATCTTGCCACCATATAAACTTCCTGTGATCACTAGGAGACATATATCCTATCACATATTCACCACATCTGCTATTTTGTTGGTCAACTTACATCCTTACAGAAATATTATCAATCATATTCCAAACTAGTAAACTACATTCAAGTAAATATTGTATAGTATGTTTCCATCCCTTGGATCATACAAATATTTATGTCTAGATGAATGTTTTCTGAATATGTACCATTCTTTTTCATTTCCATTTATCATGGCAAACCTTTTAATTTTAATCTCTGTTGCAAGTGACTTAATGCAGTAATGTTCTCACCATTATAATTTGTATTTATGAATACACACAGACACACACACACACATGAAAGATTCAGGCTGTAATACTACTCTAAATGTGGCTTTTTTATTAAATACATGCAAAGATAATATTTTTTTTTCTTTTGTACAATAATGGCAATGTGGTAAATTGAAGCAAATAAGTGCTATTATTGCTAAGAGCATTTTTATGTACAATTGAAATTATATCTACATAATGTTACAATTGCTTTCATCAACAATATGAATCATGATGCTTTTTAGATGATTCCTTCACAATTTTTTATTTCAGTTGTCTAAAATCAACGTTCAACTGCTGTATAAAATGAATAATTTAGAAATGCAAATTAATACAGAAAGCAAACAAGTATATGTTCAATAATTTCTTTGTTACCACCATCTGTTTTATTTTAAAATTGAGTTTTACCAAGTGACAGCTTGCTAACTGTATAAATAGTTTTTTCTTAATTTTAGATGTTAGATAAAGCATCTTAGATGTTAATAAAACATCTATTGCGATGAAGGTCAGCATCTGATAAAATTTGGCTTTACGTGAACATATTATGCAAACAAATCCTAGTATTTATGGAATCACAAGAAAATCCTTAGCAAAATACATACTTTTAAGCAGTAAAAAAAAAACATAATATCACGTTTTAAATACACCGTGTTTATTATTCACACTTAACGCTTTCTGCTCATATTATATTGTAGACACAAAATAACTTTCAGACAAAGAAAATTTCCTGTTCAGAGAATACAATGGATTAAACATTTTGTTAAATTTTTTGAAGATTTTGAAGAATTTTAAAAAGTGGTTTCGTCAGACTGTGGCAGTACATGCCTTTAATCCCAGCACTTGGGAGGCAGAGGCAGGCAGATCTCTGAGCTAGAGGCCAGCCAGGTCAACAAAGTGAGTTTTGGGACAGCCAGGGCTACAGAGAAACCCTGTCTTAAAAACAAACAAGCAAACAAAACACAACAAAAAAAAAAAAAACAAAAAAAGAAAGAAAGTAGTTGCACTAATTTAAATACATAAACATGTATGAAAAACATTTTCCCATAACTTTGCTTTCTATCATTGGATAATTTATAAACAATGAATTTATAGTTGCCTTAGGAAATCATTTACTCATTTACTTCACTATTGCTGCAGTTTTTAAAATAATTATCAATGAGGCCCACCATGTTTCTTGGACACTTGTTTCTGTTCATATAAGCCATTATTTTTGAGGCCCTATAACAATTTGTGTTTTTGGTTTTGGAGTTTTTTGTTTTGTTTTGTTTTTTTGACAGTAAGGCAGAGTTGCTGGAGAAGGAGAATTAAGAAGACAGTGGAAAAAGCCATTTTTTTCTTTTGATCTTTGATATAACTGACATGAAGTTTCAGCAACAGGACAGCAGGCATCCACACAGCTGGAACACAAGTTTCAGAAAATGAGGAAGGAAGCTCAAAGTACCAGGAAATTTGAAAGCATACTCAGGTTCTGGCCAACTTCCAGAAGAAAATAACAGAGAAGAAAAATAACAGTTATGTACGTCTGAGTCAGGACGCAGAAAGGCAGGCAGGTGTGTCTGAAATCTCTATGTAGCCGATAGACAATAGGAAAGGGTATTCTTAGGAGGAAAATTGTATCATCACAAAGTGAACCTGTCTTTCTAGGGGTTGTCTCATCTTGCTGAAGAGTATTCATTTAACCTGGGGCTTGTCTTGCTCAACTGGTTAACTTCAATGGAAGAGAAAAAGACATGTTTCCATCTCATTCTATAGTATAACATAACCTGCTTTGAGAAGAGAACCCTAAAATCACTAAGGTGAAGGCTGAAATTGAGAATTAGATGTAAACCATTTCTACCATGAAAATGTGGCTATCAAATTCCAAAGCTGTTTATCAGAAGCAATTATTGTCTGGACTGGGATTTTAGTTTCCCCTCTCATGTAGATGTTCTAGGCAATAATGTTATCTTGGAGAAGATATTAAACCAAAGATTCTGACATTTCTGGCCAGAGAACAGAAGACATTTCTGTAACTGCTGTTTTTTGAGTCCTTGCTCTGAGGTCCATTTTAGTTTCTATTATCTGTTCTCATCATTCTCCTCTTCTGAAGAGGTAATCCCAACTACCATTCAAGTGTAATCCCAACTACCATTCAGATGGTTGAAATTATGACCCAATATAGTTTTATATTGTTGGAAGGGGTCATTGTGTGATGACTAAAGTTATGCTTAAGTTTTAATTCCTGTGCCTAAGAGATCTATAAAACAGAAAAGACAGATAATTGAGTAATCTCTACTTGCCAAAGACAGATAACTCCCTGAAATGCTGGAGGCTGTCAATGTAAGATAACAAGCCACAAACTAATTAAGTTTGA
Source organism: Cricetomys ansorgei (assembly GCA_026225945.1). Lineage (NCBI taxonomy): Eukaryota > Metazoa > Chordata > Mammalia > Rodentia > Nesomyidae > Cricetomys > Cricetomys ansorgei. The sequence continues at coordinate 272,233 of JAMJFZ010003015.1, read as the reverse complement.
TTAATACAAGTGTACAGAATATGCTTGATTATGTGTAGGAAGGATTCAGGTTGTACGCTTACCCTTGGTTGGAAAAAGGGGAGAAGAATATAGTTTTATGAGTTTTTCCTTTATAAACTCTCTGACTAATGTATTTCTCCTCCATACTCTTGAAAAGCCCACATATGGACCTGGACAGTGTTTATGGCCTGGCCAGTAATTAATAAATAATTAATTATTAAAATCTATTCATGGTCAGACTGGTGAATCTCTGAACTACCGCAGACACATAACAATTGCATCTAGCAGTTAAGTACACCTTTAGTGGACTTACCTCAGGACCCAAACATGAATGGTAGTTCCATTTGTATAACAGAAAGATATAGTGAGGAAAGAAAATACTTGACCTATGCCTGGAGAGACAAGGGAGGAGTAAAGGCAAGAGTTATCCACATTATAATTCCTAGGCAGGAAACTTGAAGATGCCAGAATAGTGGTTTTTATTTTTGTTGTTGTTGTTGTTTTAAATTTTTTGAAATACTCAAATCAATGTCCATTAGAATCTCTTGAATGGCTCATTAAAAAATATCCATCCACTCATTGGGCTCAACCTAGGCTCTCTCACTCTTTGTCCACCAAGACAGGACTTACATGATAAAGCCAGGATTTTCATTTAGGCATTTTAAGAGTTGTTGGAATGGCTAGAGCCATAGTATAAGTCCCCTCGTAGACGCCTTCTAAAGAGGGAGAGAGAGAAGAAATTTATCTACCATTCAATTTTTAGGTTAAAACAATAGGGAGCCTGTCTCTCCTGGCTTCAGGCATGTACTAAAGCTTTAGTTTTGTGGTGGGTTTTGGAAAACTGCCTAAAACTCTAGGTCACCAATAAAGAGCTATTTTATTAATCAGTTAGTGTTAAACACTTCACCAACAGAAATCCAGATGTTATTTATATAGTAGTTATTATTTGTTGAAAGGTTGCATCATATATCCTGGATACCTCCAAATACCCATAATTGTATATAACTAAATTGAAGCCTGTGCTTGGGAAACTCTGGTGGTAAAGAAGTTCAGTTTTCTTACTTTCAAAGATAAATAGAAGAATTGTAATTTCATTTAAGAGCAAGAAACACATCCAAGATTATAAGGGTTACTGAGTGATCGAAAGAGAACTGGTTTCTCTTCTTGTATATTTCATTGAAATTTTCATTTTTATCTGTACATGTTGGAGACAAGGATACTTTCAGATATATTTTGTGTTCTCTGAGTGTTTTGTTTGAAAAGGGTAATTGTAAAATCAAGGGTGGTAAAGTAATCAAAAATATATGTTTACACCCACTGTGTTTTCATAACACTCAGAGTACAATTTTTAATAAATATTTAATCTATACAAATAAAATAGTCTGAGCTATAAGCATACTTCTAATATGCCTTAAACTGTTATAAAATTTATATGATTAGACATTCAGAACTCCAGGTTGGCTGTTTATAAAAATATATATCTTTTGTTATAGTGTTTCATTTTATACTCTTTTTCTCTCACAGCAATATTAAATTTTAATATTTGTAGAGTTCTCATTCATGAAAAATATGATTTTCATGTAAATACAAGAATGACAAATTAAGGTAGAACACATTTATATATTATGAAGAATACAGCAAGCATCCTACTGAGATAGGCCAATTATATTTTCCTGTATGATTATTGTTCGTGACATTTCACTGGATGGCAATACTGTATTTAATTCAAATTAAAAGTAAACATTTATATATAATCACAGTCCTTAAGGGAATAATGTTCACAAATAAGTTTAAGTATGGCTTCTATGAACATATTTTCAAATGTCATTGAAATCTACCTAAACTGAAGAAACTTAATGATTTTCTTTTTTTTTTTTTTTTACTTTCATATTAGCATCTGTAAGAGATGTCATTCCTTTATAAGGTAATACAAACTCTTGAATATTTCTTTTATTTTGACTGATACTTAATTATTGTGTGTTCTTCATCTACATTAGTGTTTTAAATTTTTAAATTTTTGTCAAGCTACTATATATGTATTCATAACTTAATTCTAAAAGTATTTTTAAATTTTGCATAAAATTATAACATTATAAATGTTAATGATGTACCATAAGATGCTTTGATACATGCAAACTTTTTGGAATGTTAAAATAAGGTTAAATTTATCTTTCTCCAACACATTTGAAGTTCTTTTATGGCCAGTGTTTCAATCTTTTCGTTTAGGATTTTGAAATGTATACTATGTTTTTGTCATTGCTTTAGTCACCATACTCTATACCAGAATATCAGAAACTTTTACTGTAATTTAAAAACAGAACCCATCAACCAAATTTTCATATCCCTCTCTCCTAAAGTGTTTTTAGTTGTAACTCCTAAATTGTGTTTAACAACTTACCATATTTTGATGATTTTCAGGACTATTGTTGCATTTCATCTGAAAGGAAACTCCTACTCCATGTCCAAACTGAACATCTTGTCTCAGTCTATTCCTTCTGAATCCTAGTAAATGCATTTTGTTTCATTAACTTGGTCACATTAGCAGCCTAAAAGTCATCTTTGTCACTTGGCATTCTCTTACAAAGCTGCATACAATCAGTTTATCAATTAGGTACTTTCTTTTTGTTTAAAACTTCTATTTATTAGTTGTACATGAATGCTAAACAAAGCTTTATTAACAATATTGAAAAACTAGAGACAACCACATGGCATTTAATAGATGAATGGTACGTTCAATTTTACTTCAATAATGTACAGTACATTTCTCCACTTCTTTCAAACTCTATTAATACCACTATGGTTTCCTCAGCCAATAATTACGACAGAAACTTCTTAACAACCTCTCAAAATGCCTTTTTTTGTAGGCTAGACTAACAGTGATATGTTCTGTATACATTGGAATGTTATATGGGGCTGGAGTGATGGCTCAGTCATTAATATTTCTTGCAGAGGACCTGAATTCCTTTTCCAGCATCCATTCCATGTGTTTTAGAAGGTCTTGTAACACTAGATACAAGATCCCCAATGAGCTTTCATGTCCTCAACAGGCACTGCATGTATGTGGTGTGCATACAGATGTGGGAAAACACACACACAGACACACACACACTTATATGTGATGTAATATAATACTTATGTGTGAAATCCTTAGTAAAAATAAAATAAATGTAAAAAGAAAAATATAAATATTAATAAGTCATCCCATACTTAAAATGTTTCATAGATTTTCCACTCCTTGATAATACCATAAGCACTTGTGTATTATAGCCATTATCATCCTCTTTATTTACCTTATTATGCTCCAGAATTACTTCCTCCATTTTTTAATGAAATATTTTATTTAAAGTATGAAACTGTTTTTGAAGAATAGCAACACAGATTTTGTAGTAAGACAGACTGTTATACAAATTTATAAGTCTTTACCATAAGAGCTATTTTCATGTTTATTATTTTATGCCATAATAAAAATATAATGTTGCATAAAAAATCTTTACTAATTCTAAAGAATAATTTTTAATCATGGCTTGTAAAGATGATGTTCACATTTGTAATACTGTAGTAGGGAAGTGTAGGCAGGAGGATCAGTCAGTTAGAAGTTAAAGTCTAGAATCACTTTCTTAAAAGTTTTATCCTCTATGCTCTGAACTGCACTCAGTACAAAATTACTGTACTGTTAATTCTTTTTCTTTGGGTTTCAGCAAAACAGATCTCAGTGAAACCTGTCTTTTTTTTTTAAATAAAGTCTATCCTCTATTTATACAAATAGAGATCCATTCACTTGTTACATGTGTTCCTTATAGATTGAGAAATCAATGTGTAGATGTATGCTAGACTATATCTTACAATGAGGCACAGATTTTCTTGGTCATCACTGTTTATCATTTGTCATCTAGAGTAGTATATGGATCTTGGATAATGTTTGCTGCATATGATTTTTAATAAATACTGCTTAATTGAATGAATGATCATACCAAAAATATTTTTTTAAATCTTTCCAAATCTCATAAATGTTTCTTAGTACTAAATTTCATATGCTATATAAAATGCTTAGTAAAGATATAGTAAATGTACATTATCATTTCTTTGAAGAAATCTTTATATAATCATTTATGCATAAACAAATTGTTATAATATTTGTTAAAGTTTAGGTAATTTGTATTGTCCAATTCCTAATCAAAGGTAATATTTTATTATTTCCATGATTTAAATTTTTAGTTTTATACTTAGATATAGAAAACAGAGACTAAATTCTATGTGATGAGTCCATATACTTTAATTTTCAAAATCAAGCTTCTACAACATTATGTATACATACTATTTATTTTTTCACCCAGAAGCTTTAGAACTACATTTAGAAAGTTTGGTCCCCTATTTTCATGAGTTATAAAACATGTAATATTTCAAATGTTTTAAAATATCAAGAGCAAAATGCAAGCACCAAAACTCTTAAGATTCTGTCAAATATAATATTGCTTCTAGTGAGAGTAAATAGGTCTCGATTGGGCTGGCTATTATAGACCTGGAGAATCTGAACTACAATTATTGCAGGCTTTAATGAACCAATGTCTCATTTTCTCAAACAAGAGGCACAGTGATTGCTCTAGTAGCACCCATTGAATTAGATGTGCATCACTGTCTTCTGGACTATCAACATATTAATTATTTTAAGAAGTATTACTGAATCATCAAAAGCCATTTGATTAACATCTTTATCAGGTCATTAAAAGTGGTCAACTCCTTTTCACATAAGAAATTTCATAAAATTAGTGTACTGTAAAATCAAGTTCTCAATTGTCTAGAACAAGCAAATAGTTCACTTCAGAAAATATATGCAAATGAGTGCAAAATATTCAGGCATAGCAATGTCTCTGAAATCTAAGGAATCCTTTGTTCATGTTAAGTAAATATATAATACAATGACACATTTCTAAATAACAGGACATAGAAGACTCGCAGAAGTCTGTAAATTATAACTTTAGGACAGATTGTTTTAGATTCTTATTGAACTCTTACATAGGATTAAAGAGACTGAGACACATAAAAGTTTTTTTTACTTATTTATGTATACACAGCTTGTCCTTATTCTTTTCTGGTTAATGAATTTTCCTTTGCATTGTCTTATTTTCATAGTCCAAAGTAGAGGAATAGACCTGTGTGAAAGCTAAAAAGGATCTATATTCCAGGGATCTATATGAAGGAATCAAATTCAGAGACCTATGTTGTCTGGATGGAATGTGGAATGAATGGTAAGAAAGTTGGTACACACCTTTAATCTCAGTATTCAGAAAGCAGTGGTAGCAAACAACTTTGGTCCAAGGCAGTGATGGCACACACCTTTAATCCAACTATTCAGAATGCAGTGGTGGGCATGTCTTTAATATCAACACTTGGGACACAGGAAGCAGACCTCTGAAAGAGACAGTGTCATACAAGAAGTGACATCTGAGATGAGTCAGTGAAGGACAGGCAAAGTGACTAATCAAAGGAAAGGTTAGCAGAATGAGTCAGAGTGAGGACATCCCCAACTCTCACAAAAAAATCAATCAGCTATAGCAGAGTCAGCTAACTACAGCAGTGAGTTACAGGGGTGTTATGAGGCAAGCAATCTGAAGCATGCAGACAGGGGACAAATAGAGAGACTATGAAGCATCTGACTGAGGATAAGGCAGAGAGGCTGACTGAGGCAGAGTGGAACAGTGAGTTACAGAAGCAGGCAGGCTGAGGGAGAGACACAGAGATACAGAGTCAGCTCAGCAGACATCAGTATCAGATGAGAAGATTGAGTCAGTTTGAAGCTGAGCAAAGCAGATCAGTCTGAGGAAGGCAATCAGCCAGAGTAAGCTGGAGTCAAGAATTCAGTCAGAAAGAGTAAGCCAACTCAATAGATCAGTTTAAACCAGTCAACTTTGAGAAAAGTTTGAGTCAGAACTGTAAATAAGTTAAATCAGAAGAGTCAGGGTTCATAGGGAATTAGTTAGAGTCACTCAGTCAGCAGTAAGTCTTGGAAGTTAGTTGGTTAGACTGTATAGATGTTTAAATGTTCTAGATTGTATAGATGCTGAGACTGAAGCATTGCAGTTCTAGGCTTAAGGGTAGATTGTACAGAGGCCAAAAAGTTCCAGGGCTCCAGGCTAAGAATCAATGTCTACATCAGATATGAATCTGCAGTTACATACCCAGAAACAACAGTTACCATCCAAGAGAATTTAAATGAAGGTTCACTGCTAAATGCTGGTTATATTTGACTATATATGCAATACAGACTAAAATTCAACTTAGACACTACTTGCTTATTTCTGTAGACTATATATTCTTTTTTAGTTCTCTAATTTCTCCAAGGCTAGCAAAACCTTTGTTTAACATTCTGGAGAGAGAGAATTTCTCCTTTCTTTCTCCTAGACATATAAAAAGCAATGGGCTTACCCATAATACTTTTAAAGGATTTTACCATGTTCATGCTGAGAAGATTCATTGTTTATGGAGAACAGAGATAAGTATTACCTGTGGGATTTTTCTTATATAACAGTGATTCCTTTTTTTTTATACACAGTGTCTAAAGATACTTTTCATGTTTGAACTTGTGAATAGATATTAATCCCCAATAGGGAAATAATTACCACATTAACAAGATTGTAAAAATAAAATAAATATTAATCTAAAATGACAGCAAGATGAATTTGTTTACTTCCATAGGTTCCATCTTAAATAAATTTTAGCAAACACTGTTTTATAATTCTTGACTACTAATAATACATAAAAAATACTTTGATATTTGTAGAAAGAAATCTAAAAATACAATTTTAAAATGGTGGATGAATTTTCCATTTATTAGATCCAACACACATATTTTATATGTTATAACCACCATGTATACACACATACTCTGAGTTGGCAGCTCTAGTTGGTTTTGTATATATTAATAACACCCCTACATAGAAATAGTTATTGATTCTCCACCTACAAAAGTTATATTCATACATTTATCTCAGCCTATGTATTTCTTTAGTTCCAAATTATATATATCCCACAAAATGTATTTTACTTTTACCATCTGCATCAAATTTATCAAGTTTCATAGGTGTCATCTTCAATATAGACCCCAATTTTTTATATCTGCAGTCTAATTTACTACTAACTATTCTTACACAACTACAATAGACTCCCAATTTCTCTCCTTACTCTCACCTGTGATTGGTATCAAGGTTATTATATCACTGCAGCCAGAGTAAAACCTTTATAGCGTGTTAGACAATATAAATTATCCATCTTAAAGCTCCTCAATCACAGTGGAGTCCTCATGTCTCTGGCTTCATTTTTTTTTCTTCTTATTCCTTACTGTTAATTAGAACAGTCTTTTAATCCTTCAAGATGAATAAAACACTGTCCCACACTTGGGCATTGTGTGGCTTTCCCTCTTCAACAACTGCACTTTGTTTCTTTTAACTCACCTTGAAAACTGCTATTTATTTTTCTACTACAATTTAAGTGTTACACTCACAAAAAGACTATCTTCACTCTCTCCATTCTAAATTATGGAACCCTTGTGAATTTTCTTTTATTTAGCACTGTTATTTTTTTATATCACTTACCACAATTTACATCCCATAATTACTTGTGGAAGTGCCTGCTTTAATGAACATTCTCCACACTACATTGCAGCTTTTATAGATACTTTACTTATAAATAGGTCACTTACTTCCTCAAAGAGCAACTGGGCTTTTCTATCACCTTTCATAGTAAGTTCAAAATTTCCTGTTTGCCTTTTATTGTTCTTTTCAATTAACTCTCCCCATCTGGCAGTATTCACTTCCAAGAGAGATAAACAGGGAAGATGAAAATCCACATGTGGTGAGAGTGTTCCAAACACCAATCCATGTGCTAGAATTTTTTACGAATGTGATCTAATTTGGTCCTCATGATAAGCATTGTAAAGACATATTATTGTCTTTCATTTTACAGATAAAAAAATGATTCTCCAATAGCAAATGACTTGCAATACATTTTGGATTTAAACCCAGAATGGTACCATAATCCTTGATCTCTTTAGTGCTTACCTTATCCTCTCACCATTGCACACATGCTGACTTACCTGTTTAAAAGATACTCTTGCCTCCCTGTTCCACATCCTGACCTTTGCAAGCCTTTCCTGAAGCTTATGTTTTACACAGTTTTTCACAAATACCTTTAAAATTATCTTAATTATCATAGCATTTAATCTGTTTCATTTAATAGGTTCAGTTATTCCTTTATCAGTGTTGTGGAAATGGCTATGCAAATACTTAATTGCATGTGTATCAACAAAAAAGTTAAACTCTGCCTCTCATAAATATATGTTCTTTTTGAGTATGTCTTTTATGCATTATTGAGTCTGACAAGCTCTGGGGAATAACAGCCAATTTTCCATCAGAAGTCTGAAAACAGGAGGTATTTTTACTTGTCAGGGAAATTTCCTGAATCAATAATAAATTGATTCTGAATGTTCTTTCTCATCAAATACTGTCAACATTGCAAGACCACCTTACCATATACTGAGATAGTTTTAATATGCAAATTTCTAGTTATTTTGTCTATTGTTCTTGCTGTGAAATCTATCTGATTGTAAAACATGCAGCTAGATCTATGCTTGTGGTTACCCAAATGCTGGAAATATTCTGAATTCATCCAATACTTTAAAGTTATCTAGAGGCAGATGCCTGGTGACTGTATGTGAAGATGCTGGGCATTAAAGCAAATATGACTGCAGCTCAGCTTACAGTCTTTTCAATATGAAAATGATATAAATACTGAAGGTCAGTCACCAAAAATCAAGGCAGTTCTACCTGACTAGGGACTTTACTTTGTCTCTGCCCTAGATTGTTTGACTAAAAGCAACATGGGGGAGGTATTTCTTACAATGCTCAGGTCACAATCCATTGTTGAGGGAAGTTAGGGAAAGACCACAAGATAGAAACTGGGACAGAAGGACTGAATCAAAGACCATAGAGGAGTACTTCTTACTAGCTTGATTCCCTTGAATAGCTCATCTAGCTACCTTTATCAAACAGTCCAGGCCTACCTGCCCATGGAAGACACTGGCCTACAGTAGGCTGGATCCTCCCACATCAACTACCAATTAAGAAAATTCGCCACAGACATTTCCACAAGCCAACCTGATGGAGGTAATTCCTCCATTGAGGTTCTCTCATCCCAGGTGACTCTAGTTTGAGTCAAATTGATAAAGCCACACATTCTTCTTTTTAGGATAGTTAAGGCACCTTCAGTGATAAGAAGAGGAAAGATCTTTCAAGGTATCCAAATAAATATTCTCTTGATGAGTACTTAATAACAGATTCCAAAAATTCATTTGGAGGAGAAAATATTGCAGTTTAGTATATAATGGAGATATACTTATAATCATGAGATGTATGCCCCTTTTAAATAACTACTTTATCTGACTGTCAAAATGAACTGCACTTGAACCTCATATTTTATTATTTCTTTTATAGTTCTGTCTATCTTACTCTTTAGGCTATGACAGACAAATATTTAGGATAGTGGTATTTTCAGTTATACATAGCTCATTTACTTCTTCTGTATCCTTAAACACTTAGATTCTTGATAATATTGGATTTCAGCACCAGTTTTGAGGGCAATAAGATTTACTTTAAAATTTACTTTTCTTTTTTCTCAAAATAAGCCTATCCATTTGGGATTTTTCGCTCATGTCATTAGGAAAAAAATTGATGTTACAGTGTTTACAAATTAAAAGTTACCCCTTCTGTAATAACAATTTGCATTTTCTATGGTTCTTAGTACTTTTCAACCTGCATATAACTGATTTGGTTTATGAACTAGCATCATTCATTGGGAGGTAGGCCTGAGGTGTTTGAAAAAGGTAGCTGAGCTAGCCATAGGAAATAAGCCAGGAAGAAGTACTCCTGTATGGTCTCAGATTCAGACCCTCCTTCCAGGTTCCTAACTCGAGGCTTTTCCTTGACTTTTCTCAACACAATTTATTTAAAATATTAACCTTGTCAGTTGGGTTAGTTTTTTTTTTATTACCAAGGTTCTCTTTCTTTGAATGAAATGCTATATGCAGTATGTACTGCTACAAAGCTTCTATTGGCATAGAGTGTGCTAATATAAAATTTTGCCAGGACTTTATGAGAAAGTCTGACACATACTAGGATAGTATTGAACTTTCTATGAACCCAAGTAAAGCCTTGAATTTCTGACCTTCTTGCTTCTACTGTCAATACTGAGATTATAGTCATGTAGCACCATGCCTGGTTTATGAAGAGCAGGAATCAAATATAGGGACTTATGTATGATGGACAAGCACTGAACCAACTGATCTATACCCTGAGCCCATACCACCTATATGATATCTGATACCTGATTTATTCAGAAATTAATGCTGAATTTTTCAATCTTAAGAAATCATGTTACTTTATCTGCAGTTGTACCCCTTCTAAAGTTGCACAGTTTACTTTCTGCATGATGCCTGGTAATCACTTTATTTTTCTTTTGTCCTTTAATACATCCTAACCACTCCCTCTACTCTTCCCAGTTCTCTCAATCTCCCTTCTACCCCAGCTCTACCATCCTGCCCTTCCTCTCAGAAAAGAGCAGGCATTCCGAGGTTGCCACTTGAACTGGACAAAATAAGATGGAACAAGGCGGGACAAAGGCCCATACATCAAGGCTGGACAAGTCAACCCAGTAGGAAGAAAATGATTCTAACAGCAGGTAAAAGGGTAGGAGACTCCATACACTTCAACTTTTAGGAGTTCTATTAAAACATCAAGCTAGATAACCTTAAGATATATGTAGGGGACCTAGCACACACCCATGCCGGTTCATGTATTCCATTTCAGACTGTGAGCCCCTTAGTCCTGATAAGTTGACTCCAAGGGGCATGTTATCCTGGTTTCCTAGTTCACTCTGGTCCCTGCAATCCTTCCTCTTGCTCTTGCTCAGGATTCTCTGAGCTCTGTCCAATGTTTGGCCGTGAGCCTCTGCATCTGCTCCCAACAATGGCCATAGGAAGCCTGTCTGATGACTATTGGGCTAGGCACCAATCTATGAGCACAGCAGAATACAGTTAAGAATTGTCTCTAGGCTATCCAGTCGCTGATTCCTGGCCAGCCCTCTAGTATCCAGCATAGACTTCCTCCCTTGGCATGGGTTTATGCTCTTCCACTGCCCCAGCAGATCCTGCAGGTGGGATTTGCAGGTAAACAGATGGAACTAGAAACAAAATATCATCCTGGATGAGGTAGCCCAGACCCAGAAAGACAAACAGGGTTATATACTCACTTTCAATTTACAAGTGGATATTAGCTGTTAAGTAAAGGATGGTTACATTATAATCCACAGACCCAGAGAAACTACGCAACAAGGATGGCCCCACAGGGGACACATGGATCTTCCTGGGAAGGGGAAATGGAACAGGCATTGCAGGTAGTCTGGGGAAGGATGAAAATAGAAATAGGAGGGATCAGGTAGGGAGAGAGGAATGGAGGGAGCGAATATAGGAAGACAACCAGAATTGGGGGACACTTTGAGGTGGTGTGGAGACCTAGTGCAGTGGAAATTCCCTGAAATCTATGAGATTGACTCTTGTGAGGACCTCTAGCAATGGAAGATAGTGAGCCTGACCAGGCCATCTTCTGTAACCAAGCAAGGCTTCTAATGGTGGAAATGGGACACCAACCCAGCCACAAAACCTTCAAATTATAATATACCACTTTTTCTAAAATGTCACACAAAATAATTTTTATAAGAGCAATTGGGCTTTTTGCATATTCTTGTTGTATTTTTGGTAGAAAGTTGAGGTTTATACTAGTAGTGTTCTTTAAATCCTCCTCAAAAATTGCAATTGAATTTATTTCTTATAAAAAACTGTCAACTCTATATGTGTCTAAAAACTAATAATCAAAAACAACTTTCAGCTATTACTGCTATATTTACATAGAGAAATGTTCTTAGTAGTAACACTTTGAAGAATTCAAATATGAATATGGATTGTAATATCCAATTATTTTAAAAAATTAACCACACACCCACTCACACATACATACCTAACACACCTATGTGTGTGCATGTGTGTGTGTGAGAGCAGGGTGGGGGGAAAGAAAGAAAGAGAGAGAGAGAGAGAGAGAGAGAGAGAGAAGGAAGGCAGAAATGGAGAGAGAAAAGGAAGATATTTCATGTTAACCTCATGTAATTGGTACTTGATTAGTAAATCTAGATCAACCTGAAATGTCAGTTATGAGATAATTATGAAATTTGAATATTAAAAGATGTTAGACTGTATCAAAAATGATTACTAATTTTTGTTTCCTAATATTGTGGTTATATTGATAAACAAGATTGCTTACCTCTTAGTAATATATATTTATGTATTTTGCAGATAAAATTTGATGTCTGAGAATGGATAAAAATGAACCAGAACAGGGGTGTGTAATTTAGATAATATTGGTAATTTCTTAATAAATCTCAAAATTAGGTGATGAATGATATGTTATTCAGTATGTAATTTTCTTTATTTTGTATGATTGAAATTTTCCACAATAAAAATTTAAACAAAAAAATCAACTTTTTAGTGAATCTCAGTTTGAATTGCTGACATATATTTGTCACCTAGATTTTTTTGATTGCTAACAATTTGAAACAAATAGGCCCAAATTTCATATTGTATTTGGTAACTTCCTGAAAATCCTAGTGCACTGTTAATAATGTTTCATGAATATAAGGTATTATATACTTAGTATTCATAGCTGCTAAACAGAACAATTAGAGTTTATTTTCACTCATCTGAATAATATAAAAAATGGTGAGTGCATTCTTGAGATCACTATTGCCTGCATAATAGGACTATCAGCAGGGATGACACAGAAGCTTAAGGGGCATAGCCTTACACAGGAATGCTATTGACAATAGAGTATGATGATTGATGGCAGTTGATTGTCTTCAATAGTGTAGCCACTAGTGAGTCCCCCCATAATCCATTAGGTAGCGCCACACCTACGATAATAAAAGTGACTCCACTTAAATTCAGTGGGTCACAAAACAAGTACAAAATTAAAAGGCAGGATAATGTGCCCTTCATACTACCTTTTGAACTTTCAGAGAGAAAAGAGGGTTGATAGGGATGGAGGAAGAGTATGACCAAAATGCATGATATACATGTATATACATGTATGAAATTATCAAGGAATAAGTTATTAAAAGGAAAAATAATCCAAAATTTGAAAGATGAACAATGAATAATATATACATATATATATGCATATTAATAACTAATGGCTTTAATTATGAAATTGACCAGTTTTACTTGTATATCATTTTAGTTATTTGGCTTAGATAAAGTTAATAGAAATATTGTTATGCTTCAACAAAATCCCTGTCAAGGCCAATTGAGTTTTACAGTACTCCTCTCTTACCTGGGCATGTTATGTTCAAAAATCCCAGCAGATTCATGAAATCACAGATTATACCAAACTATATACACTTCATATTTTCCTGTATAGTCATATAAAATATAATTCATTCCATATTGTCACATCATAGTAATAACTTTTGCAGTTGGCATTGAAACAGCTTAACATACATAAATTTCTATTTCCCTTTTGGAATTGCAGCAATAGATTTGTTATAGCAGAAATCAAAGCACTGTTTTTTCTCTATTTAATGAGAATACTAACCCTTTCACCTAAAGTGAGCACTTTATAGCTTATGATTGTGGGTTAGAGTTATTGAAAAGTAAAATAAAAGTTCCTTGAACACTAGTACTGTGGGTACTCCAACTGTCAGTCTGATAACTGAGTTGGCTCTTAAATAGTGCATATATAGAAAGAGGTTACATTGTATATACATTGTATATACTCTAGACAAAGAGGTTATTCACAACATAAGCATTTTGGGATAGCCCAAAATTTCATTATGCTACTCAGAACAGTGAATGGTTTAAATCTTAGATTTGTTTATTTAATTTTTCTTTCCTGTTTTTTTTTTTTTCTTTTTTTGAGACGGGGTTTCTCATTGTAGCTCTGGCTGGTTGTCCTAGAACTCACTCTGTAGACCAGGTTGGCCTCAAAATCAGAGATCTGCTGTCTCTGCCTCCTGAGTGCTAGGATTAAAGACAAATGCCAACACCACCCAGGTGTTTATTAAATTTTTAGTGTAGTAGTTTTAATTGTGTATGTGTGGATACCAGCTGGTAAGCACAGGTACATGTAGAGATCAGAGGAGGACATCAGATACTCCAGAGCTAGTTATAGTTGGTTGTGAACTGACTGGTGTGATGCTGGAAACGAAACTCTGTTCCTCTGCAGGAATAGTACTCTCTCTCCACCAACTATTTATAATTTTTTATTAATATTTTAAAGATATCATTGTCATAGATAAGATGTCATATGTCACAGAAACTATAGAGTGTAAAGCCACATATTCAAGGAAATAATTCTAACCCAATCTTTTTCATTCTACCCTAGTCAGCAGTGTGTTATATGATGTGTATTCTCATCGATTGCCATTGATCTTATTTTCATATCACGTTGATTAAATTCTGATTTCCTCCAGAAAATTTCTCATAATCACAACCACAAGCAATAGTTGCCTGCTTATTGAACATTTCATAACACACTCAAGTGAACAAATAAAAATAATAATATTGGATATATCTCAGTGTGGATACAAAATTAGCATTACTGTTGATTAATTGAGCTAAGTTTGGGCTTTAATGGTTTGACAAATACAGATATTCTTTCACAATGCCCAATAGACTGAAATATTGCATAGGATAAGAATTATCATCATATATATAGAACTTAAGAAGATGCTATTTACTGCAATTGTAGGATTAGAAATGCTAAGATTTTAAATATATTAATTTATCAAGAAAAAGGAAATCTATATTCTTGGCGATTTAAATAAATCCTACAGTTGTTAATGTAAAATCAGCCATATAGAAACTATGGCATGACTCATATACATCAAATCCCCAAATATTAAATAAAATCACAATAATTTAATGAAGAGTGCACTTTGAAAAAAATTTAAAGTTTTATTTTCTTATACTTGGATAAGTTCTGGAAAATAAAATTATTTTCTGGCTGCCATCAGATCAATCAAATTCAGTGAATTCCTACACTTTCTTTCAGCAATAAACAGTGTTTTAAGTTCAGATGCCTTGTGATATGATTAAAAAGGGAATTATTTTTTCTATATTTTTAGGTGTTTTGTCATGAGTCATAATTGTTTACTCATGCCAGATGTAGCCTTGGGTTAAGGGCAGAGGACAGTTTATTCTTTTGTCTAATTAAATCATTGGTTCCAGCACTGGAGCCCTGGAGCCCTGGAGCCTTAGAGCATTTTTGTCTTCTTTAAAGTCTAGTCCTAATCCTTGAACTAGAAGGCTTCAGCCTGCATACTGTCTAGAATATGTAAGATATTAGCTAGGATCTAGAAGGCTTCAGCCTTAGCCTTCTGAGACCTACTGCAGACTGAGCCACTCTGAATATCTTCTTATGAACTCTGACTCTTCTCATTCAACTGATTCTTCAGCCTACTTCTCCACTGAATGCTTTGGTTAACCAAATCTGCTTACTGACTCTTTCAACTGGCTCCTCTGTCTACTGACTCTTCTTAACTGACTCAGTTAACTGACTTAACTTACTACCATGTAACTCTCTTTAACTGAGCCAAGAGCTGGAGGTTTCTTATGAGAGTTGGGCATGTCTTTATTTTGCTAACTCTTCCTCTCATTAGTCACTTTGTCTGCCATTCACTCTGACTCATCTCAGACATCACTTCCAGTGTGACTCTGATCCTTCTTAGTTCCATTTCCTGTATCTGCTTCAACATTTTGGGTTTTTTTAGGAATTAAAGGTGTAGCTACCACTGCCTTCTGAATCCTGGGATTAAAGGTGTTTGCTACCACTGCACTCTGAATACTGCATTAAAGGCATGTCTACATTCCATTCAGATCACTGAATATAGCCCCTGGAATGTAGACCCTAGCTTTCACACAGAGCTATTCCTCTATAAAGAATAAGAAAGTATATTATGAGTTACTAAGGAAGTTTGAGAAATTTAGGCCTTTTATACATAGGTTTCTACCAGGAATACTTCCTCAACTATTTTCTTCATCCTGCAAATTTTAGTCTCAAAATGTCAGTTGTTCCATTATCTTCTCACTATGTTTAAAAAGTACTACTTTAATTGTCCATTTATATATCTACAGCATTTCCTGTACTCTGAATTTACAAGGAACAAATCTTATGTCCTACACTTTCTTCAGTTTTCTCTATCTAAATTAAGCATGAAAAATAGTAAGTGTTCAAGATAATTAGAGAAATTCACAACTTTTAAATGTTATTAGCACATGACATAAAAATTAGTTTTTATTATGGCATTTTCATTATATATATACATATGTATATATATATACACATTTTGACCATTCACCATTCTCATTACCTATTAACTTCTCTTGTCATTTTCAATTTCCATAAAACTATTTCCTCTTCTCAACTACTATCTCTCTCCTTTTACTTTCCATATAAGTAAATCTAATGTGACTAATTGTATGTCACACACACACACACACACACACACACACAACAGGAAAGATAAAAACATAACTATGGCAGGGTTTATGAGACTAGAAAAATGAACCCTAATAGAAGTTTCTAACAAATGTCAAACATGGAAACAAAAGTCAAAGGAAAGATATGTGACAGTACTAATGAAAATCCACATTGTTTTCTCATGAATATAAAGTGATATTAATTGTAGCACAAATTTCTCATGTTTCCTTATCACAGATCTTAGCAACCTAAGCATGTTATTTTCCTTTTAAAAATTGAAATATTTAGCCATTCCCATAAAAGAAGCATCATGACTTCTATTTGACATATGTAAATTGCCAAATCACTGGACACAAAGACACACAGCAGCAAGGAAGCCCTTGAAAGATCTGGCAGAAAACAAAACCATCAGGAGGGAAATATGTAAGAGAGAATGAAACGATAGCATAAACTTGAAAACAAATTGCTTGTATCCGGTAATATGCAACATTAGGGCTATGCCATCGCTCTGTTAAATGCAGGCACACAGTTAACTAAATTATTCTCAGATGTTTCTGAGGACAGTGAATCTTCAGATTGGCATAAGGTTGTCCCAGGTTAAAAGATGAGTGATATAGAAAAAAATGGAGTTTATAATTTAATTAAATATATTTCAAATTATCATATATTTTCATTCAGTGAGACTAAAGTAGAATAATTGCACCTTTACTAAATGCAAAATGCATTCTTATGGAAATATGAAGTATTCAATAGCAACTGCAATGTAAGCTAAAGGAAAAATTCCAACAGAGGTAAAAATAACCTCATACAAGGGTTCAGATGAGATAATAAAGTAGTAAAACAAACTTTCATACTCTAGAAACTGATATGAATAATATTCAGGGTTAGTTTGATGATCCATATAAATAACTTTGACATGATTCAGAAAATAGGATACTATGATGTGGATAGTTGTGGTAAAAACTAAATATTGGTATATTTATATATTTATATAAAATACTTTGTATATAAAGATGGATATGTTGTGTTCAGTGTATAGTTATTTTTCCTCTTAATATTTTCACAACAAAATGTTAGAAAATGACTTTAAGTTGCTGATAATATTTGAACAGAAAAGTATGTAGAGTTACAGTGAGGAAAATTGGTGTTGGAGAATAATTCTAGCAAGGAGACAAGTAACATCAAAAGAAGAAAGCTGTGAAATTTTAAGTGTGTACAGAATATCAAGCATGTCTACAATGAAGAGAATTGTAACAGAGGAGAATGCAGAATGACTGAAAATTGCCCTAAGACAAGGCCATCAAAAGTACTAAATTCTCCAATAAACTGTTTTACTTTTTGATATTTGTGGATTAAAATTATCACTTCAGTGTTGGTGGCTGATTTCTGTATCCATACTGTAACATTTGTCTTACCTTATTCATTCAACCATACACATCAGTTTTCTATTTGTTGTTTTTTTTTTTTTTGGTTTCATTTTGTTTTTAGTGAGAAAATACAGCATAACATTTCTCCATGCTGTGTTTGTAACTCTGTTAGAGCTGGACATACCAGTACAGTGGGAAGTAAAGCTATAGCTTAGCTAGGGGCAGAAAAATGTGTCCTTTAATGGTCTCTTGTGAAGGATCAGGGAGGAGGAGATATTTTTCCAGGATGGAATGGGTCTAGGGTTTGGGGATAAACAAACATTTGGAAGGTACGAATGACACTTCTGGATAAGAGATGCCTGGAAGAACATTCAGGTAGTATATGACTCATATGATATGACAGTCATCAGTTTGCTCTGGATATGGGGACAAGAGATGCAGATATGTTTTACTCTATTTGTAGCCTTCTCTATTTATGACTTTGTTACATGAATGACAGAATTCCTAACATTAGTATATGTCATTTCCAGCCTTTTAATTTGTTTTAAATGAGGACACATGAGGTATAGGATCCTAGGGACTACTGACATCAAAATCATCCTAATTAAATTTTGTTGAACTGGAGTACCATTGGATTATAACCTTCCACCCTTGTTTTGTAGTAGGAGGTTGGTTTCTGAATTCACATATCAGGAGGACATTGTCTATGCAGGTTTGTACAGTGTACTGAATTGTGCTTTGAATATTGCAGGTTTACCAAGCAGAAGGGAGAAGGACTTGGTGGTAGAAGCAGGTGTTGGTGTACATGATAATGGTTGTTATCCCTGAGACAGTACCATCTGAAGCTTAATGGCCTATAATATAGAAGGTATCAATTATGCCAGAAGTTTAAGTAAGCAGGATCCAAAGATACAGATAATTAAAAGATATAGTATCTGAGATAGTCTTAATCCATCCTGAAAACTGTCTAGGGGCTGTCAGAGCAAAGAAGTCTGTAAACATAAAGGACAACTGGCTGAAGGGAGTGCCATGGTAAATGTAAAACAAAACAAATCACCATAAAGTAAGATTCTGAGTGTCTTAAATCAAGTTAAAGGAAAGGAGTTGTGGTCTTGCAGAGGGATTTCTTCCTTATGACAGAAGTATAAAAGTAAAAACACAATTTTATGTCTCTAGTATAGTACCATTATTGTTAAGATCCATGTTACCCAGACTATGGAAGCTTCAGCTTGACAAGGTTCCTGGGCCTCCGTGGTCAGGAAATTGGAATTCCTTAACTGCTTTTCCCCTTTCTTATCTTTACTGTATAGTGACATCTGTTTCTCATCATTAATAAGGTCTGCATAGCCTAATAGTAATATCCAAATTAATCCCTGAGCTGGCCACTATGGGCTGGAATGAAACACAGCCATGTTATTCAAAAGTAAATTGTAATCACCTCCAGACTTCCAAGTCCTGGCATGTGAAAGCTACCCAGGTTTATTGCAAGTGCATCATAAAGCTATTCCTGGAGTAAATCCTGACCTTCCCAGAAAGAGATAAGCCAAAATAGATAGAAGTCAGAAAGCTTAGAGAGTTAGCACACCTGAAGAAACAGATAGTTCATCCTTAACTTGTTCCCTCAGTTAATGAAGAACATAGCAGGCCTGCACTGACCTAAAAGCAAACTTTCCAGGACTTAAGAAAGAAAGCTTCCTGACCTAATGACAACCAATAGATAGGAACGGAAATTTATAGCTGTGATTCAGGAAAAAATAAATATTTCCAAGGACCTAAAAACCAAAATAAAACTCTTCTCTGGTGCCTACATGTCCTTGCCCTATTTGACCTAGGTAATTGGAAGTTACTTAGGAAATCCAGCCAGCATGACATCCAGCAGTCCCTAGTTGACCATTGTGTCATGTTATGTGGTCTCTGTTGATAATTTAAAACTTTAAGGCTTGCAGCTACAGAAAAAAGGACACCACTTATCTACACTGGCTTCTTCTGAGATGGGCCTGACTGTTAGAGAAGCATTCCTGCAGTTTGCTGCTTAAGCTACAGAAAAGTCTTGGCCAGATAGACCGAAGAGAAGAAGAGACAGAGACAGAAGGACAGGAGAGACAAGGCAAATGAACTAACTGAGGAGAATAGATTGTAAGGACTAGAGAATTGGATTGCTAGCTCAGAGAAACTTTGTTTTATTCCCTTAATGTACACATTGTTATTTTCTTTGATTTTATTCTTTGTTTTTCTTTATCTTTCTTTGTATTATTATTAAAGACACGCTCTTGCATGTCATAATTACCATAAGGCATATTCTATGTGTTTTATTAAAGCGCATTAAGTGTGCCAACTAAAGGTCCCATAGAAGAGTGAGGTACTGCGCTCACTTGTTATAGCTTACGTTGTTTATCCTTCTTTGTGGAGACTGAGGAACCCATTGTGAGGACTAGTGCTGGACTCGACCCTTGCACATTATGACACTTGGACTTTTGTGTAGAAGTATGTTGTACAGAAATAGAAATGAAGGTAATAACTCAAGGTAAGTGATGACTTCAGACCAAGTCATCTAAAAGGGCACCCTGAAGAAAAAAATGTCTGAGTTGAATTATCCAAACTGACCTCTGTCATATAAGAAATTGAGGGAAAAAGAAGTGAGAACTTATAAAATTATATTATAGGACTCATAAAAATGAAAAAGGAGTGACAGAACTCATGTGGTTCAGCAGGTATCTGTAGGCATTGATTCAGAGCAAAAGGCAATTAATTCTTTGCTAATTCTACCCAAGGTCCTTAGAGGGTTTTAGCTTCCTTACAATCTAATCTTAAGATTAGAAGTGAAAGGCTTCTTCGAATCTTCAAGACTAAACCTAGGTTTCAACCTTGGAGACTTACTGATGACTGACTTATTTTGAATAGCTCCTTCTGAATTAAGAGCTGTACTAATTTCAACTGAATATTCTTGTTGGATGATTCAACACACTCCCTGTTCTGGCTCAAACTCTTCCCCAAGCTGCTGGTTCAAACTGACCTTCTGAGCCAGCTGTTTCTGACTGAACTCTTTCTGACTCTGGCTGACTGCTCTGATAGGCTTCAAACTGACCCTTGATGTTAGCTGTTTCTCCTAAACTCATTTTTCCTCTGCTGAACTGTCTCTGTGTCTTATCTGATTGATTCTCTAACTGAATCCCTTACTCTCTGAACTCAGAACCTGCTTTTATATCATGAGATTTGGGTGTGTCCTCACTCTGACTCACTCTGTTAACTCTTCCTCTCTTTTGTCACTTTGCATCCCAGAATACACATATGTAACAATATTTTTAGTAGACTGACGTGGGGCATATTAGAACAAGGCAAAGGCAAATCTGGGACTCATATATTGATAAGTTTTGTGTGGTATTAAAAAATGAACAAGAGTGTGTTTAGCAAATGTGACTCTAGCTCTTCAATGTTGTTTCTAAATGGGAAAATACTATAATTTGTAAGGGGAAATGTTGAAAAGTAGAGACTTAGAAATGCCTATCAGGATGAATGTTAGGTATTAGAAAAATTTCTGCTTACCACCATTTTATCACATGGTTTTAGGAACATCCCAGAGTCTTACCAGTGGCTTTGTCTTGGAGAAGGAATTTATATTTTCTACCTATTAACCACCAGAGTGGAGGCGGCTGAAGCTAGTATCTATCCTGATAAGTGTATCACTGTAACTTATACTGTCTTAGCAGATAGAAATATCTACAAGTCCATATCATTAGAGTCCAACAATTATTTTACCATGTTAACAAAGATGTTGCAGCACTAAGAATTCAACTTGACCCAGAGGAGAAGTTTTGAAATCAGTACTTAAGCTGATAAGATAAATGCATTTCAAGAAACATTTTTTGTCACTAGAGAGCCAAGTGATATCTGTCAATGTAGGGCTACATTGTTACTTGTACTAAAAGCAGGTAATATAAAGATCATTAGCATATTTGTTTACTAATGTTCTGAAATTACTGCTACTAGGACTTCACTGGTTGCTATGAAGTGCCAACATGGTTCTACAAAGATATATCTCATCGTGTTTTCTGTAGATGCAAATCATCACCAGGATAAAGGGGGCAGTACCAAGAAGTAACTTCAATGTTGCCAGCCTTCACCTTCCCTGTGGATAGTTGTGTGTTGGGCTATTCCGTAACTTGTATTTCTAGGGTCACCAATTCCAGAGAGTATCACAAGCAGTAGAACTTACCTCAATAGGTCCTAGAGTTGTCACACAGTAGTCATCCACTGTCACATGCCCCAAAATAACTGGTACCACTAACTTTTCCATTCTCAATTGTCTCCTGGATAAAGTAAGTGACTTTGATTCAATTAATTGTAACTTGTAACTAAAAAACTATAAAGAATATATGTTATGGCATCGACTATAATGAATGTCAA
This sequence comes from Cricetomys ansorgei, assembly GCA_026225945.1. Lineage (NCBI taxonomy): Eukaryota > Metazoa > Chordata > Mammalia > Rodentia > Nesomyidae > Cricetomys > Cricetomys ansorgei. Next base: position 249,888 of record JAMJFZ010003015.1, on the reverse strand, counting down.
CATTATATATGAAACTTAAAAGTATTAGACAATTATTTCTCTGATTTTTCAGTCCAGTTTTCATTTTTATATTAGAGGGCAACTGATTTATTTTAGTTAATCATGCAAATAGCCACTTTACTGAATGTATTTTTTAGGTGTATGAACTCCCTCATGGAATTTTTAGGGTCACTTATGTACACTATCGTGTCATGTGCAAATAACGATATTTTGACTTTTCCCATTCCAATTTGTATTTCCTTTATTTATTTTAGTTGTCTTATTGCTCTAACTAAAACTTCAAGTACTATATTGACTAGAAATTGAGAAAGTTGACAACTTTGTCTTCTCCTTGGTTTTAGTGACATTGCTTTGAGCTTCTCTTCATTTAATTTGATGTTGGCTGTAGGCTTGCTGTAAATTGTCTTCATTATTATTTTTGTATTTTTTTCTTAAGATAGGATTTTTCTGTCTATTTTTCTGGCTATTCTGGAACTTACTCTGTAGAATACGTTGAGCTTGAACTCCCAGAGATCCATCTGCCTCTGCCTCCTGAGTGCTGGGATTAAAGGCATGTGCCACCACTGCCCAGCTGTCTTTTGTATGTGTAGATATGCCCTTGTAGCCCTAATTTCTCCAGGAATATTATTAGGAAGTGTTTTGGATTTTTTCAAAGGCTTTTTCCATATCTAATGAGATAATCGTGTGTTGTTGTTGTTTTCTTTCAGTTTGCTTTTATGGTGGACTATATTTACTGGTTTTGGTATATTCCTTCATGAATTTCTGGGATGAAGCATACTACATCATGAATTCATTTTGCAAGTATCTTATTGAGAATTTTTCCATGTATGTTCATAAGGGAAATTGTATTAATTCTCTTTCTTTGTTGAATCTTTCTTTCATTTGGGTATCAGGGTGACTGTGCCCTTGTAAAATGAGTTTGGCAATGTTGTGGAATAATTTGAGGAATATTGGCATTTACTCTTTTTGAATGTCTGATAGAATTCTACACTATGACCATCGGGCCTTTTTTTTTGAGATGGGAGACATTTACTGACTGTTTCTATTGACTTGGTTGTTACAGGTCTATTGAAGTAATTAACTGATCTTGTGTTAATTTTGGTAGGTGGTTTCGTTTTCCTGGAGGTGGGAGACATTTAATGACTGCTTCTATTGACTTAGTTGTTACAGGTCTTGAGTATGTGTTAGAATTATTAAAGGAAGTTATCAAAGTAGCAAGTAACAAGATCAATATAAAAAAACTGTTTTCCTCAATACAAGTAATAAACAACTCAAAAATTCAATAAAATCACTATACATAGTCTCAGAATATGCAAGAAAATCTGAGAATGTTAACAAAATATTTGTAAGACACATATGAATTAACATAATAAAAATAGCTCCCCACATGCAGGCCCAAAGCTCCATCTCACATGTGGTCCTGGTTTCTGCCAAAGAGACAATTGACGTTAAATATCATGGCACTTTAAATTCTGATATATTGTTTAGAGAAATGAAAGAAATAATTTGTGATATGTAGTATGATTAATAGCTTAAAGACCCAATGTTTATAAAGTATAAATTATGTCAAAGATTATGAGTAGATTCATTGAAATTGCAGTTACAATTCTAGTAGGTTGTCTTGTATAAATTAGAAATTACTCATGAAAATTTAAATTTATATAGAACTTCAAACTATCTAGTCTGGCCTAGAAAATTTGAAGAACAAAATTACACTTATTGACCCTAAGAAATTATTACAGTAAGTAATATGTGAAAGTTATATAGACAGTGAAATGGTGGAGGCTGCAGAACTATATATAACATATGTAAATAATTGTCAAAGTGAGCCAATGTAGAAAGAGCATCTTTCTGACTACATGTAAATGAAGTATATGGAAATAAAAGAGCATTAACCTTTGCTTTATATAATTTACAAACCTATGTCATAGTTCACAAGGTAATAACTCTTACTATAAAATATCTCAAAAAATAATGTAAATATTCATGATCTTGGGCCAGGGCAATGTTTTGTATGCAAAATATGAAGAACAAACCTCTCAAAACCATAATTTATCTTCTTCATCAAAAGTAAAGTTTTCTTTTTCATCAATGTAGTTACAAAATCAAAAAGCAAACCAAGGGCTAAAAAAAATTCACAGTATAGATTTATACTATAACCAAGAACACAACTCTATTTTACATAATTATCTCAAAAAATTCAATAATATAATCAGTATATTTAATAAAGTTTCTAACAGATTTGAAGGAAGTGTTCACAAAATAATATAAACAACCAATAACATTACATAATGCTGGCATATTGGATTAAATCTAGAATGGCCATATGTAAGACTGACAATATAGAATGTCAGCAGTGATGTAAAGTGTGGTCTTGTGTATCACTGTTGGAAGAATAAATTGTTATAATGATTCTAGAAAATACCATGTGAATTTCCTGTAAGTTAAATAGATCTTTTTACAGTTCAACAATTTTTTTAAAGTATTTTATCAATAAAAATGAATGTAAATATATTTGTATACAAGTGCTCATAACAACTTTACTTATAATAACTACAGGATGAAATTGATTCAAATACCCATGGAATATTAAATAGGTCATTATTTTGTTGTATATTCAGACAATGGAGCATCACTTGAAAATAAAATTACAAGACAATTATTGAAATATTAAGCAGCTTTTAAACCTCAAAACCTCATGTTACATGAAAGAAGACAAAAACCTTATCTGTTCTGTAATTTCATTAAAAGAAAGATATCTATAATAAATGTATGATAAATTTGAATAAAATGGGATTATTAAACACATCACATTATACAACAATAATAAATAAAATCCAGTATAAAAGAAAGCATCCCAAACCTTCTAATTTAGTCTGGGAGAAATCAAATTAATGTTTCCCAGGACAGGTTTTCAGAGGACAGACTGGCTAGACGCAAATGTGTACTTTTGTAACTTTTAGGTTCCATCGATAGTTATTTGTGTATACATTCATGACATTCAATTTATATGATAGATATTCATTTTAGTCTTGCAAATTGTATTGCATTAGTTAATGACTATGAAATCAATGGACAAAAATTCCCATTAAAATTTCAAACAAACCAAAAGATAATACAAAATGCTAAAGAAGAAACAACAGAATTTTTATTCATTGGTAGTGGAAAATAAAATGATAGAATCATTATAGAAGACAATTTCATACTTTCATATGTTGTTAAACATATATTTTCATGTTTCTCACTAATGTTTATCTATCTATTCATTCATTTATTTATTTGGTTTTTCAAGACATGCTTTCTCTATGCAGTTTTGGCTGATCCGGAACTCACTCTACAGACCAGGCTGGCCTCAATCTCACAGAGATCCACCTGCTTCTGCCTCTCAAGTGCTAGGATTAAAGGCATGTGCCAAAACATTCAGATTTGTATCTAAACAATCCTAAATATCTTTTCCAGAGTGTGAAAACATAACCTCATAAAATTCTGTCTGTTTACAATTACAGCATTTAAATTCAGAGTTAACCTTCTTTGAGTAACCAATATTTTTCTTCAATATGAAGATGCATAAGCAAATATGGTGCTCTTAGTTACTGGGACATTAATTAAATATACAAGTCAACATAGATTAATATTTTATACATTTCATTAAGTGAAGAAGTCAGATGCAAAAGGGAGCAAAGAATGATCCCACATGTTTGGACAGGTGAAAGTTGCTTCACCAAATATGTACCAATAATATTTGGTACTTTAAACACATATCAGGTATAGATGTAGATTCCAGATGCAGCTGTTTATTCTTTGGCTAATTAAATCCCTGGTCCTAATCCTGGAACCCTGGATCCCTGAATCCTTGGAATATTTCTGCCTCCATACAATCTAATCTTCAGTCTAGGCCTGAACGTCTTACCTCTATACAATCTGATAAACCTCCACTGCTGACTGAGCCATCCCAACTAGCTCCCTCTGAACTCAGAGCTGTTTGAGCTCAACTGTCTCTTCTGGATTATTGTTCTGGCTCAAACTTTTTTCCATGCTGAATGTTTCAAGTTGACCTTCTGAGCTGGCTGACTGTTTCTGACAAGCTCTTCTGTCTCCCACTTACTCTGGCTGATTCTCTGACTGTCTCAGACTAAACTTCTTGTGTGACACTGACTCCTGAACTCTGCTTCCTGTCTACTTCCACATTTTTTTTCTGTATTAGGGATTAAATGCATGAACCATCACTGTCTTCTGAATACTGGGATTATATTCTATCCAGAACACACAGGCCTCTGAATGTAGACCCCTGGAATATAGACCCTTCCTTTGCTTTCACACAGTCCTTTTGCTCTACAAATTGGCATTTGTTTTAAATCTATATTCTTTCAATAGAAAGAGCTTAATTTCTATCCATTGAGGGTAATATACACAAGTGAGAAAGTGAATGTGTTTTGCATAATAATAAAATAAATTCCATGCATGCCAATTCTGAGAATCTTTGTCATTCAAGTATTTAAGAAGATTAAATTATTGAATATATGAAAGTTGATCTAAGAAAGGTCTAGATCAAGATTAATCTTAATACAATAGAAAGATGAGGAATGACAGGTGTAATAACTGCAGGTATAAAGACAAGAATTTAGAATGCAATTAGATATTATAGTGGATTAGGAAAGTGACAATAGTAGATTCTCTTCTTCTAGGCTTTTATACTTCTCCTGCCTTAAGTAGTTGGTTAGCATCAGGCAGGAATTTTCTCCTATTGAGTTATCCTTAAGTCCAATTAAAGAGTTATTAGTTATTACCAATATGTAAGTGCCACTATTGCACCCTATAAAATATTGTGTCAGGCTAACTGTTGTAGTTGACATACTTTACAGCTGGGTAAGAGTATTTATTTCTTTTCTCCCTTGATAGCTTGCAAAGTATCTTCTAATACTGTGAGAGCTAGTCCTCAGGGAAGATACTTTGTCATCAGTTCCAGAGGATTCCTCCAAATCTTGTGTCTAGAATGTGTGGTGCCTTTAGCAATAGGGTTTTATTGTTAAATTCTGGAAAGAAAACAATGACAGGAGCCTATATTCTTTGATAATTCCTTTGATTTCCCTTATGACTAACAACTCAAAGGGAGATTTCCCATGACTAGCACTGTATTATTTTTGTTTTGTAGACAATATAGAGTATTTAGGTGGAACATTATCACCCTAAGTGACATAACTTTATTAAATCTATATATATTATGTGTGTCCTTTTACAGCCTATAAAATAAAATAATGATTTCCTATGGTTTTCTAAAACAGTATTATTTATCTCTCCTACCCACTCTGTCTGTATTGTGTCCTTCCCTGTTACATAATCCACCCCAGTTTTTCCCATTTACAGCATCTATATTCTATTATCTCTCTACCTATAGCTCCTTGTATACTCCCATGTGATCTTTTTTTTTTATAATTTTCTGGTATCTATGGTTACTATAGGTTATATATTCATAGCTAGTATCCCCAGATAGGTGAGAACATTAATTTCTTTTATGAGTTTGGGATGCATCACTCAGTTTAATATTTTTTTAATTCCATCCGTTTACCTGAAAATTTTATTTTTCTTTGCTCCTAAATAGAATTCCATTGTGAATACACGTTACACTTTCCTTATCCATCCACTATTTGTAAGACATTTAGCTTCTTTTTGTAGCAGATGGAGACCATTACAGAAATCTGTAACTTGTCAAATTTCAGACAATGACTGACCATGGGGTGCTCAGCCTCAGTTGATACATAATATAGCCCATTTAACTAAAGTTCAGGGAGCATAAGAGCCAGGACCTGGATGCCTGTTGTGACACAGTGTGTTTTATGTATGACAGGGAAGCTGCACCCATGAAATCTGAAGAATATTGTTCCTTGAGCAATACCTACATTATGACACAAGTTGACACTTCAGTGTGGGTGGGGGAAATCTCACAAAGTCACATTTCTGGATAAAAAGCTACAAGCAATTAATCATTTCCGAGAGGGGGAGAATCATTTTTGTCTATTGATGAGCCTTCTGAGAGGCTATCCAATTCCAATTGGTCAGCCCTATATCCATATACAAATAGGCAACACTAAATGGACCCAGCAAAAGTTGCATATATATATATATATATATATATATATATATATATATATATAGTCATGAGTCAGAGAGAGACTGAAGGGGCATTATAGGAATTGGACAGAGGGGAAGCACACACAAACACACACTCACACACACACAGACACACACACTCCAAATTGATGTGTTACCTTACTGTTTATAAGAATCCCCCTCTAGAGTTTCAATAACTTCTTATGAAGGAAAGATGCTTCAATTGCAAGTAGATCAGACTCAGAATTGTCATCCCTAGAGCATGGTATAAACAAACATATATAAAGCCAAAGAAAATATAAGTCATATTTCTGAATACAACCAATCCTCTGAGTAGCAGAGCATACAATGGATGCCTTCTCTTCCTCTAAACCTCTCAAGTGCTATTTGGAAAATAATCTTGGAATGACTTCTATTGGGATCTTTTCATGGAGCTTATACTTTAATTTTAAATCTGAGTGTGTGTCTAGTGTTCATCAATTTGAGGTTAAGCTGATTGGTCTGTCAAGGGAGGGCTTCCACAAATGTGGCATACAAATATTTTTTGCACTTCATTTGGCTAATTAGACATTTTATTGTGTTGATCAATCTGTCTTGAAATATAATTGCTTGAAGATTTACTAGTCTTCAAAACCCTAAAAATTTTAATAGAAGCATATCTATTAACTGGTTATTTAGGGGGCTGGAGAGAAGGCTCAGTGGTTAAGAGCATGAGATATTCTTCCAGAGGACCCATGTTAAATTCCCAGCATCTACATGGCAACTGTCTGTAACTCCAGTTCCAGGTGATCTGACACCATAAAACAGACATATATGCAGGCAAAATTCCAAAGCATGTGAAATAAAAAAAATATTTTTTAAAAGGGAGCTGGAGAGATGGCTCAGTGGTTAAGAGCACTGGCTGCACTTTCAAGAGTCCTGAGTTCAATTCTCAACATCTACATGGTAGGGCATAATCATCTATAATGGAGTCTGATGCCCTCTGATGCCTAGCATACAGGTATACATGCAGATAGAGCACTCATATACATAAATAAATAAATAAATATTTTTTTAAAAGTCAGGCAGTGGTGGTGCTCCAGAGACAGAGGCAGATGGATCTCTGTGACTTCAAGGCCAGCCTAGTCTATAGAGTGAGTTGTAGGACAGCCAAAGTTACAACAGAAAAACTTTGTCTCAAAAATAAATAAATAAATAATAGTAATTATTTAACTATTATAATGAATATTTAACAGATACTAAAAAAGAAAGAAAGATAAATCTAGTGAACATTAAAGATGTACAAATGTTCTTACTTTCAAGACAAAATTCTGAAATATGTGAAAAAATATTTACAGTATAAACTATGCATTCTATATGCTTCTATGAAAATATTCAAGTAATATTGAAATAAAAATAAAAATTTATGATCAAGAGTATTGTCTGATGCATGAAACATCAGTCTTTGGTAAGATCATGCAGGAAGTTTGCCACAAATTCAAGGCTAGCCTGGGTTGGTTAGAGTCTCTCTCAAGCTAGTCTGATTATTAGAGCAAAACAAAAACCAAGCAGGTAGATACAGTCTTGGAAACTCAGCATTCTAGAGGAAGAGGAAGTATGATTTCCCCAAGTTCACTGCCAGCCTAGATACAAGGAACATAAAAGGTTACCTATTCAATATATGGAGATTCTGTGTCAGTAACAAATAAATATTTATGGATAGTACACTTCACTTTCTTACTTTGTGACAAATTTCCTACTTATTTTCTTCAAAATCATCACTGTAGGCAGATTTGGAGGGTTTATGAATGAGTGATTGAAAGTTACAAATTTCTGAATTTCATGAAATTCTGAGTGTTTTTTTCTCTAAATATAAGAAGGAACTTGAACTACCATTGTTATCAGTCATCTCTTGGGGATACGTTTTAGAATGCAAACCCAAGGACATTTCCCAAACCATTAACTTAAAACTTAAACTGGAATGTAAGGTTAAATAAAATGAATTTGATATAGAAGTTTATTTTCTGGTAAATCTTAAAAGAAAGTATGAACATCTTTAGCAAATTAAACCAAATAATTTTTGAGAGGGGGGCATATCTGCAAATTGTTGTTTCCGAAGTAGAATGTTACATACTCAGATCCTTGAAAATATATGTGATAGACAATTCCATTTTGACTATTTTATTTTTAGGTCTAATTACAGTTTTCATTTTGTAATTTTAATAAGTTTAGTTCAACTACAAATCTCAAATAAAGAATACTACATTTATTGTGTTATAATTATCTGTAATTTCTCTTTCATACTTCTGTTTAGCTTTTTCAAATTTATTTGCTTTATAATTCCAAATTCTCAGAATGCTTTACCTTGTACAACTGGCATCTTCCATTCACATATATGTTTTGTTTTGCTAGGAGATTCAACATTGTAACTATTACTCTTAAATTCCACCGAAGAATTTACTTTATACTGTTTGCATGCAGAAGGAACTACTTAATTTCAACATTACTACTGAAATTTTAATGAGATCTGTTAATTTCCTCAAGCTTATGTGACATATTGAGCTCATGTCAAATATCATTCTGGTTTCTGGGAGGGTAAAGATGAATAGAATCAGTTCTTCATCTCAAAGAATTCACATGATGGTAGGAAATGGGGATTTACAAAAATAGTAAAACCATATATTTGGAACAATGAAGTAATCCAAACCAATCTGTCCCTATTTCAGACAGAAATGAACATAGTAGCTGGTATATAAGAGAGACTACAAAAGTAACAGAAAAAAGACCTCTCTCTCTACGAGAAATTATAGAGACAAAATGAGGAAACAGATATAACAAGTAGATTAAATTGTTAATTATCAGGCTTTGATAAAGTTTCTCCATCAGAATTGTTATCATTGTAATTCTAAGAATCACTATTATTAGAGATAATAATCACATGACTTATTAAACTGGAGTAATTAGGCTTCTTCCAAACACTTTTATTCATACTACTAATGATTCTTTATAACATTTTAGATTTCAGAACTTATCAAACATCAGAGATGAAGAAACTGAGTCATTACATCTAAAGACTATTATCAAAGTTTTCATTTAAACCATGTTATGTATGGCAGAGTTATACATTCATGGTAGAAATCAGAGATGGAGAAATATAAATGGATGATAGTATTATGATAATTGGTACTTATTCAAACTACCCTGCAATGCATAACTTTATGATAACCATATGTAATATATTAGACTATGAACTCCCCAAAAAATGGAAAATACATATTTATTTGGCATATTCCCCAGTTTGTTTACAAATATGGAAATATTACACAATGGTTCCATTTTGAAGAAGTCTAGGAATCTATACTGTAGTGAAGAAAACATAAAATAATTTTAACCATTAACTTTTTAACTATATGCAATGGTCATAAATAAATATATTAGAAATTAATGGAAAATATCTATAGTATAACTGCTAGATGGTGTTCCCAGATAAATATTTAGAGTTGTAGATTAGAGCAAGTTGAAGGTGGTACTATATAATAAGGAAAACAAAATTATACACCATGTTGGGAGAAACAGGAGTAGTCTGTCTTGCTATAATATAGTTCACTTTAGAAGAGTCTTGAAGACAAAACATTAGTAGAAAGACCTAATTTTTGTAAGAGTTTTGCTAGTCCAGGTCATATAGTAATAAATATTGTAAAATTCTTATCGTTTTGCAGATAGTTACCATGATGAAATAGATTTTGTTCGGGGAAATATTAAGCATTCTTAATGAGAATAGAAGAAAGTACCATCAGGAAAACTAGGGTGAACACACGAGATATTGGTCTGTTAATGGTCCATTATGCTAATTCCTAGATTCCCTGGATCATGTCACCCAGGTTTTTACTAAAGAATAGTTCCAAGGATCTTGAATTTTCTGAAGGTGAACCCACTGAGTTTCAACTACAAATGTTTTAAACAAATATCTCAAGTAATTTGGTTATTGCAGTCATTTGTTCTATTATGCTTCCAAAATGTAATTTGGGATTTCAGCTATAATCAGCTCCCAAACTTTTAGAAAAATGTTAACGACAACTATCAATTAATCACATAGAAATAAAAGAGAGGAAGATAAGATAATAATCAAACTTCATTGCCTCTGTGACACGTAAATTAAATTTACAGGTGATGTTTTCCATCATGTTATTACACACACAATGAATTAACTTCTTATAGTTTAATAAACTATTTAAAAATTATGTGTATGTATTAATTTGGAAGTGGGGGCATGTATACATACGATGGCATCAGATCTCTTGGAAATGGAGTTACAGATGATTGCCAGCCACTTGACCCAAGTGCTAGCGTCAAACTTGTGTCCACCAGAAAAGCAGTAACTATTCTTATCTATTCAGCCATTTCTGTATCCCCTAATTATTTTTAATTACACCTTTTTGTATTTGGCTCATTTATTTTTCAATGAATTAATGTTTTGTAATGATCAAATGAAGTTTTTTTTGATTATCAGTAGAATCTGTCACTTCTAAATACTTCATGATAAAAAGAAATGCAATCAAAACTCCTCCATCACTATTATTTGGATAATTAAGTAGTTCTACTCAGAAATGGCATTTACTGACCACTGCATTTCTGAATCCTGTTTTTAAAAGTATCTCAGTTTTGAAGACCCAAATCAGCAATGAACAAATTACAAAGAGCTAATAAACAGTATTTATTGATGATATTATGATTTTATTACTAGGCATTAATATGAAAATCTAAAAAATATATCTCCCAACCGATGGCTAAATTACTGTTAGGTTCTATAATAGTTGAATGAATTAAATTGTAATACATTTTTTTACTGATGGTCACTTATTGAAAAATGTATCTTATTTTATTTTATAATCAGCTAATGAAAATGAGACTTCCCTACCATGAATCCTACCTCATTGATCCTGTAAATGAAAGTGCCATGAAGGCAGAGAACTCTTAAATGTGCAATAACAAGGATCAATAACTGATCAATAACTGATTTCCAGGCACTAAGAGTACATTGGATATTAAATATGTAGTATATATTCAGATACAAACTGAGAGGAAATTTAGTTTTCTGCATTTTAAAACAATGGCATATGAGTAATAATGGGTTCACAAACTTTGATTAAACATACAATTGAATGGTGTGATGGTTATTCTTGGTTATCAGCTTTACTACATCTGGAATAAACTATTTTCCAGAAATAGAGAGCACACCTGTGAGAATCTTTTACTTAGTTTGAAGTGTGTGAATCCACTTATATTTGAGGTAGGAAGACTAACATCTTTGATTCAGATCGTGAGCCAGGAAGACACACCTTTAGTTTGAGCCATATCTGCTGCTGGAAGTCTATATAATTACATTGAACCAGGAAGCTTCAGGCTCTTTGACTGCTTGCCTTCACCTTGCTATCACATCCGTTCCTACAATGGCATAGTAGCCTATTTCTTTGGCTTCCCAGCATATACTGAAGACCAGCTCAGACATCCAGCCTTGTGGATTGAGAAATTCCTGGATTCTTGATGTATATATTGGAAAGAGAGAGAGAGAGAGAGAGAGAGAGAGAGAGAGAGAGAGAGAGAGAGAGAGAGAGAGAGGGAGAGAGAGAGACTTCTACAAGTTCTAGAGGTGCCTGACTAATGCAGATGTATTAATAGTCAGTTGATTTAAAGAGTCTGATTTGAGTCACACACTTAAATTCCCAGATTGGCTTTGAATATACACTGAGTTTAAATATTAAATATAAAACTTTTCATTTAAGGTAAAACCTTCTCTTCTTTAACAGTCTGAAATCTCAGTACATTATAAATACTATTTTGGGTGTCTTATTAAATTATGGTCATATCTACTCTGCCACAATAGTGATCTAGAACTCATAACTGTATGGAATAAAGATCCCAATAGATCTACTGTATATACCCTTGATCTATGGTCTGTCTGCCTGAGGGCCAATATTGATTATAGAACCATTCTTGTGTTCCTGAGAATCTTTCTAAAGGAAAAAAATGTAAGTCACGTTAGAAAGATAACAAATCTGTAGCATCAAAAATATTTTGAGGAGTGAACTTTGAACTAGAGCTTTTAGGAGTAAAGTTTTGAAGAAATATTATTTCTTCCAGTGTTGAAAGGACATCTGATTGTCAAAGTTGTATGCACAGAGGGAAAAGTTTTTAAAATCGCCACTTTTCATTTCCTTGTTGAATTACAAATTCAATTTTGCAGTATTCACCTGGCACTACAAGCTATTTCCTTGGGCTTGAGGTCATTTCATTGGTTCAGAAGCTTTAAAGTGCTATAGAACAAAGAATTGTATTTGAGACAAATATGGGCTTATTATTAGCCAATAGCAAAATATGACACATGAAATTTTGCCAGCTATGATTTTGAATATTATTTAACTTACAAATCTTGTATAACTAACCACTTTCTATTAATGTAAAAGTATTTTTCTTGAGAGTTTAAAGGGTTGAAGTCATGGCTCAGTATTTAAGAGTGTTTGATGCTTATTGAACAGATTAGATTTTAGTTCTCAGAATCCACATTAGGAAACTCAAAGACTCAACATCTCCTGACCTTCTAGGGTATCTTCACTTACATGCATTTTTCCATATATAAATGTACACACACACACACACATATAATTAAAATATTTTTAAGTTTAAATGGAACTAAACAGTTTTCAAACATTTTAGACATTCTAGGCAAATTATATTAAAAGTTCACTTCAAAATATTATACCAAGTTTTTTCAATAATAGACCTCTAGCAACTTTTAAGTGTTATTAATAAGTGTTTGATGATCAATAGTTTTAGGATACTAACAGTTTTGTGAATACTTAACATATATTTATATATATGTGTGTGTGTATATATATATATATATATATATATATATATATATATATATATATATGTCTTAATGGTTCCATATTAAAAGAGGTACTATTACTATCTGAGGCAAATATTACCAATATCTATTCATTATTAGTAGCTTTTTCAATTACTATTATAGTTGTTAATATTTTTTATTATTACTAAATTGGTAGGCCAAATTGTCCTATTTTTGCATCTTTTGAAATACTACATTAAAATATTTTTTATCTTGTTTGATATACTTCTATATGTATTTTAAAACAAAATTTAGTATTTTTAGTATCTTCCTGATAGAAAAATATGGAGTCAAAAGTCTCAGCAATTAATAATTTCGTCAATAAATGACTAAAGCAATAGGCATGCAAATAATTTTCTATTAGAAGAGTTTAATAACAATAATAATAGCTAATATTTAACAGATTTGCCTAGTAATTGTGAAGTATTATGCTAAACATTTAATATGAGTTCCCTAATTAAATTTCACAATAACTTCACTGAATGTATGTCATTATTTTTCCCACTTACCGCTGTGGAAACTGAAATACAAAAAAGGAAAGTTAATTCTGTGTGTGTGGGGGGGGGTGTTTGTGTGCATGCATGAAGTGAAAATCTAATTACTGTTGATTATCAAACTATCGAAATAAAAAACCTCTATTGTGTGATATAACATTAAAAAAGTATGCTACCATTTGGACAATTACTACTTTCAAATAAATAATAGTTTTCAGGATTTCAATTCCAAGTGATATAGAGCTGATATTTAAATGAAAATGCACATAAAAGACTTCTGAACATTCACTATGAACATGATTAAAACAAACTTACTCATCCTACTAGTTTTTCATAATTGAGATTTCATTATTGTAGCAAATATTTTACTCTATCTGTGTTGTGTCTGTTTCTCTCATTTTGGCAATTACTTTGGAGGTTTCTTGAAAGACTTAGAAATAGGTTTACCAGATAGCATAGCCTTACCACTCGTGGGCATATACACTAAGAAATGTATGTCCTACTACAATGATACCTGTATATACATGTTCATAGCAGTTCTATTAATAATAGCTAGGAAATCAGCCTTGCTGTCCATCAATTGACAGAAAATGTGACTGAGACATATAGTCAATATTACTCAGCTGTAAAGAAAAGTGAAACCATAAAATTTGCAGTATGGAACTTAAGAAAAAAATAAACTGAGTGAGGCAACTCAGGCTCTGAAATGTTAACATAACATACAATGCTTTAGTTTTATATATTTAACTTGTATTACTTCAGAAATCACGGAAACTAGAAAGCAGATAGTGGGAATATGGCTTAAGGAAGGAGGTTCAGTAGCATATGGGTAAAGTGTGTATAGGTTTATAGGTAAAGTATAGAAGGGGAGTATTGCAGATAGACAAGTTCAAAATGGGAAAGAGGTCGTGGGATGGACAAGATGAGAGAATGGGAGGGAGGTTAATAAAAATGAAGGAAATATAAGAAAACCATTTGGAAACTTATGATCTGATATCCTAATTAATTAGCATAAAAGAAAATTTGAAGATAGCCCACAAGAGTAGATAATTCTGGTTTTTGAAGTGATGGATCACTAAACAAAAAACTCAGTACCAGTTGTGGGATACTGGTACAGGAGTTGTTGATCAGGAAATTGTCATACGACCTCGTTACAATTCAGGCTTTTTTTCACTACTCTTTATTACTCAACACAACTATTTGACAAGACCTTGTAAGATCTCATTGTTTGAATATCACGATTTTTAAAGCATGATAGAATGAAATCAAGCCAGAACTTAGCTCAAAGCTTCCTCCTTGCTATCTATCTCTAGTTGTACTAATACCAATTCCTGAATACTGCTATACAGGCAGGAAATAAAATGCATCAACATTCTTACTTACCAAATGTAAACTCTGAACTATAATACAAACCTGTCAGGCAAGATGTGCCCTTTGTTTCGGTAGTAGCACGAAGGCTATAGGAATTACCCAGTCACTCCTTAATTGGATTGAGGCACACTCCATAACAAGAAATCTATTCCTAATACTGTATACTTTCTCCAAAGTCATGACTGAGGAGGTCTTAGGCCTTAGCAGAGAACCTAATGCTGTTTACCTGCCGAATTGACATGCTATCAAACTTCTTTTTAAATGTTTGTGTTTAAACCCATAGAGAGAGGCTACACTCAGTCTTAATCAAACTGTCCCTTGCAGTAAATTGAGATAAATGTAGACACTCTTGGTGTCTAAGATGCTGAGTACAAAGGGATGGTCGAGGCTCAGCATAAAACAAGACATTTGTACTACTCCTTAAGGCTCAGAGTACATCACAAAAGATGGGAGAGTGGAAAAAAATTTAAGAACTGGAAGATAAAGAGAAAGAGGTTTTTTACAATGCTATCTTCCAAGCATAGCACAGTCATGTCAGCTTTGCCTCCTAGCACTGCTACTACACAAGCTGTCACCTCCTAACAGTCAGCTCTGAATGGGAAAGAGTTTCATAGGACCATACCACTAATTGCTGATTTATTGGAGACTAAAAGATTCTGGGAGATGAAGGGGCAAACTATTCAGTTGTGTAGCCACTGGTGAGCCCACCATGCTTTAATTGATAGTTCCAAACCCAAAATTACAGTGAGGGTCCTATTTAAACTCTGTAGAAGACAAAGCAAAACAAAACAAGTCATGGATATAGGAGATTTGTAAGGCAAGGAGACCTGCTGAGTTGGGAAGGAAAGAGGAGAGGGAGTGCGTTTGTGTGGGATAATCAGAATGCATTATATATTTGTATGCAATTGTCAAACCTTCAGTGAACAAATAATTTAAGATTCATCTTATTAATGATATTTTCCACTCTTTGCTTTGGTTGCATAGATATTTTTTATTGCCTACTTGTCTTCTGTGACTAATATCTCTGTCTACATCTTCAAAATGATTTCAAATTGTAAAAATAACAAATGTTTGAAATCACTCACTTTTTTATCATCTATTCAGTATCATTTCACACGATATTTCTTCATGTCTTCATATGTTTTAAATTCCGTGTCAATTTCATGCATTTGTCTAATGGATTTTGGTCATCTTCACTTGTCATTATTCCCTCTCATCTCTCTCTATTTCTGCTTAACGTGTTCTGCTTTGCAATAAATCTCTTTCTTCCTAGTATGTCTTTTTTGATGTTTTTGTTATTTTTTATTTTAGATTTTTTTAATGTCTCAGGGTGTTTATTTCACTCCGATTTTCCCATAGGCTTATAGCCATATCATAATGCAAAAATTCATTCAGTCCAAATTCAGAAGTCCCCAAATAAACCAGGATCAACCTTATTTGAAAGTCTAAAGTTCAAAATCTCTTCTGGAACTCAATGCAATCTCTTAACTGTAAACTCCTATAAAATAAAAAAGCAGATTACATAATTCCAACATACAATGGCACAGGATATACATTACCATTCCAAAAGGGAGAAAAGGGAGCAGAGTGAGGAAATACTGGACTAAGCAAGACTGAAAACCAGCTAGGCAAATTCCAAACACAGCATCTCCATGTGAGATATCAAAGTGCTCTTCAGATCTACAACTATTTTCAGATTTATTGACTGCAATATGTTTCTTTCTCTCTTGAGTTGGCTCTACTCCCTGTTAGCAGCTCTTCTTGACCCATATCCCATGACTCTGACATCTGACCACAAAATGGTCTCTCTGGACACTGCTGCCACTTACCTGGCCTGAGTGGCCTTCCTTAGTCACAGAGGGAGATTTTGGAACTCCTTTATTGTATCCTTATTTCTGAAGTCAGAACAATATGGCTACATTGCCAAGTTCTATGGCTCACTGGAGAAGGAACATGCCCCTCTCATTCATATACATTTTGACTAGCTTTCTGTTTTTGATGGTTTCCTTCACTACCTAAACTTGGTTGTCCTGAAACTCCCTATAGACCAGGCTGGGCATGAATTCAAAAATCTGTCTTCCTCTACCTCTGGAGTGCTAGAATTAAAGGCATGTAACATCACACCCTGCCCTAAGATTTCATAAGTTTGGAAGCTGACCTGGGTAGTATTGTCTTGCCCTGAGATCACCACTCCCTTTAGTCCATTGAGGACCAGGTTTTCTTTAATCTGTTTATCTCCTTGAACACAGGACTTAGCTCCATTACACTTCCTGGTACCTCCTTTCTCCTCAAACTGTACATTTTGTATTTTTCCTAGCTCAGCTTACTCCTTTTCATTATAGATCAACACAAGACTGGCCAATAATAACCATACAGCACAGTCGCTACTAGGCTGTTTTGAAATCTTCTCTTCCAGTACTGTTAATCCAAAACTCTTCAATTTAGCCTCAGTCAAATTTTTTTGAACAAGGGCAGAAAACAGCCACATTTTTCAACAAAATATCACAAGGATGGTCTCTAGGCCACATACTACTATTCTTCTCCTCTGAAACCTCTTGATCCAGGCCACCACAGTTCAAATCACCCTCAGTACCCTCTTCTATACTCTTAATAAGATGGGCTATTACGTCTTACTTAAATCATTAGAATATTTTCCTAATTCAAAGTTCCAAAGTTACATTCTGCCAGAAAGAAATGAGGTCAGCCCCATCATAGCAATACCCCAGTCCCTGTAGCAACTTCTTCTGTCTCAGGGTTTCTATTGATGACAAGAAGACACCATGACCACAGCAATTGTTATAAAGGAAAACATATCATTGGGGCTGGCTTACTGTTCAGAGATTTAGTCCATTATCTTCATGACAGGAAATATGGCAGCACAGAGGCAGATGTGGTGCTGTAGAGGTAGCTTAGAGTTCTGTATTTTGGCAACAGCAAGAAGAGAGAGTGAACCACTGGGCCTCAATGAACTTCTGAAACTCCAAAGCCCACCCTTAATGACACACTTCTTCAAACAAGGCCATATCTACTCCAACAAGGCCATACCATCTAATAGTACCACTCACTATGAGCCTATGTGAGCCATTTTCATTCAAACCACCACAGGGACCCACTGAGTTTAATTATGACAGCTTAAATGAACATGGGTATGGAGTTATCTGCCAGAGTATGGCCAACTTTCTAGTGGCTACATCACCAAAAGATTGACTCGCTCCTACAGTAATTTTGTAAAAGTTTATATTTTTCTTTAAAATACTCATAAATATCTTCATCTATACCATGAAGCATAATTTCACCTAACTTGGAAATACAAATATTCATTGAGAAGTATTGATACATACAGTATGAGAAGATTGCTAATAATGTATTTAAAGGAAACTCAAGTTATAAAAATCAATCTACAATTCAAGTGGAAATTTCCTGACACACTGAGGACAAAGAGCTTCTTTCAGGTTTTTGCCCAGCACATGTGAGACTAAAGGACACTACTTCCATTATGATACAGCTGGCATTTTATTACCATGTCGAGCTACAATAATACTTGTCATAAGAACTGGGTCTTTAGATAAGGTACTATATAAAAATGTTTGTAAAACGGAGGTGAAGAGATGACTCAATGGCTAAGAGCAGTGGATGCTCTTCTAGAAGACCAGATGTGATTATCAGCTCCCATGTGGCAGCTTCAGGGAATCTGCTGCCATCTTCTGGCCTCTGGACAATCCAGATACAATCACAGGGCACAGATATACAATCAGTCAAAACACCCATACATGTATAAGATAATTATAAATGCTTTTAAATATCTGTAGAAATGCATTGAATAACATAAAAAAAACTTGCCAAAGAGAATATGAAAATATTGTCCAGCTTTTTAAAAAGACATCATTTTAATATTTGCAAAATTTACATAACATAAAATAAATTTCAACCAGAGGAACATTTTCTTGTAAATACAAAATCTAATTACATAAATAAGCTTATGATTTCAATACTCTACTTTTAGTATCATTTGTTATTCTCACTCAGTTAACTGAAATGTAAGGCAAAACATAAAACATCAATATACAGAGGATATAAAACTATATTACATTCCTGATTAAAGTAAGTGAAAACCAAATAAATAAATAAATAAATATAATGTTTGGATCAGTGTAAAGAAGACATGAGTTAATATTTATAGTATTCTTGCATTATGCTCTCAAGATAAGGTCACATATAAGTTACTGGTTCACGGGCTTGCTTTATTTGTATGTTTCTTTCTAATACACAGATATATCTTAAAGATGCAGTATATAGTCTGAAAGAAACCTCATGAGATAACCTAATGCTTTCCATTTTATGTAGGAAATGATCCACCCATACCATTTTGGTCAGTTTTAATAAAAAATATGTACACATCTACTAATAAATCCATGACAACTAGTGTGTCAAACTCTATCTATCTAGTCTAAATGTTTCCCAAAGTAGTTTTATAATATTTAGTGAAAATCAGGAAGTATTTAGTTTTCTATAAGTTAGTTTTAGGTAGTTATTTAGCATTCCTTCTTAGGAAAAAAAAAGCAAATTTTTGACACATGCTTTTACTTTTGGGTAGTAAGTCATTTTTACAGGTTTAATGGTGGTTCCAAACTGCTGGCTCTATTAAGATGTGACTTAATTATTAAGGCTCTGTCCTAATAAACGGATATATTCAAAGCATGGTAGCATTGGGAGGTTTGATAAACTTGAAGGAAAGAGTTGACAGGGGAAATAACTAGTCCCATGGCCTTTTTCATCATTTTGCTTCCTGTTCACAATGAATTGAGAAGATTCTACCACATGGTCTTACAACTGTATCCTGCCTTATCACAGGCCCATAGTAATGAAGTAAACTCATGGTGAAATGAAGTTTCTGGAACTATAAGCAAAAGTAAATTTTCTTCAATATAAATTGTCCTTTCTGGAATTTGCCATCCTGTTTTCTACATAAATTATCCTTTCTGGAATTTGCCAACATGCATAATTGTCTGAAAAATGCATTTATACAAGTTACATTTAATTTTTAGCCTTGTTGAAAATTTTATAGATGAGTATTATCTTTATAAAATTTCTGTGATTTCCTTCTTTTCCTCCACACCATTCAACTCCTTCTATGACCCCCAACTTCTCAAATTCATGACCTCTTCTTCCATTATATATATTTAATATATGTAGTATATGTATATGTGTGTGTTGTATACCACCTTCTGAATTTAGTTGTATAGTTTTTACAGAATTTATGTTGTTAGTATTTAGCATGCTTATATGTACAGGGATGACCACTTGATATTGGGTAATTTACTATGAGCTTGACCCTGGAGAAAACTGATTATTCCTCTCCCAGCAGCCATTGTTTGCCTGTAGCTCTTCCTTTAGGGACGGGCCCCACATGAACCCCATCCCTCCACAGTGACATGCTGACCTATGTTGTAATAATATATAAGTCTTGTTTAGACCACTCTGTGGTTGAAATTTCAAGGGAGCAGCTTCTTGAGTATGTCTGGTAGACCACATTTAATAACAAACATCCTGATCCTCTGGCTCTTAAGTTTTTTGGCATCATATTCTATAATATTTTCTGAGCCTTAGGAGCATTATGGACGGCATAATTGGGGCCAGGCATCCCACAGTTACTTATTTTCTGTAATTCTGACTACTTTGTAGATCTCTGTAATAGCTGCTATCTGTGGTAAAAGGATGCCTCTTCCTTGAGATGCGAGAGCTATACTTATATATATAAGATTAACTATTTAGAATATAGTAGAAATTAAATTTGTTTAGTAAAATGGCTGTGGTGAGGTCTCCTCTAGAGTCTATGACCTCTCCAGCCTTGGATAATTGGCTAGATTTATAGTACCACACATATAACCCCTCCTACTGAGAAAGACTTGAGTTCAGCTACAAAGATGTTGGTTATCCCAAAAGAACCACTACCTCACCATTGGGGTATCTTGCAGAGCCAGTCATTGCTGTGATTTTGGCTTTATCTGGGTAAAATAATTGGTTATTTTTTACTCCATGGCAGCTGGAATATAAATTTCTAATAACATAATAGATAGTTTTCAAGGAGTAAGTTTTGAAAACAGTTCCAGCTTGATTCCTCTAAGTCCTTTTTCCAAAGTCTGTGGTGTTTTGTTTTGGTTGTCTTTTTTTTAGAACATATTTCATTAAGATTTGTATCAAATAACTTTAAATATATAATCAGAATATGATTCAAAGTGTAGTTTATATTTGGATTAATGGACATGTTAATTACATTGAAAATTAATTGGATTTAAATTATTTGATTGCTACAATTATCTGCTAATAATTGTCACCATATTGCATATTAAAAATCACAAAGAGAAGCCAGGCAGTAGTTGGGTACAACTTTGATCCCAGCACTTGGGAAGCAGAGGTGGGCAGACTTCTAAGAGTTCAAGGCCAGCTTAGATCACTGAGTGAGTTCCAGGATAGTCAGAGTTACAGCAGAGAAACCCTGCCTGGAAAAACTGAAAAAAATTACAATGATATATATAAATATATTAATAAATGAGTCAAATTAAATGGGAGTATATCACATTTGCTATTTTGAAAATATGTATTAGGTATTTCACCATTGTACATGTCTGTTAAATAAAAAAGAACGATTTCCAAACGTGACGAATGTTGTGCCCACGTTCAGATCCCCAATAACCACCAAGGAGTCCGATCTGATGTAAAACACATGGTGTCTCTTTATTCAGACTCGAACCCGGGCCATATGACACAGCAGGTACAGTGGTGGCCCAGCTCACATGGGAAGTTGAGTTTATATAGGAAAAAAAAAACGCAAGCAGGGACTTACATGCTTTGGCATTTCAGGATTGGCCCCAGGGGTTGACCTCTAAATGATTGGTAGGTATTGACCCGGCCTGGTGACCAACACCGCAAACGAGGGGTGAGGAGGCAGGAAAACTAAGAATGCCTTAAGGAGCATGTCTGATGTTTACACAGAGAAGTTGGGAAGTTTCTGATGAGCCTGTTCTCAGCAATGGAGGGAGTTGCGCTATTGGACTCGATGTTCCCTAGGGGAGTGGGGGAGACTGTAAGGAGTTGCAATTATGTTTAGTTTTCTAGCTAAACTTCTAGAGAAGTTTCTTGGTTGAGTCTTTTCATAAGTAATGTAAATAAATTCCACATGAAATTGATCCAAAGGTGAGGCCAATTGACCACCAAATGTGAACAAAACAATGATAAAAGGAATTGAGTCAAGGATTTTTCCACAAATAATATGTAGAGAAAGAGTCTACATTCCAGGTGTTACATTCAGAGGCCTATGTGGTATGGATGGAATGTTGACACACCTTTAATCCAGTATTCAGAAAGCAGTGATGGTTCATGCCTTTAATCCCTAGAAAGACAATGGAAGCAGACACAGGTAGCAGAACTCAGGAGTCAATGTCACACAGGAAGTGACATCTGAGATGAGTCAGAGTGAATTGCAGACAAAGTGACTAATTAGAGCAAGTGTTAGCAGAACAAGAACATGTCTAATTTTCAAGAGAAAAGGTGGGCGTTCAGTTCAGTTAAAGAGAGTTAAATAGGAGTTACAGTTGGTCAGAGACAGAGAAGTGGACAGAAGAAGTCACCAAGAGTCTGTTGAGAAGCAGGCTGAAGAGTTAGTTGAAGAGAGTTACAGAGCAGTTAACAGAGAAAGTTGAAGAGTTATTTGAGGAGTCAGTTTTAGAAGTCAGTTTAATAGTCAGTTACAGAGGAGTGACAGAGTAGGCAGTTGTAGCAAAGTCAGTTATAGAAGCCTGATATAGCATTTCGAACTCAGGGAGAGACACAAAGGCACAGCAGAGATCAGCGAAAGAATCTCTGAACAGAGAATGACTTGAACTAGAAGAGTAAGAGTTCAGAAAAAGCTAGTCAGAGTGGCTCAGTCAGCAGTAGGACTCAGAGGCTAAGGCTGACGCCTTCCAGGTCTGGATTAGCAGTTTAAATATTCTATAAATGTTCTAGATTATATGAAGGCTGAAGCCCTCTCAGTTCAAGGATTAAGACTAGATTTTGAAGAGGACTAAATGCTGTAGAAGTCCAGGGCTCCAGGCTAAGAACCAGTGATTTAATTAGACAAAAGAATAAACTGTCCTCTGTCTTGAATCAGTGGCTACATCTTGGTGAATCTAGTTCAATGTCGACATCTACTTTTACATCTATAATAATACAGTTTGGGTCAAGCATAACATTGTTCAGGTCAAAATAGAGAACATGGAAATAAAGAAACTTGAAGCTTCTCCCTAACATATAATAAAAACTTTCTCAAGATACATGCAGGGTTGTTTCCCTAGTGTCCATTTCTTTACAAATTTTACATACACATACTTAATTTATTTTCTTTATCACAATTATTTTTTCTTGATATTTTTACAATTGTTCTTCCTCTCCAGCAATGGTTATTTACCTTTTTTTTTTTTAGGTCATATATGCCTTTGAGAATCAGATAAACTCAATTCAACTTATTCCAGAAATACATTTCCCTTGAAAAGAATACAAACAACTCATGGAGGTACACAGATTCCCAGAGGTCCTTACAAGGTTATGGAATGAAATTTACTTTGCAGGAGCAGTCCATTTTCTTGTCCAGAAACTCAGTGTGCTTGTGCATTAAATTCCTTGTGGATATTGTATCAAACAAAGTGCTCTCTGATTTAGACTTCTTTCCCTTTATACTGAGATTTCAGTCCAGTGGGCATATTGTTGAGAGCAGGACATGGGTCAATTTTTCAACACTTAAGTTATGTTTTCCTCCTTTCAATAATGAATAGTATGTATATGCATGTGTTGTGTATGTGTGGCTGTGTATGTGAACTAGCAAACTAAATATACATATGTAAGAGAGTATGTACAACAAATATAGTTAACTACAACCCAAACAACCTACAAATTACAAATAATAACTGAAACATATTAGTTCCAATCTCATTTTAAAAATAAAAATGTAGATATTTAAAGGAAGTTCCTTTTCTCTGAGAGATAGAAAAATGGGGTAATGTGCACATTTGTCTATACAGGCATACTTTTAAGTAACACTTTGAAATTACTCTATTTGTGAACTTAACTTTATGTTCAAATCTAATTCACCATTATGTATTTCAGGTTCAGACCAATTATTATCATTTAAATTAAAGTATCCATTTCTTTTGGTTTATTTTATATATGTTTTTCAAACTGCATGCTCATTGAATGTCTCCTTTGGGAGAATAATCCGGAGAGAAGAATTAACAAATATATGAAACAAATGAGTGTAATATAATAGTAAGTATGAAGAAAATCCCATTTTATTTCAGAGACAAAACATTCATATTCATTGCACATGCTTCTTTTTAATAAAAGTTTTATTTCCTCCCTGAATAGAGAAAGTATAACCAAAGGAAAAACATAACAAACACCAGAGTTCTCAATTTTTTTCTGGGCCATAGCAAAGAGAATCATAAAGGAAATACACTTGTGTATTGGGGGGTATTAATAAAAGATCCAATGATTCGGTGATTCAAAATGTGTTTTCCATGTCCAAAGAGCAAAGACATCACAGAAAGTATTTCCATTTCTATACTTGAGTATCCCCGAGTAGTAAAGAACCATTAGTTAATGATGCTACTGTATAGCAGAGTAAGTAGACAGAATCAGGATAGATACACCTGCTTGGAATAAACAAACACTATTTTTGAAGATACTGGGGTTATTATATATTGTACACTAATTTTTTCCCACATTTGGTATTTCTGAGGAGAAATATGCTTTGATGGGTAATGGTGTTTTAATAATGACAGCTGAATGTATAGTCATTTTCTTTTAGATACAGACAACTTAAAATAATTACATGGGAAACTTAGGTTATTGATACATGAAAAATGTGAAATAACATATTCATGCATTATTTTCATGGAATTCACAGATACAGAAGCTATATATTAAACATGTTTATTGTCTTAAAAGATACTGACATAATTTTATTTTAAAAATGAAATGGCAAAGTTTTTCCTTTCAGTACTTCATATCATCCCTCTAGTTACTAGATTTTGAAATAGAAATTGTCTCATACAGAAATGACTTGTATAAGATTTCAATAATGTAATGTTTATGAGAGAGCAAGATTGGTAGAGTTGCACTGAGGCCAAAGAACACAGCTTTATTGAGGTACAAATTGTCCACCTGTCTCTGAGAGAAGGGAGGGCAGCTTTGCCAAAACAGAATTTGGTTTTTTATAGGTTTTATGGAGTTAAATTAGGGAGGAGAGTGGTGGGAATTTAAGCCAGAACAGCAAGTGAGTTGAATCAGAAGAGTTTGAGTTTAGTACAGCCCTGAGTTCAGAAGGAGCTGGTCAGGATGGCTCAGTTAGCAGTAAGTCTCAGAGGCTTAAATGTTCTACATTGTACAGAGGCTGAGGTTGAAGCTTTCCAATTCTAGATTTAAGTTTAGATGTATGGAGCCCAAAATGCTCCAGGGCTCCAGGACTGAGGACCACTGAATGAATTATTCAGTGAATAAAAAGCCTTTGAACCTGAACCAATGCCTACAGACAGGCACAGTTTGGTATGAAATTTGAACTTTATGGTCTTTAACTGTGTTTAAAAACTTGAAATCTCTCCATGTTTACTCTCTCAGAATGTTAAAAGGCAATCTCTAAACTTGCTTCAACAATATCTGCAATTTTTTGCCAATTGATTCTGTGTTTGCTTAATTAAAATAGAATTGCTCACTGACAGCCAATCTTTCAGACTAATTGATAGCAGTAATATAAGACAGTTATTGCTTCTAGTAAAATGTTGCTGTTTTTTTCTTTTTTAAGGCTATTAAGAATATTTATTTCAAAATGGAAGTCTTTATAATATAATATTTCTGACTTGTGTTATAATTCCAATGCATACTTTCTTCCAGTGTCCCATGGAAATATTAGATGTATTATATCTACAATCAGGACCCAAGTAGGAAGTAGCATTTTCTTTCAAGTCATACTTCACATTTCTCATCTAGTTTTTCTGAAAAACATAAATAAATCAAAAATGACAGCAGTTTTTAAGTCAGCTAATGTATATCTCTGACATGAAGTGTTCTTAGAAAATAGTAAGGACAAAAGAAGTTATTTGAAAACTATAGTGTTACACATAGAGTAATAGGCCTGTGTGAAATTTGGAATGGTTTATATTACAGGGAGCTATATGAAAGAATCACATTCATAGGCCTGTGTGGTCTGGATGGAATATAGAAAAATGTTAAGAATGCTGTTATACACCTTTAGTCTCAGTAAAGCAATGGTAATATAAACATTGAATCTCAGTCTTCAGAAGGCAGTGGTGGTCCAGGCTTTTAATCAGTAAGACAGAAACAGTGTGGGAGCAGACAGAGGAAGCAGAGCTCAGAAAGAGTCAGTGTCACACCAGAAGTTGCGTAAGAAGTGAGTCATTGAAGTTGATGAAGTGATCATCAAGTGAAAAGATAAGTCAATAAGGGACAGGCAAAGTCATTAATCAGAGGAAGAGTTAGCAGAGTGAGTTACAGCAAGGACAAACACAACTCTCATTATATGAAAGCAGGTTATCAGCTCATTTACAGAAGAGTCAGTTACAGCAGGCAGTATAAAGGAAGCAGTCTGAAGCAGGCAAATGAGGAACAAGACAGAGAAACAATGAAGTGGCCTAACTGAGGATAAGGCAGAGAGGCTAAACTAGGCAATATGGAGCAATGAGAACTAAGGGAGAGTCACAGAGACACAGAGACAGCTTAACAGAAGTCAGTATCAGATAGGAAGAGTGAGTCAGTTTGAAGTCCAGCACAGCAGTTCAATATGAGGCAGTCAGAGAGTCAACCAGAATCTGTCAGAGTCCAAAGAAGTCAGTCAGAAGTAGTATTCAAGCTCAGAAGATAAGTCTAATCCAGTCAACTTGGAGAACAGTTTGAGCCACAACAGTGACTGAGTTGAAACAGAAGACTCAGAGTTTAGAAAGAGCTAGTCAGTGTGGCTCAGTCAGTAGTAAATCTTGGAGATTTAATAGATTGCATGGAGGTTTAAATGTTCTAGATTGTACAAATGCTGAAGCCTTCTAGATCTAAGCTAGCATTTAGATTGTAAAGAGTCTGAAATGTTCCTGGGCTCCAGGATTAGGACTGGTAATTGAATTAGACAAAAGAATAAAGCAGCTATTGTACTGAACCAATGTCTACATCTGGTAACACTATAACTACATCTACAAGTAGCAACAGAAGTTACACTAGAATTGGAGGGGCAATGTATTCAGCAACAACATGATGAAATCAGACTAGAAAAAATGTTAGCAAAAGTAGGTTTGTTCCAGACAAGTTTTGTGAAGATGTAAAATAAGAAATGTTGGTAAGTATGAAAATCAAATCAATTTATTTGAAATAACTTAGAAATGCTCAGTCAAGCTGAAGCTTCTTATATCTCAATGATCTATCAATTTGGATTAAAAGTATGTCTTGCAATTTTTATACATATGTATAGGTGGCATATATACAAATGTTCAATATTGTCCTTTGATATATTTATGCACTCCATAGCAGTTGTGATCCCTCTGCCTTCCAAATGAATAAACAAACCAACCACAAACAAATAAATATAAGGCAAATCAGCTATAAGTAGCTCTAAAAAAGGAACAAAATATTCACTCAGTAACTAATTGTTGATTCAAATAATCTACTAAACAAATAAGATGAGGTAAAACATAGCCACACTGAAAGACATTGTAACTAAATTGTTAAAAGTTAAAGACAAAGAAAAATTTTGAAAGCTAAAAATAAAAGGGTTTAGCAAATTAGGCATGGTCTCACAGGCTTGTAATCCCAGCAACTGGTGTATTAAGGCAGGAGGACCAGAGGTTCAAGGTCATCTTAATCTAAATAGTGATTGAAAGACTAGCCAATGCTACATGAGGCCCTGTATTCATAAAATAAGTCAAAAAGTGGCCCATCATATATAAAGGATTATTACAAAAGTTTCTCAATGAAACTTTCTGAAAAACAGAAACAAACATAATGATTTGTAGAGCATAAAGAATAAAATGACATATCCAAGGAAGTAAATACAATATAAAACTAACTACTATATTAAGAAAAATAAAATTTAAAAACTGTACTAAACAAAACTATCACTCAAAAGTAAAGAGAAATAAGTATTTTCCAGACAAACAGAGGCTAGGAGACTTCTCTACCACAAGACATACCTGTAAGAAATATTCAACGGAATTCATATTCCTTCATATGAAAGGATGGTAAAAAAAAAAAATATCCAGCAAGTCTACCCTCCAACTGTTAATAATCCTCTTCATATTATTGTTTCTCAATTTACCCCTTTTCATATCGCATATTTTTGAAATAGTTCTTGGGTAGAATTATTTTACTTTCTTAAAATAGGATTAAAACGTCATATCTTATTGAACTAATTGAATATTTAAGTTTTGAGCTTATAATACACTATTATGACATAAAATGTTTTATAAAAGACTCAAGATTATGACATAAAGCTGTGTGTAAGGAGTTAGGGACTAACGTGAATATAACCACAAGTTCAATTTGCAGTAGCCTACTCTGTCCAATAACTGATACTATCCTCACCCAACTAAAGCATGGCAAGGACCACTCAATGGGAGTTTGTCATCTACCT
The DNA here is from genome assembly GCA_026225945.1 of Cricetomys ansorgei. Classification (NCBI taxonomy): domain Eukaryota; kingdom Metazoa; phylum Chordata; class Mammalia; order Rodentia; family Nesomyidae; genus Cricetomys; species Cricetomys ansorgei. The sequence goes on along the minus strand of JAMJFZ010003015.1, from coordinate 221,363 downwards.
CACCCACACAATCACACACATCACTACTAAGAATCTCATGACAGGGCACAACAGTCACTACAAAATTGGAATCACCCTCATCTGATCAAAAATCAACACTAAATATCTGAATGATTAAGCTGCAAATTACTCAAAACTGATCTGAAATCAACAAAGTTTTGGTAACTGCAAAAACAGAACCAACATCTACACAACACAGGTTGACTAGAAAATTTTTCCAAATATACAAGTTACATAATAGTTCTACATGTCCCTCTCCATTACGAAAGTATGATGTACAATATGAAAGATCAAGACAACATGTCTCCTTGCCAATGACCAGCAGTCCTTTAGAAATGTTTTCAAATGGGAATTGCCTAGATGAGTCTGTGGACCCATAATTTAAAAGGAAAATATAAATAAAATCAAAGAACTTAAGGAGTTTTAAAAGGAGAGGGGGGAGGGAGGGAGGGAGGGAGACAAAAAAAGAGGAAGGAAAGAAGGAAGGAAGAAAGAAAGGAAAGAAGGAAGGAAGGAAAGAAGAAAGGAAGGAAGGAAAGAAAGAAACAAAGAAAGAAACAAAGGATAGAGAGAGGCAGAGGTACGGGAAGATGAAAAACAAAAGGAAAGGAAAGAATAAGAAAGAAAAGGAAAAGAAAAATGAAAGGAAAGGAAAAAGGAAAATAAAAGGAGGCTAGAAGAATTTATGTTTACCAAGCCCTATAGAGGATACTGAAAGCAACATCCCAAGTAAATAAAGTAAAATACTTATTAAAGATGCTATGGAAGAAAACAAATTAATCTACGAGAAGTGCAATGCAATGTAGCACTAACAACACAATATACATTTCAAAAATTTTAATCATTAATTGATTCTGTTGCCCAATCATAAGTCACAGGTAGTTGAATGAATTAAGACTCAAAAGCCATTTTTTTTAATAACAAACACACTTACCTTCAAGGATAGGAACCTCTTTATAAGGAAATGATGGAGAAAAGTATTCAAAACAAATGAAAACGGGTAAGAAAATGCATGTTGTGCTAGTACATAACAAAACAGACTTCTAAAAAATTGATAACACTTCATTGTAATCAAAGGAATAATCAACCAAAATCAACCATAATCTTCAACATATTTGTACTAGAGTTTATACTTCGTAAAAAGCATAATGCTAGACTTGAATCTACAGTTTAACTCCAACCTAGTAATAGTGATTTCAATAGTCCATTTTTTTTCCAATGGACAGGTCATCCAGACAAAAATAAAAACAACATAAAGCAAAAGAACTCAGTAACAAACAAAGAAGAAACATAGTCAAATGACATTATTCATCAAATGGAACTGACATTAACAGAATACTCCACCCAAACACCACAAAATACATTCTTTACAGCAGCAAGTAGAAGTTTCATTAAAATAGACCACCTCTTGGGACACGAAGGAAAACTCAACAAATACAGAAGTGGAATAGTGATCCACAGACTCTAACTGAAGACCAAGAAATGACCCTCAATATCAATAGCAAAAAAAAAAAAACGTAGAAAATGCAAATCAATGGAAATTAAACAACACAATAAAGTATGATGAATCAGTCAGAAAATAAATAAAGAAGGAAATTTTAAAATCCTGGAAGCAAATAAAAATAAAAACACAGCACAACAAAAACTCTGGGACACATTGAAAGCAGTCCTAAGAAGGACTTCTACATTGGTTAACATTTGAAAGATAACCTCAGAGAACACCAAAATACATCAATGTCACATTAAGGAATGAACGCACAGCAACTTCATTTTGGATTAATTTGATAAGAGTGAGCCCAAATTTGAATTATATACTGAATTTGAATTCTGTACTTCTCTCTGTGTGGCTTCTATTTGTAGAGAGTGTGGTTACTGGCCTATCTGTAATCTCTCTGTTGAGTGTGTCTGATCTTATGACTGAGTGAATGTATGTACTTGTGACTGTCATGCCTGCTGTGACATCTATCCCTAACAAAGTGCTTTGTCATGTATTTATTGAACACTACAGGGAAAAATGCATCATAAAAGAATAAAGGGAATTTACTGAAATCTTTACATATCTGTACAAAGGAGGAAGTTATTTTCACTAATCTAACCTGTCCCTATTTAATGTTCAGTTTTTATATGGATGTTATCAACAGGCATTCACGGTGATTCAAATTTTATGGTGGATATTTTATTTTAAGATTTCTTTTAACCTATGGTAGGGCAGAGGAAGAGTTAAGGAGTGGGGATAACAGAGTGGATATGATAAAAATACATTGTATTCATGTACAAAATTCTCAAAAGATTATCATCCCTCCCTTAGATTTAAAAATGACCATAAGCTTAAGTTAAAGGAATAGGAAAGGATATTCCATACAAATGATAAGAAAACAAGAAGAGGGGTACCACAAGAACACCAAGCTAGACAACCATAAGATATATTTAGGGGACCCTACTGGTTCCATGCCTGCTGCTTCAGTCTCTGTGAGCTGCTAAGAATGGCGATCAGTTAACTCCAGGGCACTTAACTCTCCTGCTGTCATAGGATCCTCTGGTCCGCACAATCCCTTCTTCCTCTTTTTTCAGGCTTTGGCCCTGGGCCTCTGCGTTTGCTTCCATCAGGTTACAGGAAGCCACTCTGATGAAGATTGGGCTAGGCACCTATCTATGAGCAGAGAAGGATATCATTATAAATAATCTCCTGGATATCCAGTCTTTAGTTCATGGCTTGCCCTATAGTGTCAGATATGGGCTCCCTCTGTTGCCTTTGGGTCTTTCTTTCCATTGTCTCAGCAGATCGATATGCTTAAGGTTTTATGGCTGGGATGGTGTCCCATTCCCACTACTGGAAGCCTTGCCTTGTTATAGGAGATGGCCTGTTCAGGCTACCTATCTCCCATTAACAGGGGTCCTTGAAGGGGTCTCCTTCGTAGATTCCAATGAGTTTTCACTACACTAGGTCTCTGGATAGCCTTCTAAAGAATGTCCTCCAATTCTAGTTATCTCTCTAAATATTCTCCTCCTTCATCCCTCTCCCCTTACCTGGATCCTTCTGTTCCCATTGCTATCCTCCCCCAGCCCAACTGCAATGTTTGTTCTATTTCCCCTTTACCATAGAAATCCATGTGACACCGCTGGGGTTGTTCTTGTTCCCAAGAATCTCTGGGTCTATTGATTGTGATACAATCACCCTTTGCTTAACTGCTAATTTCCACGTATAAGAGAGTATATACCATCGCTGTCTTTTTGGGAATGAGTTACCTCACTCAGCATGATGTTTTCTAGTTCCACCCATTTTTCTGAAAAAATTTATAATGTAACTATTTTAGTAGCTGAGTAATACTACATTGTGTAAATTTACCACAATTGCTTTATCTATTCTTCAGTTGAGGAGCATCTGGGTTGTTTCCAGTTTTTTGATGTTATGGATAAAGCCACTCTGAACATAATGAGCAAGTGTCCTTGTAGTAGGATGGATCATTTTTTGAGTATATGTCCAGAGTGGGTATAGCTTGGTTTTGAAGTAAGTTGATTCTGAATTTTCTGAGGAATTGCCATATTGATTTCCTAAGTGGCTGTACGAGTTTGTACTCCTACCAGTAATGAGTGTTCCCCTACCTCCATATCCTCGCAAGCATGAACTGTCATTGCTCTTAGTGATTCTGTCAGGTGTAAGATGGAATCTCAGAGTCATTTTAATTTGCATTTCCCTAATGGATAATGATGTCAACCATTTCTTTCTTCCTTCTTTCTTTTTTTCTTTCTTTCTCCAATCCTTCCTCCCTCCCTCCCTCCCTCCCTCCCTCTCTCTCTCTCTCTCTCTCTCTCTCTCTCTCTCTCTTTCTTTCTTTCTTTCTTTCTTGAGACATGGTTTCTCTGTTGTAACTCTGGCTGTCCTGGAACTCATTCTGTAGAGCTGGCCTCAAACTCACAGAGATCTGCCCACCTCTATCTCCCAAGTGCTGGGATTAAGGGCCTGCACCAGCACCACCCAGCTCCTAATAGTTGTTATAGCAACTTTTCTGGCCTTTCCCTCACTGTACCCACATCAATCTTTAAGAAGAAAAGAAAGCTATTAGCCCAATTGTACTGGAGTCATTTCATTAGTCTCTTCAAAGGTTTCTTCTGATGCCACTATAAGGGAACTCAGGTCAGTTCTACTTCAGGAGTCGCTGGACCCTGTTTTGGAAGTGCATGGTGTCTTCAAAAATAGACATTTCTTTTCCACTTCTTGGGGATGGGGGCAACCAATGGCAACAGAGAGAGTATGGATACTTTGGGGAGTCTCTTGTGCAGCTGTTCACAAACTTCCTAATGCTGACACACTTTAATACATTTTCTCATGCTGTGGTGACCCCCAACCATAATTTTTTTATTTCTATTTTATACCTGTAATTTTGTGACTGTCATGAATTGTAATGCAAATATCTGATATGCAAATGATCTTAAATGACTCCTGTGTAAAGATTGTTTTACCTCCAAAGGGGCAAGAATCCACAGATTGAGAAGCACTGATATGTATATATATGTGTGTGTGTGTAGACACACACTAGTATGTATATATATGTACACACACACACACACACACACACAGAATGAATCGTGTTGTACTTTTTTAGGTAAAAAGATAACATGATTCCTTATGGCCTTTTCCGACTTCCTTATTTTTATTTATAATATATCCTCCTTCTTCTTTCCCCTCTAAAGTGATCTTCAGGAATGGTCACAACAATTGTTTATCCATAACTAAATGATCAGCCCTGAAAACATGCACACAATTAGCATTATACAGACTGAAGAGGTTATATTTATGAATATATACACACACACATATATATAAATGGATGTAACAACAATAAATGAAAGAAAGTGGTCATGAATTTGAAATAGAACATAGAGGTGTATATGGGAGCATATATAGGGAGAAAAGAGAGGGGATAATTGTCATTATTTACTCTCAATAAGAAAAATATCAACTGTTTTATCCATATACAAATAATGAACAAGCTGAGAAAGAAATTAGAAAAAAATAATTTCTCTTATAATATTTAAAAAAATAAAATATTTAGGAATAAATCCATCTTAATTACTTTTCTATTGTTGTGCTATTATACCATGACTGGAGCAACTAGTGTTTTTTTTGTTATTGTTGTTGTTGTTGCTGTTGTTTGGTTTGTTTTTCCCTTTTTTCAAACTGTAAATTGACTTTTTGCATACAATGTATTTTGATAAGAAAGAGTTTACAAGAGCTTTCAGTTTCTGATGGAGCATCCATGACCATCATAGCTGAAGCATAGCAGCAAGCAAGCAAGCACAATGCTGGAGCAGTAGCTGAAATCTTATATGCTGATCCACAAGCATGAGGCACAGAGTGTTAACTGAGTAGAGCATGGGATTTTTAAACCTGCAAAGTCACTCCCATTGACACATTTCCTCTACCAAAGTCACGTCTGCAATCTTTCTCAAATAGTTCTAACTGGGGACCAAGCATTCAAATATATCAGTCTTGGAGGGGGAGGAGCTTGCCATTCAAATCACTACAACACCCAAACAAATAATAAAAGACGTTACAATAAAATATTTGAAACACTGAACAGACAATTTGAAGGTACTAGAAGATCAAAAGACATTCATGTTCACAGATTAGAACAACTCAATATTGTGAAAATGTTGATACTGCCATAAGCAATCTACAGATAAAATGGACCCAAACTTCCAGAAACCATTTTTCACTGAAATAGAAATTTTAAAATATCTTGAAATACATAAGGAATACTGAGCAAAAGGAACAATGCAGCAGAATCACAGCACCAGACTGCTAATACATTCCAGTTTTAAAAGCAGCATGGTATTGGCACAAAACAGACAGGTAGGTTATACTGAATATGTTAGAAGCCCCAGAATTAGATCCACATAGCTTATAGCTACACAGTTTTTGACAAAGATGCCAAAAGCATACATTGGAGGACAAGAGCTTCTTCAACGAATAGTGCTTGAAAAACTATGTGGATATCCACATGATAAATAATAAAAAAAATCCATATCCTTTATCCTGCACAAAAATAAATTCAAAATGGATCAAAGAATTTAATATATATATATATATATATATATATATATATATATATATATAATATATATATATATATACACACTCTGAAACTTTAAGCAGAAATCAAAGAGAAAGCACTTCAAGGTGTAGGCATTTGCTAGGGTTTTCTGAAAAATATTCTGATAGTTTAGAAAATAAAACCAACAACTGTCAAATAAAAGTGCAAGAAATTTAAAAGTCTTTGCACAGTGAAGGAAACAATCCTGTAAAGACAGCCTACAGAATAGGAGGAAGTCTTTTCTACCTGTACATTTGAGAAGATGATTGTATATTTAAAGTAGTAAATGACCTTTTGCTAATTAGTTGTGATTTTTTTCTTGTTTTTTTGGTGGTTTTATTTTTGTTTTTTATTTTTGTTTTTTTCAACTTGACACAAACATATATGAAAAGGGGAATCTTAATTGAAGAACATTCCCCATAAGATAGTTCTATGGGCATGCATGTAGGCATTGGTATTGGATAACCTATCATGAGGCTCTACTCTGGGGAGACTAATTCTACTCTGTCAGTTGCCAGTTAGGGATGAGGGATGAGGCCCTGTGAACTTCCCTCTATCTACATCAGGATATCAACTGTTGTTACAATTTTCCCAGTCTTATTTAGGCAGCCATGTATAAGCATGTGTAAGTATTTAGAGTGCAGTTAAAAACTGTACTGCATGGGAAAATCATCGTAGTAGGCTGTGCTCTAAGATCTATGGAATCTTTAGCTACGTGTAGTTGACTAGATTTATAGTACCAGAAATTATTTCCCTTGTGTTAAGTGGTCCATGAATCCAATTAGACAACTGTTTGTTACTGTAGTGGTATGAATGCCACTATTACACATTTGGGGATATTTTGCTATGCTGGTCATTTTTGTGGTTCACCGCTGAGACCACTGTGGTCAGTGTCATCCCTGGGAAGATGATCTTGGGTTGTCTAAGAAAGCAAGCTGAGCAAGTCAGTAAGCAGCTTTCCTTTAGGGTTCTGTTTCAGTTCTTACCTCTGTTCCTATTTGACTCTCTGCCCAGGATTCCCTCAATGATGGACTATGATTAGCACATTCCAACCAAATAGACTCTTCCCTCTCCCTTGTTGCTTTTAGTCTGTCACAGCAAGTTTGAAAAGACTTCTACAATGAAAATTTTCAAACACTAAATAAAGAAAGAATGTTTAAAAACAAAACAACTAAAACACTTCAGTTAATAAATGAACTAATTAAGTGAACAGAAAGGTCTCAAAAGATAACTTTTAAATGGATAATAAAGATGAGAAAAAAAAACAATAAAAGTCATTAGCCAAAGGAGAAATGAAAATTAAAACAACAGAAAGCTTCCATTTCATGTCAAACAGAATGGCTACAATTAAGTAAACAAAAAACAGCAAATGTTGGTGAGGATTTGGGGAGAGGAATCTTTATATATTAGTAGTGAGAATGTAAACTTGTGTAGCCACCATGTCTATCTATGTAGATTTTTAAGAAACTTAAAGAACTGCCACATGACCTGGACATACTGCTACTCTATTTGTATATGAAGGACCATAAGAACATAAGGACCATAAGAACCTATCACAGAAATACTTACACATCTATTTTTACTACATCTCTAGTCGTAAAAGACAAGTTACAAAATCAGCCTATTTGTTCAACAGGTAAGTGCAAAGGGAAGAATATATGTATATAAATTATGCAGTTTTATTCAATGATAAAAAATAAAATACTTGTTGGATGTTGATACAGCTTCAAATCATCATATTAGTTGAAATATGCCAGATTCTTGAGGGCAAATATTGGATATTTTCTCTCATTTGTGGATTCTATAATTACACAAGATACATAAAGCCATATGTGTGTGTACAGTGTGCCTATGTGTTTCTGTATGTGTGTATCTGTGACATAAATATAAATGGGAGACTGGAGGGAAGATGACTAGCAAGAGAAAAATGGAGGAGATAAGGGAGGTTATGGAAGTGTGACTATAGTAAACATATGATATATTTGAATGAAATTTTGAAGCATAAATATATATAATGAATATATATCAATAAAAATGTTCAGTGATCACTTATCAGGAAAATATAATATCATACTATAATTAAGTATTGGTGGGAAACAACTCTATTACACACTCTGAAAGTTTCTCAATAATTTTAAAATAGAAGACAATGTAGTACTGCATTCTTACATCTAAGTCAATTTCCAAAGTACAAAAATGGCAAGAAAGAAAACATTGCTGTCTTATATACATTATAGCATTATTCACAATGGCAAATATTTTTGAACAACCCATATATACCCATTAAGACATAAAAATAAAAATATATCACACATGCATAAAGTAAATTGTAAACTTACAGGACAAAAATTTACAATACCCAATGCTTTGAATGCAATTTAATAATTTTAAGCTAAGTTTCAGTAAGTCACTCAAAGAAAGACAAATACATGATTCTACTTATGTGAGGTTCCTAAAATAGTGAAATTCACAGCATCAAAGAGTAGAATGGTAAGAGGAAGTGAGAAAAAACTGAAATTACTATCAAAAGACGTAAATTTTTAGTCAAGCAGGATCAATAAACTCCAAAGGGACAGGAGAGTTAGCCAGGCAGTTGAGAACACATCTTGCTCTTCTAGAGGACAGGAGTTCAATTCCGTAGCCCACAAAGTGGCTTACAACAACCTTTAACTCCAGTCCCAGTGTATAGGTTGCCAACTTTTAGTCTCTATATGTACTACATGTACCTGGTGCACAGACATACACATAGTCTAAATACCCCTGCATGTAAAATAAAAATAAATTAATAAAAGAAATCCAAATATCTACTGAACAACATCATACTTGTAAATATCAATGATATATACTTGAAATTGTTAAATTAAAATATTATTGAATATTTTCATAAAAATTGAACATAGCACAAAATAATGTATAATGTTAAGCAGTGTGATTATGTGCATGCACTTAATAAAAATAATAAACAAGCACTAAATTTCATTGCAGGTACATATAAAATTGTATTATTTTTCTAACATTGGGATGTGGAAAGGAATCAGATAGGATTTTAGCTATGAACAGAATAAGGGGACTCCAGGTTAACTACTATTGTGTCTCTTTCTAAAACCACTGTGCTAGTGTTCAAATTTTGTTTGATAGGTCTCTGTCAAAGTGCAATGCATAGGAATTTTGCAACTTAGTGTAGCAATGTTAAGGGATGGTAAGATGTTTAAGAGGTGGAATCAAAGGGGGAATTATTGATGGCTCTTGGGAGATTTATCTCCTCGCTCTATTTTAGTGTCTGATAATGTACTATTTCCCTGTCATATAAACTCCTACTATTGTGAAATCGTGTTCCATGAAGGCTTCAGCAGAACCAACTTAATGCTCTGTGCCAGGTCCTTGAACTTCAAAACTGTGAGATAATTTTTTAAATAAATTACTTAGCTTCAGTTATTTCATTTTAGCAATAGAAAGTAACAAATAATCTGAGAGCAAAAATAATATAATGCTAAATTTTCACAAATGCTGAGGCAAAGATAGTTCTTTCTTCTGCAAGGCTGAGCCACCTGGTAAATTAGCCAATCCTAAGTGCTTATTCCCCCCAAAAATCAACACACTTAAATGGCTTCAAGAGACTGTAAACTTATATGAATATATATATGTATATATGTGTGTATATACATATATATGTGCGTGTGTATATATATAGAGAGAGAGAGAAAGAGAGAGACAGAGACAGAGAGAGAAAGAGAAGAGATCATGAATTTGAGGAGTGGTAGGGGCATGGAAGGAATTGGACAGAGGAGAAAGACTGATGTAAGTACCTACATACTAAATTCTCAAAAATAAAACAGAAAGTGTACTTTGAAAGACAAGAATAAGATTTTTTACTCTTTCCAAATTTCAAATATTGCCAGCATTCTGACTTGTTTTTATTTTATTTGGCATAATGTGCATTGCTGTTCTGTAGGTATTTCCTCCAAATTAAAACACTGCTAGGATTGGGAAGTAAACAGGGTTTGTCAGTCTCAGGAAGGTCCTTAAATTTAGGTAGTTCACAAGGCCTCAATCCAAGGATATATTATCAGTGCCAACCCGTGGCAACTGCTGGACAGTGGAGACTCTGACTGTCCAAACTCCCTGAACATCATGGAGGGAGGTTCAGTGATACAGTTTAGTGAGTTCTCTTCCACGCTGGGGAAGGCTTTTCTTGGATGCAGCTGTGTTGAGTCATCAGTGGTCCTGTTAAACAGTCCTCATCTGTGTTTCTGTATGTAACCTCAAATAAACTCACTGACTCACTAAGCTAGACTTGAATGGAATTGTTTCTTCAGTCTGTCAGTGTCCTATCTGGAGTAAATAGATGTTTGCTCATGTCTCCATCAGAAAAAATCATATAATAATTATAAATACTTCAAATAAAGCATTAACAAATCAATACCATGGCATAATTATATAATATTGTCTTTATTGTACATGTTAGATTTCAAAGAGAAAAATATTATTCCTTTCATAGTTAGAGGGATTTTCTTAGTATTAATTCATTATTTATGATATTAGCTTTGTTTTAATAAACATTATACTTAAAATGGAGTTAAGCTACTCCGTTTGCCTCAGTTGTTATGTCTATGATTTAAGCTACCACACTCATTAGTAATCATAGTCTCAGCCATCACAAGAACTAGTCACAGATGTAGATTCCCAGTGGTTTACAGAATAAGAACACATTCTGAAAACCTACTTTATCCAATACATTGTGATTATGAAATATTAATTTATTGAAAAATGTACTACAAGCCAAATATCTCTTTTAAATAGAAATGTTCATAGTAGAAGTTTACATTTCACAAAAATCTGGTAAATGCATAAAGTGAAAATAGTTCTAAAATTTTTCTATTTCTTTGAATTTTGGGCTAAGTATTTCTCTGGAGACAGACCTTCATATATTTTTTGACTGAACAGACTGACCAGCAGAAGGCATTATTGTAATTTCAAAATGTCGTTAAGTAAAAAAGGGAAAACAAGACAGGAACAAATTTAATCTTACAAAATTTTGTTCTTCACACTGGTAATAAAAATGTGCTTGATTTTTTTTTTTTTGCATCTGACTTGTATTGCACATATATGGAAAAGATCCACCTCACAGATTTTAACTACTGGACGACCTATACACTTTGGAGAATTTTTCCACACCAATAAAACTCAAAGGCCTATATACATATTAAGAAATACTTATAGCAATACTTTAGACTTTTAAATTAGTGTAATTTTTATATAGATTATACATATATGTTTCAAAATAACATTAAACAAAGGAGATTTTAAATAACTGATGGTTTTCCAGTGTGAGTATTCAGTAATATGCTGATAACTGATGAAAGTCTACAGGATGGTAGTGACTATGGGCATTTGGAGGAGAAAGGCTGTGAAACTTCCAAATGAACAAACACCTTCACTATACCTGACAATGTGAATAATCAGGAATTTATAGGGGATTTTGAGATATGGTTAAAGTACAGCTGTACAAAAATTTTGATAACTGTCAAGTTATTGCTAGGCTTATGAAATATAACCAAACTTTGGTATGTTATTTCAACAAGGAGGGTTTATAAATAACAAAAATTTATAGTCAAAATAATGGTCCAAATTTCATTTTGTCCTGCTTACACCCTATCTCATCAATTCACGACTTTCAGTTTCCTTCCTACAACTATTTTTGGGAATCCACAGACAAAGTTGATATAGCTATCCCTCATATCTTCCATCTGGATTATGCCATTTTGTTTGTAGCAGCAGATGCTTTGAGTTGCTTATTTTCATGATCTATATCAAGGTTGATTTTGAGAGTCAGACATCAGTTAACAATTTCTCTTCTGCATACAGCTTTAAAATGTGTGACTAATGTCTTTATTTTAAATAACAAGTGACATCACTCACTGATCATGCATATAAATACATGGTTCCTAAATCCATAAAAGTATACAGAATGTATGAGTACTCTCACCAGAGTATGTTTTTAAGTCATGAATACTGTTGATGTTATAGATACTATGAAGCCATGTTATGTTTTATGAGGAAAAGGGAAAATTTGTCAATTTCATCTTTTTTTGACATTAGTTTTAATACAGTGTTACATTTTGAGTGTTGATAGTTGTGTTGAAAACTGTTACTGCAATTTCTGCTTAGTATACATTCCACAGGCTTTTAGTCCTGTATAGAATAGCAAGTAAATGATACACAGATGCTCTATTCAGTTTTCCTCTATCTTTAGTTGCCAGGGAAAGCCATTTAATAAAACTCATATGCCTGAATTTCCTCTATTCTAATAACAGTGGAATGCTGTTTACCTTTAATCAATGGCTAGATTGCAACTCTCTTGTATAGCTGTTATTCATTATGTGTTATTCATCATGTATTTTCATGTATTATGTAATTCTTTCAAAATGTGAAGGAGTTGGGTTTTACAGAGGAGGATACTGAATCAGAAAAATAATGATTACTAGGTAGCAAAACTGAAGGTGAAACTGGTGTTTATCCCAGGGCCTGATTTATATCATTAAATTAACAGGCTATCCAAGGAGCTTTCACTAGCCAGTATCAAACACTCACTGATTATTCATAAAACATACTGTATTACTCAATGTAATAGCTGATAAATAATAGTGCTAATCAAATACTAAATATCATCTATCTCTTCTCCTCATTTACTGAGACAAAAACTCAGATCTAGACCTGCAATCTTAGGAGTAAATGAGAAGAAAATTATTCCATTATTCCATCTCTTTACCCTATAACTCTTCAATAGTGATAAAGTTTGGGAAAGAATTAATTTCCTTTGTGTATGTATTTGTTTGAAAACAAGAATAATCATTTTTTGTCTTATAATGTTTTTACTATAAATCAAGAGAAAATGTTCAATATAAGAGAACATATCTGTGAAGACAAAAGCAGGGAAAGATTTTTGTTACTAAATACATTTTATTCATTTCTCATTGCATACAGTTGGCTCCTAGATATACAGACTCAGGGCTTATTTCCAGGACTGTTGCCCTCCTTGGAACAAAAGGAGTGTTGTCAGCATGGAGTAGCATCGTACTCTTCTGTGAACCATAGCACTCTACTAAGATAAATCACATAGTGATTACCTGAACTGATCTGCAATATTCTGTAATGCATAACAAACTACAAATGAATAACCACAAAAAAGTAGGGAATTAACAGACATTTCTGTTTATCTCTAAAGGTGTTGATATCTGTAGAAGCTCACTGTCACAGAAACTGTTTATTATCTCTGCACATAAGAATACAAACTTGGAGAATTTAAATGATGTTGAGTATTGGAGCTGAGTTGAGCTGCGCATTATATTTTGCAAAGTCCCATCTAACACATGACCCTTGGTAGTTGATAGCTTAGAAATTAACAGAAAATCAACTGAAGAAAAACAATTGCCAGGGAACTACCATTACAGGCAGTTCTGCAGCCAAGGTGCTAATTACATGCATTGGCTTGCATTTTAAAAGTAAGCAATTCTATACAATAGATATTTCCTGTGCTTAATTCTTTTCTTATGGCCTCACAATTCTTCTGATCTAAACTAATATTTAGCAGTAATAAAGATATCTAAGTCATAAAGAGGTGTTTTTTCTTGCTTGTTTTTCATTTATGTATTGCTTTCTTGACAATATATTGAATTTAAGTCTACTGAGAGCTTAAATGAAGATTTATTTGTCCTCTGGCTGATCATGAATCAAACCTCTTTTAGGTCAATTAAGTAAATCACTTTGGAGTTTGACTACGGCATTTTTTATAGATGAAAATCTTTGTTCTTTTTATGGTATGCTATGATCATCTTCTATACAAAAAATATGCAATTAGTAACTTGCTAGTCTCTTGAAAGAGTAGAGTTTACATGTTTGTGGGAGTGAATGATTCATTTCTTGCAATTTGCTCATAGACACTGAAGGAAAACATGAGTATGTGCTTATAATTTAAAATAACAGATTTATTTATTTATATTTATTTTATGTGCCTTGGTGTGTGAAGGTACTGTTTGCCCTAGAAGAGAAGTTATAGACAGTTCATTGTAAGCTGTCATATGGGTCTTAGGAATTGAATTGAGGCCCTTTCGGAGAGCAGTCAGAGCTCTTAAGTTTGGAGACATCTCTCCAGCCCTTGTGCTTATGATTTTTGTAGTCATTCTTTTAAAAATTTTTGACAAACACCAAAATTTCCCATAAATAAGTAAGATGTCGTAAACACTAAAAACATAAAGTTAAAAAAAATACTATTCATGCATGATTGGTTCATATAGCACAAGAAAATAATTCATGAGATAAAGATTTTAGCAAAAGCTACTGTTTTTGAAGATATAATTATTGAAATTGTTTATATAATATGCAGGAATTTATACTATCGTGATTCTGAATATTTCTAAGACAATTTGCAATTAAAGTAGAATGTAAGATTTTGTCTTGGGGTAGTTAAATCATAGAGGCATAGTGTTTCATCAATAAGCAAAATCGTGAGAGACTCATTCCAATACATCCTCTGATGATGTTTCAAAGTTAAGCTTCATCTTCTGATAGTGTTCTGCTTTAAAACAGAATTTTCTACTGAATGGTATTATTAAAATTGATATGCACATTAATATTTTTTCTTTTGAACATTTACAGAGTAATTTCATTTTAATGTTAAAAATGAATAAATACTAGAAAACAACATGAGCTGCATTATAACAAATGGTCCAGAGAAAATGACAGTAAGATTCATGGAAGAGTAGTTAACCTTTGGTAAGTTACATCTACTTTTTAAAGGCAAAAGAATCGGTCAGTAGTCAAATTATAGACTTCATCAAGTAGATGATACTTAAATTTCTGATTAGATTTCCCAATAAAGTAGAGAATGCACTTAATCTTGTCGATGTTAAGCAGTATGTCTCAGTATACTCATTTGATCTCTGAAATCAAATCTAGCTAGCTATATTTGTAAGAAATTTTATCTCCTGATCATCATATTTTGTCATTGATGTGTAATATTAATTGAGTCATTTAAAAGATATTAGCATATTATTTGAAGTATGTAAGAGCTGGACAACAATTATTTTTACTTTATTAATTGCAGTCATTGAGTTCTCTTGATTTTTTTGCAAAGTAGTACACAAGAAAATAATGCTTATCACTCATAAAATCACCCAAATATGAGATTTCAAAACAATTCTTCCTAATGAATTTAAGGAGCATCAATATCATCCATTTACCCTGTCATAGTTGATGATGAGATTTTACAGACTGTCACAGAATTAGGGCAACAAGACACACCAAAGCCTGACCCCTCAATGAATTTTAGGCTATGATTGTAATGTTTTTCTTTCAGTTAACTTTGTTTCTACTTCTCATGTTTGGAAATCATTATTTCCTTTCCTCGTTCTAAGCAAAATAAATTCTTTATAAATAGAAAGAAATGGCATTGAAATATTTCAAGAACATTTTAGATAATTGAAAACAATTGGCAGTCAAAGGAAGTAGTAAAGGTGAAATTTTTAGAAATTATTTATTTATTAGAAGATTTCTTCTCTCATTTATTGCATTCCAACAACTTTCAGTTCCTCCTTTCATTCTTCCCAGTTTGCCTATCCTCCGATCTCAACCCTATCCTCCTACTCCCACGACAGCTCTCTCCAAGAAAGAGCAGTCTTCCCGGGGTTACTGTTCAAACATGGCACAAGACGATGGAATAATGTCTGACTCAATTCCCTATTTCAGTGTTAGACTAGGCAACCCAATAATTCAGCAAGGTACTCAATGGCAGGCAAGAGGTTCAGGGACACCCCCCTCACCTATTCCAGTCTGTATGAGTCTTGTAAGAGCACAAGTCAAGACAAACTCAAGCCATATTTGCCGAATGCAGCAGGTTCCATGTCTGCAGCTTCAGGCTCTATGAGCCCCTAAGAGTGCTAGTCAAGTGACTCCATGGGGTTTGTTCTCCTGGTGTCCTTGATCCCTCTAGTCCCAGCAATCCCTCCTTCTTCTGTGGGGTTCCCTGAGCTCTGCATTTTGTTTGCCCCTGGGCCTCTGCATCTCTTCCCTTGAATGCCATGGTAATTCCCTCTGTTGAGGATTGGGCTAGGCAATAATCTATGAGGAGAGTAAAATAACATTAGAAATCGTCTACTGACTGTCCAGTTCTAGTTCCTGGCCTGCCCTGGTGTATTGGTCATGGATTCCCTTCTTTAGCATGGTGCTTTGCCCTTCCATTTTCCCAGTGGATCCTGCAGGGAGGGTAGGCCAGAGGTTGAAGTTTTTGTGGCTGAGATTGTATCCCAGTTCCACCACGGGAAAGCCTTGCCTCATTATAGGAGATGGCCTGTTTAGGCTCCCTGATACCCATTATCAGAGGTCTTTGTCAGGGTCTCCGTCATTGATTCCAGTGATTTTCCACTGCATTAGGTCTCCTGGTTCTCACTTAAATGTCCTCCAATTCTGATCATCTTTCCATATATTCTATCCCTCCATCCCTCTCTGCTTTCCTGGTCTGGTCTCTTCCCCTAACCATCATTACCTGTACCTCCTGCATCTTCTATTCTATTTCCCTTTACCAGGAAGATCCCTGTGTCTGCACTGGAACCCTCCTTGTTGCATAGTCTCTTTGGATTTTTGGATTGCAGTACCTTTGTCCATTGCTTAACCGTTAGCATTCACATATAAGTGAGTAATGCTTGTCTTTCTGGACTGAGTTACCTCACTAAGGATGACTTTTTTTTCTAGTTCCTTCCATTTGCCGGCAAAATTCATGTAGTCATTATTTTTAAATAATCAAATAGTGCTCCATTGTGTAAATGTGCCATATTTTCTTTATCCATTCTTCAGTTGAAGGGCAGCCAGGTTGTTTCCAATTCCTGGCTATTATGTACAAATCTGCTGTAAACATAGTTGAGCAAACGTCTTTGTGGTAGTATGGAATGTCCTTGGCGTATATGCCCAAGAGTGGTATAACTGGGTCTTGAGATAGGTCAATTCCCAATTTTCTGAGGAATTGCCATATTGATTTCCATAGTAGCTTTACAAGTTTGCACTCTTACCAGAAGTGTAGGAGTGTTCCCCTTGCTCCACATCCTTGCCAACATGAACTGTCATTTGAGTTATTGATCTTAACAATTCTGACAGGTGTAAGACAGAAACTCAAAGTGGCATTGATTTGCATTTCCCAGCTGGCTAAGAATGTTGAACATTTCTTTAAGTGTTTTTCAGACATTTGTGTTTTCTTTTTGGAGAATTCTTTGTTTAGTTCTGCACCCCATTTTTAATGGAGTTATTTGTTTTGTTGATGTCTAGTAAAAGCGAATTTTTAATTTGAGGAGATTATATACTGTGGTTATTGACAGATGCCACAAAGTAAATATTATCAATGAAACAAACAATGTACCATCCCTGTAAAATTTACATATTCCAATAATTTTTAATCTTTAGTTAATGCAGATTTTAAAGTACAATTTTTATAAATAGGAGCCACATGAAATTTTGTTTTGCTATAACAATGCTAAATATTTTAGATCTAGATTCAATGAAATAAATGTATCAAGGTAAATTTTGCTATACTGATATAAGAAATGGATTTGAGGGCATGGTGAAGAATTCCTTTAATTCTATCAAGGTCAGAGGCACATGGATCTCTGTGAATTAATGTCTAGCCTTGTCTATATAATGAGTTACAGGCCTTATGTTAAACAACAACAAAAACAGAAAGAAATCGGCTATAATTTATGATACAGAATATTGCCTTATCCCATCTTGTATTTCAAGATTAAGATAAATTCGATGAAAGGACACAAAAGAGATGAGTGCAGGATCAAGGAAAAATAAACAGAGTACCAGTAATCTATTTATTGTATAAATCTTTGTATAATAAAACAATGAATTTAAAATGTGAATTCAATGTACTAGTTCAAGAACTCAGAAATTGTGTTTTGGTAAAAAGTGTTAAAACATTTGCCAACCATTAATTGAGGTCAAAAGTCAAAGATGTAGCAACATTCAATGATTTTATTTTATTCAGCAAACACTTATTAAGGATCTACTAGATGTTAATAGTGATTTAGGTTCTTAGTTACATAAATATACAAAGGAGAGAAGATTATTTGCTTTTATGGATCCCATTACAGTAAGGAAAAATAGAATAAAACACTCAAAAACAGATAAAGTATAGAAGATAACAGAGTGATAGAAACTATGGGGGGAAATTAAACAGTCCTAAAAATAAACACATTAACATTATACAGAAGGAACAGTTTATATTTAGGAATACATATGTAATCTATGTATTTTATTACATATATTTTATTATTTATTTATTATTTAATTATTATTATTAATGTATTAATATATTACATACTTTTATTAATAATTGCAATAATATATATATGTATGTATATATGTACTAACAACAATTACTGAAAAGAAGCGGCTATGGATTTTACTGAGAGCAAGTAGCTATACTTGTGAGGGCTGAGTGTTGTGGGGATAAACATTATATTTATATTATAATCCCATCAATAAAAGAAAAAATGAAAAAATCTATTTGAGTATGAGTCAGATACTTGAAATTTCAAAAAGAGCTATTGATATTTAACACTTCGATAAAATACCCATGTCACCTTACATAATTCAACACGATGAGGACATGCAGATATCACAAAGAGGAGCTTTCTAGAAAACGAATAACTCCTGCAAGGTCTCTGAGGTAAAAGCATACTTTCTTTGAAAAACATGGCTATGACAGCTGATTGAACAGTCTGAATTAGGGAAAGAATTAAGAAACTAAACTGGAAGAACAATTGCCTAATGGTATGCAGATTATTCAAGGGCATGAAAATCACTGAGTAAAGTGTGTAACAAAGAAAGAGATTTAAGGAAGATTAATATGATGCTTTTTAAAGGAGTATTTATACACCATTATCAGCCAGTGTAACAAGGAATGAGATATATTCACACACTCACACGCACATATGTATATGTGTGCATAATATAAATATACGTATATATGATATTAGAAGATTACTGATGTGTATTTTAACAACACCATTTTCTACTAGTTTGCAAATAGTTACTGAGACCACTAAACAGGCTTTTGTAATAATCTAGTGCAATGTAGTAATCTAGTACAGTGAACTACACTAGAGTGTTAACATTAAACTTACTGGAAATAGAATCTAAGATGTTTCCATTTCCTAGCTATTGTAAATAGAGAAGCAATGAACATGGATGAGCAAATATCTCCATATTAGAATATACAGTCATTTAAGTGTATTTGTAAGAATAATATGTTGCCTCATAATATGCATCTATTTCTAACACTTTGAGGAATCTCCACATCATTGCTAGTTGCTGTGCAAGTTTGCACATTCACTAACATTGAATAAGTGTCTCCCTTTCCTTATATCAGTGAAAGCATTCTCTGTCTTTTTTTTTCATAGCCATTCTGAGTGGGGTAAAATGTATCTCAAAGTAGTTTTAAATTGCATTTTTTTGATGGACAAGGATATTTTAAATATTTCTCATCCATTTGTATTTGTGTTTTTGAGATCTCTGCTTAGTTCCATGTCAAAATTTTTATTTGGGTTGTGTGTTTACTTGCTGTTACATTTTTTTTAAGTTCTTTATGTATTCTAGACACTAGCCATCTGTAAGGTGTATAGCTGGTAAAGTTTATTTATTTATTTTTGCACCATTAGCTGGCCCCTTTACAATAATGTAGCCTTTGCAGAAACTTTTTAGTTTCGTGAAGTCACATTGTCAACTGTTGGTGTTAAAGACTATACTTTTGGAGTTAGATTCAGAAAGCCCTTTCCTATGATGATGAATTCAAGCATATTCTCTACTTCTTCTTCTGCTAGACTTAGGATATTTAATCTTCTGCTAATTATCATTTCTTGATGAATTTTAGACTAAGTCAACACATTTTTAAAATTGATTTAATAAGGGCATCTTTGAAAAAATTGAATGTTAAAATGAGAACAGGAACAATATAATTCCTGTTACTCAAATGTGCATGGCTTTATTAATAATTTTATGGGAAAAGAAGAGGTAATATGCTTTGAACCTATTAAATATAAATTCCTATTACACATCCAAGTGGGATGGTCAGCTTGATATGTTGATCTAGAACTTGAGAGAGTAGTGTGCACTAGAAATGTAAAAGTTTTGACTTACAAATCATGTTTTGTATTTAAAATCATTAAACAGGTTGAAGTCTTCAAAGAGAAGAACACATGGTTGGAAAGAAAATGTAAAGGAATGGAGTGTTCTGGGTATTCAGTGTTCAATGGTAGAGAACACAGAGGGAGGGAATAAATAATATGAGAGTTATGAATAAGGTAGGAAAGAAATGAGGAAAGTAATATCCTTGAAATAAAATAGAGTATTTCAATACAGTCATCATCTGCTCTTGGATTCTAGACAGAAGGCAATTTCCTATTAGATTCTGTAGTCTATAGCCCATTGATGATTTTACAAAAGCTTTCTCATCTTATAAAATATTGAGAATAAAATGTAAATGAAAACTGTTCAAAGAATAATGGGATGACAAAAAATTAAAGAGAAGATCAGACTTTTGTTATATTGTAAAAGAAACCAGACAAATGGTGTTAGCAGCTACAGGCAGATGTGAGAATCAGGAAGGGTTATATTTTTTCCTTTTATTTCAGGATTGGGAACATGATAAAAGCCAGCATCAAATATAGTTGGGTGGTGGTGGCATACACCTTTAATCCCAGCACTTGCAAAGGCAGGCAGACTACTGTGAGTTTGAGGCCAGCCTGGTCTACAGAGTGAGTTCCAGGACAGCCAGAATTACAACAGAGAAAACCTGTCTCAAAAAACCAAAAGAAAAATATTTTCAAATACAAATAAATGTATAAAATGTGGAGCAGGACAGGACAGAGGAGAAAGACTGATGATAAAATAATATTAATATTATATAAAGTATGTACACAATACTACACTACTTCAGCAAAATATAACCTTGAGGAAAATTCTGTTTTCTCCTCCCTCCTTGTCTTCTTTATTCCTGTTCTCTTTGAAAATATTTTTGTGTGTGCTGGAATAAAGTAAGTCTTTTCCTTCATAGTCCAGTTGAAGTTCTCCTTCATTGTATCCCCTTTCATGACTACTTTTGCTATCCATAAATCAGTTACAATCTCTAACAACATAATTTAGTCTTTAAGCATACATTCTCTAAAACCATCTAACTTTGACATGTTTTTTTCTGTATGCAAATGATGCCAGCTCCTTAAAAATAAGTCCATATTGTATTTCTGAGTGTGTTCATGAAATATGAAATTGTTTATTCTTAAGTCTGAAGTATCACAAATATCTAAACAATTATTTGTTGAAGTATTAACAGCATCATATTAGCATATTTCAGGCATGTAGACATTTGAAGACTTTATAAATCACTCTACTGAATTAGTAGTTCTGATATGCTGACCTGTATTCTACTTGACCTGCAGAGTATGCCTAAATGAGTATGGAATTAGGGTTAGTCATACTTCATTGTGATCCTAACCATAGCACTGACTGCTGCCGTAACAAAGAATAATATTCCTCTTTTTATGATATTAGTGATATTTATCATGTGATATCCTAAGCTAATAATAGCTGTTCTATTCATTCTTAAATTCTGACATCATATGCACAAATAACTATGTTCTTTCATGACAAGAAATTCATATTTATTTTATTCTAGAATAGAAAAATGTTATATATTTAAATTTAATTTTCTCCCCAAATGCATTCTTGAGATGCTATCCAAGTAGTTGCATTATCAAATAAAGTCCATCATATATATCATCATATATTATATGGTGATATCAAATAATGAAATTAAGTACTATCAAACGTAGAAGGAAGAGAGATGTTTGGAATGTGCAGAAAATAAATTCAGTGAATATTTTATAGTATGAGCTAAGTATCAGACCAAAAGTATCTCCCAAATCATAATGAATCAAGTAGAGGGTTAAGTTCATTTATCAAACAACATTCTAATGTTGGTATTTCCAACAGTGAGGCAAAGTTTCTATGTTTTGTTTATTCAGGAAACAATCTTTTACTTTCTTTGTTCTGAATCTTCTCTAAGTATAAAAAAATGTTAAGGGTCTAAGTTTTTTGCCAAATTTGCATGTCGACAAGTAAGCTTACAGAAAATATAATAAGGAAATCTTGTAAGTCAAAGATGATAGATTTTTATTCTGTCATATTGGTTGTTAAATTCTTACAATATACTCCATCTGCTGAAGGCTACGTATCTGTATAAAGATAAGTATTTGATAAGTATTTTGAATGCAGTTATAAATTCGGTATGTCTAGAAAGTGGTAGTTGTAGGTTCTTGAAAGGCCATGACATCAGTAACCATGGATAATTGGCTATTACATTTATAGCACTAAGAATGAATTCCCTCCTACTGAGCAGGCCTTGAGAACAATTAGATGGTAGTTGGTTTGCCCCAAGACAAAAGTGCTACTAACTATTGCAGGCTTGAACTATTTTGTATATCTTGTTGTATTGGTCTTTTCCCTGGTCAGTGAATTTGTATAGACATTTGTGTATGTGTGTGTCTGTGTTCAAGCATACTACAGAGCACTGTGTCAGATCAAACAGCTTGAAGCGATTATTCACTTCTCCCATCTTGTTGGAGACATACTCTTTGTTAGTTTAGAACTACATAAGCCAGGCTCACTGTCCCAAAGTCTTCTAGTAATTTTTCTTTCTCTGCTTTCTATTTTGCCATAAGAGCACTGTGACTACAGATGCATGGATACATGTTAATAAACTTAATTTTTACATGAGTTCTAGGGATTCAAACTCAGGTCTATCTACTTGTACAGAAAGCATTTAACCACTGAGAAATCTCCTTTGTCTCAGTATAGTGTTTTCCTTCATTAAATCCTTATAGAAATTTTACATGATATTTAATGTTATTCTCTGTTTCTTAATATGAGAAAAATTAGACATATAGAAGATAGGAAATTTGCAATACGCATATTCATCCATTTCTGGACTTCAAGCATACTCCTTGTTAGACACATTTCCACATAGCTAACAAATTATCTTGTCAGATAACTTCAAGGATTTTTGAGACCACTATTCATGGTAATAGGTTCTCTTTTCTTTCTCAGAAGATGTGCTCACCATTTAGTTGTTATTAAAATGAGACAATTATTATGAACACAAATTTTTCATCTCTGTGTTCAATTCT
Source organism: Cricetomys ansorgei (assembly GCA_026225945.1). NCBI lineage: Eukaryota > Metazoa > Chordata > Mammalia > Rodentia > Nesomyidae > Cricetomys > Cricetomys ansorgei. Next base: position 198,037 of record JAMJFZ010003015.1, on the reverse strand, counting down.
TCTGAAACTAATGTCCCTAGCTTTATGTAATAGCTTATCCATCATCATGATGTTCTACACAATACTGCTTCTGGTCAAGAATCATTTGACATGAAATAATATGTGAAAATGAACCCAATTTTATGAATTCAATAAACATATATTTTCCACCACCATTCTATATAGTGGCTGTTTTATGTAACAGTGGAATAACTTTTGGAAAATTCAATGAAACCTGTTGCTAGGTATTAGTAACATGGTAAACTTTAGACAATATTGTACAGGAGTTTAACTGATCAGCATTTAATATACAGTTCTACTTCCTCCACACATAAAATTTTTAATGATTTGGAGCTAGGATCCACAAATAATACAAAAGTTGCAGAATTTGTCTTTCTGTGTCTGAGTTACCTCATTCAGTATAAAAAATACTATTGCTGTTATAAATAAGTTTATCCCTATTCCCATACATACATAATTTTATTTAATATTTTAATTCAAAATGACTATACATATAATAGTTTTATCAGTATATATAATTTGATTTGTCTATGTTTTTTACCTCTATTGGGGTACTTTTCTCTTTTCACATGGTTTTCTTTATATTAATGTCAAGGCTGTATTCTTTGTGCCCTGATACTCTCCTGCATTTTTGGGAGGATACCTCTATTTATAATGAACTCTCTACACTTTGTCTTGTCTTTCAATTTCCCTTTAACTACGATTCTTAGGTTTTTTTTCGTTTGTTTTTTGTTTTTGCTTTTTTAGAATTTTTATATATCATACTACTCCCTACCAGAGTACAAGGACATTGTTCATATAAAAACTGATAATGCAAATCAAAACCACTTGATATTCCATCTTACACCTATCAGTATGACTAAGATCAATAACCCAAAGAACAGCTTACGTTGACAAGGATGTGGAACAAGAGGAACACTGCTCATTGGTGGTAGAAGTACAAACTTGTACAGCCATTATGGAAAACAATATGGTGATTCCTTAGGAAACTGAAAATCAACCTACCTCAAGACCCAGCTTTACCACTCCTGAGCATATACCCAAAAGATGCTCCATCCTACCAGAAGGACACTTGCTCTACTATGTTCATAGCAGCTTTATTCATAATAGCCAGAAATTGGAAACAACTTAGGTGCCCCACAACTGAATAATGTAAAGAAATTATGGCACATTTACACAGCGGAGTATTACTCAGCTATTAAAAAAATGACTACATGATGACTATATGAACTTTGCAGGAAAATGAATGGTACTAGAAAAAATCATCATGAGTATGGTAACCCAGTAGCAGAAAGACAAAAAATGGTATGTACTCACTTATATGTGGATACTAACTGCTAAGAAAAGGATAAAGTTATTAGCAACTACAGACATAGAAGAAGTGATCAACAAGAAAGACCCCAATTGAAACACACAGGGAACTCCTTGGTAGGGTGGAAATTGAATAAAGGGTGCAGGTGCAGTGGAGGAGGATGGAAATGGGAATGGAGGGGACCAGGAGGAGGAGAGGAATGGAGGAAGAGCATGTATGGAGAGACGACAAGTATTGGGAGACAATTAAGGAGCAATTGGTAGACCTAGTGTAGTGGAAACTCACAGGAATCTATGAGGAAGACCCTAGCAAGGATCCTTGGTAATAGAAATAGGGAGCCTGAACAGGCAATCTTCTGCGGCCATGCAAGGTTTTCAGTGGTGAGACTGGGACATCATCCCAGCCACAAAACCTCCAACTTATTGCCTATCTGCCCTGCAAGATCCTCCTTGATAATGGAAAGGGAGAACTCCACGCCAAAGGAGGGAACCTAGGCTTGAAACTGCAGGACAGGACAGGAACTAGAGACTGGATAATTGAAACACAATTTCTAATGGTAAATTAGTACCTGCTTGTAGATTGGTACCTAACCCAGTCCTCACAGGAGAGGCCTCTCCAGCAGCTGAGAGGGCATTTTGAAGAGGCCCAGAGCCAATCATCATCGAGATCGGGGAACCCAACAGAAGACTGAGAGGAGGGATGGTAGAAACCAGAGAGGTTGAGGACACCAGGAGAACACGCCCTACATTGTCAACTGACTAGCATTCTTAGGGGCCCACAAACACTGAAGTCACTTACATGGAACCTGTAGGATCTCCTAAATACATCTCATGGCTGTCTGAATTAATGATCTTGAAAAACTCCTACAGGCTGGAGTAGGGGTGTCTCTGACCATTTTACCTGCCCTTGAGATCTTTTTTCTCCTTCCAGTCTGCCTAGTCCACCCTTGAAGTTGCAATTATTGCCCGGTCTTGTTCTACCCTGCTATGCCACTCCTTGATTGTGCTGTAACCCTTGGGGGCCAGTTCTTTTCTGGGTAAAAGGAGAGGGGATGTTTGTGGGTGATGATTGAGGGTAGATCTGCTAGAGATGGGGGGCTTAGAGGGAGGGGAGGGGAGGTTATGATGTTTTCTATTAGTTGTATGACAGAAGAAAAATGAAAAATAAATAAATTAAAAATACAAAAAAAATTCTGAAGTCTTAGAACTTCCTTTGTACACGAGTACCAAGTTTGCTACCTTAATAGCCCTTCAGTGTCAGGTTTGAAACTTTGCTGAAGACTTAACTATTTTTAGTATCATATCATATTATGTTAATATATGTGAACTCCTTTTATAAAAATGATGTCACTCCTCTAAAAGACACAAAGATAATGAAGCAGTCTGACTAGGGAGAAGGCAGAGAAGCAAAGAAGCAGAAAAGCTGACTGAGACAGTTCAGAGCAAGATAGAGCTCAGGGAAAGACACAGAGACACAGCGGCTCAGCAGAAGAAGTTAGTATCAGATGGGAAGAGTGAATCAGTTTGAATCAGAGCAGAACAGTTCAGTCTGAGCCAGAGAGTCAGTCAGAATCTTAAGAGAGTCAGAAAGAGAAGGTCAGAAACAGTAAGCTGGCTCTGAAGGTCAGTTTGAATCAGATATCTTGGAGAAGAATTTGGGCCAGAACAAGAAGTGAGTTGAGTTGAATCAAAAGATTCAGAGTTCAGAAGGAGCTATTTGGAGTGGTTCAGTCAGCAGTAAGTCTTGGTGGTTTATTAGATTGTACAGAGGTTTAAATGTTTAAGTTTGTATGAAGGCTGAAGCCCTCCAGTTCAAGGCTTAAGTATAAATTGTACATAGGCCAAAATGCTATAGGGCTCCAGGGCTCCAGGCAAGAAATGGTGATTGACTCCAAAGAATTAAAAAGCCTTTGCATTAAACCAATGCCTACATCTGGTGAATCTATACCTACTATCTGCAATACACTTTTTGTTACACACTTCCCTATTGCAAGGATGGAGGATTCCTGTTTAGTGCCATTGATAAGTATACCACTACTACTGTTCTCCTCCTCCTCAGACTCTTCTACCTTTCCCTTCTTGCCTCCTCCTCCTTCCCTTCCTGCGTACTAGAGGTGTCATTCTTCAATAGACTACTTTGACTCTCTCTCCTCTCTAGTTCAGTGTTTTATCTCTAAAGAATTAAACTAGTGCAAGTGCTCATGCAATTGTGTGAAGTTACTGGAAGTTTGTTTCAGAGTAACTATCAGCTTGCATATATTTAACCATATACAATAATTCATGTTAGCACTATTGGATAAAAAAACATTCATTTTCATTTAGTGTGTGTGTGTGTGTGTGCCTGTGTGTGTGTGAGTGTGTAGAGTTCATAAGAGATTGTTCTTGGTACATCTCAGCACACAATATCTTCAAAAATAACCCATAGAGAGAGCTGCAAAGAGACCTCAACTATTTCAATTTCTTCCTACAGTACTTTTGACTTTACCGTATTGCCTAGTTCAAGATATATACTTTTGATAAAATAATGCTGCTTGCATTATTTTTCAGAAGTCAAGTATATCCTATACTAAAAGTTTATACTGTATTCACACCTGAACATATAAAATCTTGCCTAAATTCAAAGAAATATGTATTTATTTATTTAATTACTTATTTATTTGATTGATTTGGTTTGAGACAGAGAGCCACTTTGTATCGCATTCTGGCCTGAAATTTGTTGTGTATCCCTGGCTGGCCTTGAACATGTGTTCATCGTAACTCAACCTGCTTGCTGCTGGAATGACAGGCTTGCAGTATCAGGACTGCTCTAAAGCTGTACTTTTAGACACTGTTTGCCTCACTGTAGAACACTTCAGAATTTTCATATAGGAATTAATATAAATCTACTGAATGGTCTTCTGCTCCCCCATTGCTTTTTAGAGTAATTCCAAATTTTCAAAATCATTATAAATAACAGCATCTATCTCCTCAGCAAATTCTATCCAACTGTTTTTAATAGAGTTTTAAATGTTCTCATTGTACAAACAACCTTCCATCACCTAAGAATTGGGAATTCATTAGAGTACTCATTAATTTAGTTAATTGGTTTTGGAATTGATTCTCCATTAGTAAGGAAGGAAGTGGTAGAAATACTATAATATCTCTCTTTCTGTTACTTTATGTGATTTTAGCAGAGGCTTCTACGACTTTATGCTCTTCTCTCCTTATATATCATAATATGAAACAATTTTCTATAGGTGAAAACATATATATATATATATATATATATATATATATATATATATATATATATATATATGTAGAGAGAGAGAGAAAGAGAGAGAGAGAGAGGGAGAGAGAGAGAGAGAGAGATAACTCGTATGTTTATTTCTGGCAGGATTTTAAAGTTCAGTGCCAATGCTTAAGATAATTAAGACTACATTAAATGTCAACACAGGGAAATCAATTCCTATTACTACATAAACACTGATTAGATAAAAATGTATACATCTGTGTATTGATAGGTGGTTAGGCAATTAGAGATGAAAGGAATTTGTCACTGAAAACAACTAGAGTAAATATATAAGTAAAATGAAATTATCTGAATTAAAGTGTTTTCCTTTTGGTTAACATCTTGTGAACTGTTGGTATTAACCTGTTCAATTACAATAAAACAAATACTATTTATGAAACACTTACTGACACACATCTACTGATCAGTGATTATGCAAAACTAGGTTTCGTCTCACTAACTGATATAATTTGGAGCCAGAAAAATCTCTTTGAAAAATCATAAATTATCTTTATAACCCTAATAACAATATGTTAATGAAAATTTGGTTTTATTTGAAATAACTTTAATCTCTTCATTAAGCAAATATTTATGGAATATCTATTATGCACATGATCCCCCATTATTCATCCTTTCTCATTAAAAAATTATGTCCAGGTCTTACAGAATATAACATAATTATTGACAATAGCACAAAATAATGTAGTTACTGAACATCTTCCAAATTCCTAGAAATTATGCCACTTATAAGTGGCTAGAAGAAATATTACAACATTGTGTTTAAGTTTCATAATACATTTGAAGACATAAGAAATATTCACATCCTCACAATGGACATGGTATAACATAGGATGTCATCAGATGTCAGACTCTTTAGCAAAATCGATATCAAGCTTTGAAGGCTTAGGCAGTTTCAGGAATAAAAAGAAAATTCTGTTTATTTTAGTGTCCAAAAGAAACTTGTTAAATGTGAAACAGTGAAGAAATGTGAGGCCACTTACACTGTTAGATACTCATGTTTGTATGAGGCCATAATATATAATATCAGGTTTATAGCCATCCTAACATTCTAAGGAACTGTCAATTATTAGCAAGCTGTTTATTACACCAAAAATCCCTCAGTGTGAATATCATAATTTTTAAAGAAACAATGGTTTAAATGTTGGAGTACAGTGTATCTTTAAATCTGGACATTCTTTATATTTATAAAATTGTAGACATATTTAAAGAATGAAAAATGTCTGAAGAAAACAAAAATGTAGAAAGAATATGGACAGATAAATTTTATCTTTGCAATAATTTTCAATTACAGTATATAAATTTTGCTTTTCAGTTTATCCTTTGTACTCTCATCTTTCTATGGGCAATATGAAGTAATTCAGTAAGAGATGTATCTTAAATCTCTAAGTCAACAGTACACTTTTGTCAACCATGAAACTGGTGTAAGTGATGGTGGAAGCAATGAGGCCTATGTATGGTAAACAATAACATGGATTATGCTAGGACTACAACGAAGTTAAAGCTTACACAAACTATTTTTCTATTCCCTGTATCCTGGAATGAGAAAAATATAGCACATTATCTTCAAGATTCATTACAAATTTGTTGAAGTTATGCCCTGATGCATATGGCCAACACTGGGAAGAAGTGGAATAGGATTTGTAAAAGACTAGCTATGAAAATCATGGATGAAAATAAACAGAAAGAAAATAAATTCTGACTACATTTTACAAAACAGAAAGAGAGAGAGAGAGAGAGAAAGAGAGAGAGAGAGAGAGAGAGAGAGAGAGAGAGAGAGAGAGAGAAAGGGAGGTGCACAGAGACGGAGATTCTGCATAAGACTGAAATAAATAGTGTATGCAACAGCTTTTAAGGTTCATTGATTTTCCAACATAATATGACAGAGTAATACAATCACCATTTCATATACAGTCAAGGAAGTTCATCAAAAGGAGTATCGATATCTACAAATCAGTTAGAATATATTCAGTACTAAAAATACTAAGACAAAAAGAATTCCAAAAACCATGAAACTCAGAAAGAGTCTTAATAAGAAAGAGAAGGGATGTTGGGTGAGAGAGATGATTGGCCAGAATATACAATATACATATATGAAATTATGAAAGAAAAATTTAATAAAATTACATAATTAAAATGTAACTTAGAATAATAGGAAATCGAGTACATTATTCTGAGAGTAGGAAAAGAATAAGTTCCATTTAGTAACATGCCATGTATTAAATAATAAATATTTAATAGGAAATGGAAAATTTAAGCCTCCAGATCTTTCAAATCCTACAATATAGGCTGGAACTTTTTGTATAAAATCCAATTATATATTTTTTCAACTTTGTCAGTTACTGAATATCTGTTTTCAGGTCTCCCTGTAGCAAAAACAGCTATAAATTATAATAAAAATGTATATTCACAAAATTTTCATGAATGCAGTCTGACATTTAAATTTAATACTACTTTCACAAGGCATATTCACCCTTTTATTTAAACTTTTAAAATGTATTTTAAAAGTCCTTAGCTTATCACTTATGAAAAGTGATTGTATATTCTGCGGACTCTGGTTTACTGACTCCTAATTGAGACAATCACCATTACTAACAGAATGTTTAAAAATTATTTCACAAATAAAACCACGAAACTTAAGTTTCACAATCACTGTGGTGTTGACTCAAGAACATTAATTTTCCTTTTAGAAATGTTTCTTCACTGGCTTCTATTATTAATATTTAGTTAGAGAAAAATTAATATCATAGTCAAGTATTCTCTAAATGAGTGTTATTTGTCCCATGATTTGTTCAAATATTAGAAATACTTACTTCTTCTGATACAATATTTTAGTTCAGAGAATATTCTAAGAATAGTAAAGATTTTAATAGAAAGTTCTATGATAATGATTTCATAAATATCTATACAGCTGGAAATATAAATAAGTCAGATAGATTTGTTTCTTTAACTAAATGGAATATGAGATCTGAAAATTACATGCTGAATTAATTTAAATGGATTCTTAAGTTATATTTATGTTCACGACTACATTAATTTGAAAGATGCTTCTTTTCCAAATTCTGTGCTGTTATTGCTCCAACACATCTTGCAGGCATGACAGATTATACATAAAAGATTTTCTGCCTGTGTTGGTGTCCAGGTTTCTTTTTCCATAGTATGTAGAGTAACTTCCTGTACCAAAGAGACTAGAATGTAGGGGTGAAGGCTCTATGCAAACACAAGCTTACATTTCTACCTTCAGTGAGCTGTGTGATGTTATCCTCAGAAATAGGGCCCCACTGTTAGTTTGCAGAGAGCTACTCTCTGCACTAGCACAAGCCTGGATCTTTTTGGGATCTCCAGGAGTCCTCCTCAGCCAACAACTCAACAAGACACAACATGGTTCTACCACTGGAAGACTTGTCATGCTACAAAAAATGGCCAGTTTAGATTCCTTATCCTTGATTAACAGAGATCCTCATTAAGATCACCATCATAGATTACAGGAAGATTCAACTGCACTAGATTTCCAACCCCCAAAATACCCCCAATTTCAGCCATCTCTTCCTACACCCTCTCCTTCTATCCATTCCCCCTACCTGATACCTCCTGCTCCTGTTCCCAACCACCTTTAGTCTTCCTACAAGATTTATTCTATTTCCTCTTCCCAGAGAGATCCATGTGTCCTGCCTAGAGCACTTCTCTTTTCCTAGCTTTTCTGGGTCTGTGGATTGTAGCTTGATTGTCATTTACTCAACAACTAATATCCACTTATAAGTGAATACATTCCATGTTTATATTTCTGGGTTTATGTTACCTCACTCAGATTGTTTTTTCCAGTTCTATTCATTTGTATGCAAGTTGTATGATGTCATAATTGTTTAACAGCTGAGTAGAACTCCATTGTGTAAAGGTATATCAATCAAGGTTGTTTATCTAGGGACATCTAAGTTGTTTCCAGTTTCGGGCAATTATGAATAAAGCCACAAAGAACACAGTTGAAGAAGTGTTCTTGTAGTAGTATAGAACATCCTTTGGGTATAGACCAAAGAGTAGTATAGATGGGTTATAGATGTCAATGTAGATTTTGATTTATATTTGCTGATTCACACAGATGTGTACACTGGTTCAGGAGAGAGGACAGTTTATTTTTTTGCTAATTAAAACACTTCACCAGTTCTAGCCTGGAGCCCTCGAGTGTTTGGAGCCCTTTTTACAATCTAGTCTTAATCCTTCATCTTGAAGTTTTCAGCCTTCATACAATCTAGAATATTTAACCTGCTAGCCCAGATCTAGATGATTTCAGCCTTAGCATTCAGAGACCTACTTCTGACTAAGTCACTCTGACTAGCTCCTTCTGACTTCTTAATCTTTAAATTCAACTCACTTTCTGTTCTGGGTTTCTGCTGAGCTAGGCTATGTCTCTGTGTCTCTCCCTGAGCTCTCACTGTTCCATCCTCTCTCTATTTCTGACTGCTTCAACTCACTTCAACTGTTCTGTAACTCACTCCAGCCTCAGCTTATGTAACTAATTCTTCAACTAACTCTGTCAGCTGCTCCTCAACTCACTCTGTTCTCACCAATTCTTCTTACTGATTCCTCTGTGTCTTAACTGACTGACTCAAACTCCTATGTATCTCTCTTTTACTGAGCTGAGAGCCTGCCTTTTCTCCTAAGAATTTCACATATCCTTACTCTGCTAACTCTGATTAGTCACTTTGCCTGATATTTATTCTGACTCATCTCAAATGTCACTTCCTGTGTGACACTGATCCTTCTGAGTTCTGCTTCCTGTGTCTGCTTCTAGTTTTTTTTCCCCCCTAGGGATTAAAGGTGTGAACCACATGGCCTTCCGAATACTGGGAATAAAGGTGTTTACTATCACTCTTTTCTGAATACTAGGTTAAAGGTGTGTCTATATTCCATCCAGACCACACAGGTCTCTCAATGTAGCCACTGGAATTTAAATCCTAGCTTTCACACAGCTATAGTGGATCTTGATATAGATCCAGTACCAACTCTCTGAAGAACCACCATATTGATTTCCAAAGTGACTTTATGAATTTGTACTCCCACCAACAATACAGGAGTATTCTCCTTGCTCCCCATCCTTGCTACAATGAGCTGTCATTTGTATTATTGATCTTAGCCCTTCTGACAGGTATAAGATGGAATCACAAGGTTGTTTTGATTTGCATTTCCCTGATATTTAAGAACACTGAACATTTAAGTGTTTCTCAGCCATTCAAGATTTCTCTATTGAGAATTCTGTGTTTAGATTTGTACCTCATTTTTAATTGGATTATTTGTTTTGTTGATACCAAGTTTCTTCAGTTCTTTATATGATACGGATATTAGCCCTCTCTCGCATGTGGAATTGGTGAAAGATTTTCCCATTCTCTAGGCTGCTTCTTTTGTAGTTGAAGGTATTCTTTCCCTTACAGAAGCTTTTCAGTTTCATGAAATCTGATTTATTAATTGTTGATATTAGTGCCTGAGCTATTGTTGTTTGGTTCAGAACAATGTCTCCTGTGCCAATGCATTCAAGGCTATTGCCACTTTCTCTTCTATCAAGTTCAGTATATCTAGTTTGATGTTGATGCCTTTGATCCACTTGGATTTGAGTTTTATGCAGGGTGATAAGCCTGGATATATGTCCAGTCTTCTTTGTGTAGACATCCATTTTGACCAGCACCATTCACTGAAGACACTTTCTTCAGTGTGTATTTCTGGCTTCTTTACCAAAAATTGGGTGTCCATAGGTATGCATATTTATATCTGTAATTTCAATTCGATTCCATTTATCAATGTCTCTGTTTTATACCAATACCATACAAGATTTAAAAATGCTCTGACTCCCTTTGGTTTCAAAAATGATTATATTTTTCTGCACTGTTGACATCATATTCAAGAATATTGCTACAGTGGGAAACAGGGACAATGCTATTCAAGTACATAAATATGGAGCAAACAGAAGGAAAATAAAGTCAAATACTAGCTTATAAAATCTAAAATATTGTAAATGCCTTTACAATATACAATATAATCACTATATAGTAATATATGACTATAGTATAATTAGTCATATACATATTTAACCAGAGTTGTTTGAAGAAACATCATTCAAGTTTTCTCTTTTCTTTTAATCTGTTAACATTGGAAATTTCACTGGTACATCAACAGTTGGAACACTGTCCAATAATAAAATCAAGTGAGCAGAAATCTGAGTGCTTGTGAGAAGACTCCAGGGAAACAAGAAGACAAGAGTCTTGTGACCTCACACTCTTCAAAGCATGGATTATTCATAGGATATGTTTTTGTGTCTCCCTCAGTGATGGTGGATAAGATTGAGTTTACTTCAGATTATTCATTACAACTGACTATTGTTATTTGCTTTTATGCCTCTGTGAAAAAACAAGGGCAGATTCTCCTTGTGATTGTATAATTTACTCATGCGTTTCTTTTAAAACCAACAGAGTATACATTGTCAGATACTTTGAATAAAGTTGTCTATTGCATGAGACTTTAGTATGCCTCATTTATTGGCTCCATTTACCCAGGACCCACCCTTGCTAGAAAGGTAAACAATCAAAGCAAAGTATTCACCTTATTAAATTTCTTCTACAGATTCAAATTCTTAAAATCCTTAAGAAGAAAATAATATTCAAGTACATTACATTTTTAAGAGGAGAAAGGTATAAATGAATGGGTTATGTACAGTGAGGGTTGCTCAGGTTTATTGTTTTTTTCACTTATTTGCAACTGCTCTTGGAAGTGTAGCAACATGATACAGGCATCTGGTTTGTATCTCAGTTAGGCTTTTACTCTTAATTGATCACTTGCTAGAAAAGTGATGGAGCCAGGTATCCAGCTATATTTCTATAGAAAAACAAACATGGCTAAAAAATAAGGAGGTTTATGAAAGCATACAACTCAGAATACCTCTGGCACAATGGCAGAAGTGTCTGTCGCCTCCAATTGTAACTGAACTCTTACATATTTCCTCAATACCGGCACCAGCGTCGTACTCTTACTATATACCTCAAAGGCCTCTACAGCACATAATCAGGTATGAATGTGCAAACTATCTGATTATGTGTATGAAAACAAATTTTATTTTAAACAGTCCTTTCTTTATAATTAATGCCTAATTTGTGGCCTAATCATCAGACAAAGATCCGAGCAAATATATTCATCACCATAGAGAGAAAGTTTGTTTTAAACCTACTCTACTGCCATTCACAACTTTCTTCTCAACTGTTCCTTAAATACTCATTTTTATAGGAGAAGCATGTGTTATATTTAAAGAAATTAGCATGTTTGACATTGGTACGTTCTTGAGATTTATGCAATTTCTTTCAATAAGAATATGAATATCTTCATCCATGGAGAGTGAGTTTATTATCTTCCTAGAAATAAATAAGGCATGCATATATACAAACTACCACAGTTTTATCTATTTTTATATTTCTATGTTTCTACGTTTCCTCTCCCTACCATGTAAGATTTTTTTTAAATTTTTTTTTCTTTAAGGACCTTGTTATGTGATTAAAATTAACCTTACTAAGTTGATTATTTTTTTCTTCCATACTTTCTTTTTAGATCATTTTCCCTTTATAATCTAATATGGTAGAAAGGCATATTATTTTAAGAAAAATAATTATAATAAAATGTAGAACTTAAATTGTTTGTGAATTACTCTTATGGGTTTGAATGTCTCTTTTGTTGATAATACTCTTTCCTCTTATATTGCTTACTGTATAAATCAGTTCCTCCTCCACTAGTCTGTTTTTCTTCTAACTTGACTTAAAATCATAATCTATAAACACAGTATACATTTAGAATTTTCTGTGACAAATTATCTGGAGATTTTTTATCCCTTATTTCCTTCTCCACAGAATCAGAGGTAGAAAATCTGTTTTCTTCACTAACTAGAAATCATTAAGTAAATAGATATTTTAACATTTTGAATATTGCTATAGTACCTTCAGTTTTAAGATCTGTTATTTTTATTTGAATATTTCCCACCTTTATGTTCGTATATCATTATATATATATATATATATATATATATATATATATATATATATATATATACACACACACACATATGTATGCTGAACTACCTAATTACTCCGGAGTTCTAATATGTTTGGTATGTCATGTAACAACAGCTTTATTTCCAAAAATTAGCTAATATTCTGTTCTACATTTTCTAACTTTGAGATTAAAGCAAAAATGGCAAGTTTTGCTTTTACTTTTAAAAGATTCATGGTCAACACAGAGGGTTTTTTTTTAAATAATTCTGTTCTGGTAGTCGTTGATTATTTAAAAAAAAAACACAATAAACTTTAGAGTCAAAGGAGAAACGAAACTAGTTTTATTAATCACCTAACAAAAGTTCTAATGGGTAAGTATAAGTTTTCTTTTTTAATAAACATTCTTTTACATTTTCCATCAAAGAATAGGCTCTATCAGCCTTCCTCCTCCTATGTAGTCTTGCAAACTAATTGAGTGGCCTTCTTCCAGCTCCCTCCTGTAGGAATATTCTCATTTATTATAAGGCGATTTATTCCTATCCCCAGGACTCAAGAAAATGCAAGTCTTTAGTTTGGTAAGAACATGAAGAGGAGTCCTCCAGAGTGTTTTATTATCACTTGTCAGTACAAAGGAATTGTAAACAATTTCACATAGAGTATGTCTGCCTTTGTTCCTTGACAATATCACCCACCATCAAAGGAACTTAGAAAATTGAACTGTGTCTCTATATTACTGGTAACTTAAGCTGCAATACCAAATTTAAATAATATTGCATCTCTAGCATGGATTGTTTCATCAAAATCAGTAAATCAAAGTCAACATGAATTATTGATTATTATTAATTTATTATAAAAGAATTCTACTACTTACATCTTCAGTAATAAAAAACTCTTGATCTGAAAAATATGTCAAAGATTTTCAAATTCATTTTTTTAATTAATGAGAAAAGAGAGATCAAATACCAGAAAGCTATAAAAAACTGTTGGTTGTGGAACCCCAAACATCTGTTTATTTAATTAGATGCCTATTTGGATAGATTTATTTCCTAAATACTAGGACAATGGAGCTCAGTATTCATGTATGTAATATTCTGAGTTGCATTAACTCAAAGTGAGGTTAGCTTAGAATACCTATGAATCAATGAAAACACTGTAAGAAATTAGGGTAATCATTTCAACATAATTCTAATTATAGAGCATTTGCTGGCTGAGAGGTCTTTTTGCTTGTATACTTTTACAATACACTTTTGGACTGATTTATAATTTTTGCCATTTGAACCCTTTTTGAGTAATGGATGTCTTTGGCAGCCTGGTGAAATCTATGAAACTTTCTTGAGTAACACTTTACGTGGATAAAATATTGACTATGATAAATCATATTTTATGACTCTAACTAAAACTGGAATGGTAGTCTAAAAAATTGCATATATCTTAATTTGTTCATGAAAAGTAATATATACTAACCTGTATTAATTGTTTAGGTGCATGATTAAAATATACAACAATACTTATAAATTATAAATATTAATATCATGTTCCAAATAATGTGTCTTTTTCTGGCACATGCAATATTTCTTTATTGTTCCCATTAAGGTTTCATGTTGTTTTAATATACCATTGTGTGTTTTGTAGACATTATTCAATGATATACATTCAGAGAACCATTCTTTTAGATAGAAATTAACAATGAATTCCAGGTGATGGGGGCTAATTCTTATATCTGGCAGCATATCCAGTGACTTCTTTATTTCACTTCTTATTTGGTTCAATTCAACTAAGGTGGTCAAAGTAGGTAAGTGATAGAGAAAGCATAATGACAAGAGTAAATGGATTAGTGAGGGGCAAAAGAAAGTAATGGGGTATAGATATAATCAAAGTTAATGTTTTATACAAGCGAAAATGTCAAAATTAAACATTATTTTGACAGTACATGTGCAATAATACAAATGCTAAGCAAAAAAAAAAATCTGGGAAATAGGGGAGCTAGTGGGAGAGCTGAGAAGAGTAGAGGGAGGAGAAATTGTTGTCAGGATGCATTTTAAGAGAGAGGAATCTTTTTTCAATTTAAAACAAAAAAGCCCAGGCAAATCATTATAAGACAAAAAGCCTCCAAAAGTAGCATTAAGTTAATTTTGTTTTGGCCATCTACTGCTGGGCATGGAACTCTACTAAAATAGAAGCTTCTTAAAATAAAAAAAGTATAAGAAAGAAACCTAAAAGGATTCACCAATAACAGGGGAGGCAAAATCTCAACTAGTCATCTCTTGTCACCAGATGAAGCTTCCAATACCAGGTATGGATTACATCTGATTGAGTTGTTGTTAGAGGGGCCCCATAGAAATGCCGTCCCCTAAAACCAGGCTATTTCCAAAGCTATTCATTGCTCCCCACAAACTGATGGTAAGGCCCCATGGCTGAAAATTACACATATCTAGCTCACTGAACATAGAGATGAGCTGATGCCTACCTAAAGCTTTTACACCCACTGACTAATGTTCATTGTACTGGGAGGTATTCTACATGCTAACAAATGAGCAAGACCAACACAAATCTAGCTATAAACTTGTGATCTATAGCAGTACCCTGCCAACAGGATAGTGGGAATAACCACCCACTATTCAATTGGATTTAAGGTCAACTTCCTTAGATGGAACCGAACCCATGCCCTACACTGCTCAGCTGAACAATAACCTGGGACTAGATGGACTATGGATGTAGGGGAATATCAAATAACAATGTTCTACTAAAGAAACATAGCAATAAAATGCTTTTGAACAACATTCTGCTGTACTCATAAATAATGTCTTGTCAAGTTATCATCAGAGAAGGTTCTTCCAGCAGTAGACAGGAGCAAATACAGAGATCCACAACTAAACCATATGCAGAAGATGAGAGACCTTGGAACATTCAGCCCTATGTGAGCTATCTCTACTAAATACCAAATCAGGGCTCAGAGGACCCTATATAAGAACAAGCAGAAAGATTCTCAGAGCCAGAGGGAAGAGAAGACATTAAAGAAACAAGACCTTCTGTATACATGATTGAAGAGCATATGAATTCAGAGAGACTGAATCAGCATTCACAAGGCTCACATATATCTATTCCAGATGCTGAGAGAAGAAGTTGACACAAGCCCCCATCCCTAATAAGAGGCTATCTTGTGGGACTGCCATGGAACTAAAGAGCAGGTTGAAGCAGCTAGGAACCACCGCACCATCCCAGGAGGTGAGAGCAATAGGCATTCAGCTGCTCCTCACCTTTGGCCCTGGCCAAATTCTAGCTAAATATTAAATATTGCCTGCTTCACAGAGCAAAAGAATGTGACTTGGTAGGTGTTTATCTCCCCTGTGGCTGGAAACCTAGGGCTGGGCCTTCCTCTTTGTCTCTGTGAGACCATGCCTTGCACAGGGGGTGCCTTCACAGGGCCCTGGTGCTTAGACCTGGGACTTGCATGCAAATAAGGCTACCCCAATGTCCTTGTCTGGGCCAATGGATCCCCCACCCTGGGTACCAAAGACTCTCCCCTACTTTGGGCCCCATATTTATGTAACAGACACCCCACATTAAAGTGATCTCTGCTTCCACCAGAAGAGGGTCCCAAGGCCTGATTTATTGTGTCTTGTTTATTCGTTCTCAGCGCAGGGAATCAAGGTTCACGCTGGCCCCAGAACCCTGTCTCCCCACTCCTGCACTCCCAGACTGCTCACCCAGCATGGGTTCTCTGCACCTGGTCAGTGCAGAGAACAGGGGCCAAAACCCAGCTGGTTGCCAGCTGGGACACAATAGAAACAGAACTTGTGGGAGCCCGTACTAACATAATCATTTGCAAAGGAAAAATTAGTTTTCTCCAAAGATGTCTCACTGGGCATATGAACTGCAGTATTGGGTTTCCACATGGATTTTTCAAGAATATTTAATATAAGTACCCACCACCATACTCCTTTGTATACCTATCCCTCTTATACCTCCCTAAATTCAACCTTTTCTGTTCAGTTATTTCATATCCCTTTTACAGTACCTGTGCTCCATTTCCTTCCCTAAAACCTCCCTCTTCATGGTGCTTTACTAGTTTACTTACTAAATATTTAAAGCTGGTATCAATATATGAGAGAAAATATGCTCTAAGTGGATCAAAAACCTCAATATACGATCTCATAGATTGAATCTGATAAAAGAGAAAGTGAGGAATACAATTTATGTTTTAGGCACAGGTATAAACTTTCTGAATAGGACCCTGATAGTCTAGGTATTAAGATTAAGATGACAAATGTGACCTCATGAAAATAGAAACCAGCTGTGCAGTAAAGAATACCATCATTCAAAAAAAGAGGCATCCTACAGAATATGAAAAAAATTGTTACCTGCTATATATTTTGTAGAAGGTTAGTGCTTAGAATATACAAGCAAATCACAAAACTATACCCCAAGAAATATTTTTGAGTAAAATATATAGTTCGAGTGACATTATGTTATGTGTGCTTAAAAATCTCCTCACAAGAGCCATAGATTATCTAACAAAAAATCAGCATGGAAACTCTCCTTTTGAGTTTTTGGTTAAGGGATTCGAAGAGATTTCCAAAATAATATATGCTATTTTCATTTCCTTTGTTTGCCTGCTAGAACTTGAAGATAATACTCTATTGCTGAAGATATCATGAACTTCAGACAGAAGAACTGGAGGAATCTGTAACTGAATTAGAGATCTTTTCCCTGAGTACTAGCTTTTATAACATCCAAAAATGTTATGAAATCCATCAATTGAGAACAGCAACAAATGTGAGCATAAATGTGGGGAAATATGAATATTTATTCACTGTTGGTGGTAGTATGCACATATGCAATGTAAACACTATGGAAATCAATGTGGAAATTCTCCCAAAAGGTATAAAACTACTGGACATGTTCTCAAGGGACTGTATATCTCACTACAGAGATACGTGTTCAGCCATGTTAATTGTTGTACTACTCGCAGTAGACAGAAAATGGAAAAAAATCTAGATGTCAACTAATGAAAGGATAATAAAAATGTGGTAAATATACACAATGGAATATTACTGAGCTGTGAAATTTGAAATTTGTGAGCAAATTTACAGAGTGGGAAATAGTAATTCTGAGTGAGGTAACCCTGACTCATAAAGGCAAGAACATTTTTGCTTACTCCACATTTTAGACACACAGTTTATCATGCTTCAGAAAAGTATCTGGCTGATTTTGTGCTTTCCTTTGTCATGCTTACCTCTGCCTTCAGTTTCTAACAAACTGAAGTGAGCAGTATGTGTCCAGTGATTTTTAAGCTTCTCTTTTCAATTACAGCTGACATCTCCCACCCACTAGTATTAACCTAACAAGACTTCAAGGCAAGGAATTTAATCTATTCTGACACAGCTTGAGGGAAAATCCAGGTACAGGTGAATGGAAATGGGAGAAAGTTAAAGCACAGTGTAGTGTCAGCTTCAATTTTGTCTCCCAGTAATGATATACAGATCTGTGCTACTAATAACACATAATTCATCCAGATTTGAGGGAATAGGCATATGGGGACTATATTTTTAAATCCTTCTAGGTGCTTTATTATGTTCTGTATTCATACACCTTTATTGATTCCCCTCACACTGGGTGAGACCTCATTTGTCTTTCTTTCACTGAGGATCAATACACACTCCAGAAGTTTATACAACACTAAGATAGAAGTTTGCCTAAAGACAAGGTTTCCTTTCTCTAAGCAATCCCTAATGCCTTATGCATCAAATAGTAGACCCTTAAAGATGAAAACAGTAACAGCTAGTGAGGAATATTATCAAGATCTAGATAAATATATTTCTCACTGAATTATTTTAAGTAATGTGCTTCAGCTGCCCATTAAAATGTTCTATGGTGTGTGTGTGTGTGTGTGTGTGTGTGTGTGTGTGTGTGTGTGTAACTTTATCTCTGTGTAAATTGCTTAACTCAAGTTTTCAAAAATTTTTCTAACTGGAAAAATTTCCTGGATAATTCTTCCTAAAAATATAAACGCCTAAAATCTAAACAGGCAGAAAAAAGCATGGATCCTTAAAAAAAGATGGGAGATATTTTTTTTGCTTTGCAGATGATCATTAAGTCATGAATTAGGATGCTAGAATCTAATGGTCACACAAAACTTACACTGAGTCAGTGATTCTGATTACGTCTCTTGGAAATTCATAGAATGAATTTCATGGACCATAAGGAAGGGACATTTTTTAAAGAGAGATGTATTATAGAGTCATTGATAGGAAACTAAGAAAAAAGAAAGGAAAGAAGGAAGTGTGGAAATAATGAAGAAGGAAAAAAAGAAAAGAAGGGAGGGAGGAAGGAAGAAATAAAGAAAGAGCAAACTCTTATATATCAAGAGCAGATCCTGGAGATAGAGAAGTTAATAAAGCATTTCTTATCTGTGGAATGAAGGGGGGCAAACCATGTCCTGGATTAGTTAGTCCATTTTACCCACATACTAGGTGCTCAGCAGCCTCAGAAATTCAATTTGAATTACAATGACTGATAAGCTATAAAAAATAAAGGGACACAAAATGACATGATATTACTGCTTAAAAAACAAAAACAAAGTAGCTGTATTAATTTTTATAATCCTAAATTCAGAATAAAGATAATAATAAAACATAAGAAGGAAAATTACATAATAATAATGTTATGTCATCCCAATAAGAAAATATAACATTAATGTTTGTATGACCAAGAAAATAGCACCGAAACAGTAAAGAGCAGATGAGAAGACAAGGATTACATTGGTAAAGTACTCATTGCATAAACACCAAGATCTGTGCTTGTTCTCAAGGAAGATATTTAAGGCTTTAAACCCAGTATTAAAGAGTTGGAGAAAAGAAGACCCCTGAATTTATTTGCTACCTTGTCTAGCTAAACCATTGAGCTCCAGTGTAGTATGAGATATTATCTCAAAAAAATAAGGTTGGGATTTATTTAGAATTCATATGTATGCATGCCAACATATACTCAAAAAAAAGTGTAGAGGAACATTTAATACTTTAATCTGGCAGCATGGCTGCTCTAGGGTAGAAAGAACTTTAGTCATGCCTTTAATCCCAAGGTAGCATACACCTTTAATTTGTATTCAGAACGCAGTGGTGGTGTATGTCTTTAATCCCAGCATTTAAGAGGCAGAGTCTGAGCTCAGAGGGAGAAACAGAGAGTAGAGGCAGAGTTCAGAGTTCAGATCATGTCAAGTCAAGATAAAACTAGACAGCTCATGGAATGTATTCATCAAATTCCTTTCTTCTAGGTTCAGGGATCTGAGCAGAAATGGAGGTTGAAAAAAATATAAGAGCCAAAGTTGGTGGGTAACTCCAAGGAAATCATGTCTTCCAGATACAAGAAGACTGTACATGTGAACTCACAGAGACTGTGACAGCATGCATAAGACCTGCACAGGTTCAAACCAGAGAAATATTCCATCCCTGAGAAGGGACAGTGAATATGAGGTCCCACTCATAATCAAGAAGTTATTTGGAATTGATACCTATTGGGAAAGAGAAAATTAGTGTTCTACAATGAAATATTAATGGATTTATCAACTATACTCCAGGGGAGGCCCAAAACCTAGACTTCACAAAGGTTTTTTTGCTTTATTGGGTTTTTTTTTTCTTGTTGTTTGGTGAGGATTTTTTTGTTGTTTTTTTCTTATTTGTTTTGATATTTGTATTGTTTATGTTTTTAAAGATAGCAAGAGAAAAAGAAAGAAATAGAAAAACAGAAGCGAGAGAGATCAAGAAAGAACATGTAGTTGGGTGGGTAAGGAAGTAGGAAAGATCTGAGTGTAATTGTCTGTGGAGAAAATATATTGAATAAGAAAGTTGTTTAAAAAAATCATGGAAGCATGTAGAGTCCAAATGAAACAGAAACAAAAACAAACAAACAAATAAGCAAACAAAAACATATCTATGAAAGAAATTTGATTTATAATGAGTAACACTCGAAAAAAAAAATAAAACAGAAAGCACAAGTCCCTAAAGTTTCATTAGTTAATTCTATCAAAAATTTAAGAACAATTAGATCATGATATCCCCAAATTTCCTTAAGAAAACACAAAGGACACTTTCTAATTTATTCTTGAAATATTGAATATTACACTGTAATATATATGTATGTGTGTTTATATATATATCAATAATTATCATAAATATAAAAAACACATATTTAACAGGAAATTGAATCCAAGAAAACATAAATGTGTAATATATCAGAACCAACTGATTCATTTCATAAGACCCAAGTTCATTCAATATCAACAAATCAATGTAATTTTCATGTTAAAGAAAATATAAGAAGAAAACCCATTTTAGCAAGAATTTTAGCATTGTCAAACTTCACCAGGCACTCATCAATGAAAGAAGAACAAAACTCTTTAAAATTAGGAATAAAAACAAAAAGATAATGTCATACAAACTGGCAGAAATCAAATGTTTTCCTTGTAATTAGGAATAAGTTATGATAGATCTTCCTTATCTATGCTTGTCAAGATCAAACTGGAAGTCTAGATCGTGGTACGAGAGAAAAATTAAATAATACTGATGTTGATTTAGAAGAAGAATTAATTATTTTGTTTTATGAATTACATAATTACCAACTATGCAACAGATAGGGGTTATTATTTAGAATAAATAAATAACTGCAAAAAACTAAACAATCTTCCATCAACAAGTCTTTGAAATGAGGGCCTAGGAGTCATTAGACCAATTGCTGATAGACAGGCAGATAGAATTAGGGGCAGAAAATACATAATATTAGATAATGAAGATAGCATCTTTATGCATTTTTCCTTATACTAGAGTCAAAGACCTAAAGGCCTGGAGGGATTTTCTTTTGTTTGTAGGACACCCTTATGGTGGTATGTCTGATCTGTTCAAGGCAAGAATCAGGACATATTTACTCTAATGTGGTTGGCGTATCAGACTCCCTTCCTTTCTCAAAATGACCAACCCAAAATTAGGAAAGAAAGACACCTCAAGACCCTTAGAACCCCCATCATTTAATGAGAGATCAGACATCTGATTCCCAAGACTCCTATACCCTCTGCCTTGATCGCTATGTCTGTATGATTCCTCACCCAGAATAAAAGCAATTCCTCACCTGCTGATTCTGTCTGCCGTGTCTGGCATTCACTTTGCTGCTACTTGTTGCACTTGAAATTTATTCATGCCTTTTGATTTTTTAGATGTTAAAGAAAATGAACTGAATAAAAACTCATAGACATTAACTTGACTGGAGTAATGAAAATAATTGATAGTTTTCAAATGAAGGAACAAATGTGACAGATTAATATTTGAAAAACTGATTGGCATCCTTACTCATCTGGGAAATGCAAATTAAAATTACTTTGAGATAACATTTTGTTCTAGTCAGAACAGCAATATCAAGAAAATAATGGTCGCCAGGCAGTGGTGACAAAAGCTTTTAATACCAGGCAGAGGCAGGCAAATCACTGAATGTTCCAGGCCAGCCTGGTCTAGGGAGTGAGTTCCAGAACAGTCAGACAGCCAGAGTTACAACAGAGAAAACCTGTCTCAAAAAATAAACAAACAAACAAACAACAATAAAAAAAACAATGGTCAACAAATACTGTTGAAAATGTGTATAAGGAGAAATACTTACTGCTGGTGAGTGTGTAAAGTGGTGTGGCCACTATGAAAATCACTGTGATATTTCTCAAAAGGGTTAAACAAACCTTTCTCTGTACCAGCTACCATTCCTGAATATATACCAAATTACTCCAAATGTTTGCATCAAAGATACTTATTGCTTTATGATTCACAACAGTTGGAAAATGGAATGAACCTAGATGACAATCAACAGATTGTCAACAAAGAATACATTGTACATAAACAAAAGAAATTTTATTCAGATATAAATTAACATGAAAATATGTTAGAAAATATGTGGAATTAGTGGTCATTATGGTGAGTGAATTAACTCAAACTCAAAAAGACAAATACTACATGTTTTCTTATCATAAACATTTTAAATTTGTATGCACATATATTCCAGGGGTCTACATTCAGAGGCCTATGTGGTCTGGATGGAATGTAGAAACACCTTTAATCCCAGCATTCAGAAGGCAGTGATGGTTCACACCTTTAATCCCTAAGAAAACCAGATTGTAGAATTCAACATAAGAGTTGGAGCTCAGAAGGTGTCAGTGTCACACAGGAAATGAGGTCTGAGATGAGTCAGAGTGAATGGCAGGCAAATTGACAATTCAGAGAAAGAGTTAGCAGAGTGAATCAGAGTAAGTACACACCCAACTCTCAGGAGAGAAAGGTGGGTTCTGAGCTCAGAGCAGTGGTGAGTTATAGAAGAGTCTGTTACAGCAGCATCAGTTACAATCAGACAAGCAGGTAATATGAGGTGAGCAGTCTGAAGCAGGCAGACAGGGGACAAGACACAGACAATGAAGTGGAATGACTGGGGATAAAGAAGAGAAGCAGAGAAACACAGAGACAGCTAGGCAGAAGTCAGTGTCAGACGGGAAGAGTGAGTCAATTTGAAACTGAGCAGAAAAGTTCAGTCTGATGCAATCAGAGAGTGAGCCAAAATTGCCAGAGTCACAAGAGTTCAGTCAGAAA
The DNA here is from genome assembly GCA_026225945.1 of Cricetomys ansorgei. Taxonomy (NCBI): domain Eukaryota; kingdom Metazoa; phylum Chordata; class Mammalia; order Rodentia; family Nesomyidae; genus Cricetomys; species Cricetomys ansorgei. The sequence continues at coordinate 174,803 of JAMJFZ010003015.1, read as the reverse complement.
CAGTCATTTGGCTCAGAAGGTCAGTTTGAGCCAGGAGCTTGGAAAAGGATTTGGACCAGAATAATGAGTGAGTTGAGTTGAATCAGAAAGAGCCAGAGTTCAAAAGGAGGTAGTCAGTGTGGTTCAGTCAGCAGTAAGCCTCAGAGGTTAATTAGAGGTTTACATGGTCTAGATTTATGGCTGAAGCTTTCCAGTTCCAGGCCTAAGAGTAGATTGTATGGAGGCTGAAATGCTCCAGGGCTCCAGGCCAGGATTGGTAACTGAATCAGACAAAAGAATAAATTAACCTCTAATTAACCTATCAATGATTTAAAAATATAAACAGGGCAATATGCTTGTTAGTTAGAGTGAAGAGAAACTTCATTTAAAAACACCAAATATACTCATTCTGATATTTTCAGATTATAGGAGATATAGAAGGTACATTGCTACCTATTTGAGTGAGCATGTGTGTAAAAGGTTGTACTTATAATTCAAATGGATTTATGTTTATATACTTAACTACACAGTTTTGATTTGCAATTACTGAATTTTTGTCTACCTTCTTCACATTCAATAAAATGGTCTCTCCCACAGCACATGAAGATATTCATTTTGGAAAGAAGATTAGGTGGCGTTAGCTATATTAATTGCTTCTTTTTAAAAGACAGGAAGAAATCTCTCTTGAAGGGACTCATTTTTAGATCTGTAGGAGACAGTGGTAAGAGAATGTACTCTAAAATGTGTTAGGAATTATTTTACTAAAGTGTTAAGTTATGTGCTTTCAGGAATTCAGAAGCTGTATTCAACATCAAATCTCATTATAAGTATTAGAATCCCCTTGGCAGAGTGGCAAAAACTGAACAGTGACCCCCTAGGTATATGGAAAAGTTGACAGGCAATAAAAATGAATAGAATCAGCATTCTTTTCTCTGCATGCAGAGAAATTTAATTGACCCCAGGCTAGTGGCTATCTCCAAAGATGTGACATTTGAGTCATGACTATTTTCTAGCCCTAATATTTCTGCTCTTCTCATTACCATGCATTTGTCTCAACATGGTAAATTTTTCAGTTTGGTAAATTTTCATTTTCTTTCCCTTTTTGGAGGAGCAGATTCAACTCTCTGCATACATTTAAGTTGGTTGCATTCTTTATCAATTTGATTCAAGTAGAATAAAGAAAAACTTGAGGTTAATTAAAGTAGTAACTATATTATTGCGTGGCAAAGAGACTGTAAAATGAAGGATTCAATGGTTAGACGGTGGAACTAACCATTATCAGATCTTACCTCGTCTCAATTAGTATGTTACTACTTCAATACACAAAATTATTTGAATAAATTTATACATAAAGACCTATACTACCTCACATATAATAGAGATCTGACAGGTTAATTTAATTAGGGCAATTTTCATTTGGCCCCTGATAAAACTGAGACTTAAAAGATCAAGTAAAAATTTCTAGATTACAAAGTTTATTGTTTAGTCTTGAAGCCTTAATAGGATTTTATTTTTTACAGAACAAAGATATCTCCTCACATTTTTAATATCAAAAATTTCAGTCTTTATGATCAATTATGTGGTATCTTCCAACATACTCAATCATTTAGAAGCATTAGATATGAGGAAGTATAGTGATTCTCTCAGTTTTCTGAACTTACTCAAGATGACGCCTGTGCTAGCTAGTTTTATGTCAACTGGACACAAGCTAGAATTACCTGAAAGGATTATCTGAAAGGAACCACATTGAGAAAATGCCTCCATAATTAGTGATTGATGGGGAAAGGCCCAACCCATTGAGGGTGGTGCCATAGCTGTGCTGGTGGTCATGGGTTCTATAAGAAAGCAGGCTGAGCACTCCATAAGGAAGAAACCAGTAGGCAGAACTCCTCTATGGTCTCTGCATCAGCTCCTATCATGCTTGAGTTCCTGTCATGATTTCCTTTGATGATGAATTGTGATATGTAAAAGTAAGCCCAATAAACCCTTTCTTCTGCAAGTTGCTTTGGTCATGTTGTTTCATCACAACAGTAGTGACAATGACTAGAAGAACTCCCTTGAATGCAATGGGAAAACACTCAAGCTGTCATTGCGATATCAGCTCTCATCTCAAAGGAAGTAAAGATTGATTAGCTATAGCCTCCAATAATGTGTTCAGTTTGAACAGGTTTTGTGTACATTTTTGTAGTCACACAGCAAAGAGAAGTCCAAGTCAAGGATTTTTTTTTCAAGTACCTATCAAGGAAAATAAAATAGACAGTAAAAACGGTTTCAGATTATAAGTGCTGTCTGATCACATTTTTAGTTTTGGTTTTAATGAGAGCTTCTGGGCTTTTAAGTTAATACGGATTCCAAATTTTCTTCAATTTTGTGTTTGTATATGTTTGTGTGACTGCAACTGCAGTGCCTGAGAAGGCCAGAAAAAGAGAATCAGTTCTCCAGGAGTTGGAACTATGTGGGGATGTAAACTGCCCAGTGCGTATGCTGAGATCTCAAATCAGGTCACCTGAAAGAAGAGCAAGCACTCTTAACTGCTGAACTATCTCTTCTCCCGCACATGCACGTGTGTGCGTGCTTGCACACACACACACACAGACAAACACACATACACACACACACATTTTTGCCTGATATTTGAGAAGATGTTAGGTAAAAAAAAAAAGCATTGAGATCAATAGATGTAAAGGGAACAAAAATCAGCCCAAGAAAATTTGACTATGAGTCTCTCACATTCCCTTTTGTCATAGGCAAACAAATTTAGTCAGTCAATCAACTTTACAAAATCTTCAATATATATATATCATTCTTTTCTGTTAATTTCAAAAACATTGGTTAAATTTAATCTCCTTGATCCTCTTTCCTTATATTTCCTATTTCTTGTCCCAAGAATCATATATCATGTTTTTCCTGCTGTGTTTATACTTGTGGATATTCAGAGTTTATGATTTTATGTATCTTAACATTAGACTAAACTTTAGGGAAACTGTCATGTCATAATAACCTTTCTGTACCGTGTTTATCACAGTGGTTTGCCTTCATGGGAATCTGCCTGAATATATCAATAGATAAGTGATTACTGTTGTGAATTATAACAATAATAAATTCCCATCCATATTAGTTAGGAGCATATTTCATATTTCAAACTGCCTCAAATAAGTATTATAGTGTTGACTTAATGAGAAAAAATGTAATCTAAAGTTCTAAGAACTGTATCCAATATGAAATCTTCTCTTAATTGTCATGAACTAAGCATACTTTCCTTATTAGGGCAATAGGAAAATAGGAAAGATCATTCCTGGCAGATTAATGTTTTAGGATATATATCATATTTTCATCAGTGTGCACATTGATGTTTTGAGTTTGTAAGCATAGAATTATATATAACCTACTTTCAGAGACTTTCACTTCTCATGCTTTGCATTATCTATAAATATAAAAATAAACTAGATTTATATCTGGTTAAAAATATTCTCTAAGTCTGTGATTACATTTCATTAAATATAAAGAATTTTGAGGACAATATTTTCAGGAAAAAAATGAATATACAATGAAGAGACTGAATGTCCTAGAGCTCAGGCAAACAAATTATCACTTTAACTCTTAGATATAAGGGGGCATTCAATCAGTAGTCAACATAACCTGCAACAAAGGGCCAAATGCTAAAATTTCTGCTATTGTTAGTGAGATCAAAGGGAAAGCCATTTTCTTCTTATCAATGTCAGTCAATATATAAATGATTTTAAAGGATATTATAGTTAGTTTGAACAAAGTGGAAGTCTTTTATAAAAAAGATCATCTCTATAAGCCAAAAAAATGTGCTGACTTTAGATTGGGAAACTTTGCATACAATTCACACTGTTTTGTTTTGTTTTTTTTTCTTGTCTTTCTACAAATCCAAATGAATTACACAAAATTTTGTCAGGAAATGATTACATTTAGATAATGGATAAAAAAAATGAGAAAAATTTTTCAAAGTGTGTACCGTATCTTTTTAGAAGACATAACATTCAAAACTATTAGTAGCCATGTTATACAAAAATTAAACAACTTTTCCTATATACAAAATCTTCATTTACTTGATTCTTATCATATTTATTTGGTTCGATGTTAATTATTTTATACTTAATAAAGTTTTATGCCTTAAGGAGAAAATTATTAAACTATTCTATCAAAATCTGATAATATAGCAACAATAGGAATTTAGTTTGAAGACTCACGTACTGACACCTGATATTTATTTAGCAGTTACAGGCCTGCTTTTACATTCATTATTGTTTTTATTTTATTTTCAAGAATATAATATAATCACAACAATTTCACTACCATTTCCTTCCTCCAAACCGTCTCATATAATCCTTCCCATTCTCCTCCAAATTCCTGTCCTCCTGATTTTTAACTATTTTTTTTTATTGTATGGATATTTTATATGTATATAGATATATTCCTAAATATAACCTGTTAAGTCCATATGATGTTACTTTATGTATATTTTCAGGGCTGAATGTTTAGCATGGACAGCTAATTGTGCTCTTCCCTGGGGAAGACAACATTTGTCCCCAGCTTTCCATAGTTTCCTCTAGTTCTTTCTATAGTATTTAGGCTTCATGGGTTTTTTTTTCCTCATCCACTTCGGTGTGTCAATTGGTATCATCTGAGTTCAGCTCAATTTTTAGCAGCCATGTTGGTGAGACTTTATGAGTATAACTTCTGATGTTACTAGGAGACACAGTCTCACAGCAAACTCCATGATCCTCTGGTTCTTATCATCTGTCTGCACTGTCTTCAGTATTCCCTGACCCTTAGGTGTAGGAGTGTTTTTTTTTTTTTTTTTTTTTTTTTTTAGATAATATCCACTGGGCTCCAATACTTGGTTGTGTCTCTGTAGTGGTTTCCCTCTGTTGAAAAGAGAACTATGTGTTGTGGGATGTTTTATAGATATGGGGTCATATTACTCTATGCTGTTTAGGCAGAAAGGTGCTTCCTGATGCTTTACAGCATGTAAAGGATTCTCTTCCTACCTCTTAAACAATGGAGTAGCCACGCAGATCTCCATATGAACAAGCCATTTGTTTACCTTAATGCAGATGAAAGTTAAGTTCCATTCATTTGTACATTAAAGGTCTGTGTGGAGACAGTGAGGAGTTTTGAATGAATAAAGCACCTAGGGGCTGAAGCAAAGAGAGATGAGGGGAGATGGGGAAAGAACCCTGAGGAGAAAGGTGTGAGGAGGTGTAGTGAATAAGAATAATATGATGGAATGTAGTGAATAAATATAATATAATGGAATATAGTGAATAAGATTGTAATAGAATGTAATAGATAAGAATAACATAGTAGCATAATAATGTAAAATGTGATGATAAATAATATTGAAAAGCCAAATGTAAGTAAGCAATATTAAAGTCCAGAAAGTGGGCACTGGACACACCCTGAGGTACTCCTGTGTGCCTGTGTGCATATCTGGACAGTACTGATAAAATTGACGATGCCCATGCGGCCACAGTGTGATTAGCTGAATTTAGCTTAAAAACCCTAGTCTGGCCTTGCTCAGCACGCCGCTCTCGAGTGCCTCCGGAGATGCTGCCGCTCTAGTGACTGACGGAGGCTGCCTCCTGCTAAAGGAAGACTTGGCGCAGACCACAGGACCAGTGCTCCAGTCTTGCTGAACCAAAAGAGGAAGTCGGCTGCGGACAGCACAGCGCTGCAGATTGGGAGGCTTGCTTGAGTCTGAGGCCAGACTAGTATTGGTGTGACTGTGTGAGTGAATGTGTGAGATAAGCATAGAATAAAAATCCTTTGTGGAACCAATACTGCCTCTGAGGCTTCTTCCCGCCTGATAAGAATTCTCTTGTGACAACTGGCATAGTCCGCAGGATGTCTTAAAGAGGACTCCTACCACTCAACAAACTGGATGAACATCTGAATTTAATTTTACTTAGTTGTTCCAATTCTGGATTATTTCTCTGTTAGCAGAATTTGGCTGATTCCCTAGGCTTGTGGGTAGCGACCTTCTCATAAACAGGTATCTGAAAGCTTATGACAACTCGATGCCAACCCAGGTTTTTCTTGGGGAAGAGTGGGAGGTGCAGGCGAAGTAGGATTCTGGTTGCCAAACGTCTTAGTACTTTTTTATTTGGGTGATCCTTTGAGGGGCGAACTTTGGGAGAGAGGAACGGCGCAAGGCCTCTGGACCCTTGATCTGAACTCCCTCTGGGGAGGGATCAGACAAGGTGACAAACCGTGTCCAGACACCTTACTGGAAGTTTCTGTCTAAGAGACTAGTTCGACGAGCTGATTCCACATTTATAAAATTAATGAGAAAGCCCCCAGCAACCAGTTTATCTGGTATTTAAAAAAGAAATAGATTACATTCTTGTATAGCTTGTCAACCAAATTATCAAAATGAAAAGGTTTGTAAGCAAATTCTCTAAGCTGAGTTTTAAGAAATCAGAAGAGGGTAATTTGGATTTGGTTGAAAGAGCTTGGGAAGATACCAGCAACATTGTAACTAACAAAACTAAATGCAAAAAGATTAAGATTGATGTGCCACTAACCTCACCACAGACCATTGAGACAATTGTAGAGAGGGCTAGGAAAGATGAAATTTCTTCTATTTTAATGAAAACTGTGATAGATATAGATAAAAATAAATTAATGGGCAAAAGGCTAGCCTTAAATGTAACAAGGAAATGGAAGGAGACAAATCCTTTCAAGACAGACACTGAATTAGGAGACAGGGATCCCATACCATCACTCCCCGTGTCTGTATCTAAAACTCAGACTCCTAGGAGACACGGAGTGTCTGAAGTGACAGAGACCCAAGCATATACGCTGAGTGAGATACAAGAATTAAGAAAAGATTATGCCCAAAATGGTATGAAGGATGCATCCTATATTGTCAAGCTCTGGGAAAAGGGAGCTGACACAATAATGCTAACTGAGCATGAGATGAGGAAAATAAACACTATCGTAGAAAATCCTGTGGTATTTGATGCTCTAGAGCATGTGCTAGATATGGCACAAGGAGACACGCACCCGCTGCTAAATTGGATAACAGCTGCATGGAGACATGTGTTCCCTTCTTTAGATTTAACACAGTTTGAGGCCTCAGCAAAATGGAATATTTTACAAGAAGGAATACAGTTGACTAGGAAATTAGGGATTTTGTATTTCATATACAATCAAACTCCAACCCCTCAAGCAGCCCCAATGTTGTCCCAGTTTCAGAAAATCGTGTTAAAAGGAGCTCACAACACCTCAGGATGACCTTAGCTGGACCTCTACAGGGCTGCTAAACAGTGGCAGACACCATTGCATTTTTAAAAGAATATAGAGAATTAGACTCAGAAAAGGTTGTAACTCTCCCAGTTAAAGCCAGGTTCAAGGGTAAATGGATGAATAACATCCATCCCTTTGGTAACAATGCACCCAGAATGCCCATAAGGCCACAAATACGAACAGGACCTTAAAATAGACTTTATGGACAAGCGAAACCCAAACCTTTTTTAGGCAGCGGCTGGGGTTCTAGACCTGGCCCATTAGAAAGCAGGAACGGTGGAGGAATGCAGCCCTATGCCTTGAGGTAGCCAAACAACAGGCAGTACAACAGATCAAATTTCCTCCAGATGAGGAGGCCTCCAGGGAGACGGCTTCCAAGCAATCAGTTCAATACGGCCAGAAACCACAAGTCTTAAGCTTATCAGCACGACCATACGTGGCGCTGCCTATAACTTTACCTAACCACACTACCTATATGGTGAAATGGCTTCTAGATACTGGCAGTGAAATTAATATTTATACAGAACTAGGCAGCACAATCCCTTCAAACAAAGCCCTAACCTTACAAGGTGTAGGAGGAGAATTAATAGCACCCATAATAAAATTGGAGTTAGTAGTTTATTGTAAGAAATACCCCATGGAATTTGCATGCTGCAATGCTCCAGAAAATATACTAGGCATTGCAGTTATTAAACAGATCTTCCCTGAATTTTTAAACTTTAAAAAGATACCTAGACAGCGCTATTTGGCTACTGTAAAACTCCCAGCAGTTAAGCAGTTAACCACAAATACAACTTAGCTTTACACCTCAATACCCCATTAAGGGTGGTATTCAGGAGGTCACTGAGACTGTTAAAAACTTGCTGAAGGAAGGCATAATAGAACCCACTTAGAGCTTTAATTACAATAGCCCCGTTTGGCCGGTTCATAAACCAAGCGGCAAATGGAGATTTACAGTAGACTATAGAAATATTAATAACCTATCACCTAGCATGCCTGGACAATTACCTGATGTCAAAGACATTTTTCTGAGAATCAGGCAGTTACACCCTCAATGGCTGGCCACCATTGACCTAACCGATATGTTTTTTGGCATCCCACTCAATGTAGAGTCCAGAGAAATGACCACCTTCACATGGCAGAATAAACAGTACCAATTCACCAGAGTTCCTCAAGGATATGAGAATAGCCCCATCATCGCACATAATGCTCTACGATGGTCTCTAGATTCCTTCAAGCATGATGACTCCATTCACATATTTTCATATGTAGATGACATATTGTTGCTAGGACTGGGCAGACTTGTTTTAGAATCTACTATGAAGGACCTTATGCAACATTTAAGGCAGGATGGATGGACTGTGAACCCAGAAAAAGTGTCAGGACCAGAAGAACAAGTTAAGTTTTTAGGAGTGCACTGGTCTGTGACTGGACCCTCCATACCCTAGGAAGTGATTGATAAAATTAGATCTCTGAAAACCCCAGAAAATAAGACAGAAGTTCAACATTTGATAGGACTGTTTGGTTATTGGAGATGACATATTCCTTACTTGCAATTGCTTTTGCAACCCCTCTATAGGGTTACTAAAAAGGCATCAGATTTTGAATGGACAGCCACCCAAGAGGAGGCAGTTAAGGCAATTTTGCAGCATATTGGGGAATATCAACAACTAGTCTACCTAGGACCAACTGACACTATCTTAATTGATATATTGTATATTAATGGGTATGGGAATTGGAATCTATTTGCCAAGGCCAATAGGCTATTACCAATTGATTTTTACTGTAAAAAATTTCCATGGTCGGATAACAAGCTCTCACTCTTTGAGAAGACAATTTGGACTGCATATGAAGCGTTTAGAACTTGCCATTCTCTCCTAAGACGGAACCTGGTAGTACTCAGATCTACTGTGCCCATCTTAGAATGGGTAAAGGCACCAGCAGAGGCATGGGCCAGGGTACCCATGGAAGGAAAGGTCCTCCAATGGAAATGGTACCTATCTGAGGTCCTTCGAGGTGCAAACCTGTCTGTGAAGGGGTTGGTACTAATGGTGTCAGAACAGGTGTTGTTTGCCTAACGCCTGCTAAAGAGGGTGCTATTGCACCACCTAAAGACACCACCCCTCCCCAGAAACAGGTACCCACTGGAAAATGGGGGACAAGTCAATACACCCCCTCTCTGGTTAATGCCTGGTTCACAGATGGTTCTGCAACCACCCAGAACAATGTTGTCCTCTGGAAGGCAGCAGTCTTGAGACCAGGAGATGGCATGGTCATAACAGACCAGAGCAAGGCAAAATCTGTGCAACATGCAGAAGTGGTAGCTGCATTGTTGGCAGTTCGACAGTCATTAAAGGAGAACAAACCTCTATGTTTATTTACCGACTCATGCCAATGGCATAGCTATTTGGTCTGGCAAATGGAAAATTACTAATTGGAGAATAAATGGAAAAGACATATGGTCTAGAGAAACATGGGAAGAATTGGCAGATATTAGCAGGAGAATACCTTTAATAGTGTATCATGTAGATGCCCATCAGAGTAAAGATAATTTAAAAACTAAATATAATAATGAGGTAGATAAATTAGCAGCTTCAACCATTAAACTTAAGGCTCACTATGAAGCCGAATCAAAGGAAAATAATAAAGTAATAATTAGGAAAAGGTGGAAAATAGAAGACAGACAATTAGAAACCCCCATAGCAACTCAAGAAATACTTCAAATTCACACGTTTCTAGGACATCCTGGAACACATGGCACATATCAATGGTTTAGTAATAGAGGGCTAAAGGTTACTTGGCAACAAATTAATTCAGCATTAAGGTAATGCATAGAATGCCCAAGAGATTTTAAACGTTTTTCACATAATTATAAGGGAATTTCCTCACATAAAATTAGGATAAAATAAAATATTACAAATAGACTTTATAGGACCACTGACACAATATAGAGGAGCATGCACTTTAGTAGATGTGTGCACCGGGCTAGGAATGGCAAAATCAGGTCCAAAGCCCAAACAACAGTTAACAATTATGACCCTATGGGCATGGATATCCGCTTATGGATGTCCAGACATAATTCAGTCAGACCAAGGCACTCACTTCACAGGCAGCAAGGTAAAAGAGTTTAGTAGACTCATGAACATACAATGGGATTTCCATACCAGTTACAACCCCACTGCTGCAGGAAACGTTGAAAGATTTAATGGCCTGTTAAAAACTAAGCTACATGCTATGCCCAAAGATAATTTAAGCCTGAGGATAACACAAGCAACCCATGAACTTAATATAAGACCTAGGTTAAATAGAGATTCCCCCCTTAATGAAGTATTAAGACAAACAATAGACATAGATTACCCAGAGATAGAAGATAGGTAGATAATTAGACTATATTCTTGCATTCACAGGGACAAGAAAACCTCCAATTTAAGGAAGGCTGAAATTATAGCCCCTGGACAAGGAAACACCGTGAGGGTTACCCAAGGAAAAGAGGATTTAAAAACTTCAAAATTGGAGGACTTCGCCTAAAGGTATGCGCGTGTGCGCTTGTGTGAAAGCTATTATATTGACTGTAATAATAATTGGATGTCCTATATACATAATAGTACCCACCATTAACTTGGCATTAAATTTCTGTGATTCAATTACACAACCACAGACTAATAACAGCCACGTTGGATGGCTGGCTAACTATACCATCTGTTGGGTTACCAAGCTACATAGACATTATAATTTTGCATGATTATACTATATTGTTAATTTTGATTAGTTAAATTGCTTATTTAGTTTTATTATGCCTTTTGTTGCTTAATTTAAATTTTTTTTTGTTATGATGGAGTGGCAATTATTACTCATTCTGTCATATGTAATGTGCTATTTTATTACTATTGATTTTATGTTTACCACCATTATTAGTGCTATTTTTAGTAGTATGTTTATTAGTGCTAAGGCAACCTTTAAGATGCAAAATCAAGGAACCACCCTGAAACCCTTAGGTCCAGCTATGAAGTGGAATAATACATTGTATCCTACCTTAAACCCAGAAGTCAATTTACCTAGGTATCGGAGAGATGAGAGACTGTGGACTGAAATGATAACCGGAACCTATTCTTTTTGGCAGAAATATGCCTATTGCCTACAATACGCATGGTTTTCCGGATGTGATCAATTTAGAGCAGCCACAGCATCTTACCATCCAAATAAGATATGTATGCTGGATCCCAACGATAAAGAAAATACTAATATACATGACTAAAACCCTTTGAAATGTCATTTAAATGAATTATGGACCAACGTGTCAAATGTTAGGGCAATTTTTAATAATCACTGGAGAAGACCCAGTAAAAATGAGGAGATTAGCCTTAGTGTGCAGGGAAAGTATAAGGTTAAAGTTTTAGCTTTAGAAGAATCACCAACTTTTGATTGTGATTTAGCCATAAATTCTACCTTTATGAAATTGTATTTTGCCCCTATAATTAAGGTAGGTTTACTCCCAATAGGATACAGGTATAGAAACCAATTGGCTTTGTGTATCAGATTTTCCTAACCTGCCGTAGTATGGAAGACTGCGATATTATCCCCATACCTCAGGGTCAACTGATGTCAATGTAGATGAATCATCTTGGCCTACCTTGAATGGCTGGTTGCACTCTCTGGCCCTAGGCGTAGAACATTGCAGGCAGCCTTTAGTCTTAACCTCTGTGCTTCCGCAACCCTGGCAAACTAACCTGAAAGGTAGAAATTTACTATCATGTAAGTGCTCCGTGACCACTCATAAATGCTTTTTGGTAGGATTAACCCCCATCAATAATATGCAACCACATGCTACAGCATGGGCATGGAATTGGCTACCAGATAATAGATACGACATTCAAATCCAAACAAGGAAGATTAATAACATTCATGCAGTTGCTGGAGCCTTATATAGTAATATTTCTAACACTCTTTGAAATACACCCTATATTGGATGGTGGAATAGTAATGATAGCAATATAATTAAGGTTTCATACATTCATGACATTGTGAAGGGACCTATTCCAGTTTTTTATAATTTATTAATGTTTGATGTTCAGTTAAATGCTAGTTCTAATTCAGAGGGATTTCTTAAATATAAAATAGTTAATAAAAAAGTTATGAATATACCAATGAGTAATGGTGGACTTGGATATTTTAGCCTTTTTATTAGCAACTCCGTTATGTATAATATGACGGGTGCTGCAATTGGCCATGACCAGTGCCCAATTATAGGTTCTATCATTAAGGTTTGTGATACCTACATAGATACCTCCACATTAGATTTTCCTATTTCCTGGGATATTGAGGTATTCCATGGGACAAAAAAGATACCTGATAGACCTATTCCAGATTATATGAATTTCTTTTCACAAATTGGGGACCTTACAATACCTGGATTTAATTTTACAGGATGGTTTAACATATCCTATGTGAAACCTAGACTGACAACAATTTACTTTCCATCACCTTCATGCCCATTAACCCTTGATGCCTATAGAGTTCAATATAAAAACCCTGATGTGTCTAATAAAACTATTCAATGGTGGAGGACATGGTCTCTTAAAATGACCAATGCAATACCATTATATCATTCTATCTTACCATATTATTTTTCTTATATATTACCTAACCCCCAATACAATGATTGGCAAATGTCAGATTGGATGGCACATAGACCCAAAGCCAACTCTATGAGTCTATCAGGGGATGTGTGGGATGAGATACTTTACCTCCCAATGTCCTTTGAAGACTGTAAGAAGTCTGGATACTCTGTCAACCCTTGTCTGGTTGACAGAGGCTATGTCAATTGGACATCTCCTACTAATAAATCCAAGCAGATCCACCTATGTCAGCACATTATCCTGCTGCATGGCTTAATCCATCTAAATGCATGCCAACACTTATTACAGCTCCATTTGTGATTCCAGATATGACTATGCCTGTCTCATTGGTACTCACTCCCAGGTTTAGAAGGATATAGATAAACCTGGCTTTACAAGCTTTTAGGCCACCAGAAATTTATTGCAAAGCGAGTATACTTCTCCTGTATTCCAATAACCATCTCCGAATAAATTTGGACGTAAACGGTTTCAGGCATTAGCCATTGGAGCATTTCTAGCAGGAGAAATCTTTGGCGGACTAGCCAGTGGAGCTGGAGCAGAAGCAATGATGATACCTATTAAATCAGAAATTAATCACCTACAAACTTTATCCAAGACCTCAGCCCAAGTACTTCATGCAGTATCTAGATCTTCAGATTCGTTGCATGTTATAGTAAATACCATGCATACGGAAATTGACATTTTTCACAAAACTTATAGAGCTGAATATAAGACCATTAATTTAGTAATGACTAACCATAACATGATAATGTGTCAGATGTATAAATCAAATATGGCACAAGTTAGCTCAAAATTACATGCTTTGTTTACTACTGGGCTAGGACGTAGGACCAGAGAATTCCAAACTTTACTAGACCCTGAAAAAGGATCCTACTGTGCTGATGGTATTTGTAAACTTTCTTTGTTACAAGGTTTTCTGGACAACACATTTACTGCCTACCACACGAAAGCTATACCTCAGATTTTGGGAAATGATTGGGTAATTCCCATTGATCATTTCCTTTGGTCCAACATTAATACCACTAATACCTCAGCTTACATTCCTTTAGAAGATACCCTATAATTAGGATTTAACACATACATATATCCTCATGTGCCAGATTTGTAGTTGCAACATACTGCATTAGCAAAATCCAGATTATCAATAATGATACAAGATATGGGTAATTACAATATTTTAATTTGCACTCCTGAACCTACCATAATTTCATGTGGATGGATTAATGAGGAAACTATGGAACCTAATACCAGAAGCTTTAACACATCTGCAGGATGATTTGTCCTTTCAAATTGTTCATAAGCTAATGCTTTTAATAACATCATTATGACACAACTTACCTTGGAAGACAAACATTATTTTTCAGCAGACTCCATGTTTGACTTGGAACTGGAATGGGATCATTACCAAAACTTTGTTAAACATGTTCAAGAAATAATGCACATAGCTACATATAATGAAAAGCAGTTAGCTAGTCTAGATAACAAAATTAAGACCCAGAGAGACCTTTTAAAAAGGAATGAACATGACGTCCATAATTTGGTCGGTGTTCTCCAGACAAATTCATACATAGTACATGACTGGAAGAAGCAAATTACCAAATGTTCTATTTGAGACCAATTAGCTAGACTTGTTCACTTGGATTTTGTTTGTACACCAGTGTACTCTTGGTACCACTGAGTTAAACAAACCTTTTGGTTTATTGTGTTTGCTGAGATTTTTCTTGTATTGTGTAGAGTTTTATTAGTTTGTTGCAGATTATATAATGCCCGTGCACTGGAGAGAGCATCCTTATGCTAGACAATACAAAGGATTGGATTCCGGAAGATGGTGTGACATAGGCATAGCATGGCATGCTAATACATTTGTCTTTAAATGTTTTTATGTATTAATTTGCTTATATGATGCTATTAATTTAAATGTACTAGAGATAAGTTGAAATGCAAGGATGAGTGCATTTTTTTGTGTGAAACCCTTTTCTATTTATCATTTGACCCCTGAGGAGGAAGATGTAATGTTAATTCTGTTCCATCATTGTGTTCACCACAATGCCTGCTCCGATGGCGTCCATTCAGAGCCTTGGAGACAGATACAAGCTCTTATCGTAGCCTTATGGCTTGCTACATGAGCAAAGGAACTCACTGGCATTATGATATCTGTTTATCTATGTTACAATATATCCCTGATTCATGTTATAAATTGCTAGACGGTGACTCGTACAGCAAAGACCCAACACTGTCACATGATCCCAATTCCTTATATTCCTTCTGTGTTTGTAGCATTTTGCAACCTGTATTAGAAGAATGCATTTTTCAATGGAAGGCCTGGATGACATGGTATGATTTTAAGAAGTATAGATTGTTACTCCCCCACTCTGTGTAGTCATGTGGTCCTTAGAGGTGCCTAAGGGCAGCTCTATGGACCAGGGGATGGAATATAGTGAATAAGAATAATATAATGGGATGTAGTGAATAAGATTGTAATAGAATGTAATAGATGAGAATAACATAGTAGCATAATAATGTAAAATGTGATGATAAATAATATTGAAAAGCCAAATGTAAGTAAGCAATATTAAAGTCCAGAAAGTGGGCACTGGACACACCCTGAGGTACCCCTGTGTGCCTGTGTGCACATCTAGACAGTACTGATAAAATTGACGATGCCCATGCGGCCACAGTGTGATTAGCTGAATTTAGCTTAAAAACCCTAGTCTGGCCTTGCTCAGCACGCCGCTCTCGAGTGCCTCCGGAGATGCTGCCGCTCTAGTGACTGACGGAGGCTGCCTCCTGCTAAAGGAAGACTTGGCGCAGACCACAGGACCAGTGCTCCAGTCTTGCTGAACCAAAAGAG
The DNA here is from genome assembly GCA_026225945.1 of Cricetomys ansorgei. Taxonomy (NCBI): domain Eukaryota; kingdom Metazoa; phylum Chordata; class Mammalia; order Rodentia; family Nesomyidae; genus Cricetomys; species Cricetomys ansorgei. The sequence continues at coordinate 159,059 of JAMJFZ010003015.1, read as the reverse complement.
GAAGTCGGCTACGGACCACACAGGCTTGCCTGCATCTGAGGCCAGACTAGTAGAGGTATTGGTGTGACAACATCAGCCCAGATGAGAAAAATACGTTTATTATATTATTATCATTTATATATTATATGTGGGGGGGCATGTATGTGTGTGTGTGTGTGTGTGTGTGTGTGTGTGTGTGTGTGTATGTGTGTGTTTACATGTATTATAGTTCTGTTTTTGTATTAGTTTTTTTTCAGTAAATAGTTTGATTCCTTGTGATTTTTCCCCAGACATCTATATTTTTATATTTCCCCTTCATTCTTTTTTCTGTTTTTACCTTCTTCCCTCCTCCTAGAAAGTCCCCATTTTCTCATATCCCTGATATCACTTGTATCCTGCTATTCCCCACTCTATTGTGTGAGTGAATGTGTAAGATAAGCATAGAATAAAAATCCTTTCTGGAACCAATACCACCTCTGAGGCTTCTTCCCACCTGATAAGAATACACTCGTGACAGGAGACCATGGAGTGAACTCTCTGCCTAATCCACCTGGGTATTGGATCCCTGAGAGTTGTCATGGCCCGTTATTAGTATATCACCAATGTTTTAATAAATAATATTTTAACAACTATGTCTTATGAGGGGTGAAGAATGTAGTTAATTGTGAGAATGAGGACTAGTATTTAGGCTTATTATTCCATGTTGGTTCGTAGGTAGAACTTTTGGGTGTCTCCCTCCTTTGGAAGCTTGCATGGTACCTTCTGTTACCATGAAATCTAATGCTTAAGTGAAGCACTGAGGTCAGTTCCAGTCCAGAGTTCTCTGGGCCCTGTTTCTGAAGTGCATAGTATCCTCGGCAGTAGGGGACTTAAACTTCTACTATTTGGAAACAACCAAGAACATCAACAATAGACTGTTTGTTTGGGGAGACTCTTAGACTATCCTGGCCAACAATTCAAAAGAGGATTTATGATATCTGGTATTAGGGGTTCCATTAAGTGGTCTTTGGCTCTTGGAGGAGGCAACATGAGCCCAGATGAGAAAAATACGTTTATTATATTATTATCATTTATATATTATATGTGGGGGGGCATGTATGTGTGTGTGTGTGTGTGTGTGTGTGTGTGTGTGTGTGTGTGTGTATGTGTGTGTTTACATGTATTATAGTTTTGTTTTTGTATTAGTTTTTTTTCAGTAAATAGTTTGATTCCTTGTGATTTTTCCCCAGACATCTATATTTTTATATTTCCCCTTCATTCTTTTTTCTGTTTTTACCTTCTTCCCTCCTCCCTAGAAAGTCCCCATTTTCTCATATCCCTGATATCACTTGTATCCTGCTATTCCCCACTCTATTGCTCCCAAAACCCTGTATACTGGCAATGGTCTAGTTTTACTTTCCTGGTTTCTGTGGTTACTAAATGCTATATAGTCACATATATAGAGTTGCAGATCAGAGATCATGTGACTTTTATCTTTATGACTTGGTAACCTAACTCAGTATGATCATTTCTAGTCTCATCCATTTACCTGCAAATTTCATGATTTTCTTTAACCTGAATAGAATTCCATAATGCATGTGTACCATGTTTATTTATAGGCTGAAGGACATTTTGGCTCTTTCTATTTCATCGGTATTGTGAATAGAGCAGCCATAAACATTGATGAGCAAGCATCTGGGGAGTAAAATATCATATCCTATGTGTGTGTGTCAAGGAATGATAATTCTGGATCATAAGTTAGATTTATTTTTAGCTTTTTGAAAATTCTTCACACTGATTTCTATAGTGGGTGCACAACTTCGCAATCCCACCAATAGTGAAAGAACTTCACAATCCCACCAATAGTGAAAGAGGATTCCCTTTTCCCCCACATCCCTCCAGCATGTTATATATTGTTCATTTGTTCTTTGCCATTATAACTGAGAACATATTAATTATTAAAGTTTTAAATTTGCATGTCTCTAATTACTACTGACACAGAATAATTTCTGTGATATTTCTTAGCCAAAGTAAAATAATTCAAAATTTAATATGTACTTTTTAATTTTTCCCAATGGTATAACTTTTCATATTCCTACTAATTTAAAAAGTAGATATTTGTGTGTATGTGCCTGTTTGTTTGTGTGTGTGTGTGTGTGTGTGTGTGTGTATGTTTGATAAACACCAACCTAAAAGTTTTTTATACATTGTATTTCTGGTGAACTACCACATAAAACTTTGCCTAATTCAAGTTTACTGACATAACCTACAGCATTGTCAATGTAAGTTCTTTAAATTTAATTTTCATATTTAGGTTGAGCATGCATTTTCAGTTAATTTTTGCATGTGTGTTGTGGTTTGTTGTGTTAATAAAAGACTAAATGCACACATATGTAGAAATCTATTTCCAAATAACCTATTATGTGTTACTGTTTTACATGTCTGTCTTGATGTCATTGTTTCACCATCTTTATTGTATAGATAGCTGTGAAAATAGGTAGTCTGAATTCAACATTGCTGTAAGTTTGAATCATTCAGTATACAAATAGGGAATGTATAATAATCATTTATGTTTCTTCTTTCCTTTCAGTATCCATTTTAATTTTATTTCATATGTCCTTGTACATATTTTTATTAAAGTTATACTTGCATATTTTTGTTAGTGATTCTTTGGTGGATCTTTGTTTATTTTTTACTTTTCTATTGATACATTTACAAATGAAAATATTTTTGATAATGAAATTTACATAATGTGAATATCACTGAAACAGTTTTAAAAATTTTAAGTTTCTTTGGATGTTCTACGGATATTTTCAAAAAAAGCAATCATTTCATCCCACAAGTTCCTAATGTTTAGCTTACATTAACATGTTGTTCCTCTTGACTAGTTAGTATTGCTATGCCTTGAGTTTCCTTAATCTTTTTACAGCATGCTTGTATTTCAATTACTGTTTTCATATAGATGATCCACCTGATTATTTGCTCTTTTTAAGGTCTGATCATTATGCATTACTCTTAAAGACTTATCTTTGACTGGACTCAGAATTAGAAGTAGATGCTCTCAATGAGGCCTACGTCTCTTAGCAATCTGTTCCTTGCATTTTTCTGTGGCTTCCTTCATTTTCTTAGAAAAAGATTCAACACATTCTACAGCATCTTCCTCCTCTTTCTCTTATTCTGCCTCCTCCTTCTTCCAGTTTTTAAATATGTTTGTCTATTTATTTACTGAAAATATTTTTTTCATATACTATATTTTGATTATGGTTTCTTCTCCAACTTCTCCGTGTTTCTGCAGCTATATAATCCCATGCCTTCTTTTTCTCCCTTTTTGAGATTAAATAGGCAAAAAACCCCACCAGGATAATAGTGCAAAAAGAAAATGAAGCATGAGAAACATATGCACACAAAGAATGACATACACACAAAAACAAAAGTCATAAAATTAAAAACTTGGAAGCTATAATGTACAACTAAATGTGTGGTAATGGAAAACAAAAATACCCAAAGAAAGCAATATGAGGCAAAAAAAAATCCAAAGATAACAATGAGTTTATTTTGTGTTGGTCTTCTACTATTGAACATTGGGCCTGCCCTTAAGTTTGGCTTATATTACGAGTGAGACTCCACTGGAGAAAACTATTTGATATTTTGCAATCAGTTGTCATTTGGGAGTTTGTATTCACTTAATCATATTAGTGTTTGGATCCCATTTGAATTAGACCTGTGAAGACCCAGTGTATGCTAACATAATCTCTGTGAGTTCATACATGCATCAGTCCTGCTATGCTAGAAGATATTGTTTCCTTGGTGTCATGCATACCCCGTGGCTCTTACACTTTTTCAAGTTCCTCTTCCACATAGCTCCAAGTCCTGAGGGGAGGGAGTTGATAAAGATACCTCATATAAAATTGAGTAGTTCAAAGTTTCTCAGTCTCAGTACAATATCCACTTGTGGACCTGTGTGTTAGTTCTCATATACTACTGGATGAAGCTTCTCTGATAATGGTTGAGTGAGATACTGATCTACAGGTATAGGAGAATGTCATTGGGAGTCATTTTACCATTACTACTTTTAGCAGAACAATAGTATTCTGTAGCCAGTCTCTTTTTCTGAGTGATGGGGTCCTTTGCCATATATAAGCTTTTTAGTTTCATGAGGTCCCATTTATTCATTGCTGTTCTTAGTGTTTGTGGACAATGTTCTGTTCAGAAAGTCCTTTATTGTGCCAATGAGTTCCAGGCAACTCCCCACTTATTCTTCTTTCAGATTCAGTGTACCTGGCCTTATGTTGAGTCCTTTATCCCTTTTGAATTGAGTTTTGTACAGGGCCATAGGTGAGATCTATTTGAATTCTTCTATATGTAGTCATGCAGTTTGACCAGTGCCATTTGTTGAAAATGCTGTCATTTTTTCCTAGAGTGTATTTTCGACTTTTCTATTAAAAAAAAAAAACAACAACAAGACAACACATACACTCAAAAAAGCAGGTATCTATAGGTGAGTAGATTTTTTGTGTCTTCAATTCAATTCCATTGACTGTTATATTGGTGTTTATGTCAATACCATGCTGTTTTCATCACTACAGTTCTGTAGAAAAACAACGTCTTACTTTGTTTAAGTACTTTCCAACAACATATTGGCAGACATCTATTTTAATGATTTATTTATTTTTATTTTATGTGCATTGGTGGTTTGTCTGCATGTATACTTGCATGAGAGTATTAGATCCCATGGTACTGAAGTTACAAAGAGTTGTAAGCTGCATTATTGGTGCTGGGATTTGAACCCAAATCTTTTGGATGAACAACCAGTATTAACTACTAAGCTATCTCTCTGGTCTAGACAACATCTGCTTCAAAGAGATTGCAAAGCTTTCAGGATCTGCTAAATATTTTGAGCCTCAACCACGGAAACACAGTAGTATCTGTCAGTCCAGGAATATTCTGCTTTCTTTTTTTAACAGTAAGTTAAGAACACTCAATTTGGAATTGACAATGAATCATGATCAGACTTGCTCTTCCTATCTGCAGTTCTCTATGGGCTATAATAAGAATGTCTCTTAATCAACAACAGGCAGACTCTACAGGGGTGAAGACATCTTATGTCATGTGAAAACCTCCTTCCCATCACAAATTCAGGCCACATAATCCTTTCACTCTTCACCCAGAGAACCAGCAGCTTATGGACTTCTCATATAAAGTACAAAGCTTATGTTCATCATTCATTTCAATAAGTATTTGACAGCCAGGGTTGGGGAAGGACATATTCAGCTTCATCTTGACATAATTACCTATTAGGAGGCACTGGAGAAAAGAGGCATCTGATTATTTTTAAATTCATTGTTCCTTTTGGCTTTGTGTTAAAGTGTGTGGATTTTGAAGTGCAAAATATATGAATAGTATCTCTTTTAATATCCTGTATATTATTCCAGCAGCCTTTCCTTTCTCCATCTGTTTTTGCGTGAATGTTTATTGGTAATGGTTCATATTTTCTTTCTTTTATGTGTGGTAAGTTTTGTTTTGAATCTGAACACTGGGAAAATTATATTATGTTTTATATTTTATTGTACCCCTTTACCTTATTCTGTGATATTGTGAAATTAATTGTAATCAGTTCTCTCTGAGGTTTGTTTATTAAGAGTAGCTCTTACCATAAAACTATGTTAACCACACTATCAAGCTTAATCAGCTTTCTGAAGTCCCTATTTAAAGTCCAATTACTTAGGTGATTTTTGTCCATTGTGGCTAGTAAACAATTCCTCATCCTTTGAGAATGCCAAGATACTTTGAACGTACTCTTTGTTATGATATGTTCCTATTATCAGACATTTTCACCCATTAGTGCTTCATCATTCAGACACTCTTTTTGTGAAACTCCCATATTAATTCTAAAACATTATCATGTGTACAAAGTATTTAATAACTCTTGAGTACTTTAACTCTGAACTTTATATTTTTAATAGAATCATATCCTTTGCCTTTGAATTTGATCTCTATGAGCAAAAAAACTGTAATGCTCTCTATCAAGCAAGCATAGAAAATAATATGATTTATGTCATTTTCTTTGCTTTTCTTAGGAACTACTTCTGTGTTTTCTGGTATTTAAGGTTTGATGAGCATTAGTTAATAGTTATTGTCCCATTTTCTAGTTAATATTAACATACAGGGATACCTTGTCCTTATTACACTATCAGAAGAATAAGTCTGTTCTAATCTATTGAATGAATTCTATTTGAAGAAACATATAGTTGAGAGAATAGTGTAGTCTAAGAATCAAAAAGCAAAAAGCAAATTAATATAGATAAAACAATGATTACTTTTATGTTTTCAGTGATGCGTTCATCATATTATGTTTAGGAGCACCATAAAGATATATTACTTCATTCTGGTGAGGAAATCATGGACGGAAAAAAAAAAGGAAGTTTTAAACTCCTCTATAACTTTAAAATTTTCGTAAGTTGCTTTAATTTTTTTAAGGAAATGTCTACACTATCTTCACAATCAGATGCCTATGCTACAACATAAAGGGTGCATAGATTAGTTGACCTGAGTTGTTTGACAATAGTTATTTTCATTTCAAATTATGAAAAAATAATTCTTTATGGGAAAGGTGTTAGGTATACAGTGATTTGTTACTAGGCCCATATTCACCGTACCTATTATTTGATTTTAAATTGAGATAATGTCTCATAAAGTTTTCTGGGCTGGCCTTGAACTCACCATGTCCTCTGTCAGATCTTGAACTTAGAATCCTTGTATCTCAGCCTCTGAGACAATAAAAGCTTATATCACTAAGTTGAACTTGTAAGTTGTTTAAAGTGTCTACATAATTGGCTAGGCTTGTAGGCTCTGGGCTAAAGAGTTAAGTTGAAGAGGCGGGTCACCCCCCTCCGGCTTGCAGGATACCCTGCGGACTCCTTCTCTTGAAGCCCTGGAAGCTGCTACTCATAGTAAACAGTTTGGCAAAATTTCTGCCTGCCCTGTGGTGAATTATACACCTTTGTCTCTGCAAAGGCCATGAGGCCAGGTGGACCCCTCCCCTGCCATGCTAATTAAGGCTTCCCCGCCAGAGGGAAAGATGTAAAAAGGGGAGGGTGAATGAAATAAACGAGTCTCGCATCCATCAGATTCTGGACTCCCGGGATTTCTTTTCACTTCCCGTCAGTTCTCAGCAAGTGGGGTCCGAGGAACCCACGTCCCTCGCAGCTTCCCGGCTTTCGGCTTTTGGCTTTTGCCCCTGGCCAGGGCGGAAAGTGGCTTCCCAGCCAGCTCCGGGCTGGGATAGGGCTGTGGCGAAGGTGCGCAGGAAGACCGAAATAATAACAACATAGGCTGAATTTATACTATTTAAAAAAAGACAAGCAAGAACTCCTCTGTTGGTAAGAGACTAGTGTGGCCTAAGGAATATACTATTTTGTGATTTTGAATTTCCTACATTCTTCTCTCAGATCTAATTAAAGACAAATAATATTCATTCTAATAAGAATGTCTTGCACAGTGTACTTTGTTCTTATCACATTCTTAGCCTTGAAGTGATATAAAGTTTATTAAGTTTCAGTTCCATTAAAAATCAAAAATATAAACAACAGACAGGAAAAAATTACAGTCTTTAATTCTACCATTTAATGAATAACATTTGTCATGTTTTTTGCTACTTTGAAAGCAAAGCATAATTTTATCCTAGTTTCTATTATGCTTAATTTTAATTGGGAAATAAAGAAAGGTCAGCATTTATATTTTCCATGAAAATATCTGAGAGTCTAGAGTAGAGTTCTTTACTGGGGATATGTAAGTCATCAACAATGAAAAAATATGGAATCATTTAAAATCTGTGCAACTCTACTTAATATAACATTTAGTCTGCTGACATCTAAAAATATTTATAACCTATAACATCAAGATTAATTATGAGGTCATGCATGTCAGAAACATATTATTACTGGAAATGAGCTATCATTTAGATGTTGCTATAGGCTAATCATTTTCTGTGCCAATCTATGTCAATTACAAGGACTATGAATATGAGGTAGAAATCTTGAAGATACAAATGTCAGTTTTCTATCCTTGCTAAAACGTGCACCATAAACATTTCCAAAATAGAGCATGTAATTCAAAACTAATAGTGAATTATATTCATTAACATATGGAAGCGTCTTATTTTTACCATACCAGCATCTTAAAACTTCATAATACATCATCGATTTTTTTAGTTCCTATTTCTTATTAGCAAGCAGGGTAAAAGACATATCTGACACTAAATTGATAGTTTGCATGAAATAATAATACTATGATGACTCTGTTAGCTCAACTACCATCTCTTTCAGAATAATCGAAGTGAAACTTATCATTGTTTATAACAGTTACTAGTCTAATATGTAAATTTAGAATGATTTGGAGAGTAAGTTGTGCTAAAATGAATATAGAATAACAAATCTATTGATACATTTCTGTTCTGATTGCAAATAAATGAGCCAAGGGAAATAATCTGCAGTTAAATAATTTTCAAACTTTATGCACTGATACCACCTGGAGGATTTATTAAAACACAGTTGTTCAACCTCAGACCTAGAGTGTCTGCTTCAATAAATTTGCATTTGCTACACATTTCCAGATAATGCTCATGATGTTCATGCCAAAATTCCAGTTTTTTAACCATATATTACCATTTAAAGGAAAATTCCTTATCTTATACCATATACAGAAGTTATATGAAGAATGTAAAAAGCTGAAACTTATGGTACAAATGTATCTTATTGGCTTTTTCATGACCTTTCAGCTGTCAATAATTTATTGGCTATGACTTCAAATGTTCAAAGAACAAAAACTAAATTGAATTTAACTAATTGAAAAAAATTGCACTGATAGTTTTCTTTTGAGATACACTGAAAGACTTAGTGAATGAATAAATAAAAACACTGAATATCTAATACAATATTAACTATGTAAACTAAAAAATTCCAACTAACCAAAACCATTGTTAACTAACAGTAATAACCATTGATACACATTTTTCACAGTTTTAAGACAGAAAACAGTATTGAACACAGGAATTGAAGGGTATTATGTAATGTACAATATATTTACTATTGAGTAAACAAAAATATAAGGTAAAGCAAAAGAAACACATTCTGTGATGATTTTAATCAACAAAATATTGAAAAGCACAGGATGGAAGAATATAGAGAACAAATTTTGAGTCACTGAGGAGAAGCCAATGGGAAATTATTAGTTAAAAATAAGTTTCTACTGGAGTGAGGAAAATAGTATAAATAGAAGATATAGTTTCTTTCAGAGAAATGTAAATATAGTTAAAAAATCATGAAATTAAACAAAACATTGATATGGCGAATTTTCTATTTTATGTGCTTAATAATCAAATTAAAATTATTTTCACCACAAAGTCTGTAGATTCTCTAACAAAACTTGTACTGTCCATTTAAATATTGTAAATCATATAGCAAAAATATTCCTCGTAAATTATATTTACCTTAATGCCTTGTCCTAGGTTATCTTATATAGCTAACAACACTGACAATAGGTTTTCATCATTTTAATGTAAAGTTGCCTCTGGAGATAATGTAGTTGTTGCTACTGCTTCCAGTTTGACAGGTTTTCACCTCTAATCACTAACATCATTTCTTTCTTCGTAGAGTCATAATGTTCATATTTTCACTACTAGAGAGTTACAAGGCATATTAGCACCAAAGACAGAAAGTTAGTTAGTCATTTTGTCCTTGGTAATACAAATAGTACTGAAATTAAATTTAACTAATGATATCTTACATTGCTAGAGTAATCGAGTTACTGTCATATCATGGAGTAATTGTCATATCATGGGGGTTATTGGGTGAAAGATATTTTAATCCTTTTTTTTTATTTATCTGGAGGTAAGTAAAGTTCTTCAAGATGAGAAATTGCTGAACCATGAGATATAGTTGAAATTAATAAGATCTGTGCTCTTTAGAAACTATTTTGCGATATTAAAGTTATTTGACAGAAAAAAAAGAAGGAAAACGTGAAGATGAAATTCAGCTTGTATGACATAACTTGTGATTCCCAGTTTACAAACATTCTGGTAGGGATTTTCTTGAAAAAGGGTTGAAAAGACATGCTGCTCCTCATTATTAACCTGTGTCAATTAATATGCATTATTGTTATGGGATGAAACAGTTATAGATGTTATATAAGTGCAGATATGAATGTTTATTTTACAGTTTCATGAATTAATTTAAAAATAGACTTATATCTTTGACATGTATTTTGTGAATTTACTAACAGGTTGGAAGCAGTATAGTAGAGAGACTGTGGAGGAATACTCTAGACTAGAGTCCTATGGATTTGATTTTAATTCTTATTCTGGTAACTGTGTGGTATTACCATAGCTACTCAGTCTTTTTGAAACTCTATTTCTTATTATTTTAGTGATAAAAATAAGAAAAACCCATTCTATATGGCTTTTGTTAAGATTAAACATGATAGTATGTTAGAGTATTATTTGTTAATATGACATTGCTATATTAACATTAAGCCATGACAGTTCTTAGGGATGCAATGTTCAGGCGGCTTATGAAGAGAGAATCCTCAGGTCATCTCCTCTCCATGGTCTCCTCACATCACTCTCCTCATGGTTTTGCCCTGCTCATCTCTGGTCATCTGCTCCTCTCTCTGCTTCAGCCCCTAGGTGCTTTATTCATTCAAAACTCTTTCCTCTTTCCACGTAATCCTTCATTATACAAATGAATGGAACCTAACAATTCTCAAGGACTGTTAGCAGACATGTCACCTATCCTGGTGGGGTTCAAGCTGGGGATAAGTCAGGGTCTTCTCTGATCACCTGGCTGCAGATCATTGAGGGTGATAGGAAACATTCATCTTCATTAAGGTAAACAAATGACCTGTTCTTATGGAGACCTGGATGGCTACTCCATTGTTTTTAGCACAGAGGTGTTAACAGCTATAAGAAGCAATTCTTTTATTTATGCTGCAAGGCATCAGAAAGCACTCTTCTCCCAATACAGCACATACACAGTAGTATGATCCCATAACTATAAAATATCTCACAACAATAGTACATGTTAAGTAATCAGGAAAGGTAATTCAATAAATTTAGTTCCCATAATGTCTGGTCATATATTCAGTTACATATTCAATAATAAATTGCATTAGATTCACAAATACATGGTTTATATTATTGACTATTATTTAAAATTCATTAGATTAAAATTCAGTGCTCCTATACTAACATTTCCAGTGTCCTACAGACTGTGCTCTATTAAATTAATGGGATGTTTTATAACCCAAAATAGCTTGCATATGTTCATTTTGAATGAACTGCTCTATTGTGAGTTGTGAGAGGTTCTATAACATTATCTCTCAATAAATTATTCACTCACTACAGAAATTAAAGTCTTTAAATTGAAACTACTTCCTTGGACAGCATATTTTAGGAGGTCCTATATTAGTATTTAATTTTCAATAGAAAACTTGGTTTCTAGGGTGTTTTCATGAAAAGTTGCAAACAAAAGTAACTTTAAAAGTTGAAGCAGTTGATATGGCCACCCAAATGGAACAGACATTCTGCTTCAGAATATCTGTTCACTAGTGAGAAAGTGACACAGGGTTATCAAATAGCTGAAATACATCCTAAGAAAAAGGTTTTTCAGGATACCAAACTAAGCTACTATAGTTTAAGAGCAGAAAACATGAGGAAAGCATAAGAAAATTACTGAATAAAATTGGTGAGTAAAATCAAAGTTCATACGCTAGTTTTCAGGTTGGCTTGCACTGCCTCATTTATCATCACATTTTTCTTTTGGTACAAGAAAAAAACTCACTTGAATTTGTCCAAGAGTAGAGAAATTAGGAGAGTTATTTAGCTTTGGTAATTTTTCTGTTCTTCTCAAAGAGATGTAATGCAAGACTTGGGAGGTAAAACAGCAGCCAGTGAACAGAAACCATAAAAGTTTTGGGAAGATCTTATACAACTCAAAAGAAAGATTCCAAATAATTTACATGAAATTCTTTCCCTCAGATCTGTTTGAACGAGTTGTATGAATTCAAAGTATGTTTTGTAGGAAGCTCTCAGGGTTATCCTAGTTATAAATGGGATAAACAGACTGGTTTTGCCCTTTAAAAATCCTCTATTGGAGTAGGTGGCAGAGTATTCAGATTCTGTGTGTTCTGTTGCTTCAGTACATATGCAATTGCACAAATGCTATATTGAATGCTAAAAAGTGTGATTTAATTATATCTTTGATTTCTCATCTTTACTTGTCACTTAGAGTTCACATCACTTTATTGCTTTCCTTTCTAATTTTCCTCTTGGGTTAAAGACAAAGTCTGATAATAGCAAATAATTAAATTGGTGTCAATTCAGAATGTCAATGTGAGTGTGGTTGAGAATATCAATGGGCTTCCTAAAAGAAAGAATTAAATCCAAGAATTTTTCTTGTGAAAATTATTATATTAAATAGGTACTAGTGTATTTATGGGATGTCTTATATCTTAATGACACCTAATGTACTAATTTTTAGTGTATGAATCAATATAAGTAAAACAGAGTACCTCAAAGCCAGCAATTGCACATAATTTAAATATTGATATCCAATTAATTATGTAGAAAGCAGGTTGGTGTCATTGAGTAGTCAGTTACTGGTTTCCAGCAGCAATAGAGCTCTCTGGTGTTGGCCATGCTAGCAGAAGACAACCAGAGAGTTCTAGGTCTGTAATATGAACAAAGGTAGTGAATTATGAGTTGTTTGTCAATAGCTTAAAATAAATCAAGAACAAGGATCATTTTCTCTCTCTCTCTCTGTCTCTCTCTGTCTCTCTCTCTTTTGTTTGTGTGTGTGTGTGTGTGTGTGTGTGTGTGTGTCCTGGAGAAGAACTGAATTGGCAGTGGACAATACATGACAGTGGTAGGTTGCTGCTTTGAGTGAGGTTTTGGAGAAGTGAATGAAATCCCAGCAATTAAATTTACTGATTTGGGAGATAGAAGGTATTTGTAAGGAATAAGTTAAATAAAAGTGTGTTTTCTTTCCCACTTATTTCTGAAGTTGTGATTTTGTCCACCATAGTTTCACAATATCCACCTCCAATATTCTCATTAATCCCTACTTAAACACTGTTCTTTCCAGATTTTCCTTCCATATATACCTCATCATAAATATGCCACTATTTTGTGGGCTTCATCAGCTTTCTTCTCGTTTTGCACTTTTTTTCCATATTTATTAGTGTGTGTGTGTGTCCGTGTGTATGTGTGCATGTGAAAAGGGGTAGACAGACAGAGACAGTGACAGAGAGACAGTAAGACAGATGACTATAAAAAATATATGTATACTATAACCCCACCTTAAATTGGGAAGTTAAAGTTAATTCCTATGTAGACAGACAGCTGAGGGTCTTCAACCAATTGCACATATGTTGTGTTTGGTTTATACTTTTCATTTATCTAATTAGTCACTAAAGTGTGTTATCTTGTTTTTAATTGCCTCTCAAATGTCTCATTCTGTCCATTATTAATTTATATATTCTATGATCAGCTATCTGTTTTGTCCAATAGAAGGACATCCAACAATATTCTGACTTTTACACTCCACTAACTTTTTAGTCTTTTTATCTCAAAACAAGTTAAGTTCTTGTATATAGCTCAGACTAACACCATGATCTGCTTGCCTTAGCCTATCAAGTTCTGCACGTATAGGTGTGCGCTCATTATACCACATTTGTCTCAAGAGTAGTCTTTCTAAACCAAATCTAAGTAGAATGATTAAACTTTTAATAATCCATAAGTGATGAAATGATATATTCTCCAAAACCTCTCATAACCAACACCATGGTACACAATCTGAGAGTTCTAACACCATTCTGCCTTTGCAAGCTTCCAGGTTCACCTGTTTCCACTGACAGATATATTGAAAACTTAGTGGTGCATCAAAAAGAGAAAGACAGACACACGCACACATTTTTGTTGTAACACTCTCATAAAAACCTAGTGACTTTGGATTTTTCTCCATCATGAGAATGTGAAATTTCCAATGTAATATTTTTTATTTCTATATCAAGAGATCTTTCTAATAGCACTCACTAATCACTCTGCCTTAAAACTGCTGATAACACTGTCAGATTTTTCTCATAATTGCAAGCTTTGAGATGTAAAAATGTGTTATTTTTTAAGTCACCAGTAATAATGGCATTAAATATCCTTAGCAAGTACTTTATAAAAATTAGATGAATTGTATCAACATTTCTTACCTCTACTGACTATGTATTATTGATACTGCTGAATTTCAAAAACCATGGAATAAGAAAATTCAGTTCTTAAAATGAGTAAGTATATATTTCTAAATATATGACACTAATTTACATTAGTCAATTTTAGAAATGTTTTGATTCAATACTTCAACATGTTACAAAACTAAACCTTTAACAATTAACTATAAAGTATAAAATCAAATTTGAAAGAGTTACAGCCAACAGTATAAATGTTTATAGATTGCAATAAGAAAACATTGTATTATACTTGTCATAATTAGGGCTACTATTGTTGCGAAAGAACACCATGGCCAAAAGCAACTTGGGGAAGAAAAGTTTTATTTCACTTACATATCCTGAGTCACAGTTCATTGAGGGAAGCCAAGGCAGGACTCAAACCTGGCTGGAACCTGCAGGCATTAATTGATACTAAAGCCATAAAGGATTCTGCTTATACTGGTTTGCTCCTTATAGCTTTCTCATTATAGAACAGAATACCACCACCCCAAGGATGGCACCATCAACCATGAGCTAGACCCTCCCACATCAGTCACTAAGTAAGAAAATGCTCTACAACTGGATCTTACGGAGGCATTTTCTCAACTGAGGTTCCTTTCTCTCAAATGATTCTAGCTTATATCAAATTGACATAAAACTAGCCAGCCAATATTTACAGATATTCAAAGAGCAAATAAGAAAAAGAAAATAGTAACTAATTGACAAAAGTAATTATGTTTGCATGATTTTTAGATTTATGAAATGAGATATTCAGCAGAACTGTTCAAGAGTAGTGGTAAATATTCACTTCATATGAGTTGTTTATACAATGAAAATATCATTTTACTTTAAAGACTAACTCTTTTAAAATCATCATATTAAGAGCAATTACTTTTAGATAAATAGTAATTTAATTTTAATTACAAATGATTAATTACAAATGATGTGTAATTACAAATTGCTTAATTAATTGCTTAATTACAATTGATTTTTAATTATATCAATTACAAATGATGTTTAATTGCAAATGTTTAATTACAAATGATGGTCTGACACTATGTTAGTCTGTATATCACTGAATTCTGTAGACTAAGCTCTCATAAATTATAGAGAGAGAGAGGTACTAGAGCTGGCTTGGGCTTTTGGATTCTCAAAGACCACACCCAGTGAAACACTTCCTCATAAAAAGGACACACCTCCTAATCACTCCCAAGTAGTACCATTCCCTAAAACATGTTGCATTAGAAAACTAGTAGATATGATATTTGGAAAAAGCCCACTTCTGAGTTTTTATCTTCTTTGTGGCATGCCATTACGTGGTAGAGGGCATGATTTCTGTAGTATGTTTATCAAAAGGTGCCAAAATTTCTCATACAGACTCATAATACCCCATGTACAAAACCCCTGGGGATTAGACATTAACATATGAATTTGAAAAAAATAGCAGGGCATAAGCTTTCAATCTCTAGGAAACACATAAAACACTTCATAAGTATCTTTCTCAGTGTTCTTTTCCTGGGAAGAGACACAATAACCATGGTGACTCCTAAAATCCAGCATTTGATTGGGGCTTGCTATTGTCATTATGGAAAGTATGGTGACACACTGGAAGACATAGTGTTAGACAAGTAGCTGAGAATTCAATATCCGGATATCAGGCAGTAGGAAGATTGTGGTCTGGCTTAGGCTTTTGAAATCTCAAATACCACCAGGAGTCACACATTTCTTCCAACAAGACTGCACCTAATTATTTCCTGGTGCAATTCCTTGATGACTAAGCATTCTAATATATAAGACTATGGGGCCATTCTTATTTAAACCATCACAGTAAGTCATCAATATTTTAATGTGAAGTTAGTTATTATTTGACACTTGGTCTCCATAGATATATTTTACATTGAAAGAGAGTGAAGAAGGAAGAAGCCATTATTTTATAGGTCAGTAACATGCATTTTATTATCCTTTCAAAATATGAAATTGTATATTATATACTATCATGAGCCATTAAGGAAACAGTGGTCAATCTTAACACGAGCTTGGTTTTTCAAATAAATTTATTATTTTCTAATTATGAATGTACATTGGTTTGTGAGTACATACACATGAGTGCAAGTGCCATTGGAATTGAGAAGTGAATGTCGAATCAACTGGAGCTGAAGTAATAGGCAGTTGTGATTACCTGCCATTGGTGCTGGGAACCCAGTTCTGGTCCTCTAAAAATGAAGTATGTGCTCTTAACTGTAAGGTTCAGAAATATTGTTCTATTAATCCTTGTATCTTCAATATTTTGCAGGTCTTATTACATTTCTTTTTGATGAATCATCAAAAAATAGATGTACAGAATTGGATGTATCTGAAATAAGAGAAGGATGTTTTTTAAAAGACATAGAAATGAATCAATGATAATTGTATTATAGATAGTTTTATGAACACTTCCAACAGAATAGTTGATACACCTGACAGTATGCAACATTTTGAAATAAAAAATAAGTTAAAATGCAGATGACACACTAATGTCATTATGGGTTATGTATTAATCTCATAATATATTTGCTCAGAGTAGATATTTTTATTTGCTAACTTTAACGTATTTTGTTTTTTTCTTTATACATATATACATATGTCAAATATATGTATATTATGTATATTTTATATTATATATGATGTATATATAACATATACTTATATATTATATATGTATTATATATCACGCATATATTTATATTGTATATAATATATTTATATGTATAATATATACATTATATAAATATGTACATTATATATACATATATACATAGTATATATATACATGTAATACATAATTTACATATATATGTGTGTGTGTGTATATACATAATTGTGTGCTCAAGTACTATTATGATATTCTTATAAGTACTGTTCTTGTCCTATAAAGCAACCTTAGGATCCGAGTATAGTTGAAGTGCTTTCTAAAGCAGTAGAAGTTATAATAGGATACAAAATGCAGCTTTCCATTAAAGTATACAATTCAACTAGCAAAACAGTGCAGTAATTATTTATTTATTATTTTAATAAAAGAAAAATAAGCAGGAATTCAGGAAAATCCTTAATATAAAATGTCTTCATCTCAAACATTTTCAAAGTCAGATCATTCAAAATATCTTTAGAATAGTAGGAAGATTTTTTCCTTTTTACATAGAGAAAAACATGAATAAAGCACTTTCCTGTTGCTGATCAGAATAAGTAACTACACTTTGTTTTGTTACTTAGATTCTAGTCCTATCTTTGTCATAAATTCATTGCTTAGTAAGACATTCATCTTCTCTGAGTCTTCAAATACTATTATCAACAAGACAATGATAGAAAATATATCTTGTAAACAGAATGGCTGTGAAGCTAGAGGAAATGATAAAAGTTTTTGTTGATTACTGACTGTGGTAGACAATATACTAAAGATTTTACATAGATTATTTAGTTTATTCAGAACAAGAACCAAATGAGATATTAGATTCTATGTTAAAGATAATGAAAATGAGTTTCAAAATGTTGCTTCATAATAAGAACTTTTCACTTGGCTTTTGAATGCTGTTTTGTCTGAATTTTGTTGTAACCCTTAAAATCCCTTTCATCCATCAATGCTCAATTCAAACACTGCCTACACAATAAAAAAAAAAAATGTCTCTCCAAACTGTACTAAATGAATCCATATCTCATCTATTGTTCGGCTCATTCACACAGATGTAGTATTACTAATTTTCTTATCATATCCATCTATTTTGAGAGACTATAAGCATCTTGAGTAAAAAATGTTTCATTCGTCTTAGCAGCCTTAGGGTTCAACAGTCTTTCTAATACTGAAATTGCATGAATATCTCCAGATTATACAAAATACATGGTCTAAAGTTATACTGTTTTATTTCTTGATGGCATATATTTGCTCATTTTGATTATTGAATTTTTAGTGACATTGACAATTTAAGACACCAGGAAACAATATGCCTCATTTTATATTTTCCTCTCAAGTGTTACATACTCCAGGACACTGCCTTTCTCCCAGTTTCACCAAATTAATCAAAATACATGTACTTCATTTTCTGAGGTCATGGTTAATAATTGGCTAGCAGATATAATAAATCAATTTAATTAAGGTATTAAAGATTTGATCTATTAGCATTCTTATTGCTGTGACAATATATCTGACCGAAAAAAAATAAACAGAAGAGATGGAATATTAGCAGGGAAGACATGGTAGGGAAGCTTACATCATGGTATATAGTAAAGAAGTGTCACGGTAACAAGGATGAGAGCAAAATACAGCACCACAGACATGTGTTATAGTGACCTATTTCTTCTAAAAAAGTCACACCTACCATATAATTCCACTCAGTGGTCTCTTCAAATTGTGAATCCATTAGTGTATTAAGCTATTATTATACTATAGTGTGTAGTAGGACACCACTGTGGTGGTGGCTCACTAAGGAAAACAAGGAGGTGCTTTCATAGGTGCAAACCCTGCCAGACCTCAGCAGAGGGAACCACCATCCTGGCCAGTGTCATACACACAGTGGAACTCTGAATATTGTAGTTTTATTGATTCAGGTGTTTTATTGATTCAGAACTCCTTAGGTGTTCTACTGATACCACATGCAGATCATAAGCAATTAAACAACCCTACATAAATCCAACACCTGAAAACAATACAGAATGCCAAGAGCTAGGCTGGCCCCTCATTCAACAGTGCAGAAAACTTTTTTACATAACTAAACTTCCACAAAAGATGCTCCTCAACTGAAGAATGGATAAAGAAATTGTAGTACATTTACACAATGAAGTATTATTCAGCTATTAAAAAATGACTTCATGAATTTTGCAGGCAAATGGATGGAACTAGAAAAAAATCATCCTGAGTGAAGTAACCCAGACTCAGAAAGACAAACATGGGATGTACTCACTTATATGTGGATATCGATGTTAATTAAAGACAAAAGGACTGCAATCCTCAGACCCAGAGAGACCGTGCAACAAGGAGGGCATCAATGGGGACACATGGGTCTCCCTGGTAAAGTGACAGAGGAACAGATGGTAAAGGTGGGCTGAGAGAGATTGGCAATGGGAAGAGAAGGGATCAGGTTGCAGGGAGAAGTGGAGGAAAAGAATATATGGAGAGATGACAGGAATTTGGAGGACATATAGGAAGGATCTTGAGGCCTAGAACAGTGGAAATTCTCTGGAATCTATGAGAGAGATCTTGGTGAGGACCTCTAGCAATGGGGAATGGGGAACCTGCACAGACCATCTATTATAACTGGCCAAGACTTCCAGTATTGAGAATGGGACACCATTCCAGCCACAAAATCTTCAACCTATAACCTATCCTTCCTACAGGAGCTCCTGGGACAATAGAAGGGCAGAACCTCATGCTAAGGGTCGAAATACATACCTGATTCTGCAAGGTAGACTACGAACTAGAGACTGGATAGCCACAAGATAATTTCTAATGATATCCTGCTGTACTCGTAGATCAGTGCCTAGCCCTTCCTTGATCAGAGAGGCTTTCTCCAGTAACTTATGGGAAAAGATGCAGAGGTTCATGGCCAAATATTGTGCGGAGCTCAGGGAACTGTGCTGAAGAGGAGGAGGTATTGCAGGGACTAGAGGGGTCAAATACACCAGGAGGACAAGCCCGCAGAATAAACTGACCAGCACTCTTACGGGATCATAGATCCTGAAGAAGCAGACTTGGAAACTGCAGTGTTCCCTAGATATATCTTGTGGTTGTTTGGCTTGCTGTTCTTGCAAAGCTGCTACAGAGTGGAGTGGTGGTGTCGCTGAATCTTTTGTCTGCCCTTGGGACACTTTTCCTCCTAGTTGGTTGCTTAGTTCACCCTTGATGCATGGATTAGTGACAGGCACTTTTTCATCTTATTATGCTCTGCTTGAGCAGTAATCTTGGGAGGACTGCTCTTATCTGAGGAAAGGTAGAGGGTTCAACTTGCGAAAGAGAAGGGGTGGGGAGTAGGGAGCATTAGAAGGAGAGAGGGAAGGGACTCAAATGTATTATTCAAGAGATGAAAAAAAATTAAAAGAGTACAAAAATGGAAAAAAAAACCTTTATTGAAACATAATCTCATCTTAAATCAAGGAGCATCTGTAGTTTGTTTCTGTGCATCTTGACTATGGATTGTATCATTAAGCCTTTCTGAAAAAGTAAATAATATGAAGTGTGCAACATGTTACTGTTATATTTTACTTTATGTTTAAATATTTTATCTATTTTTATTTTATGTAAATTGGTGTTTCATCTGCATGTATGTCTGTGTAAGGGAGTCAGATCTCCTGAAATAGGAGTTACAGACAGTTGTGAGCTGCCATGTGGTGGGAATTGAACCTGGGTCCTCTGGAAGAAAAGCTACTGTTCTTAACCCCCGATCCATTTCTCCAGCCCTGTAACTATGTTATAATAAGAAAAGACAAATTTTATTGTATCTAAAGTTGCTACACTGATTTGCTTATTACATTTTATGAAATTAGTAATTTTTCAAGCATGTGTGAGTATATAGAGATTAAGGGCACAATCATTAATATATTTACTGAATATTTTTGGATATATTGGGTATATAATATATTCTAGACACAAAAGAAATGCTTTGTATATGATTTGTTCTTGTCATTTAATCTTCAAACTACCTAATGAACAGGTATCATTGACAATACGTTTACTGATAATGAAAATAGAAATTTGAGAAAGTATGCTTATATTCACTCTGTATATAAGGTAGAAAGCTGATATTTAACCCTGGGTCACTATACTTTGATAAAATAGGTGAAAATAAGTAAAAATTGATTCGTGAAGAAAAGCTGGTTCTTGATTCTTGTTTCTTAAGCAATTTTTTATTTGCCACAAAGGTTATAAAATATGTATCTTGATACTATTTTGAAAAAGAAATAAAAATAGGAAATTTAAATGAGCCTACAAATGACAAATAAGCTAAATGAGGGAATAGGAGGTGGGTATGGAATTCTTAAGATCTGCATCAATTTATATCCATGCCCTCAATATTTAATGAAATAATTATATCTATTTCTTAGTTTTCAAAACTCCACATATTTCTTAAAGTGATGTTGCAGGATCTCATCTTATTATAGCAGAGGTTGGTCTGATGATCCAGGTTTTGTATGGTGACCTAAAAGCAAGTCCCAGAGTAGTGTTGATTTCACTGGCATAAGCTTCTTTTCTGATATGTTCTTTTTAGTTTGGAATGTGGACATGATGCAACTGAACCATCTCATAATAATAAAATAAAACAAAATGTCACAATGATTAAGTAAACAGAAAGAAGATGCTGGAGAACTGGTTGATATTGTGGAACGTCCAGTTATCAAGAGTTATCATAACATTTCAGAGCACAGACACCAAATTCTGGTGGCCTGGCTTAGAAGTCTGGCTTTGTTGTGGCAGCATGGTTTTATGCAAGTTGCTGTAACTACATGTTCCCATTTACATCTGAGAACTGAAGGTTCATATCACTGAGACCATACACTTAGTTAAATCATGTCTAAAGGGAAAAAGTACTATTAGCTGCTATTCTTATTGAAACAATATTTCACTTGTTACCTATAGTCAATTGCAAATTTTGGATGTCATACACTCTGTCAACTCTATCTTCCTCTGACCCTTAATCTGGAAAAAAATCTCCCTTAACAGAATAGGTACTGTTTTAATTGGTGAATTATCTTCTTTTAAGGCAATATTACTAACAGTTGATTCCAAGGAGCAATGTGACTTGAGTGAAGTTGATACTAACAGTAACTATAAGCCAGAAATTTTTCTAGGAACTCTTATCTCTATTATTCCCTATATATGCATATCCACCTCTCATTTATGTGGGGAGGGAATTTTAAGCATGAATGTAGATGATAGAGAACAACTTAAGATGTCATTACTCAGGTGCAGTCCATCTCTGTTCTGAGACAGGGTACTTCACTGGCCTGGAAAATGTCAAATAGACCATAGTGGCTGGCCAGGGATTCCAGTTAACAGACTAGCTTCACCTCCCCAAGGCTATGATTCATACACCAAGATCAGCTTTGTTCCGTTTTTTTTTGTTTGTTTGTTTTATTTTTAAACCTGGGTTTTGGAGATCAGTCTCAAGTCCTTGTGTTTCCTTAACAAGCATGCTACTGATTGAGTTCAATTCCATATATTTGTCTGTCTGTCTGTTCACACAGCTAGAGATAATAAGTTTCTAGGAAATTCTATTTCTGGCTAGGGATTTATTTCTGGGTTACTGATGTCAATTTTCTTAGTTTGTTGTCAAGAAGTATTCATAGTGCAAGAAATAGAGAGAGGCAGAACAAGGGAGTGAAAGAACAAGAGAGCACCTAATGGAGGACATTAGGAGCCTGTGCACACAAAGTCATTCTCTCTAAAGCCTTCTATACAGCTTAATTATTTCCTTGAAAGCTTCATCTTCACATAGGATATGCTAGAATTCATGACTTGATATGTGAATTTGAGGACAAAAATATTCAGTATGCAGGGCAATTATTAAATTCTTACCTAAGTTTTCTCTAGTTGTCAATGGTTGAACCTAGACTCTCATTCATACTTCTTTACTGTTCTCAGAATATATGTTTAGCCATAAAATTCTATAGCCTTTTCTTAGTGTTTTGCAGTATCTATAAACATATTGAAAGCTCTGAAAGTATCTATAAAAAGGCAATAAAATGTCTAAGATGGCATTTTATACTTTACATGTTCATGGGGAAAAGATGTCTAATTATTTGAAAATGTTAATAACTATTTTTGTAATGGCATACTAAGACTGAAGATCTGATGAGAAGATCTGTGAGGCTAATTTACATTCTACTAGAGGTAGACAGGAAATAAACAAATGAGACAAAATGTGAAAAAATTGTGCTAAGAATTTTGAAAACTTTAAAATATCTTAAAGGGAAAGTGCTTAGAGAAAACATATACACTGAAAAAATCAGACAAGTCTTGACTGAAAAGATAAAAAATTAGTCATGTAAAATAGACAGAATCTATTGATAGATCCTGAAGAAAGATATTCTAAGCAGAAAAGATACTGAAGATTAAAGATCTGAGCTAGGCCTTGTGTGGTAGGCATGTAATCCCAGTTACCTGGGAATCTAAATGAGGAAAATCACAAGTTCAGCATATTCTTGGGCTATCTGGCAATGACAGCCCATATTCTTCGTGAAACCTTATCTCAAAACACATGTTAAAAAATGGGCTGCAATATATATCACATAAAGAGTGCAAATCTAGGATATTTGGAAGCTGAACTTGTACTGTACATAACTCATTATAGAAAAAAAAGACCACTGTAATAGGAAAAAAAGTGTAGATCTCCAAAACTGTTATGTTCTTAATAGCAACTGGAAATCTGTTATCTGTTACATAACTGGCCCCTTATTTAATTAGTATGAATGTGTCAGTGGTAAAATAGACAATAACTGAAAGAGATAGTTTATGAAAATTTTACATAGTTGAATACAGACATAACTGCTAAGATTTTCAAATGGATTATTAGTTCCCACGATTAAATAAAACTGAATAACCCCACTGTAACTACACTATGATAAATGCTGCCTGGATAGTTAAAGGATTGAGCCAAATCAAAACTTAATGGATTAAAAAAAACACCACAATATAAACTACAAGAAATTTAAAATTACCACTGACAAATGTATCATATATTAATATTTGTGTAATGAATTGAAGTGGTACATAAAAGAAAAAAATTAAATCCACTTAATGATACCAATAGATAGATTTACTTCATATTGTTGTTTTGAGAATTAAATAGGATTATTTCTATAATGATATTTATCATATCAAACCTGCATTTCAGATTTTCCTCTGTAGCAATATAGATAACCATGTCATATCCATTTTCCCTAGAACAAATTATTCTTTTGTGGTTCTGTATCCCATTATTCATATCTCAACAGCAATACATATCACAGAGTTCTGAATTTTTACATTAGTCTCTCCCAGGTAGCACAAAGCTTGTTTCCACAAATATAATGATATTTTAGTCAATAATCATCTGGTCAATTTTTTTTGTTTGTTTAACCTTCTTAACACTATATAAATAAAACAAATTGTGCATGAGCCTGCATATGTATGTTTAGTGCCTTCAAAAAGAAAGGTGTTCTCAAATTTCTTTTACTAAGTGCACTGTTAAATAGAGCACTTGTCTGTTCGCAGCTTAGTTTCTGGGTATGCTTTAAAGACAACAGACTTTAATTTGTTTCCTTATATTTTGTTGTATTCTTTTCTATCTCTATTTTTTGCCTCTGTGCTAGAAACTGTTTCAATCATTAAGAGCTGCTGTCTGCTACATCTGTAAAATAAAAGAAAATGTTCCAAAAGCTGGATCTGCAATATAAATAAATAAAAACCTGGCAAAAAGCTGTCAGAGTCAAATATTTCAGATCTCTGTACACTAACCAAGAGCTTAGAACAAAGGAGTACCCAATCAACCAGTGATCATTTTCAGGTGTTTCACTTAGGCTGTCTAGAGCTCCCATTCTAAACTTCAGTGGTAGCCTGTTTTCGTTTTGTTTATTTGCTATTTTTATTTTGGAGGGATTACATACATATGTATAATGTGTTTTAATCAAATCAATCCTCCAATTCTCACCTTTCCAATTCCTCTACATTCCTCCACGACTTTTTCTTCCCAACTTCACATGCTCTTAGCTTGTTTGTTTTTTTTTTAAATCCACTGAATATACTTAGTGCTGCTTGCATGTACATGAATGTCGAAACATTTACTAGAGCACTGGGTAGCCTCTCAGGGGCCTCACTCCTGAAGAAAACTGACTCTCTCCCAACAGGCATCAGTTGCTTATAACTCCTTAACCAGAGTTTATGAGCTAATCTCTCATCCATGCTAAGGCTTGCTAGTTTGATCCTGTGCACTTTTTTTTTTTTTTTTTTTTTTCTTTTTTTTTTTTTTTTGCTGTGAGTTTATTTGTGTAGTATCCTGTTAAGTCCAGTAAATATTATTTCATTGCAGGTGTATACTAACTAACCCTAGCTCTTTCTTCCTGCTCTTCTTTTGAGATAACTTCTGAGACTTTGCAGGAGGCTGGTTGTGGTGGTACATGAAGATATAACATGCTGGAGAGATGGATGGAGAAAGGTCATGAGTGTTTTTGAAACAAGGTCTTCCTTTGTTGCTCTCGCTGGACATAAATTCATTATATATACAGACGGGATTCTATCTCATGCTTGTCTAGTCTAAACATTTATTCCTGAAATTACAGGAAAGCCACCATGATCAGCTGTTACAAGGAAAGTTGTAATTATAGTTGGTTTTTGTTTGTTTTGAAATAGGCTCTCACTATGTAGTCCTGACTTTCCTGAAAATAACTACGTATAGCAGGTTAGTCTTGAACTCACAAAGATAGTCCTGTTCTACTAAGCTCAGCCAAGATAATTTTCATTTATGTATTATAAGATGACTAAAAGTAAGGTATTCAAAAGCTTTACCTCTAAAGAAACAAGGAGACAGCAATGTTAATTTGTTTCATTACATATTACATAAAATATTGAATTATCATTCCAGACACTAGCAATAGGTACAGTTGTGTGTGTGTGTGTGTGTGTGTGTGTGTGTGTGTGTGTGTGTGTAGGTCAGAGGATAAGCAATCTCTTCCCTTTTACAAATGGAGGAGGGAGGGCAGGGGCTGATATCAAACACAGGTGGTAAGCCTTTACTCATTAAGCCATCTTGCCACTGGGTCTCAAAGGCTTAATATCAATCAGCTGGAGGTCAGAAAATTACAAAAGTAGCACAAGGTACAATATAAAATCAAAGAAAAAGAATTTTCAGTTTCTACTAGAAAAAGGGAATAGGAGACAAGCTACATACCGGTTTTAGTTGAAAGTCCTATGAAAATTGACCATAACATTTTACACTTTAAAAAAAGATTTGGTTGGTTGCAATACTGTTTCTTCCTCATAGATTTTCTGCTGGATGTCACTTACTGAAGTGGTGTGATAAAGTCTGGAATAGTAAGCATAGATATGTTGATTTCTCTGTGAGGTTCTACATATTTGACATTCTGTTGTTCAGCACATGCACATTGTTTTATGTATTGGAAAATAGACTCTTTAATAATTATACAATGACCTTTTAAAAACAAAATTTTTATTATTTTAATTATGTGTATGTGCATTAGAGTGTGTGTGTGTGTGTGTGTGTGTGAGTGTCTGTGTGTGCAGAAGTGAAAGTGGATGCCCACAGGAATAGATTTGTTTGGTCTCTGCAACTAGAGTTACAGGCAGTTGAGTGCTACCCAGCCTGAGTGCTTGGAATGCAAATCTCTTCCTCTAAAAGAATAATATACACTCAACCACTGAGCCCTCTCTCCAGCCCCTATAATGTCCTTCTTTAGTCTTGTTAGCTTCCCTCTTTTGCTCTGAACTGTGATCTCCGGGGCTGGCGCCTTTCCGCCGCTTGGGCCTAGGTCCCTTCGCCCAGCCAGCTAACAATCCTAGTCCAGCAAGACACACACACACACACACACACACACACACACACACACACACACACACAGAACCAACAAGTTTCCATGAGTGTGTAGGCCTTCAGTTGCTTCTGTTGTTGTTGAAGTACAACTATAATCTGTGCTAGTCTTATTGGATACAGAGAGTTATTTTAACTTTCCTGTATTTATTGAGACTAGTATTGTAGCCTAATATGTAATCAATTTTAGAGAACATTTCATGAGGTGGTAAGAAAAAGGTATATTCTCTTCTGTGTGGTTGAATTGTTCTGTATATATCTGTTAGGTCCATTTGGTTTATAACATCTGTTAGTTCCAGTGTTTCTCTATTTAGTTTTTGTCTGGTTGACATGTCCATTGCGGAGACTGATTTATTGAAATTTCCTACTATCAGTGTGTGGGGTCAATGTTTGTTTTAAGCTTTAGCAATGTTTCTTCTATAAATGTGGGAGACCATTTGTTGGGTGCATAGATATTTAGAATTGAAACCTTGTCATGGTGTATTTTTCCTTTGATGAGTATGAAGTGTCCTTAACCATCTCTTTTGATTGATTTTGGTTTGAAGTCTATTTTGTTAGATATTAAAATGGCTATTGTGGCTTACTTCTTCTGTCCTTTTGTTTGGAAAACTTTTGCCTAACCCTTTATTCTGAGGTAATATTTATCTTTGATGTTTCTTGTTGCAGCAGAAGGATGTATATATCTTGTTTTAGCATCAATTCTGTTAGTCTGTCTTTTTATTACGGAATCAAACCCATTGAGAGATATCAATAACCAATGACTGTTTGGTCCTGTTATTTTGTAGTTGTTGGTTGTGTTCGTGTGTGTGCGTGTGTGTATGTGTGTGTATATGTGTGTGTGTGTATGTGATTGTGTGAGTGTGTTTTCCTTCTTTTGATTCTGGTGGGTGAGGTATAGAAGAACATTGGAATTTTTATGTTACAAAATGCTTTTTGGTTTAACTGACTAGTCACTAGAGGTCTGTGTTCCCACCCCAGCTGTGGTATGGTTGTTTATGAGTTGGATTAGAATGCTTGATACAAGTGGCTATAATTTGGTCAGGTGTAGTCATTCTGGCACCTGGAGGTTTTCTTTGGCATTGTGTGCCACATGGGTTTATGGGAACTTTTGGATTAGGGCATAAAAAGTCTGAAGCTCTTTGAGTCCAGGTGGCCATTAGTGGTTGTTTAGTGAGATAATTCCAAAGAGAACAAAGATTGGAGAGATTTAAACTTAGAACAGCCTAAAAAGAGGCTGTGAAGATTTCCACCTTTCTCTATTTCTGTATTAAGGCTACTTGCAACAGCGGTGAAGATTTCTAGCTTTCCTTTCTCCTTCCCTAAATTGGGGTAAAAGATTGTAGCATACTACTACAGTGAAGTTATTTATTTCCTTTATTTTCATGGGTATAGTTACCCATCCTGAGTCAGAGTTTTCCTTCTAGTATCTTCTGTAGTGCTGGATTTGTTGATAGATATTGTTTAAATTTGGATTGGTTGTTGAACATTTTGTTTTCTCCATCTATGATAATTGAAAGCTTTGCAGGATATAGTAGTCTAGGCAGGCATGTGTGATCTCTTAGAGTCTGTAACTTACCTGTCCAGGGCCTTTTTGCCTTTAGAGTCTCCATTGAGAAGTCAGGTATGATTCTAATAGGTTTACATTTATATGTTACTCTTTTTCTCTTGAAGATTTTAAGTATTCTTTCTTTGTTCTGTATGTTTAATGTTTTACTTATTATATGATGAAAAGACATTCTTTTCTGGTCCAGTCTATTTGTTGTTCTGTATGCTTCTTGTACCTTAATTATGATCTTTCTTTTGGTTTGGAAAAATTTCTTCTATGTTTTTGTTGAAAATATTTTCTGGACCTTTGAGGTGGGATTCTTCTCCTTCCTCTATTCCTATTATTCTTAGCTTTGGTCTTCTCATATTGTCCCTGATTTACCAGATGTTTTCTGTTAGGGATTTTTATGGATTTAATATTTTCTTTTACTGATGTCTTCAATTTTTCCACAGTATCTTTGACTCCTTAGATTCTCTCTTCCATCTCTTGGATTCTGTTGCTTTAGTTTGTCTCAGCAATTCCTGATTGCTTTTCTAGACTTTTCATTTCCAAAATTCCCTCTGTGTTTTCTTTAAGGCTTCTAATTCCGTTTTCAGGTCTTGAACAGATTCATTTGCTTCCTTTGCTTGCTTTTTCTTGGCTTTCAGGCATCTTAACTAAGCTCTTTGCACATTGACTAATGTCTTACATTTTTATTCCACACAGTCTTATTTACTACTATCATATAACAAATTAACATCAACTTCCTCAGAGAAGAACAAGGCAAATAGAGACAAATGGAAGAGATAATTTTGATTATAACTTTTGTAAATGGGGAGGCAGACAATAGCACACATTATTTTATCTCTCTATCCATATAATTTTAAATCCCCAAAGCTGAAAGACATGATTTTCTATGCATAGATTTTGTGTACCTAATTTCCTGTAAGAATAGGTAGTGTGAAGGAGATTATTGTATTACTAGCATTTCATTAAAGAAAGAATAGCAGGTTTTTATTTCTTTCTACTGTGATTAGCAATAGATAAATTTAGTCACTCTTCAATTTTCTAAAGTGGAATTTGTCATAATTTAAACAAAGATTATAAGGATATTCACAGATTAGTTTTCTTCCTGAAGGTAAAGCTTATATTAATTATGACTTGTTTATGGAGCACATTAATTATTTATTAAGTTAATAATTAATAATACACAGAACAAACATATTTTTGAGGCACAAAAAACTTTAACCCCCAAATTAGTTGTAAGTCCATTATATATTAATTAAAACATGTGTTGGCACCCCTTTTCTGTATTGTTTTCATATTTTTTTTTGCCTAGTAAGTAAATACATATTACACATGAAACTCTTTGCCTGATGATCTCTGCATATTATTAGAACAAGATTGGACTCTGTGTTTATATTTGACAATACTAAATTTATTTAAAGAATACCTACTTGAAATTTTCTACATATTTTGATTTTCAGTCATACTGACCTCCATTTCTTTCTCTAATTAATTTCTTAATTAGCAATGAGATTAAAATATGTTGATCCAGAAATACATGTTCTCTCTGACAATCCTGGCTACAACATTTTATGATATATTTTTATAAAGGCCATAAACTACTGGGAATATGTTCCATCACTTGTAGCTAGAGGCAGAAGAATCAAATGTTCAAGACTAGCACTGGCTATATATGAGACAGAGACTATCCTTGTCTACATTGTATGATATTCTCATCCCTGGTACCCAAAAGCTATAAACTATGTATTCATAAATTCTTCTTACTATAGGCTATACATATGAAATTAAACAAAAGCGGTCTTCTTAGCCAGGCTATTCTCTCTTGTACCAAGATTTTCAAACAGCACATAAGAACAACAGAGCTAATGTCAAACTGAGACCTCAAGGCACATTTAATGGATCAGGAAATCAGAACATGGTTTTCAATATGCTCACTCAAAATATTTACTTCTTTGGAATGTGCTTAGTTTTAAGAGGCTATTTTTGATCTCAGGATAAAAGCCACCTGATGATGAATGTATAGACAATATTGGTCAAGATATTGGTCAATATTGGTCAAGATATTGGTCAAGAGTTATTTGTTAGTGTTTTCGACACAAGGACAAACTGTTCCTACAGAGTGGTTTATATTTCCTATGAGTGGTAAGTGTCAACTTCTTTGCAAAGAAGCCTTTTCAGACTTGCCAATAGAGATCACCTGCTTCTGTTTTCACTATGTCATTACTGACTATTTTTCCCCACGTTTGCATTTACTATCTAACCTCTGGCCACAGATAGTTATTATCTCAGTTTAGTGAGGAAAAATACATTTTATTCCTAAAAAGTGACCAAGTAATTAAAAACAAAAACATTATGGATGAAACTTAATGCTGCAAATCATTTGCTTCCCCTTATTTATCTCAGGTACACCATTTTCTCACTTGAGCATAAAACGGCATATTCCATACTCTCTGGGTCTTATGTTTAGATAAGGGATTAGGTAAACATGTATTAGGATTTTATTTTGTCCTCGAGCATTTAGTACATGAGTATTTGTACATTTACACTATTTTTATTACTACATATTAAAATAGGTATATATAACTAATTTGAGTCTCTTTGTCCATCCTTTACTACTATATCAGAATACCTGATTCCAAACAATTTGCAAGGTACTTAGTTTTATTTTTCTTGGTTCTGGAGGATCAGGAGTTCACATCAAATTGCCAGCATCTTATAATGGAATTTGTATTGCAGCATACCATGACAGAGTACATCACATGTGGAAAAAAAAAAAAAGACAAAAAATATTGAGTTTATTCTTTCATAGGAAACTACCTCCAGTGTTAGAACTTTAATCCATTGTTTTGAAGGCAGACTCTAATTCCCTCTCTCCCACCTCTCAATATTTTTAAGTATCTGTTTAGTCTCAAACTCAGGACACAAACTGAGATGCCTATTAACATATCAAAGATGACTCTGTGGCTTCCAGGTTATCCCTCAGTCTTTACAGATTACATGGCCCTTATGGTTGATATACCCCTCCCCTAAAATTCTCCAGCCCAGGGACTGGACTAAGTTCTCCCCTCCCACAGCATCTCTGATTCTTATATAACCCAGCCATTTTCATTAAAAGGCCTTATGGTCCTTTTGTCCTTTTAGTCTCTTAGCCTTCTGGTCTCCTGGCTCCAGACTCTTCCATGTTCTTTCCCTCATCTCCTTATATGGCTCAGCTCAGTTGGCCAATCACATCTGGATCATTCCAGATGCCTCTGCCTCTGGCTGTTTTTTCCTTCAGATTTACAATAAATCTTTTTTTCCACCATACCTAGGAGCAGTCATGTCCTCCCTATTATTTATATTTTTCCATTTGGTATTTAACACAAAAAGTTTGAGGGGAGGGCACTCAAAACATAGCAAAGCATCAAGTTTAATAAAAGTTCATATAATTTTTTAATTATAAAATTAAAGTTATGATTTTCAGCCTGGAGTGGTGGTGGATGCCTCCAGTGTTATTACTTAGAAAGAAGATAAGACAAGGAAACCTCAAATTGGAAGTGAATGTGGGTTACATTTCTAAGTTGAAGGCCAATTTGGGAGAGCATATATCAAAGATTCACAATTAGTATGTACCTTGGCAGTACACTTGTTGACTCATATGAAGGTATGAAAGCTATCAACTCTGAGTAAAAATTGTATTTCCCATTTTACATTTTGATTAACTTTTTTGCTAGGAAAATATGATACAATACTCTTTGCAATGCACAGCAGCAGCAGTGAGTCACAGATACCAGACAACAATGTGGCAATGAAGGTTAACAACTGATACTCTACAGACCACTTCCTTGAAAAGCTATGTTTGCTTAGTAGGTTAGGTATAATAAATGCATTTTCAGCTTCTGGTACTTTCAATTTAAAAGGCCTTTATTAAAACAAAATCTCATCAAGTCTAATTGGATGTCCACATGTAGAAGAATGCAAATAGATACATATTTATCACCCAGCACAAAACTCAATTCTGTGCTGGTTTATTTGGATGTCTGCATGCATAAGAATGCAAATAGATCCATATTTATCCCCTGTACAAAACTCAAGTCCAAGTGAATCAAAGACCTCAACATAAAACCAGATACACTGAACCTGATAGAAGGGAAAGTGGGGAAGAGCCTTGAATGTATTGGCACAGGAGACAACTTTATGAACAGAACACACATAGCTCAGGCACTAAGATCAATAATTAATAAATTGGACCTCATGAAACTGAAAACCTTCTGTAAGGCAAAGGACACTGTCCAAAAGACAAAACGACAGCTTATAGAATGGCAAAATATCTTTACCCACTGTGTTTCCAACAGAGGAACTCCTAGGCATATACCCAAAGAACACTCCATCCTACTACAAGGACACTTGCTCAACTATATTTATAGCAGCTTTGTTCCTACTAGCCAGAAGTTGGAAACAGCCTAGATGCCACTCAGCTGAAGAATGGAAAAAAAAATGGTACATTTACTCAATACATTTACTGCTCAGCTATTTTAAAAAATGACCTCATGATCTTTGCAGGCAAATGGATGGAACTAGGGGGAAAAAACATTCTGAGTAAGGTAACCCAGTCTCAGGAAGACAAACATAGTATGTATTCCCTTATATGGGGATACTATCTGCTAAGCAAAGGAGAAACGTACTAGTATCCACAGACATAGAAAAATTATTCAACAAGAAGTGTCCCAGTTGGAACACAGGGATCTCCCTGGAAGGGTGGAAATTGAACAAAGGGTGCAGGTTGGGTGGCGGAAAGACGGAAATGTGAGTGGAGGGGACCAGGAGGAAGAAAGAAATGAAGCGAGAAAATATATGGAAAGATAGCAAGAACTGGGAGACAATTAGGGAGCAATCAGGAGACATAGTGTAGCGGAAACTCACAGTAATCAGTGAAGGAGTCCCTAGCAAGGATGCCTAGAAATCGGGGATATGGAGCCTGAAAAGACCATCTCCTGTGGCCAGGCAAGATTTTCAGTGGTTAGACTGGGATACCCTCTGACTTATGGTCTATCTGGCCTACAAGATCCTCATTGACAACAGAAAGGGAGAATTCCATGCCAACGGAGGGAACCGCTGCCTGAAACTGCAGGACAGGCCTCGAACTAGGGACTGGATAACCTGGAGACAATTTCTAATGACGTCACTCTCTGCTCAGAGATCTGTACCTAGCCCAGTCTTCACCAGACAGGCACCTGCCAGCAGCTGAGAGGAGCATATGGAGAGGTCCAAGGCCAAACATTGTGTAGATATCAGGGAACTTCATGGAAGAGGGAGAAGAGGCATGGTGAAAACCAAAGAGGCTATGAACACCAGGAGAACATGCCCTACATTGTCAACCGACTAGCACTCTTAGAGGCCCACAGAGACTGAAGCAGTAGACATGGAACCTGTAGGATTCCCTAAATACATCTCATGGCTGTCTGGATTGGTGTCCTTGAAAAACTCCTATAGGCTGGACTACGGGTGTCTGAACATTTTACCTGCCTTTGAGACCCTTTTTCTCCTACCTGGTTCTTGCCCCACCCTTGGTGTAGGGGTTGGTGCCTGGCCTCATTCCATCATGCTATGCTGTGCCTTGATTATGCTGTTACCCTGTGGAGATGTTTCTTTTCTAGGGAGAAGGGGGGATGCTTGTGGATGGTGCTGGGAGGTAGCTGTGTGGGAACTGGGGTAAGCTAGGAGGTGGATGGAGGGCAGGAGGGATGCTGGGATGTATTCTATAAGTTTTATGTGAGATAAAAAATTTAATAAATAAAAAAACAATTATTAGTTATATTGTAGAGCTCAAAAAAATTGAAAAAAAAGAAAAGAAAAAGCCTGAAATATTCCTTTTTAGTAAGCTGCCAGTGTAGCAAGATTCATTTGCTTGAGTAATTCATTTCCACTGAAAAGGAATGACAATTATCAACAGTTTGCTCTGTGTTCATTACTTTTAAAGTATTTTATTGAAATGGAATTCATTTCACATTCCCTCTGGTTATTGTTCCTTTTTTGTAGGTATCGAATTCATGTGGAATTTTTTGGTAAAATATAATTTATTTTACATTTTCATATGTGTATACATTTTGCTTTGATCATATCAATCTACCACCATCTTCCTCCAACTCTTTGTCTTCTTCTCAACTTCATATCCTCTTTTTCTCCGTTGGCACTCATAATGCTTTGAATCCAATTAGTGTTGCCCATAACCACAGGAGTGTGGGCAACTTTCTGTTCTAGTCTGGGCAACTTTCCAGTTGCTATGTCCTCCAAAGAGAGTCAGTCTCCCTTTCACAGCATTTATCATATGAAAATAACTCCTCAGTTAGGAATTGGGCTTCCTGAGCCCCTCCTACATCCATACTGAAATTTTTGCTATTTAATCTTGTGCAAGTCTTATAAAAGTATGTCCTATGTTAGTTGATGTGGACAATAGCCTTGTCATGTATAAAAGTCAGCAGTTCTCAGCTCTCTTTCTTATTTGAGGCCTCATACATTCTTTCCTGTCCCTCTCCACAATATTCTAAGAGCCTTGGATGGTGAATGGTTGGTATAGAGGACATATCCTCAGCTAATCACTCAGATTCATTTGTACTTGATACTTTAATCAGTTATACAAGCCTCTGCATTACCCAGTAGCTACTGCAAAAAGAGTCTTCTCAGTATACAGGTGAGAGCAGCATTGATCTATGGGTGTAAATATAAATATTTAAAAACAAACTTGATATTATGACTAGGCCAACAACAACAGTAGGTTCCCAATTAGGGCTAATGCTCCACCTTGTCTTGGGCTTTTAAACATAAATACAGAATCAGGAATTAAAATCTTCCAGTGTTGCAAACCTCATATCAAATCAGGAAGTGTTGGTTATAGCCTAAATCATCGTGTCACTGTTATACCAAAAGGACCATTTTGTGGGGCAGGATTTTATTGAGCACGAAGGGTCTAGAACTGACCATACATATTTGTTTTCTCAAAAGAAGCCCTAAAGCATCTTCTGGCTATGAATGCTAGCCAACCGGAGAGGGTTTCCAAGTCAGGTAAAGGTTGATTTTTCTAAGTGCTACATGAAAAAATGAGATGACTTCAGCAACAAGTTCTTACCCCCTAGTTATTGTGGGCAACCAATAATAGCAATAAGCCTTTTTCTTTGTTTTAGTGCCTCTGGAACTCCCTAGCCAATAATTAGTTTTAAAGGTCACTCATCTAAACAATAGATGATTGGGGTTTAGATCCAGAAAGTTAAATTCTCTATGTATTTTAATAATTGTTATAGTAAAGAAAGAATAAATCATTAATTAAAATTTGTCAATATAATTTTAAATGATACATAGAAATAAAAATGATGATTCAATCTATTAAGTTTATTATTGGCAAGTTCCATGTAGGAATAGAGCAAAGATCTTATGACAAAGAAATGAGAAGCAGATCACTTTGGGATACTTACAATTTACTGAAAATGGAAATAATTTTCCATGCCCATAAATATCAAAATGAAATTTAATACTATGCAAGGTAATGTTACTCAAGCACTAAAATGACAAAGCAGTGCTCTGAATGTTATACTAAACTCTTCAAATTAACCTGCTGCACAATTATCAAAGAAGAAGCTGTTTCAAAAACAAGATGAAGAAAGTTAAGGGAACAGTGTAACAAAAGTCAAGAAGCCTTTGCTATTTCACAAAGGTTGTTAATTCTTGACTCATTTATATACATAAATTTAATGGTAAGGAGAAATGTTACTAAAGATTAGATGACTTCATTATTATTCATCATTAGTCTCCATCTTTCTATAAAACATTTAGGGATTATTTCTGGTAGAAGTTGATTATTAACTGAAAAAAAATGTTTACATTTTCTCATAAATCAAGATATTATGCAAACAAAAAATTTCACAAGCAGCATCAGAGTTTTCAATGAAGTTCTTTAGTGAGGCAATAGTTGAAAAAAGTCCTGTCATAAGTAGACAAGGGACAGAAGAGGAAGGTGATGATTGTGCATCTTACATGACAGGAATATTTTGGGGAGACTATTTCAATATTCTGTAGAGTCCTTTTGTTATGCACAAACTGCTCACTTATTTGTGTCATATTTGGCCAGGGGAGAATATTTTACAGAGATAACAGAAGCACTCCTGGACTCAATTTGAGGCATTAGGTTCGATACAGGCTACATCAAGGCACAGTAACATGAGTCAAAATAAAATTAAAAGGTTTCATATTTACTTTAATCTCTAATTTTAGCTATGTCACATTTTCCTCTTTTTATCATTGTTGTTCTCCACGGAGGGGTCAATTTTCTAATCTATAAAATGATTGTATGGACCAAACTATCTCTGAAGAAAGTAATTTTCAATGGTATTCTGTGATGAAACTAAACCTATCTTGTGGACAACACTGTAGTCAGAATAGTATTATACTTCTGGAATAAACAGTTCAAATAGTTTAGTAATAACAAATGCATGATCCAAATACTCTAAATAACACTCTATGAAAAGTTGAAGTCTTCTGGGATCAGCTTTTACAGGAATAACAATGGGTGAATAGATATGCTGCTTGTAGATGATTTCAGAAATGTGAATCATTGAAGAGACAAGAGGGAAAAATAAACCAACTGAAGTAAAGGTCATGAAATGACATAACTGCAATGCTAAAGGCATGAGATGAGATATAAAGGTCAAATGCCAGAGTAAGAAGGCTTGAAGTATAAAGCTCCAGAGCTAAAATAATTTGAACAACTCAGTTTTCATTTACCTAAGTGCCTTTTATGAAAGATGTTATGCTGTGTTTGAAAAAGCAATATAATACATTAGGAGAGTCAGGCATATAGCTCTTCTTTTGCATTCTCAGCTAAAAGCCCCCATACTCTTCCCGACTTTTATCATTGCATGTTTTGCAACTAACCAGGGAATCATGGGATGCATAGGTCCATATCATTACTCACAATTACAATAAAAGATAAGATGACAGTAATCGTTATCAATCTTTAAAGAAAATATTTCAAATACACAAACGAATTCTATTACTTCATTCTCCCAATTATCCGGAGCAGTATGTGGATATCTTAATAAGGATTTTTGACATTTTTATTCATACAGCATATCTTTTTTTAATCTTTTTAAATTGAACTTTGCTTTGTTTTTTAATTGCTGCTTACTAACAGCAAATTTCATTGCCAGGAGAACACAGTTTTTCAATTCATCTTCAAATTAGGGTACTACAAATTAAATAGGAATGTTTGGCTGGAATAGATAAGACTTTTCTTGAAATACTTCAGGTTGTTTCTTCACAGTTCATGACAGAGTTAGAAAAATGTAGGTTGCAGCAGATTATTTTTTAATATTGTTTCTTTTGTAAGATAAATTTAAGTTTTTTCTAAGTTCGCTAATTAATAAAGCATTTTATTAATTAAATTGCTGAACCACAGAGAAACTGAAGAGTTATAAGGAGAAATATTTAATGGGTAATGTACCTAATGGAAGGCTGCAGATTACCAAAGACTCGTTTTATTAAAAAATACCCTCACTAAGACAAAGTAGATTAGCGTTCAAGACACTAATGAAGATAATTTTGTCAAGGTCATTAGATGCTCAACAGTGTTTGGAGGAGCTGTAAAAGAATTGCACCTGGCTGCTCTCATAATGGTTTGTATATCAAGAAGTGGGAAATGGTGTGCAGATTGGTTACCAATTATTTTAGAAGATTACTTACAGCAGTTGCAAATAATTTGATACAGAATACCAGCAAAGAACAGGTTCACATCATCTGTTATAAATTCTACCTTTATAACAGGCAGAGGCCCATCAATTTGTGTCTAATTATGCTCTTCCATGTGAGATATAAAATACCTCAGGGCGTCGATAATAAAGCCTTATTAAAGTGGATGAAAAATAATTGTGAAACTCTTCCTGTTAATGCTAATGATAATACAGATGCTAATTGCTCTGATAGGCCTTTGAGGGCTGGATTTACCAAAGCAGCCTTAATGGCTTCCCTCACATCCTGACAAGGAAACTCCTATTAGAAACTTGTTTGTTGAACTTTGTGGATTTGAAATTCAAGCACCATTAAGCAAAATAAAAATAATTATTTGGGATCCATGGTTTACATTCAAAAGAGAAAATATGACACCATTAATCAAACAATTAAAACAACAAAAGAAAAATATCTAATTTTATATTCATCAGTAAATCTGAACAGTTAAGGAAACTGAAAGTTATTATAATATATTTTAAAAGAGTTATCTGTCATTGAAATTTCATAATCTTTAAAGTAATATGTAAAGGAATAGCCCTGTGTGAAAGCCAGGATCTACATTTCAGGGACTACATTCAGAGGCCTGTGTCCTCTGGATGGATTGTAGATACACCTTTAGTCCCAGTATTCAGAAGACAATGGTGGTCCAAGCCTTTAATCCCTAGAAAAAACAGTGGAAGCAGCCACAGGAAGCAAAATGCAGAAGAAGTCAGTGTCACATAGGAGGTGACATTTGAGATGAGCCAGTGAATGGCAGACAAAGTGACTAATCAGGGGAAGAGTAGCAGAGTAGGGACATGCCCAACTCATAAGAAAGGCAGGTTTGCAGCTCAGTAGAAGAGAGTTACACAGGACTTAGATTCTTTCAGTTAACAGAGTCAGTTAACAGAAGTAGACAGAGTCAGTTGAAGCATCAATAGTCAGTTCAGAATCAGTTTGAAGAGTCTGAGTACAGAGGGAACTAGTCAGGGTGGCTCAGTCAGCAGATGGGGCTTGACGGTTCTAGATTCAGCCTTCAGATGAAGGCTGAAAAGCTCCAGGGCTTCATTACTAAGGACTGTTGATTTGATTAACAAAAGAATATATTGTCCTCTGCCTAGAACCAATGGATACAACTGGTGAATCTACATATTCACCAGATATATATGTATCTACATATACATCTATAACTACAGAAATATTTATTAAAATCTATTAAGTGGAACTTTCTCTAATAGAAGAATGATAAGATGAAAATGATTCAGATTTCCTCCTCTTTTTATCCTAAGAACTTCCAAATAAATTTAAGAGGCAGACAGGCCCAATGTAGCCTATGCAAGATAGATTATGTAATTTTTTGTTCATGCTTTGCCCATTAGACATTATCTGCATATAAACAATGATAAGCTTCTTGCTAAAGATAGCCTTTCCATTTGGATCCAAATTATCTGACTGATGCCAGGAGAAGTGGCACTAGCCCAGTAATTACAGCACATGGGGAAAGGTGACAGTGAGAGGGAGAATGTGGATTTCAAAGTTAACCTCAGCTACCAGAGAGTTTGAGGCTACCACAGGTTATATGAGACATTTTCTCAAAAGCAAGAGAAATATTTTTACTGGACTTTCTTTTTTGGTCTCATTCTTTTAGTTACACAACTTTGGAGAAAATCACTTTGGGAATTAAGATTATGAGGCTCTTTCAGATACCTTCCTATAACACCAACCAGCATAAATATCCACCCATAGTATGAAAAGTATAATTACCTTCATCTCCTATTAGGATTGTTTTTCCAAAGACTCTTGGTGGTGTCAATTTTATTTTACTTCAAATGTTTCATTTTGGAGGGCCACAGGATACAAAATGTTTCCACATCATTAGAAAGTGTATACTCAGAATGAGTCACAGGGATTTTGAGTGACTTATACCATTACAAAGAGTAAAGCCTTTTGGGATATAGGATAAAAGAAACACAGCCCACTAGCACCAGTTGATGCTTGATATACTTGATGAAGGCATTATTTTCAGTAATGCACTATTTTCTGGTTATCTTGTGATACTTAAAATCAATAACAACATTTTTGAGAATAAGAGTCCTTTACTTTCTTCTTTTGTCTGACTTTCAAAAGAAGGGTTGTGTCTTATTAGCAAAGATGTTTTAGAAAACTAAATACATTTCTGTAGAAAACTGTATTTGTTGAAGGAATAAAATTATCATTCTTAAACTTTTTTAAGAGATTTGTTTATAAATTTATTATAGATATGTATAGTTTATATATAATATGCATTTATATATACAAATAATATATTATGTAAATATTGTAAAAGATTATATAAATATATTTACATATAAGTACACATATTTTTATAATATATAATACATAATATATAAAATATATATTTACTTAAATTTAATTTTAATTATATAAATATTTTATATATAAATATATGAATAATTTAAATATATATAGTATGTGTTTATATATAATATATATAATTTATATATAATATATTGTATAATATATAGTGTGTTTGTATATTATATATGATGTATTATATATTATATATTATATTATATATTTATATATTTTGTATTGTGTAATGTATACTGTTTTACATATATAATATAATGTATATAATATACAACATATAACTTATATATAGAATATAGAAATATGTACTTATACATATGTGAGTATGTATAAATACAGGTACTGACAGAGGCCATAGAGCCATGTCTTACTCTACTTTCTATTGTTATGATAAGGATCATTGCTTTTTTGAAGGAAAGGGTTTATTTAACTTATAGTTTCCTATCACAGTCCATACTCAGCGGAATTCATGGCAAAAATAAAAACAGGGCAGAAAACCTGGAAGCAGGAACAGAAGCAAAGGCCATGAAAAAATTCCACTTAGTGGCTTCTTCCTATTGATTGGTCAGCTTGCTTTCTTATACAACTGAGAACTACCTGCCTGTGGTTAAAACTGCACAGAACAGGCAAGGCCTTCTTACATCAATCATTAATCAACGTTAATCATTAATATCCCCATAGCCTTGACTACAGGCCAACCTGATGGAGACATTTTTTCATTTAAGGTCCCCTCTTCCAGAAAAAATTTAAATAAACAAAACTTTAATCGGTATACCCTGGAACGGACTACTGTGAATTACCTAAACTCGCAGACATCAGCCAGCCTCTGCCTCCAGAGTACTGGGATTAAAGGCATGTGCCACCACCACCACCTGGCATAGTATGCGTTCTTAACCCCTGAGCTATCTTTTCAACCCCACATAATTTGGTACTATCAAGAACTATGTCTAATTCACTCAGTTCACAGTATATTTCTTGCTTATCACAAACTAGGCCAGGAAAAGGATATTATACACAAAGGACATCTCCTCAAGACAAATGATAGAAACTTCTAGTGCGAGCATAAGGAAAGGTGAAATTTCATGATACATGTAGGCAGATTTAGAGATCTAAAACTCCACGATAATGACTGTCACATACTCACAATCTTGAGTAGTCTAGAAACCATGGAGAATGCAGCACTGAAGCCCAGTTCTGTTCAAACAATAATAATGGTCAAGGAACAAAAGTCATACAAGTAAATTTCAAGATAATTAGAAAAGTACAAAAGTTACATAATGAAGTGATTTGTATCACTTTCCACTAGTGTGAACTAGATTGACCATGAGATAGTATATTTAAAACTATTAGAGTGATAGAGTTATAGAGTTCCCAGAAGCAGCTTAGTTGCCATAAAAAGAATATCAATGGGCTAATAATCTGTTAAATGCATTTTAACATTAATGTGTAATGTGCTTGTGTGCATTACTATGTTTGCAGTTTTGAGAACTAGTTGAAAAATGCATAGTTAAATATTTCCCATTCAAGAAGAACAGAGAATAGAGAATGGAAGCAACCTGAAATGATAACAACTAACACAAAAGACTGTAGTTCATTGACAATAGAAAGGCAGCATATACACCATCATCTGAATAGATGTTGATATTTTATTCATTCAGAAAAAAGGGAAGAAGGGCTGGGTGGGTGGTGGTGCACACCTTTAATCCCTGCAAATGGGAGGCAGAAGCAGGTGGATCTCTGTGAGTTCAAGGACAGCCTGGTCTACAGTGTGAGTTCCAGGAAAGCCAGAGTTACAACAGAGAAACCCTGTCTCAAACAACCACCAAAAAAAAGCAAAAAAGAAAAGGAAAAGAAAAGAAAAAGAAGAGAAAGAAAGAAAAAGGGGGAACAAATTGTTCTCAGAAGAAATTGACTAAAATATCCTAATCTTTTTGCCAATATCAACCTTAAACAAAGGAAGAACAAAGTTCTTTAATTTTGTAAGTAAATATCAATGATGCTGAAAGAAAAGCTTTTTTTTTTTTTACTTTTGTTATAGGTCAGTGAGAAAAATATTTGTTTCAATTTACATAACTAACTTAAACTATCACTTTTGCATTAAACTTCAACAGTTATTTCTAAAATATATGATGGAGCACCTGCCATGTGTTAGGTATTTGATTAAGGAATGATGGGATCTCAAAGGCACTT
Source organism: Cricetomys ansorgei (assembly GCA_026225945.1). Taxonomy (NCBI): domain Eukaryota; kingdom Metazoa; phylum Chordata; class Mammalia; order Rodentia; family Nesomyidae; genus Cricetomys; species Cricetomys ansorgei. The sequence goes on along the minus strand of JAMJFZ010003015.1, from coordinate 116,459 downwards.
CTAAAACTTTCCTTTAAAGTATTCAGTGTGCAAAGGTAAATCTAAAGTTATTTCACTCTTTTAGAAGCATCAATGTACCTATATGTTACATCACTACTGTTACAGAAGCCTTTTGATTCTTCTTTCAAAGTCAGAATTTCAGCATCTTAGACTAAAACCTTAAAATTTGCTGAAATAAACTAAGCAAAGAACTCTGTAAAAACAAAGAAACAAACAAACAAAAAAAACAAATTCCTCAATTCAGTGCATTTTGAAATATCCACTGCAGATTATCTGAATGCCGAGTAAGATAAGAGAACTTGAATTAGAACTTATTCTTTAGAAGCACATTTTATATATTTTTCTCCTTTTGTTTCAAATTCTAATGAAAGAGATAGACAATCTTCTGTTTACTTACCACCTGAAATTCAATGTGTAAATGGTAATTGTCATGGTCAGGAGTATTTATCATATAAACTGTTGTTCAATTGAAGCTCAGATTACATTCTTAATATCTCCTAATAGCTAGCTGTGAGATCTTTCTTCCTACTGATAACTAAAAGTCAGTTATGAGAAATTCATTATGAAGTCCCTAGTGAGAGTAAATAAAAATGTCATGAAACTGCCTTTGAATGATGGAGTTATTGTCATAGTTAAATATTGTTTTTTCAGATGCTATAATCTTCTTAACACTTATCAGAATAAACGCAGATATATAATGTCAGAAGCTTTTAGTATACTAGAAGGTGAAAAGGACTGTTGATTAATTTATAGAAAAAACCCTCAAAGAATGAGAGTAACAACAGCAGTGTCAGGATTAGTTCATGTAAGGGAAGAGTGAAAAGGGAAAGAAAAGAATTTTAACACAGGAATAGTAAGAGTGAATGTCCTAACATAGTTCATGTGCAGCTTGCCAAAGAAAGGGGAGAATCAACATCCCTAGTTAGGGAGGCAATAAGGACTTTGGCCTTTTAGTTTTAATTAATTTTTTTATTAGTTCTTAGTTTTGTATCATGTGCTTTGATCCTATTTACTACGCCTTCACCATTTCATCCCAGATCTATCCCTTCTTCCTTATCCAATTAACTTTATGTCCTCTTTGGTTTAAAAACAATCAAATCTCTCAAGTCCAACTTCGGCTGCCTATATATTCTTGGGTATGTGGCCTTCTACTGGAGTATGGTCATCTTACCAGGAACTATATCTTAGATAAAACTATATCTTTCCCAGAAGCTAAGATTTTTCAATAGCTCCATTTAGTATTTAATACCAAATACATTAGTGTAGAGGAATAGCACTGTGAAAAATGCTAGGGTCTTGTAGACACACCTTTAATACAGTATTCAGAAGGCAGTGGTGGTCCAAGCCTTTAATCCCTAGAGGGAAAAAAAAACATAGGAAGCAGAACTCAGAGTCAGTGTCATACAGGAAGTGACATTGAGATGACTCAAAGTAAATGGCAGACAAAGTGACTAGTCAGAGGAAGAGTTAGCAGAGTAAGGACATTCCTAACACTCATGAGAAAAGGCAGGTTCTCAGCTCAGTTAAAGAGAATTACATAGAGGATAGAGTCATTCAGTTAACAGAGTCAGTTAAAAAGAGTCAGTTAAGAAGAGTCAGTTGAGGAGTCAGTTGAAGGAGTCAATAAGGAATCAGTTGACAAGCAATAAGAAAAGTCAATTGAGAAGCAAGTTACAGAGTCAGTTGAGGAGCACTAACCAGAGTAAGTTGAGGAGTTAGTTACAGAAGCTGAGGCTGGAGTATGTTACAGAGGGTTACAGAAGCTGAGGCTGGAGTAAGTTACACAGACAGTTACAGCACAGTCAGTTACAGATGCAGGATGGAGCAGTGAGAGCTTAGTGATTGACACAGAGACACAGCACAGCTTGGCAGAAGAAGCCCAGAACAGAGAGTGTGAATGAGTTGAAAACAGAAGAGGCATAGTTCAGAAGGAGCTTGTGGTTCAGTCAGAAGTAGGTCTCAGAAAGCTAAGACTGAGACTTCTAGGTCCAGACTAGTAGCTTAAATATTGTAAATTGTAGGAAGACTTGATTATAAAAAGGACAAAATGCTCTAGGGCTCCAGAGTGCTGTGTTTGAGCTGGTGATTTAATTAGACACATTTGCCATGAATCCACATCTACGAAAACACTGGGGTTTTTTGCTTTTTTCTAACATAACTTAAACTTGCTTACCTAATAGAAGAATTTTCATAGTAGCTTAGCTTTCTGCTATTTTTGGGTGGTTTTGGAAAGTAGATGATATACTTGTTGAATAAATAATAATTTTAAGGATCAGTATTTTATTTGGCTACATTTTATTGAACTAAGAATTGAAATAACCAATTCATTTGACAAGGTACTTAGTAAAAATCCTTGCAAATGGAATTGGACTTACAAATATAATGCCTCAATAATTAGCACTAGTTAGGTTACTATTAAATAAATGATAATAACACATATCACATTAAAAATTATCCTTGCATAGGAAAAGTTTAAAAAAAATTGTGAGATTGGGCCACTACCAATTTTTGGGAATAGGATTTTCTAATTCACTCTCAACCACCAAATCCATAATTAATTTCACTCATTTAACTAATAATATATTAGATTTATTCATTTTGTGAGTATATGTGTGTGTGTGTATGTGTGTGTGTGTCTGTCTGTCTATATGTATGTATGTGTTACTACATATATGTTTCTTGTCCTCAAAAGTCAGAAGAGACCATCAGATTTCCTGGAAATGGAGTTAATTGGTAGTTGTGAACCACAATGTGAGTGCTGTAATTACACTCAGGTCCTCTGCAAGAGTAAAATATGCTCTTAACAATGAAGCCATCTCTCCAGGCATCTTAAGCACTATTTTTGTAAGATATTTTACATTATCTTACAGTATCTCTTATCATGGAGTACTTAACACACCTCTGAACACCACATAATGAGGATTTGATAATAGGATTCAATAACTACTCCTTGGCTCACTTCAAATTACAGAAAAACAAATAGATATCAGATCATTTGGTAGCTAGATTTTTCAACATATTAGATCATACTATATCAATACTCATACATTCATTCTCTGTACAAAGTTAAAAAATGGCAAGTGGATATTTTGAGAATAGATACCATTGGCATGGATAACTTAGATTTTACATTACCTACAATAGCAAATGGCAATCACTACCCGGAGCTTCCTAGATAAAGAGAGCAGACCATAGATAAGTTTTTAAACATTTTGCTCAGTTGAATCATACCAGCACAGACAGACAAATCTAGAATATCACTACATATTCCTAAATATAACCTATTTAGTCCATAAATTACTTGTATGTATCTTTTCACGGCTGATCATTTGGTACTAGACAACCAGTCGGTGTGATTTTCGTTGAGAAGGACCATCTCTTATGCTCTCAGTTTTCCTCAGTTGTCTATAGTTTTTTTCTCTACAGTTGAGATCTTGTCCTCTTTAGTATATTCATTGTCATCATGCTTGTTTGGCTCATATTTGGGAAGTCATGTTGACTTCACTAGCACTGAGAAATTACATAGGTTTTCAGTACAGTCATGGTTCTCCTCTTGCTGGGGCTGGTCTTCAGTCCAATTAGAGAACTGTTGGTTATCATAAAGCTTGAGTTTTCTCATCTACCAAATGAAAATAATACTAGATTCTAAATCAGTGCCATTTAAATAATAAAATCATATGATACATGAAAGCATCTAAGAACAGAGCCTATTATATAGATGATGATTAATGATTATTAAATATCATCATGGTTACTATTATTTTGGTACTTTAAAGTATTGCTTGTTCCAGAAATAAAAGTTCTTGAATAAATAATCATAAATTTCCCTCCAAAAATTTTGTTTTGTAGTATATATATAATCACAATAATATGCATTTTATTTTCAAAAATATTGTTTTCATGTTTGCATTTAGTTCATATTGGTGAAGATTGGGAATAAGTATAATAATTATTCTAAATAATCAGTTTCAAAAACAGAATTGGATGGCATGCATATTTTGGCTGTGTGCATTTCATTGTTTCCCTTATACAATATAAATTAACATTATCATAGGAGGCATTTTCATAGGTGCAAACCATGCCAGACCTCAGGAGAGGGAATTGTTTGTAGGTAATACAAAATACCAAGGTCTAGGCAGCTCTTCTCCCAACAATGCACAAAACAAACATTTAAAATGTACTAGAAATAAACTTCTTCAATATTAACAATTTAAGATAGACTGCTGTGGGTCATGGAAAGTTAGTTTTCTCATAATGGTATATGGTAGTAAATGGCATCAACTATGAAATTAAATATAGCTTCTTATCATTAGGTTGGAAGCATAATAAAAATAATATAAAGATGGTAGTTTTTGTACCATACTGTAAAATGCACATTTAACTTTTCTTCCTAAACAGTACCATTTATAGATTTCCTTAATTATTCCTCAGAGACATTTAAGGAAAAATCTTTTTGAAAACATAGAAATTACTAATATTAAGTCACCTTTATATAAAAAACATTTATTCTGTGTACTTTACTTCATAGTCTGCTTGCACTAGAGAGCTTGATTGTATGCAGTACTCCAAGAAAGTGGTATTGAAAATTTGTAACTAATTGTGTCAGTCTCGGGATGTCATCATAAACAGGTGAACAGTACAGCACAAACCCCATGAGAAGAAAGGAAAATATCCTTTATCTTCTATCATTTATATCAAACATTACTGGTATCTTAATGGCACCTACAACTTTTATGTTTTCATAAAACAGATTATCTGTTTTATTTGAAATAAATAGTACATTAACCCTATAGGAACTCTTATTAAAATTTTAATCATAGAAACTAATTTTATTAAGAACTTTGTTTCTTCCAGGCACTTCATATACATTATTTTATTTAATCCTGAAGTGACTATAGGATACCGTTGTCAGTATTCATTTTCCTTAAACTACATTCTACTTACCATTAAATCATGTCAGTTCCAATTCCAAAAATCTATCCTTTGTCCATGTATTTCTTTCATGGTCCTTGTGTCAGTCTAAGCCACTAATGTCTATCACTTGAACTATAATAGGTTTCTTTCCCTATAACTGATTATAGGATAAGCAAAATATACCCATATTTGATGTCAAGGCATCCAGCTGTATAGAAAGAAAAGATAAAAGATTCCAACGTGTTATTTGACTCTGTCCTCAATATTAATTTAGACTTGATGTGATGTGATAACATATATTTCTAGAGATAATTTCAATATTCAAAGTTTATTCTATTATGAAGATGTGGGTAGATTTTATCTTTTTCAGATACAGATGAGAAATGTTTTGTTTAAATATAAGTTGTCTCACAGAAGAAACTGACAACAATTGATCAATGGCTATTGTCACAAATATATTTGCTGCCAGGGCCCATTAAATTGTGAAAGTTTTGTCAAACATTGTTATTGACATTTGTGCTAATGTGTTTTTTAACCTACCCATTCTTTGCTTTATTTGTGACATAAATCAACATGTACGAATTTTGCATTAAATAATAATAACAATAACCTCTTTAATCTCTGAGAACAACAATAAAACATAATTCATACAGTGTAAAGAATCCTGCTTGGAGTAAGAAGATTTGAAATTTTTTTTTTAATTCTTTCTTTTAAAAATATCCGTTTTGGGGGATGTCTTTTTTCTTGTTCTACACCCCTGAGGAGCTGATCTGAGTACAGGTTCTTTTTGAAGTTAATGGGAATTGTAGGCTTGGTTCAGCTCCACAGGGTATAAAGCAAGATGAAAATCAGAGTCTTAGTCTCAAGGCAGAAAACACCATCACAACACTTGCTGTGCTATTAAAGACTGCTTTCCTTTTTTGTTGTTTATTTTGAAGTAATGATACAAACTGTCAAGAAGAGATTTTGTTACCAGCAATTATTCAACATGAATCTCCTGGAGGAAATCATTATATGGTACAATTTGTGTGTGAATGAAGAGGTAATGTTGGTCTGAAACTAACCCACACTATTGAATTTTTTCTTTTAAAAAATATCTAGATAATTTGTTTCAACTAGTTTAGATAACATGTCATGTACCAAAGATCGAAGAGTACATATTTATTAAAACTTTAAAATATTTTTTGCTTTGACTCCTCTTTTACATTTTGTATTTCAAAATGTCCTTTTAGGGAGTAACAGACATTTTCTGTAGTGCTAAAATATTGAATACAGGTTCCTATATAAGATAAACAAGTACTCTTACCACTGTACCCAGTGGAAATCATTATATGCACCCAGAATTTTAATTTTTTTATTATAAATTATTAGATTAACAAATGAACTTTGTGTAGGCTCAAGATATATTATGGGATATACATATAAATTGTGAAGTCATTAGCACAATTACTTTAAAACAGCCCTACCCTCTGTTTTAATTTTAATTTACTCAAAATATCCCTTAGGATGAGAGGACCAAGTTCCTAGCAATAACTAACCTCTTGTAAGGATTCACTTGAATTCCCTTAACCCCTACCTGTAACCAAGTTTTTTATCTCACTTCTTATATTTGACAGATAACATTTCACATTATTGCATAAAAGAAACAGAAAAGTTTAGATAATAATTTCTCACTTTTTCATCCTCTTCTTTCTCTCCATTTCCTACCAGCATATCATATACCATCAAGAGAATTTTTTTATTTTTTTAACTATAATATACAGCACTTGCTGTGCTATTAAAGACTGCTTTCCTTCGTTGTTGTTTGTTTTGAACTAATGATGCAAACTGTCAAGGAAGAGATTTTGTTACCAGCTATTATTCAACATAAAATCTACTGGAGGAAATCATTATATGATACAAATGATGAAATAATGAATATGAACACGTGCAGGAGTATTCAATACTTCTTACTGTGAGTTCAACAAAATCTTGATGATACAACTGTTGAAGTTGCAGTGTAAGTATTTAACATTAAATACCATATGTTTACCTCATTAATATTACAGGGAAAGAAACAAGAATTCCACTGAAGGACATTTTAATTTCAAGTCATAGGTGTTAACTACTTTATGAGCTAATCCTTTACCTAAAACTTTCCTATTTATAAACACTTTAAATTAAATATTGTGTATTTCAGGCAAAAAAAAAAAACCCTACTTCTTTTAAAAAATCATTATCAGGTATTCACTAATGTACCTTTTTTTCTTCAAACTTCCATGCAATTTGTTAAAATTATTTGTTTTCTCTTTTCCTGGTTTGTAATAAAGAATTACAAGGGAAGAAATGACATATAAAGCTGGACTTTTAACCTTAAAACTAAAGATAATGCACTTATCTTTAAAGAAAACAAAGGATTATTCACAGTGAAGTTTAGGCCTTATTATGAGAGCTAGAAAAGCAAAGAAAGGACATTTTATACAAATCTTCCAAACCTGATGAATCCTAGTAGGGTTTTTGTTGTTGCTGTTTTTGTGTTTGCTTTTATAAAATAAAGTAAATTGCAGAATCCAATCTTAATTTCCTTTTTAATTACATTTGTTTTATCACATCATACCTAAAATTCACAAAACAAAACATTTTTAAGATAATTAAATAAATTTGTCTTGTCAACTATTCTTAATCAAGCTTGAAAAATAAATAAAAAGGATACTTTGTTGAATTTGTGACTAAAGCTAATGTTCTAGTAATTGTGAAAACACTAATGATGCATATTTAAGATTATTAAAAACATTGTGTATCAGGAAACATAGTATGCAACATAAATAAGTCAGAGCAATACACTATATCATAGATGGTCTTTCCTTATATGGATGTCTCATGCTTTATCATTTGTTATAAGCCTAACTCAAAAATGAATTGTCTGATCAACAAAATATGATGTATGATTTGAAATAGCTAAAATTGTAGAAATAAATTAATCACATTTATGCCTCTCAGATGTTCCAACAATGAGGAATGGTGGTGAATAGAGTGCTGCCGAACCATACTGTGCGCCATTTGGGATACTCTAAGTCTCATCCACAGACACTGACCTTCACTGTGCTCCTGACAGGTTTGGTTATTGAATTCTAGCTTTTGAACATTCATTTCAATCTTTCAAAAACATTATTTATTTATTTTAAATGCAGGCTGATTCTGCCAACAGATTTGTTGGGTACTGTTCCGTCATGATTCTTTGTTCATGAAACACAGACAAGGGTCGCAATCTTGAATATTATTCATATTATAAACAGAGTTTGTTCTGTTACTTTCAAATGAGTAAAACATTTTTGGGAATGTTTTTAAAGCAATAAGAAAGCTTTGGTGTATTTATTTATGTCCTTATTTATTCATGAACTATTTTTCTAGTATTTTAAGACTAACTAGCCTCACAGTGCTAAACAAAAGAGGTACAAACTCAATATGTTTGTGAATATAACTTGTCACAAGTACAAACCCAATACATTAGTAAATATGAGTTGTCTCTATGGATACAAGAGCCTTTGGGGATATGTAGAATACTATGATTGTTAGTGTTAATAGTTGACTTGTCAAAATCACCTGGGAGATGGTTCTCTAAGCATGTCTATGGGGGTTATATTGATTACTTGAAATGACTGGTAAATATCTGCCCACTGCAAGTGGCACCACTCTTCAGAAATGGAACTGAGCAATAGCCTGAATACAACTCTCTGCTTCTTGACTGATGATACCGTGTGAGAAGCTCCATCAGCCTTCTGTCTGTGTGACTTCTCCAGAATTATGGAATGTAACATGGAACTGCAAGCCAAAATAAACCCTTTCTCCCTTATGTCATTCTGGGTAGAATATTTTTTTTTCACAGCAATGACAAAATAATCTAAGATAAACATCATGGGCAGAAAAGTGAAAGAAAGAAAAATGTCTTTGGACACTCAGAAGAGACCACCTAGTTCTTCCCTAGGTAATGGAGATGGAGAGTATGATGATTGAAGCTTCCCTGTGTGAAACATCTGTCTATATTGTAAGCTCCTTCTCAGATTTCAACCAGATGTCACAAGCAGTTAGGAAAGATATGTTCTTGATTCTTCTCCACTCTGTCCAATCTACTTTCTGCTACCTATTCAGAATCTCACTATTCTATAGTTGCCTTAGAGATAATGTCTCCACTGTATAGACTATTGGTAACTTTAGAAATGGAAATTTCATGGAAGAAAAATTAGCAAAGAGTTGATTTCACCATCTTATAGTTCAATAGTACCTGGAAAGACAAAGTAAAAATAATCCAGCAAATAGAAAATAAGTCATTTTTTTCCTATAGAAGTAGTTGCTCAAGGGTAAATAGGGTGCCCACTTTAATCATACATAAATAATTAAAGATATTTTCTTATTTTTAGGATTATGAGTGTGAGATCTTGTGATGATTTTAGTAGAGAAAACAGTATCAAGCAATAACTCATAAAATGACCAAAAAAATGTGTCAAAGAAACAGAAGACTGTACTCAGTTCTTAGAAGAATGGAAACCAGGCAATGTTGAACAAAACCTTTTTTGTAGGTTTTGTTTCATGAAATTTTGATTATAATAAAATTGTATTGAAATATTGATATAAAATTTACTATCAAAATGAATTTTATGCCAAAATTTATTTCTCCTAAAATGCCTGAATACTGGGCCAAAATTTCCAACTGGATTTCAATATACGGCCTTCTTATACTTAACTAAATTTAAGAATACACCATCAAAAATCTTCCAGTAAACTATAGGCTTGGAATGATAGGGAAAAGGTATGGGCTGGAATGGGGAAAGAGAATCCTTACATTTGAAAATTACAATTTTGTTTTTCTTACTAACAAGCAACACTAATTTTTAATAAGAGATTACCAACAATTCAGAAGCAAGAAATTGAGTAGGTATACATAGTCATTTGCATTCTGTGATATCAATTTTCTAATACATTTACCATGATCTAATTTTATTTTAGTTATCAATGTAACTTTTCATGATTTGACTTTTATAAAGATAAGGGGAAAAGTGTATCAACAGCTTAAGTTTAAAGTTCTGGTTCAAAAGGAAAGCCTTGTTCTGAATCTTTTTATCCGTTTTTACCTCTTAATTTAAATCTCTTCTTTCTAAAACGAAGTTGATGCACTTTAGTTGCTCTTGCTTTACCAGTTACTGCAAGTTCAGCCTGATCAACCTAGTCTGGTATATCCTTGAGTTCTACACATCATACAATTTATTTCAAATCTAATCTGAAATGCAAACTGTAATTACAATGCTCTCCTATATGCCATGTACTGTCAAACTTCTCTTTGTGAAAAGAGGCTTTGGTTAAAAAAAAAAAGGCTTTATTTCCTATTAATGAAAATATTATTCTATACAATTTTTTCTGGTTATCCCTCTTAACAGATCATCTATAAATAATACTTTCAAATTTGTTGGACTTAATTTAATGGAAAAAATATATCACTTGCAAATTATGCCAGATAAACAATGAATAGCTTTTAAATTAATGAGTGAACTAATGCAGGAAAGTCATCACATCACCTATAGATTTAGACCAGATAATTATCTTTTTAAGTGTGGTACAGTTTGGTGATTGAAATAAGGATTCTACATCTGAGGGACCTATGCTGTCTCATTTTGACCAGTATCTCACATAGTACTTTGAGATAATTACATTCAATAGTTAGGTATAGATCAAGTAGTATTTTATGTTTAGTTGGGTAAAAGTTTCCTATTAAAAAAGGTTAATATTTTCCTGGAATGTGTGTTTCGCAGGAGCCCCAAGTACTGCTCTTTCAGTAAGAAGGAAAATATTATATAAAATAATTTCTAAGCATAGAATTTATTATACATCTTTCAATAGACCTTCAGCTTGCTGATGCTGACTCTCCTCCATATTTTACTAAAAGATATTTTTCCACACTCAAAACTATGTTCCATTGAGTAGAAACTCATGGCATTGGATGGTCCTTATCTCCTTAATTACATGAGGATGACTCACGTCCTTGAAGAACTTGTACGTTTTCATGCTTTTATTGAGAAAAAAAAAAACACACTGTTCCTTCGTTATTTTAGAAACAAACTTTTAGGTTCTAGAGAAAACTTGCTCTGGCTAGAAGGAAGAGAAAAACAAGAATAAAGATTAAATAAGCTTAGCATTTTTGTTTGGCTTTATTTTTACAATCCTTGCCAAGTACAAGCTGTGCATGACCTGCAGGTTTGTGTTTTTACTGCCTGCATGTGTGGAGAGGGTAAGCAGTAGAGGATTCTAAGAAAAAATAGTCTATTGCTCTAGGACCCAAGCAATATTTTGGCATATCACATCATTTATTCCTGGCAGAACGTTTTCCTTCCTTTTTAGCTTTCTTGCAGTCTGCCTTGCCTAACCTTGTTTCAGTAAGTGTATAGAATTAAGGGGACATAAAGCAATAGAAGGAAAATACGCTTTTTTTTTTTTTACATCTGTTGTTAGATCATACACGTCTGTGAGAAACTGATAGAAATCACCAGTTTCTCAAAAATTAACATAATTGGGAACACAATTCTCCCCAATTCTAGGCAGAAGAAAGCACAAACGCTGCAAGATTTTTACACACATATTCAAGTACAAGTTATGAAAGGGTATAAAGTCAATTGTTTTTTCTAGTTGTAATTCTACCAAAGAGTTTGTTTTTGTGTTTGTTGGTGGATAAGTGCAAAATACATATTTGATAGTGAAAGTTCAAAATTTAATGTAATGGTCCACCCACAGCTTCTGTCCCACATGCCTAGTCTATCTGTATAGAATTCTGTTCATTGAGTTTTATAGATTTTTGGGTCTACCTAAAATTTAGTATTTGATGTTTTGATATTTTCATTTATTTACAATTCATTTAATTTATTTTTAATGAAGTTTATAAAGCAAGAGAGATATTGTACATAGCCTAAAGTCATTTAAAACACAGTTGAAAGTTATACATTGTCTCCTGAAGAATATGTATTCCATGTCAAGAGGTTAACCCCAAATTCTCAGAAATAAGAGTTAAGTCAAGTTAAAAATGCAGGCCTCGACCTTATTGTCTGAAACTCAACTACTAAAATTATTCATGTCAAGAAAGCTGTTCTGCGTTATATTTTAAATTTTTCTTCAATCCAAAGATCTGTGGACCTAGTGTATTCTAAATTGTGCACTCAGACAAACAACAATAAAGCTGCCTGCATTTTTACCTGCTTCACTTTGATTCCTCCCACATTGTTCCCTCTTTTTTGGGTTGGTATTGTGTGTGCTAAGTGTTCTTCGACTGAGCTAAATCCTTAGCCTTGTAAAAGGTTTTATAAATTTCTCTTTTCATTATTTAAAAATAGGCCTGTGGAAAGTTATTTACATGAGATATAAAACAAGAATATTTTGACCAAGTTGGGAGGACAGATTTATCAAGTTTTTCCCCAAAAGTCATCAAAATACCAACCCCATTAAGAGACTATCTGTGATTTTTTAAAAAATGAGACAGCTGAATAACTGGTTGGAAAGCATTGGAAAAGGGTAAGAATCCTGACCTTCAGCAATTACTCTCAATATGTAGTCTGTGCATCTGAATAACTTGTCTCCATTGGTCTCAGCACTGTGCATTGGAAAAGCACCTCAGGTGGTTCTAAGGCTGCACTGAGAAACACTGGCCATAAAATTCCATCCTTAGGCAACAAAATGTGAAAAGTCATGTTCTAATAGGGGCAAAGTTTTCCTCAGTATAGATACAGAAAGTCAGTTTCCAACTTGTTAATGCTGGAAAAGTTTTACCTGAAAAATGCTTCATTGTCACGAATGAAAATTATACTGCAACTGTCACAGGCTCTTCCTGAAATTTCTAGTTGGCATCCACGTGAATAAGGCATTCATTTTTGATAGGCCATATGTTGCAATTAAACTGCTATATTTATGCAGTTGTAAAATCATAGTAGACTCATATAAAGCATCACTTTACTCTTTATTATATATTTTTATTATTATCACTGCACTCTAATTGCAATGACTATTCCACTGAATATGATAATTAACTTATTTCACAGTAATGATAAGTTGAATTAGGGTTGAATAAAATCCCATGTCCTCATGCTCAAGTTTTTAATTTGTTCATTAATGACTATGTGTGTTTGCAACTACTAAGAAGTATCTAAGGAACTCTAAGATGAGTTATGTTCCTTTTATAAATTAGAAGGATTATTTTTTGTGCCCTTCTTTGTTTATTTTGTGACACTCCAGCTATCTGACAAGATAAAAAAAAGGTCTCTTTCAGTAGAGGCAATACTGTTTATTAATAAATGCTAATGGCCCTAATATGTATCATAACTTGGTCATGAGAGATCAGACATTCTTATACACTCTTATACAAAGTCTTACTCTGTCAAGCCAGAGAGAGGGTGGCATCCAAAAATATTTTACTCTTGTTTCAAAGTAAGGTAAATAAACAGGAAAAAAGGAAATATCCTCTCTGAATGGTTTCACTATATTTGTGAAACATCATGTTTCCCTTGTTATAATCTGAATAGTTAACAGGTGGCTATGAATTTATGTTGAACTGAAATTTGAAATGCCAGATTGTGTGGGTGATTTATGCTTCTTTAGAGGCTTTCTGAGGCCTTTAAAGAAGAAGTATAACATTTGCTTTAGTAGTGTCTCCTCTAGTGATGTTCCAGAAATCCAAGATTCCTCTACTTTCCATTATAAATGCCTATAACTCACAAATTAAATGAAGTAATTGCCCAGGATACTGGTAGATATTTGCTTTACATTATCAAGGCAAAAGATTCTGTCCTTTAAATTTTCATCATCTCTATGAATCATTTTCTTTTTTCCAAGTAATTATATGCATTTTGTAGTCACCATACACTACTTTTCAATATATATTGCATAAGGTAGGATGTTGATATTGATTTTCTTCAAATATTATACTGTAAAACTATGTCCAAGAAGAGAAAAGACTTTATTAAGGAGAGTAGAATGCACATTTTTTTAAACACTGAAGATGAGTATTCTTATGTTTGTTTTATTTTTAATGCAGTGATTTAAATAATATGAAATGTTCATTTTTGGCTCCTTTGAAACATGCAGACATGATGTACTAACACAGAAAAAAATACATTGCTTAGTTGTACAAAAATAACTTTTTATATTAAAATGTTGACACTGTATTTAATCGTCAACTAACTACAAACACTTCATAGTTTTAATATATATTTAATTTTATTTCTTCTAGAGTATTTCTTATATGTTTACAATGAATTATGATTGCATCTAAATCTAATTTCCCTGCTTCAATGATAACAATATGTCCCCCAACTTTATGACATTTTTTATCCCCTCAAAGTCTAATTAATGCTGTCAAGATGTTCATTGGTATGAGAATATCCACTAGAGTGTGAGATTCTTGAAAGTGGCAACACCCTCTAAAAAAAAAGGTTTTACCTCTCACAGAAAAAATCAACTGCCAATTGTTCCTCAATAAGGGGGTAAAGCCTATAGATAATATATACCAAAACTTTGGCTGGCTTGATCTTGTACAGATAAGCAGAGTTGCCGTGACTTCATGAGTTTGATAGCTGTATCACATCTAGAGGACAGCATTTCATAGTATTTGGAGCCCAGAATATTTCTTGATGGGGAAAGAAACATTCAACTTAAGATTTACAAAAATGAACTAAATGAAACACTGTGTCTTTCTGCTGAATTACAGGAGTATATGTGATAGCTTTAGGGGACCAGATCCTTCTGAGGTTTAATGTTGCATTCTTATTTCTTAAGCATATGATTTAAGGGAAGTGTCACAATTCATTTGAACCTCAGTTTCCACTGTTATAAGATGGCAATACAACTAGTCATTAATACTTGACTTTGTAGTTTTAAATGATATTAAAATGTGAAACTGCTGCATCTTACATTCTCATTTTACATTACAATATTGTTAATTAGAATTAATTCAAATTCAGTTGGGTGGTGGTGGCACATGCCTTTAATGGCAGCATTCAGGAGGCAAAGGTAGAGAGATCAAAGACAGCCTGGTATACAAAGTGAGTTCCAGGACATCCAGAATTACAACAAATCTTGTTTGAAAAGAAGAAAAAGAAGAAGTAAAAGAAGAAGGAGAAGAAGAAGAGAAGGAGGAAGAAAGTAAAAGAGAAAAAGAATTAATTCAAACAGATCAGATCAATTTATTTATGTACGCTATTTAAAAAGACATTGAGTGCTTCTTGATTTCATATACCATGTTTGAATCTGTTTGTTTAAAGGGAATGAAAATACTCTTCACTTATAGTAAATTGTAATAAAATTAATTTGGTGAATCAATATGATAGTTTAACAATGATAAGTAGGAATATGAGATCCAAAATATAAAGAATTCACAACAAAGTGATTAGATTTAGACTACTACTGTTCCTTAGATTAATAATGCATAAAATAATATCTAAAAGATAAATATATGGTAAATTGTTAATTAAGAAAATGGAAAATATTCAAAACAGAAGAAATTATTTGCCTGCAGAACCCACATAGGGAAACGCTGTGGTATATATGATAGTTTTAAATGAAGGCCAATGTCTTTGGATAGGAGAAACCAAGTATATATACATGCATTTTAAAACTGAGGAAGAAGAGAAGGAAAAAGAACATGAAATGTTTATTAGTTGTTTTTCTATTACTTTGATACAACACCAGGAGCAAGGCAAATTATAGAAAGAAGGGTTTATTTGGGCATAGAGTTACAAAGGGCTAGGTTCTATGATGTCAGCAAAAAGCATGGCAGTAGTAACAAGAACCAGGGGACTCATATCTTGAACAGGGAACACATCAGGAAATTGAATGAAGTGTGATGGTGCCTCTATGTTAAACTCTCAAAGCCTGTTTGCCTGTGGCAAGGCCTGTGTCATACTGCCCCCAACAAGGCCATGCCTTCTGAACCTACCCAAAAAGTATCACCAATTGGGAACCAAGTACTCAAACATCTGAGCCTGTGAGGGAAAATTCTTATCCAAACCGCCATAAAAGGTTTATAGTATATGATAGTATTTTATTTATATGAATTGTAATAGGAACCCATGAAAGCATTCTTTTCATCTTCTGTGTGAGGAAGTGATAAGATTAGATTTGAGTATCTTTACAAGTAGCCTGGATAATCATTTAGAGATAGCCCTGAATAGAAGCACAGGATCCAGCTATGTTGCTACTGAACTATTCTCAATGTGTAAGGACAGTGGCGATGGTCAAAAGTAGACATTCAAGCAGTGTTTCAGGCAGGATTAGTGGCTCTTGAGGCTCATGAGGAGAGGGCTTGCATACGACAAATGTATAAGTGATGGAAATCAGCCAAAGAAGGAGGCAAATTGGGATAACACAGTGTCAATCACAGTGCCAAGGTGCCTGGCTCTTATACACAAGTAGTATCTCATGTACTCTATAAAAATTATGTTTATGGGAACATCATATTCTCAGATGTGGGCATATAAATTTGAGATCTATGCAATTATCCAAGTGTATTTATTTTTCTGATGCTATGATAATCATGACCAAAGAAATTTAATAAATAAAGGATTTATTTTTGCTTACAATTCTAGAGAGACAAAGTTCATCACAAAGGTTGAGGCACAGCAACAGGCAAGAAAAACATGGAGATAGGAGATAGATGTTCACAGTTTCATTTACACACAGGAAACTAAGATAACAAACAAGAAGTGAGACAAAACTATAAGTCCTCAAATCCTGCCCCAAGGGATGTATGTTCTCCAGCAAGGCTCCAGTTCTTAAATTTTGCATTATGTAGCAAACAAACATCACCAATTCAAATGATATATGATCCAATGGGAGACTGTAGAAGGCACAGGTCCTTGTACCCACAGAGAAGCATTAGGAGAATCAGGAATACTAATCACACAAGTGTGTCTCCTCAAGCAAGAGGATAAAATCAAATACCTGCATTCCTCCCAAAAGGCTGAGAGTGGAATTTGTTAACAACCTGGTAACTTTTTTCTCTCTGTAGGGACAGACCTCACCCTAATTTCCCAGAATGATTCCAGGTTCTCCCTCTCTTGATAGATATCTTTACCTCCCACTTAGTAGAACCTAATCTTAGGGAAGATGTTACATATATTTTATTGCCTACTTACCTCTGTGCTATCTCAGTCAGAAACAACATTAGATTCTAGACTCTTTAGATACAGAACTCATTGTCATGGTCACATGTACACTGTAAAGGAATTTCTTTGTAGTCACACTTAAGCCTTATTGTGCACCTGGAATTGGAATGATCATTGCCTGGAAACCTGGTACGGGAGTTATTGATGCCTGGAGAACTTTTTTTTTCCAAATTCTGCTGTGTTTAAATATGCCTACAATATACCGCCTGATATCAAAACTCCCTGAAGTCTTGATCCAGGTTGATGAAGCAAATCTGAACCAGGTTTACTTCTACCCAACACCTGCAGAGACACCCTCAGGGGACATTTCTTATTCAAACTACCATACCAATAAAATGCATTCATAATACCAGCACTTGGGAGTAGGATCTCCCTTCTCCATGAGTTGGAGGCCAGCCTTATTTACATATCAAGTTCCAGGAGAGACAGGATTATATATATTATATAGAGGGATCCTGTGTCAAAACATGTGCATGTACACACACACACACACACACTCACACTCACACACACACGACTCAGATAAACAGTCTGAACTACAAAATAAATATAATTCATTTTCTCGTAGGTAATAGTTGAAATATGAATGCAGAAGAATCCTTTTAATTAGAGCAACTGCAATGAAATAAAAGTAAAATGAAATGACTTCGTAATGAGCATCAACAACTTCTAGCAACTAGATAAAAACTTTGAAGGATCAAAAAGTTTGGGCAAATATATGGGGGAAAGAATAGTACTGCTGACTCTAGGACAAGATAGTATTTGAAGGAGGCCAATTAATGAGCAATACTGACTTGCTGTGAGATTACTAAAATGAAGACTAAATAAGAGCCACCTAAGAGAATTAACTTGATCTTACACACACTCCTTTAATGAACTAAGTCTTAAACTAATAGGATTAATCAATAAGTAGTGAGGAATGGGTTGTAGGTAGGGGAAAATGCTAAGAAATGAAAGTAACCAAATCCACTTCTCAAGTGTACTCACTAGGTAAGAAAATTGCTTCGTATGTAAAAATATACTGAATGTTTTAATGACTTTATATTGAATTTTCTAATGTCTCCAAATGCATCAAAAACTGATGCATTTAGAAAGCCCCTAATACCTGTAACAGCTAAGTAAACACATTTAAGTTACAATGCACATAACTAGTAAGTTCAGAGATTTGAAAAGATTTTGGTACATTGGTTGTATGAATGTCAGATTAAAATCTTTAAAAAAACCAAGTTTATCCATGCATACTATTTGTGTTGGAGCCTTGGATTTATAGCAGTTCAAATGTAACTTATATACTTACCATTTCATTAAGCTGTTATGGACTATTTGTAGACTTTGACAGTTGTTTTTTGATTGTTTGCTTGTTTGTTTTAGTTTTTTCCTCTATCAATATGACAAATGGTGAATGGTTGTTGCTTTGGAACCATAAAAATCTTTGTTGCAACTCTAAATCTATGTCACTAGAGTTGGAAAATAATCATGAACTATACAGTAAAATCCAAACATACTTGTGCTTTTTAAAAAATGCACTTAGTCGGGCAGTGGTGGCACAACCTTTTAATCCCAGTACTTGCAGTTCTCTCTGAGTTTGAGGCCAGCCTGGTGTTCCCAGAGAGCCAAAGTTACAACACAGAAACACTGTCTCAAACCTCCCCCCCAAAAAAGAAAGAATAAAAAAGAATGCACTTATAAAAATGAGTAGTGAGTAGGATATCAGCCACTGACTATTGATTGACAATCCCAGATAATCAACTGAATATTATTCTATGGTATCTTTGTAATCACACATTTTATCGTGTGCATAAATATAGCTTTTTTGGTGATCATTGGGAGTTAATAGAGTTCAGAAATATGACTTCTTGTACATTCCACATAATAATTTCTTTACTGCTTTTCTGACTGGCTGATTCAGTGACAATATATTTTAAAATGAAGAGAAGCTTGAAGATGAATGCATAACAAGCCAGTTGCTTCAGCATCATATTTATATACTTCACATCTGTAGAAAACACTCACTGAGACTGTGAAGTTAACAGAGAATACCAGATGGAGGAAGATAATAACCACAGCAAAAAACAAAAACAAAAATGGTAAAATGGTACTTTTGCAATCAGAGAGATTGTTCTCAAACTTTTGCTGTGGTTTTTCTGTCATTGAATCCCAGTGGATTCTATTAGCACTGATATTTTCTAGAAAACATACCATACCAAAATTCTGGAAGATTTTCTTAATTTATAAATATATATTCAAATCATATAGTTTTCTTATTCCATTCACGTCTAAACTGCTAATATCACCTATTATGTTTATATCTAATGTGATTGCCCCCTTCTAATCCTATAATTAGTATTGCTTTTTCACTGTGACCATTTCACCCCAATTATGTTGCTGCATAATTTTATCTAACAGCTATATTCCCATCTTAAGTGATCATTATGTTTAAAGTGAAAGAAATAACATCATGTTCCTACCTTCCTTTTCATCATAGGGATAGGATCTGGAAATGACACCAAGTTTACAAAAAATAACAGAGCATCAGATTTTTTTAATTACATATTTAGAACGTGTCATATTTGGGGTTCTAATTAAAACTTGAAAAAGTGTCATATTAAAAATAAATTCTGGTAATTGTCTAAACAATGGCCAATATATGCTTTTCCTAACAAGTTCCACTTTTAATCTTCACATTAGAAACAGTGACAATTTCATTAGTAGTACCTTTTTTTTTGAGATAGGGTTTCTCTGTTGTAATTCTAGCTGTCCTTGAACTTATTCGGTAGAACAGATTGTCAATGAACACACAGAGACCCTCCTGCCTCTGAGTTCTGGAATTAAGGGTATATGCTACCACAGTGCAGCCTTATTTTTATTTTTATTAAAAAATTGAAAGAATGGTAAAAATAAGTGAGTTTTTATTGTTAAGTTAGTCAATTGGGATGCTTATAGTGAGATTAGTATAGAATATTCATTTTCAAAATATAGTTGAATAAAAGTCTGATAAAATGTTTAAAAGGTTAAACTCAGTTAACTCAGGTCCTCATTTTTAATTGCAATCTTAAAAATCTTTTCAACAAATCTCTTACAGATACAGTGATAACATGAATACAAGAAAGTTAAAAATAATCTCATATGGGCATCTCAGAGAGTACTCATTGTTCATTGGTATGAAAAGTAATACAGTTAAATTTAGAGACAAAAGATAGCAACACATAAACATAGGCTTATCAGCTTAAACAAATACCAGTTTGCTTTTCTGATTCTGGTATTTTAAGGAAATAATTATTTTATCAATCAGCCTACTGAAATAAAAAGCTTGTAATCATTTACCATTTATTTAAAATGCAACACCATGAGCCTAAATGCATGTGAGGAAAATCAACAACAACAATAACAACATATCTTTGGTATTCTAAGTAAAACAAAAGAAAAAAAACTCTCTTCATGTGTATATTAGATGTTTTAAAATGTATCTTCTCTTTTTTTTCAAGGTCATGGTTGCTGTGGTAGGGGGAGCCATTTTCTTCAGTGACATAGAGACTGGTAAGTTACATGTAGGCAAATATTCTTTCACCAATGTTCTGGCAAGAAACCCTAATTAGACCCAGTGGGTTACAGCAACATCAAAACAATGAAAGGTTCCATGAGAGTAGAAGGAAAAAGAGAGATGGCAATGGAGAATGAAGTGACTAAAATACATTTTATGCATATTTGAAATTTTCAAAACATTTAAAAAATACACATCTTCTTCAAAGGCATGGTATATAAATCCTAATGTATAATGGGAAACAGCAATTAACATTTAATATTTTGATCTTAAACTAATTTTTGTTTGATAATTTTATTAGAAAGTCATGCTTCTTATTTAAAATTGACTTCAATATGTTATATACCTAATTGGTAATCAGTCAAGATAAGCTTAATGAATCAAGATGCAAAAATTTCTATAGCTACAAAGTCTTTGATTTTTTTCCTGTATGAAAGGAAAATGACTCAAACTTAAAAAAATAATGCTTCACATAGTAAAGCATCCATTTAAAGTCATTATTTTTCTTGTCATTATCATCTAAATTTGTATTCTCAAGTATATTATAAGCTACTTTTGCACTAGGATCATTATATCCACTTTGGATTCCTAGCAAATAGTTCAGTATGTATATGTAAAATTAATGCATAGTAAATGTTTGTGGGTTGAATTTAAGGTGACAAGAAAGAGATGGTTCAGTCTATTTGTGGTGAAAATAGACTCGAGAATTCAATCTTACAAATTAATTGGTAAAATTATTCTGAACTATTTTTACATCAAGAACGGTTACTTCTTCAAAGTCCTTACTTAATTGAGAAAGGTTGTTTAAAAAAAGAAATACTGGACCCCTATAAAGGCAAGATCAACAGGCTGCAGAGATTAACTCGGAAACAAGTAGAAGTGGTAAAATGACACAATGGAAGGTCACTAAGACAATGCTATCTGGGAGATTTAGATAAGGAATGGTTGATTCCAGATGTTTACTTTCAGGCCTGAAGAGAGGTCTCTTGGGCTAAGTTGAAGGGAAATACAGTGTGCCTGGATTCAAATTCTAATCATATCATTTATTGCTATATGACTTACAAATGAGAATATTAGTATTACCTGACTCTTGGGCATGTTGTTGGGAGGTAAAAAATATCTAGACAGAGATAGTGAACTGTAAGTGAGATGAAACAGGTAAATAATTAACTTTCTCCTTCCCATGGCCTAGTCCTAAGTTGCATCCATCAACCTCAACAATCTTTTTTATTTTAATTTACTACATTTATTAATTCTTTGAGACTTTCTTTCAATGTATTTTGGTCATATTATCCTCATTTCCCCCTCCCCCACCTATATCTTTCCAGACCCACCTACCAACCTCTCCATCTACCCAATTCCATGTCATAAATATATGGCAAACAAACAAATGACAATAAAGAAACACACACACACATACACACACGCGCGCACACACACACACACACACCATAAAAATACAAGATCAGTAGCCATGTTAATACAAGCTTAATAAAAACCATGTCTAGATTATGCTGACTATATACTCATGGGTATGTAACCATCCACAAAAGTATGGTTGACCTTACAGGAGACATACCCTTAATGAAAGCTGATTCTCTCTTCCTTACGACTATCAATAGTAAATAGACCCGCCTTAGCTGGGGATAGGGGCTCATGAGCCCCTCTCTTCCAGAATTCAATAATCCTTCTTAAACTTATTTCATAAATTATTTGCCTCTTTTGTCACAGAAATATATTTATCATACTTTATCAATAACCTCCCATGTCTTGTGAAAGAGGGTCTTGTAATGTAGCCCTGGTAAAACTTGGAATCTTAACCATCCTATCTCTACTCCCAAATACTAGAATATAGATATGTTAAACTGTGCCCAGTTATCAATATCATTTTTATTGAAAATATCTTGTCCTCATATCTTCATTTTTCAGATGAAAGATTAAGACTTCCTACTAGGAGAAACTTCCTTTTTGTAAATTCTGCAATCATTGCTTAAAATAGAGTAACATTCCTCTATTATTCTGTGATAGCTCCCAGACTATCCTGACATTTATGCTCATGCATGTAGCAGTTCCAGTGGACTTCATGCAGGAGGAACAAAGAATGAAGGAAGGGAGGCTGAGCATACAAGCAGAAAGGAAAGTAATAAATTTGAAAAGTCTGTAAGATTTTGCAGATGAAAAAATATGTAATGCTAACAGAAAATAGCAGCAATGCTGTGGTTGGATAGTGTTTTTTTTTTTTAATTAAAACCAAAGGGGAAATTCAACTTTCATCCCCTCTTTATATTAACGCAAAATAAGCAGATCGCCTTTTCTTTATCATTTTTTTGTCTCAATGACACAAAACAACTGATGGTCTTGTATTAAACTATTCCATTTTGTCTGTTTCATCCATTTTTTAAAAGCGCTGCTTAATTCTCTCTATACTTTCCTATTTAAAAAGAAAACAAGACAAAAATCTATAGCCATTGCTTGTATAGACAGCTTTATCCTCCCATTCTTTACTCAGACATTAAAAGAGAAGAAAAAGGAAAGCAGAAAGGAATACATATAGTAAGACAAACAACAAAGCCCCCAATACTGGTTGATCTCTCCATCTCCTCTAAGAATATTCTCAGAAGCAAAAGAAAACCCAAAATCCAAAACTCAGTTTTATCCTGCTGCTACTGAAAATATTTTAAAAGAAAAGCCCATAAAGGCTATTTAATGACACATAAACACACGAATGCTAAAGACAATTAAAGCTCGGGTTATTGGACAGTATGCCCAGCAGGATAATGTTTTTCTGTTATTAATAATGTAGGCTAATAGGTATGAATAGATAAATGGACTTGAAAAGTATTTATCCTTTAAAGGTGATAATACATTTTCTAAAGCTTTGTACTCAGTGGATGGTTTGAATTTTACTGTATTGATTACTTTGTATTTTCTGTTTTACTAGAGTAAACTTGTACTATTTTGTAGTGAGAAAAATATTTGTGATTAACACAAAAGTGAACACCAATGTTTCAAATAGTATGAAAAATTATGTGGAAAATCATATATAAGCATGCTGGAATGCCTCATCCAGCCTTGATGTAGGGGCTCATGCCTGGCCTAGTTCCATCTTGTTATGTACTGTTCAATTTTTAACCCTGTAAGACCTGCTTTTTTCTGAGGTGAAGTGGGGGGTGTCTGGGAAAGAGGGGAAATAAGGGAGTTGGTAGAAGAGAAGCAAAGGGAGGCTGGGTTCAGAACCGTATTGTATGAGAGAAGAAAGTAAACTAAAAAATAAATTTAAATAAATTTAAAACGAATATTTCAAATAAAAATAGTAATAAAATAAGATAAAAGAAAGACCCATGGGAATTGAAAACAAACAAACAAACATTCAGAAGGAGAAGAGCCCAAGAGAAGGCACATGAATCAGAGACCATTACTTTGCATACTCAGGAATCCCATAAAAACGTCAAACTAGAAGCTACAAAATGCAGAAGACTTGGTGCAGATTCGTTCAAGCACTGTGCATGTTATATCAGTCTCTGAGTTCATACGAGCTTTGATCACGTTGATTTACAAGGCCTTGTTTTCTTGGTGTCGTCCAGCCCATCACTCTCTTACACTCTTTCTATGTCCTCTTCCACATGTTCCCTGAACTATGACAGGATAGATTTGATGGAGACATTCCATTTATTGCTTAGATTTCTAAGGTCTCTCATTGTCTGCATAATGTCTGGCTGTGGGTCTCTGTATTGGTTCCCATCTGCTGCATGAAGAAGCTTCTCTGATGATGGGTGAGCAGGGCAGTAATCTCTGAGTATAGAAATCTGTCATTAGGAGTCATTCTATTGCTACATTCTTTTAGCAGAACTGTAGTATTTGATTTTACCCTAGGTCCCTGGGTTATTTGGTCTCAAGTTCTTGGGCACCAAAGCAATGTAAGATATGAGTTCCATCACATGGAGTGGGCCTTAAGTCAAATCAGGTATTGGTTGATTACTGCCCCAAGCTTTGTGCCACTATTGCCCTAGCGTATCTTGAAGGTAGCATACTATCATCAGCCAGAGTTTGTGGCTGGGTTGGTGCTTACATTTATTTTTTGGTAGTGTGCAAAATACCTTCCTGTACCAAAGACATTAGAACATACAGGTAAAGTCTCTATGTAGGCAGTAGACTTATTCATGTTCAAGGAGTTTTGCACTTGTTGTCTTCAGCAGTGGGACTCTGCTGTTAGTTTGTAGAAAGCAACCTATAGTCTGCAACAGACTGGATTGTTTGAGGATTCCCATAGGATACTGTTTAAGAAAAACTTAATTAAGTGTAACCTATTCCCCTTAGTGGAGGTTTCATTTAGTGGTAGGAGATGGCCAATCAGGTGTCTGTCTCCCCTATTAGTTGGTGATTTCATTTAGATCACCTTCAAAAATGGATATGTTTTAGGAAGCTTCTACTTTATTGTGTAGTTTATTATGTAGTTTCCATACTACACTTCGGATGACCCTTAGTTTAAACGGTATATCCATCCCCTTTTTTGCTCCCTCAACCTCCTCTCTTCTACATTTCCACCCTTGATCCTCCCATTCCAGGCCCCTATCCATCCATAACTATCTATTGTACTTCCGTTTCCTAAGGAAATCTATCTGCCCCCCAGTCCATTATTCTATAACTAACCTCTGTGGTTCTATAGACTGCAGCTTGGTTATCATTGCCTTAACAGCTAATATCCACATATAAGAGAATGTATACTATATTTGTCTTTCTTGGTTTGGAAAACCTCACCCAGGATGATTTTTTTCTAGTTTTAACTATTTACCTGAAAACTTCATAGCATTATCTCAAGTGTGGATAAGAATGACAAACATTTTTTCTTGGCTATTTAAGAATTCTTTATTTAGAACTTTGCACCTTTTTATGGATTATTTGTTTTCTTGATATCTAGTTGTTTAATTGCTTGATCAATTTCATTGATCAAGAATATATATTTTTTTAAAATGGAGAAATTGAGATATTTTAATGAAAAATTGTAATGGCTAATTTATTTTTAATAATATATTCCTTTTCTATATTTTTAATTTTAATTTATCTTCTCTCATACAACTTACAGAATAGACCATGGCCCCCACTCTCCCCTCCCACCATTTTCCATCTCTTCCCATCCCCCACAGACCTACCCCCATTATCATCCACTAACTTTGCCCCTTCACCCAAGAAAAGAACTGTCCTCCCAAGGTTACAGCACATTCAGGGCATGGCATAGCAGGGTGGAACAGGCTAGACACCAATGTCAATATCAAGGGTAGGCCAGGCAGTCTGGCAGGAGAAAAAGAGTATCAAATGTCAGTAAAATGGCCAGAGACACCCCCACTCAAGCCTGTAGGAGTTTTTCAAGGACAACAATCTAGACAGCCATTTGATGTATTTAGTGAATCTTACATGTTCTGTGTCTATGGCTTCAGTCTTTGTGGGCCCCTAAGAGTGCTGGTCAATTGACACTGTGGGGCTTGTTCTCCTGGTGTCCTCAGCTCCTCTGGTTTCCACCATCCTTCCTTTCCCTCTTCTGTAGGGTTCCCCGATCTCTCCATGATGTTTGACTCAAAGCCTCTCCATATTCCCCTCTCAGATGCTGAGGTAGACCTCTCTGATGAGGACTGGATTAGGTACCAATCTATGAGCAGAGCATAACATCATTAGAAATTTTCTGTGGGTTATCCAGTCTCTAGTTCCTAGCCTGTCCTACAGTTTCACGCAGGAGTTCCATACTTTGGGATGGAGTTCTGTCTTTCCATTGTCAATAAAGATCTTGCAGTGCAAAAAGTCCATAAGTCAGAAGTTTTGTTGCTGGAGTGTTGTCCCAGTCTCATTACTGGAAAGCATGCCTGGCCATAGGAGATAGCCTGTTCAGGTTACTTATCCCCAATTACTAGGGATCCTGCTAGAGTCTCCCTCATAGATTCCTGTGAGTTACTACTACACTAGGTCTCCAAATTGCTCTCTAGTTGTCTCCCGATTCTTGTCATTTCTCCATATATTTTCACACTCCATTCCTCTCTTTTTCCTGGACCCCTTCACTCCTATTCTCATCTTCACCTACCCAAACTACCCCTCTGCTCTGTTTCCACCCCTCCACCAGTGAGATTCCTGTGTTCCAACTGGGACACTTCTTGTTGCATGGTTTTTCTATGTCTGTGGATACTAGTACCTTTCTCCTGTGCTTAGCAGTTAGTATCCATGTATAAGTGAATACATACCAAGATTTTTCTTTCTGTGACTGGGTTACCTCCCTCTGGATGATTTCTTTCTACTTCCATCCATTTGCCTACAAAGGTCATGTAGTAATTTTCTTAATAGCTGTTTAATACTCCATTGTGTAAATGCACCATAATTTCTTTATCCATTCCTCAGTTGAATGGCATCTAGGTTGCTTCCAACTTCTGGCTATTATCAATAAAGCAGCTATGAACACAGTGGAGCAACTGTCCTTCTGGTGGAATGGAGTGTCTTTTGGGTATATGACCAGGAGTAGTATAACTATGTCTTGAGATAGGTTGATTTTTAATTTCCTAAAGAATAGCCATATTGATTTCCATAATGGCTGTAAAAGTTTGCATTCCCACCAGCAATGAAGGAGTGTTCCCCTTGCTCTACACCCTCACCAGCATGAGCTGTCCTTTGTGCTGTTGACTATTGTAAGATGGAATCTCAAAGTCATTTTGATTTGCATTTCCCTAATGGATAATGATGTTGAACATTTCGTTAGTTGTTTCACAGCCATTTGAAATTTCCTCTTTTAAGAATTCTTTGTTTAGATCCATACACCACTTTTCAGTTGGATTGTTGGCTTTCATGATGTCTAGCTTCTTGAATTCTTTATGTATTTTGGATATTAGCCCTCTATGGGAAGTTGAGTTGGGGGAAAAACTTTGCCCATTTTATAGACTACCATTTTTTTCTTTTTAACAGTGTCCTTTGCCTTAAAGAAGCTTTTCAGTTTCATAAGGTCCCATTTATTAATTGTTAACCTTAGTACCTGAGCTACTGGTGTTCTTCAGAATGTTATCTCCTGTGCCAAAGCATCCAAGGCTCTCCCCCACTTTCTCTTTTATCGTGTTCAAGGCGTCTAGTTTTATGTTGAAGTATTTTATCCACTTGGATTGGTGCATTGAGATAGATATGGATCAATTTGGACTTTTCTACATGTAGAGATTCAGTTAGACCAGAACTATTTATTAAAGATTCTTTCTTTGTTCCATTGTATATTTCTGGCTTCTACCGAAGATCAGGCACTCAAATGTGTGTGGATTAATGCCTGTAACTTCAATTGGTTCCACTGATCAACATATCTGATTTTATGCCAATACCATGTGGTTTTTATTACTGTAGCTCTGCAGTATAGCTTGAGATCAGGAATAGTTGTTCTTTTAGTTTTCAACCCCTAGATGTTATTTTATTTTTCAATATTGCTTTTTCTATCCAGGGCTTTTTGTGTTTCCATGAGAAGTTGAGCATTGTCCTGTCAAGTTCCTCTTAGCTATGATTTCATTGTGTCCCATAGGTTTGGGTATGTTGTGGATTCATTTTCATTGAATTCTAGAAAAACTTTAATTTCTCTCTTTTTTTCTGTATTGACCCATTCATCATTCATTAGGGACTTACTCAGTTTCCATGAGTTTGTAGGTCTTGTGTTGATTCAGTTGTTATTGAAATCCAATTTTAATCCATGGGGTCATTTCAATTTTCCTGTGTCTATTGAGTATTCCTTGTGTCCTAGTATGTGGTCGATTTTAGAGAAGGTTCCATGAGGTGGTAGAAAAAGGTATATTCTTTTCTGTGTGAGTGAAATGTTCTGCATATAACTGTGAGGTCCATTTGGTTTAAAACATCTGTTAGTTCCAGTGTTTCTCTGTGTAGTTTTTGCCTGGTTGACATGTCCATTGGTGAGAATGGTGTATTGAAATCTCCTACTATCAATATGTGTGGGTCACTGTGTGTTTTAAAGTTTAGCAGTGTTTCTTTTATAAATGTGGGAGCCATTGTATTAGGTGCATAGATGTTTAGAATTGAAACCTTGTCATGGTGTATTTTTCCTTTGATGAGTATGAAGTGTCCTTAATCATCTCTTTTGATTAATTTTGGTTTGAAGTCTATTTTGTTAGATATTAAAATGGCTACTCTAGCTTGATTCTTGGGTCCATTTCCTTGGAAAATCTTTTCCCAACCTTTTACTCTGAAGTAATGTTTATCTTTTATGTTATGTTTCTTGTATGCAATAAAAGGATGGATCCTATTTTCACATCCATTCTGTTAGTCACTTTTTATTGGGAAATTGAGTCCATTCATGTTGATTGTGTTCATGTGTGTTTGTGTGTGTGTGTGTGTGTGTGTGTGTGTGTGTAAGTATATGTGTTGGGGGGAGAAAGAAAGAGAGAAAGAAACTGTGTGAGTGTTTGTGCCTTCTTTCTTTTGCTTTGAAATTATTTCCTGTGTTTTATTGGGTGTAGTTATCCTTCTCAGGTTGGAGATTTCCTTCTAGAATGTTCTATAGGGTTGGATATATGGAAAGATATTGTTTGAACTTGGATTTGTCATTGAATATTTTGTTTTATTCATCAATGATAATTGAAATTTTTTCGGGATATAATAGTCAAGGCTGGCATCTGTGCACTCTTAGAGTCTATATGATATCTGCCCAGGCCCTTCTGGCTTTTAGAGTCTCCATGAAGAATTCAGGTGTGATTCTAATTGGTTTACCATTATATAGTACTTCCTTTTTATTCTCTTGCAGCTTTTAATATTCTTTCTTTGTTCTGTATGTTCAATGTTTTGATTATTATGTGCTGAAGGTACTTTTTAATCTGGTCCATTATATTTGATGTTCTGTTGTAGGGCTGTCCTAAAGCTAAGAGGCAGATGAAGAGTGCTTTGAATCCTGAAATTCTTACTGTGAGAGCAGAAGGCATTCGGCTGCTCCCTATTCTTACTCTGATAAGATCCAGATACATTCTAATGCTGCCTTGTTTCGCAGCATGACTTTTCAAAGGAATATGACTTGATTGGTATTTGTCTGGTCACTGTGTTTAGAAGGCCTTCGTCTGGGCCCATTTTCTGATAGGTGTCCTCTTCTTAACCTTGTGAAACCACTCCCTCTGCAGGAGAGGCTTTTCTAGGACTTTGACCCTTAGAATGACAATACAATGACCTAGGTCTGGTTGTGAACCTCTTTTCTTAGTGTCCCTGATTCCCTGAATGCTTTGTGGTAGGGATTTTTTGGATTTAATATTTTCTTTTACTGGTGTCTCCAATTTCTCTATAGTATCTTCAACTCCTGAGATTCTCTTTCATTTCTTGTATTCTGTTGCTGTAGCTTGTTCCAGTAGTTTTCTGATTGCTTTTCTAGACTATTCATTTCATTTCCAAAATCCCTCTGTGTTTTCTTAATGGCTTCTATTTCTATTTTCAGGTCTTTAACAGTTTTGTTTGTTTCCTTTAATTGTTTGCTTGCTTTTTCTTAGCTTCCTTTAAGAGATTTATTCATCTCTTCTAATTTTCTGTTTGTGTTTTCCTGGTTTTCTTTTATGAATTTAATCAAGTCCACCCATTGTCTGTTTGTCTTTTTATCTATATTTTCCCAAGACATTTATTCATTTCTGCTTTAATGGTCTCTATTATTTTTATAAAATTGACTTTGAGATCTGTTTCTCATGCTTCAGCTGTGTCAGGGTACTCAGGGATTTTTGTAGTAGGATATTTGAGTTTTGTTGATGACATATTGCCCTGGTTGTTGTTGATTATGCTTTTATGTTGTCGCTTAGGCGTCTGGGGTTGGGGTACTTTCAGCCCCTTGCTTGTGTTCATGGGCAGGGGAAGTGGAATTGAAGCAAAGTGGGGAGGACTTTTGGAAGAGTGGGTTGTTGAAGCAGAACTAAGTGGGTCAAAGCAAGTGATCACACCTGATCGGTTTGCTGGCTGGGTCTGCAATGCCACAAACTTCTTTAAAACTAGCTTTGTTGAGTGAACAGTTCTGCTGAAAATCTATGTGACTTCTAGAAACTATTGCTCTGCAAAAGGGGTTAGAGACCAGTGAGATGCCAAGGATCAACTTTTTTTCATTTCTGGGACAGTGCATGTGAGAAACCTACTTTTGACAGGGTTTGTATATATACTAACTATATGGTAGAACCCAAGGTAGGCTACAGGAAATCTCTGTGTCACAAGATTACTGTTGTTATATCTGTCTCTATAGCTGCACCTCAACTCCATCTCCCTCTCTCACAAGCTCTATGCCAATGAAATACTCACAAGGTCTGAAAAATTTGTTAGTATCACCACAACTGTTCCAACTAAGAAGATAAATAAAAAATTATAGGTCTAATCTTCACATGAGATCAAAAATCATTACTTTCAAGCTGATGCTTTGAGGTTTCTTTTATTATTATTTATCTAACTCCCTGGATCTCTTTTGAAAGACTCATTGACTGGCTTATACTTTATAAAGAAAATATGATCAAATTATAGCTTGTTGCTATAAAAGCATACTTGATTTAAAGCCTTTAACCATTGCTGTTGTTTAGGAGTCATTTTATATGCTTTTATGGCAAATGCATTATATGGTGTGCATTGTATTACAAAAAATATGAATAGAGCTCACAATCTCTGAAAAACTCATATCATTGATTGCATCTCCCAGAAGCTAACTGACTTTATTATTTTAACCAATCATATTAAAACTATTAAAATATGAGCTAGCCAACTTGGTGTGGTTACAACTATTTCATCAAGATGTCACCATGGTCTAGATTATCACGTTTGGTGAGGGTGTTGCTATAATGATTCCTTTTGATTTCCTTTGAGTTTATTCAGATTATATGCTCCATTTACAGAAATAAAGTTCTCATCACCAAATATTTTCACATGAAAAAAACTGGAATATCTGGACACTAATAAATTTTTATTTCTTTATCCTACTTGAAAAACTTTCTTCACATTGCTTGTGAAATGTCACACTTTTGATATCTCCTCTGTTTTAATGATAGGTATCCTTTGTGTTGTATCATATGGACATTTGCTTTTATATTGTAGGCCAATATCTGAAGGTGAATTTTGCAGTTGACATTGGAATATTTTTAATGAGATACAAATTTCATTATGTGAGAATAAAAAAAAAGCTGTCAACCACGACAGGACTTGGGAAAATGAGGCAGGAGAATTTTGAGCTTGAAGCCAGTTTGAGCTACAAAGTAATGAGTTCCAGTCAAGACCTATTTATCTGTAAGCTTATATAAATTATAATCTTTCCATTTATAAATTTATTATTTTCTCATATCTTCTATCTCAGACACTATAAAAACTTGGCTATTTGTCTTATTAGTCCTTAAATAATAATAAATATATAAATGAATGTTAATATAAAGAAATGAATTATTCTCTGCTTTTAATTCTTTCGCACTAATTTCATCTATAAAAATAACAATTATGAGACATTGTAGTAACAGGTAAAATAACTATATATAGTAGGGATAAACAGTCAATAAATTAATAAATGAAAAAAGTTAAAAAAGAGAAATTAAAAAATAAACAAAGAAAATACCTAAATTAGTCCATTTGCCATAAGAAATAACAGTAAATTGCATATAGTCTTTTCTCTCAAATCATCATCCCCACATAATCTCTCAATTTGATGAAGATAATAACATTACAAACTGCATATTATATTCAATATGAATAGATAAGCTTATACAAAAATTTTTATGAGGCTAGTATTTTGGAAATCATTCCCAATGCTCTTATTTGTGTAACTCATTATATTAGATTATTATTTCTGATAGAGAAAAATGTTAATATACAACCTCCGGGAAAAGAAAGATAAAATATTCAAGTACAGTTATCATAGTCACAGGGGAAAACCATGTTCAATATATTGCATTGTTTCTGAAGAATTTTTGGTAATAATACAGAATAATAGGGACAACAGAGAGGACAGAACTTTTGTTTTTCCCTTCAATTTTGAAAGGTAAATGTTCTTAAGTGTTCCATGAGATTTTAATGTGCTTTGTAGAGTATAGTACTGGCACAGAAACAGACCAGTGGACCAACAGAGTAAAATGAAAGACCCAGATGTAAAGCCACAAAGCTAAACCCTCCTAATATTTAATGAAAATACCCAACGTGTACATTAGAAAAGAGAATTTATTTTAACATGTTTCACCTGGTTAACTGTATTCTCACAAAAAGAAGAATAATACTAGGTGTGTATCTCTCATTTAGTACAAAAATCAACTTAAAATATACCAAAACCCTAGTTATATGTGAAGATATGGAACTATTAAATGAAAATATGGGCAAAATATTTCAAAATGTAGGCACAGACAAGGAATTTCTGAAAAGCCTAATATCTTTGGAAATAACAGCAAGAATTTACAAAAGTGAAAGCACAAAATTTAAAAAGCATTTGTACAACAAAGGAACTAAGCAGAAGAATAAAGACAGCATATTTTAGAACTTTACATCTGACTGGATATAAATATCTAGAATCTACAATAACTAACAATCGGCACCAAGAATAGATAATTGTCAAAAGAAGAAATACAAACATAAAGAATAATGAAACCTTGTTTCAAGAAATAAATAAATTTGGTGACCATATTAAGTAGAACAATCAAGATACTAGAAAGACAAATATCAATTTTTTTTACATGAAGGAAGAATTTAGATATAAAATACATAACACACATGTGTATACATATAATGTGAAATAGAAAGGGGACTAAGAGGGGGAAGTATAAATTGTGGAGAAGAGCAGGGGAAGTAAAACAAAGTAATGGGAGGACAAAAAAGATAAGTATCACATGTTCTTTTTTGCGTGCAAAACCTAAAAGCAAAAAGGAGACTGGGGAAGCCAGGGAGAGGGGAACATGGGAAAGTGATGAGAGTTGACTATGAGCAAGGTAAAACAATATTCATAACATCAAAATTCCATAAAGAAACCATTTGATAAAAGTAAAAAGTAGGCTGTGAAAGAAAAAAAAATGAAATGCATACACCAGCCTTTATTTTTCTTTTCCCTTTAAGGATTTCCTTCTTAGGTAACATTGTCCAAGGTAAGAACTTGTTAGTTGAAGTTTAGCAGTAAACATGTTTCTGTGATCTCTCTAATATAGAGTCTCTATAGATAGAGTATGTAATGTGATACACAAAACGTCTTTACCATGCCAAATGACTGAAACTTCAGGTTGAAATAAGTCACCATTATGTGATATATACTTGCCTCAAAATAGTAGCAGAATAAGCTTTGAGATTCATAATTGATGAAATTTAGCACACATTGTCACTTTAGTGGCTATTTAAACAAATAAAATGATTCTATATTACAATAGAATCCAGTGAAGGCTTAGAAAATATGGTGAACAATATGTGTTCCCATCTACCCCCATCAGCATGAGAACACATGGATATTTGTTTGAAGCTCTTGTGGAAGCTGCAAATATGGCATAATCTTAAAAATGTCAAATTTTATTCTAAACAGTAAACATAGCCAGTTCCTCATACACAAGTGTTAACATGGCTAAAAGTCACATACATATTCTCTATCTAAAGTTCTTCATAAAGATGGATTGCAGCACTACACTTAGGGCAATTATAAAAATAAACAAATTGCATATATAAAGCATTTAGAATATCACTTGGCACATAGTTCCATATCTGTATTACCTACCATTTAATTAAAACAAGTTTGTATCGATTTATTTTATAGAAATAAATCATTTTGCATGATGCTTTCTTCATAAAAATTCATAGATAGTACTAATTTATTAGGATATTAAATCCTTCAAGTATGCTTGAAATGTCATTACTTAAATTTAAATTTTATGGGGGAATTGATATATTTCAGTAACACTTCTTTTTGCATTTATCTCTAGATGATCATGTCCTAATATTTTTACCTGTCTGCCGGTATCACAGCTGCATGGTATCAGAACTATTAGAGGAAATTACAAAATATGGCAAATTCTAGATTATGTGTACAATTACATAGAGACAATCTTAGAAGAAACTGGTTGCTCTAGCTAGAGAAATATATAAAATGACCAAAGTCCACTTTAATTAAAACTCTTTTTAGTATAGTCGTTGAACACTGATCTGATATGATATGTAAGAGCCACATGCCACTATGAGCAGTACGATTTCCTGGGAATGTGGTCCTGGAGTATGTGAGAGTTAGCCAAGTATGAACTTGTGAGAAAGCCAGCAAGCAGTATTTCTCCATACTTTGTGCTTCAAGTTCTTCATGAGATTCCTTCCCCCGACTTCCTCAAATTTGAACTGTGACCTCGAAGTATAAGCTAAGTCAACTCTTTTTAATATTTGTTTCCTTTCTGTTACTATGATAAAATATTGACCATTCAGCTTACACATTAGTCTACCATCAA
This sequence comes from Cricetomys ansorgei, assembly GCA_026225945.1. Lineage (NCBI taxonomy): Eukaryota > Metazoa > Chordata > Mammalia > Rodentia > Nesomyidae > Cricetomys > Cricetomys ansorgei. The sequence continues at coordinate 81,429 of JAMJFZ010003015.1, read as the reverse complement.
AATAAGACAAGGCAAGATTTTGAGGCAGAAATCAATAATAGATTCATAGCTTACCTGCTTGCTTCCCCTAGCTTTCTCACTTAAGTTTCCTATACAACTACAAACTACATGCTCAGGGGTGTCACAGCCTACAGTTGTCTAGACCCTCCTCTCATTAATTGCCACTCAAAAAATTACCCCCAAAGACTTGTCTACAGAAAAATTTGAGGCTCTCTTCCAAAGTGTGTTAAGTTCAGAACCAAAATTAGCCATAATAATCAACCTGATAGCTTTTAGTCAGCCTGTTTAATCACAATAAGAAGAATCAAACTAGAGTACCTATCAGCAGTGACCCACTTATTCAAACAAAGTTCAACTACGAAAGTTTCCACAAGCTATCTAAACTTTAATAGAAATTGGTGGTAGTGGTAGGGTTGTCTTAGTTTCTATTGCCATGACAAAACTCCATTACCAAAAGCAACCTGGAGAGAAAAGGTTGTCTTTGTCTTTCATATCTGGCTCACAGTCCATCATTAAGGAAAGGTGAGGCAGGAACTCAAGCAGGACAAGAACCTAGAGCTGAGAACTGAAGCAGAAGCCATGGAAGAACATGCTTACTGGCTTGCTTTCCATGGTTCTACAGTCTGCTTTCTTACATATCCCAGAAAAATCTGCAGATGGGTGACACCACTGAGGCTGGGCTTTCACAAATAAATCATTAATCAAGAAAATGCCTCCATGGACTTGGCCACTGCTCAATTTGATGGAAGCATTTTCTTTCTTTATTTTTCTTCCTTTTTCCTTTTATTGATAATAGTCAGTCTTGCTTAATATATCCTGATTAAAGTTTTCCTGTCCTCTACTCCTTCCAGTACAACCCCATTCCCCTTGCATCCAGATCTGCTCTATTTCTGTCTCTCCTAAGAAAAGAAGAGGTTTCTAGGAGATAATATTAAAACATAGCAAAATACAATATAATAGGATGAAGCAAAAACTATCAACTTTGAAGTTGGAGAGGCCAAACCAACAGAAGAAAAAGAGCCCAAGAGAAGACCCTCCTCTCCTAGAAGAATAAGAGATCCTCTCATTCACTCACTCAGGAATCCCATAAAAACACTAAACTGGAAGCTATAATATATATGCAGAGGATCTGATACAGATTGGTATAGGTCCTGTGCAAGCTGGGAAGCATTTTCTTAATAGAGGCTTTCTCTTCTCTGATAACCCTATCTTGTATCAAGTTGTGACAAGCAGTCCAAGAACCAAGAGCACAAACACATTAGCCTAAGTAGAAAACGTCATATTCAAACTACAGCATACTTACTGTGGTATTACAAGGAGCTATAGTGTTTAGTAGAGTAGCATGATGCATAGGTTTGATGCCTAGGATTAATAGGGAATAGCATGCAGCGTAAAGGCCTAATAGGCTATAGAGTTAAGTAAGTAATGTTTGTAATGTTTACATGGTAAAGTAAACAAGTAACATGCTTCTCAAAATACGTTCTCAGTTTTAAATAATGTATAACTTTTAAAGAATTTCCTTGCATTATATGCTTTTGCTGAGAAATTACTTTGTAGAATGGAAGACATTAAAGCACCTAATTTATATTCTAATATACCTGGCCCAGCATCAGGGAGAAGCAGTTTAGTAACTAATATCTACCCTAGTATCTATGTAATCTTGATTGTCAAGATTTCCAGATCTGAAGTACATTTGATACATATATCCGGATGTTTAGGAAAGAGTTTTAGGTCACATTAGAAGAGTGTGCAAGACCCATCCTAAATGTCGTTATTACCATTTCATGGGTGATGGAGTAAAGAAAAGGGAGGAAGCAGAATACAACATCTATCTCTCTCTATTGCTTGACCATAAGTGAAAGCTGAACATTTGCATCATGTGATCTAAAACAATTTCTTCTCTCCTTAAGCAGCTATACTCTGGTGTTCTGTCACATTATTGTTAAGAATAACTAAAAAATACCCATCAGATATGATAATAAAATTATTGTAATTTTCTAATATCAAAATGCAAAAATTTTACATGATGAAAACTCACTATACAATTTTAAATATGATCCATCACTAGTGTAAGTATACCTTCAAAAAGCACATACTAGTAAAAGATAAGAGACTACCCCAAGATTTATCACTGATATTAAAAACCAATTTTTGATGATACAATTATAACTAAGTATAGCTATGTTATTAATAAGTAAAATAAATGTTGGAGATTTTTGACCTGACATAAATAAAAGGTGGTAATCCATTAAATGTGAGGTTATTTATATATTTTTCATTTCCACATAAATTCTGTAATAAGAATAAAAATTAGGATTATTTTCTATAAAACACGAAATATGGACAACTATAAAACAAAATAATCAGATAAGCGGTACTCAAAGATAATGAAGCAGAATCAAAATAACTGTATCCAAATAAACCATAACCTGATTTTTAAAAAGACAATGCATAGTTTGTGTGGGACTATAAAATAATGCATTCCATTGCTATTAAATTTCTTAGAGCAAACCTATGGATATATCGTGCTAACCTTTCAAATCAGGTCTTTCTGAGTATAACCTGAAGCAATACCTTTGAATCAGCACAAAGATGTGAAAAAAGAATGTAGGGACAGTGATAAGTAGTGTCCAATATAGACGTTTTGATATTCATGTTAGAGTAATGAAGCCAATGGATATATCAGTACACCTACAGGCAACTACTATATCTATAGTTATTCATAATTATGGCCTGCCAATACCTCTCAGGCAAAATGATGAAAGGGAGCTGATTCCTCTTTTATGCTCTATATGACAATCCTTTGAACCTGTGATTAAAAAAAAATCAATGTAATCTTACTAAACACTGCCACAAGTTTCACTTTTGTATCTATTCCCTTCACACCTATATTTATTTAGCCTTTCTAACCATTGTCTATCACCTAGAATAACTACTTTAACAAGGGAACAAAATGCGAAGGTAATCATAATTTCCAAACATCTGGATTTCTTGATTTTCAAGTAGTGCTTTGACTCTCTAGAACAGGATTCTCAACTTTTCTAATATTGTTCCTAATACAGTTCCTCATGTTGTGGTGACCACCAAACATAAATTTATTTTTGTTGTTACTACATAACTGTAATTTTAATACCGTTAGGAATTTTAATGTAAATATCTGATATGGGTCTCCTATGGGTTTGCTACTGCTTTACATAAACAAAGTCATTTAACAAAGTCATTTGCTAAGTAATGAGTTAGTCAGCAATAAATCCAGATGGCTCAGTCAGTAAAGTGTATGCCTTAAAAGCAAGAAGATTTGAGTTCGACTCCTAGGAGTCATAAAATTGCCAGGCATAGTGTCATATAGTTGTAATCCCAGCACTAAGAAGGCAGATATACTTGGGATTAGTTGGCTGGCCTGCCTAACCTACTTGAAGACCTCGCAGTCAGTGAAAGACCCTGTCTTAAGGAAGATGGCAATCTGAGATTGTCTTCAGGCTTCCATAAGCATACACACACATGCACACACACTCAGTGTGATGGCTAATCTAGGTGGTTAACTTGACTGAATCTGCATCAGGAGTCAACTAAAGTCCAAGCTGTTGGGCACTCTGTGAGGGAGTTTTTTTGATATTTTTGGTTTTTTTTCTTGATCAGATTAATAGAAGCAGAAAGACTCATTTTAAATCTGGGCAGCACATTATAATGGCAGCCTGGGTAAAATGACATGGAAGAAAGAAACTTTGCATTTTACCTGCTTTCGCTCACTCTTGTTGGCAAATCCATCTCTTCTGTTGCTCCATCATTCCTTCACGGTACTAGAACCCACAACTTTTGAATTCTACTGTAGGCAAAGGACAGCAGCTCTCCAGGAATCTTCCAGATCTCTAGTGCCAGATTGGAGCAATGTGATTGCTGCATCTAGCGAAAGCATAGATATTAAATTTACCAATAAGAATCATTCATTGCCCAACAAATACCTTTGAATATTTTGTGTCTGTGTCTTAATGTGTTTTATGGGTGTTTCATGATTTGGAGATTCTGTGCACTTGAGCATTCCAGGTCCCTGAGGAAAATGCAATACAAAACCTTTTGATTATTCTTAAAAGCCACAATTTAAAAATCAATCTAGCTTTACATGAATGTATGCTCTGTACTTAGTGATGTAATTCTCCTGGTATACTGATGGTTTCACTTCCTTCCCACATACCTGAATAAAAAAAAAAGTTCTCCTAATGTCATTCTACATTTTCTAAAATGATCCTATATGTATATTACAAGATGGAATTTATGAAATTAGTAAAATACTAGACACATATTAATGGGACTAAGAAATGGAGACTAAATGTAAAGACTATGATACAAACAGAATAAAGTATTGGCCAAGCATAGGACACACACATGTGCACATGTGCACTATCACCTAATTCTTCAAAAGCTTTGTAATTGTTGTTAACTTTCTATCACAAAGGAAACTGATGATTCAAATGGCCAAGCAATTAGCCATGCTTAATACTCGTGAGCATTGAGCTGCTATTTGGACCTAGATCAATCTGGCTATAAAGACTTCATTCTTGATTATCATTCAATAATGCTTGTCTGAAGTGCTGTGAGGGAAAAATATCAGTTGGGTGACTGAAAAAGGTATCATAGATGTGTTAATATTTCACTTGCCGTATGTTTAGGTACAGGCACATGATGATCCAGGCTAGGTGGTTTGAGGTAATATCTTTATACCACAGCTCATTATTTGTATTCCCACAAGAAAATACTGTCACAATTTTCTGGAGATAAAGAAACTGAGGCGTGAGCAGAGGAGTCAACTAGCTCAGTGCCACATCATAGATAAAAGCAGAGATAATGTTTAAACTATGGTTCTTTGACAAAAACCCTCCAGCTCTTTCTACTTACTTTAGTGATTCCCAGAATGGCACTTTGCAAAAGATGGGCACTTAAATATTTATTAAATGAATGAAAGTGTCCTAAAAGATATTTAGAATCTTGACAAGCAGAAATATATTCTGAAAATCTTTCTATGTAAAGGGGAAAAAAAGATGATCAAAAGCAAAGAAATAGCGTTTTGTGGAGGTTTTTGGCTGACAGCAAACCGCTCAATTTGACATAAGTGTAGAATAAAGGTAGAAAGTCATGGAAAAATGAAGTTGGCAAGATGCCTAGTTAAAAGGACTGATTAGAATAGAATGTAATAATTTTTACCCAATATAAAGTATTCTTATCATAAAGAAAATGTTGAGAAGTTAAAGGGGATTTCAAAGGGCGATGATGTGACTATACTTAGTTTAGTGTAATTAATCCCATTTTGTGCTAGATGGCTGAGCAGGAAGAAACATGAAGAAGTACATATTACATCATTTCAGGAACGCAGGCCTCGAAGGACAAAAGGAAGGTACAGCCACTGAAATTACAGCATCTATAAGAGACTATGCAATATGTATATCCATAATAGTTAGCATCTGATTATTAAGAAAGCTGTCTCAAAGGAGGCCTTTCAACTTTCAAATCTAAGAATAAAAAAAAAGTCCTGTAGGCATAGATGCACAGTTTATTCTTTGCTAATTCAATCTCCAGTCCTTAGAGGGTTCAGCCTCCATGATATACTGCTGACTGACACTCTGACTAACTTCTGGCTCAAACTCTTTTCTAAACTGACTGGTTCAAACTGACCTTCTGAGCCACCTGTTTTTGGCTGAATGCTCCTGACTCTTCACTGATTCTGGCTGACTCCTGCGACTTCTCTGATTCAACTGCTTTGCTTCAAACTAGGCTTCAAACTGGCTCTTGTTGTTAATTGACTCTGGAGAACTCACTCTTCCTGTCTGACACTGACTCCTTCTGCTGAACTGCCTCTATTTCTTACCTGACTGATTTTCTAAGTGACTGCCTCCTCTCTGAGCTGAGAGCCTGCTTTATATTAGGAGTGTTGGGCATGACTCACTCTGACTCACTCTGCTAAGTCTTCTTCTGATTCATCCCTTGCCTGTCCTTCATTGACTGATATCAGATGCCACTCTTCCTGTCTGACACTGATTCCTTCTGAGATCTGCTTCCTGTCTCTGCTTCCTTCTTTGCTTCTATTTGCTTCTGTCTTGGGGATTAAAGACATGTGCTACTACTGCCTTTAAATCCACGGGTTGGGTTCAAAGATGCAATTAAAGGCATATACTAACATTCTTTCTATCCTAAAGCAGCCATGATACCAGATTAAAAGATTAAATATTCCTCTACAGGTCCTCTACTAATAATAATAGAAAAACTTTTAGCTCACATCAGTAGGAAAAGTAAATAATAAAAATCTTTAAAAAATTAGTTTATTAAATATTTACTGTATGACAAGTACTACTAAACTAGTTCATAGAAATATTTTATTTCTCAAAAGAGTTGTATGTGATTACATATAATTTAATCCCACTAAATGTGTGAGGAATATTTGGCTTAAGAAATTAAATAACTTGTCATATTTTTCATAGATAACAAGCATGATACTGAATTTATATATATTGACTAGCAAGCTAATGCTTTTCACACCAAGTGTAATTTGGAAAATGTACAACAGAGGAACTATTGTTAAATTGCAAATTTTAATGGCTAGGAGAAACAAATGATTCAAGAATTATTTTTTTTCAAAAAAAATCCTTTTTTAAAAAAATCTGTGCATGTGCATGTGTGTTTTTTCATGTATGTATGGGTACATGTGTGCACAGGTTTGTGTGTGTGTGTGTGTGTGTGTGTGTTTACACACATACTAGCATGAATGTGGAAGATGAAGGACAACCTGGGTGCCATTCTTCAGATGTTATCTGATAACTTTAAAATTTATTTTTCATATATACATATATGTGTGAGGCTGCGTGAGTGTATATGAACAACATTCACATAGAAGCCTGCAAAGGCTAGAAGAATGCTTCAATCCCCTTGGAATTGGAGTTAGAGCCAGTTGTGGGCCACTATGTGGGTGCTGGGAACTGAACACAGTACCTCTGCAAGAGCAACTACTGAATCCCAATCAAGCCCCAATCAACATTTTTCTGGAAATGCTGTCTCTTGTTGTGCTGAAACTCACAATATAGGCTAGACTGGCTTTCCAGTAAGCCCTAGGGATCCACCTCCCCATTCGTAGCAGTGGGAATACAACTATATACCACTATGCCTAGCTCTTTTCATAAGGGGTCTGGGGCTGTAATTCAGTCTTTCAGCTGATAAGGCAAGCACTTTACCAAATGAATTATTTCTCTAGCACAATTTTTAAGAGTTTTCTTAATATATTGTTGTTGCTCCAGAACTGTAGTTAGCTCAGTGGTAAAGTGATTGGCTGGCATTCACAATGTTGTGGTTCAGTGCCCAGAATAAAAACAAACAAACAAACAAACAAAAACACTATAGGTGAAGTCACATAAATGAACAATATACCAGAGAATGAACATAGATAATAAAGAAGTTTTCTGAGGAATACATTGCTTACATTTCAAGGTTATGTTTTAAAGTTTATGATGGAATTTTTAAGTATGTTGTTCTATGATCTAGTATATTTCTAATGTTAAAAAAATTTAAAAGTTGATTAATCCAACCTTATGACTAGATAGACACATACTGTAGTACTAAAGTTACATGGAAATAAAGAATGGAGACTTACTCTTCCATACCTACTTTATGATATTTTTACATAATTGTTTAAGGATTATAGGATAATTATATAATGTACCCTTCTCCTTTTCTCCCACCAAGCCTTCCCTTGTTCCCTCTAGCATACATGCACACACACACACACACACACACACACACACAAGCACACTCACACATAACAAAAAGTAAGGTATTTTTTAAAATATGATCAAACAAGAATGATTATTTTAGAGTTTTGTGTCTTGGGTGCTGAAGAAACTTTCACCATATATCAAACATAATCTTTTGTATAAATTCATTGATGTTTCCTGTTCTCAATGAGGATAAAACAACATATGCAGACATTTATCATCAAAGTCATCAAAAGGGCAGTTACTGCCTAAGGACAAGCAGTTCACAGATCTTCAAATACTCTATATAGCTAAAAAGAAAAGGACATGAAATGTAGAACTTAGATTCTTTGATATACAATGTCAGTTAAAGACATTTGTGCTCTGGCACAAACACTGTGAAATTCTTATTTTATTTATGGGAATTTTCTTCAATTTGTCACTTAAGATTTAAATAATCATACTATTTCAAAACAAATGTTATCAATCTTATCACTAGAGGGCAGTCTGATTCTTCTGGTAAAAGTAGAATGACAGCTCAAGATTGACAAGTAGGATTAAAAGTAAATTAATGACAAAGCAATTACTGTAAGAGAAAAAACACAAAGAACTCCACTTTTTCCTGTTTGGCCAGTCTGAAACAAACTTTTGTAAATTTGGACTTGTTTAATTTGCTTCTATGACTTTATTGTTAGCCAGTCTTAGGAGTGAATTTTATTCATTTTTTAAATAACTTCATTCCATTGATAGGTTCCTTTTATATCTCTTCTGCATTCCCTGACACACAATACATAACTTGATTATTACTTGGCAAACACATGCAAAAAAAGGTTAAATCAAAAGGAAGATGGAAGTGGGGTGGGGGTTAATGGCTTTACAGAAAGAAAAATAATATGTATAGTTGAAATATTTGTTATTTATTAGGTTTAATAATTTTTAAAGTAAATTTTAACATGAATCATAGGTGGCATTAAGGATCATCAAAGGGTTTTTATTTACTGATTTATTTATGCATTTATTTCAGTGGAAAATCTTATCCTCAGAGAAAATATTAACCAAAAATATAAAGTATAAGATATATAATCAGAGCTGTTGCAAGTGCACAGTACCTGGAATCTAAAAAGTAGGAACTAGAGCATCTGGGCCCAGAATCCACACAGATTTGTGCTCACTTTCTGCATATACCCTGCATGAATCTGAAAAAAGCAGCATGGAAATCTCCAAGACAATGTAGTTATTTACCTTAAAAAATGTCTAACTTGGAGCTAGGGTTTATTTGGTAAAATTCCTGTCATATAAGCATAAGGACAAAATACCTAATAATCCCTGATACTTCCACAAAAATCCAGGTGAGTTGCACATTTTTGTAACCCTGTAGCTGGTAGACAGAATGAGGGAGATTCCCAGACCAGTCTTAGCAATCAGTTAGCTCTGGATTCAGTGGGAGACATAGTCTCCATCTTAGTCTCCTAAGATAAGGAGGAAAGCCACAGTGAAAGACACCTGACATCCACCTCTGGCTTCCACTTATACACACATGCACATGCACATGGACTTGTGTAATTGAAAGATTCAGAAGAAAATTAAGGGGAAAAAAAACTATACTAGCTCTACTGCAAGTGATCATTTTGCTACAAGTATAATTTTCATCAGCCAAGATCCCATATGACTTCTGTTATAAAACTGTCCCCTTTAATGCTGGATACAATTCCTGATGGAACAAAATATACCCCGTCAGCTAATATCATTCTTACATAAGATTATTGTTTTCTCGCATTTACATGTTATTTATGATGAGATTTCAGTTAGAAAAATAAAGAAAATTTATAATGGATCATATAAAAATATAGACTATACAAAATGTTTCAAATACTTTTGCTAATATTATTCTAAAATAATAACAAAAAATAACATGGAAAAAAGGACATTGGATTAGAATCTAAGAAAAAATTGGCAGAGCCAGTACAGAAGAGTGAAAGAATGGGTACTTTTGACTCCTAATGATTTGGTTCAACAAAACTAACTGTATTGACCACAGAGGAGTTACGAATCAAGTTTCAGCTGAGTGAATGGAAATCTAAAGAAATATTATTTAGCACACAGGCTTGTCAGAAGGATCAAATGGCAAAATTTATACAAACACATTGGAGAAAGACAATCTGCAGCAAATAGTGCTAGGCAAACTAGGAATAATGAAACTAGATACCCATCTCTCATCCTGTACAAAAATCTATGTAAGAGCTTAATGTAAGACTGCAAACATAAACTTTAGAATGGCCACAGGAAATTATACGAAAAACACTTTATGACATACTCATAGGTGAAGACTCTCTGTAAAGGATCCCAATAGTTCAGTGAACAACAGCAACAATTGACGTACAAGATTGCATGAAATTAAAAACTTCTGCACAGCAGGGAAAAGAACAGAGTGAAAGATAGGCTACAGAATAAGAGAAAAATCTTTGCAGACTTAATATTTAAAGGAGGACTGATACTGAATATATAAAGAACTCAAAAATTAAACATAACCAACCCCCACCCCCTAATAATTCAGTCAACACATAGGGATACGAAATGACCAGACAGTTCTTAAAAGATGAAGTTCAAATGGCTAATGAATGTATGAAAACAAAAAAGCATTAATACGCTTAGCCACGAGGGAAAGGCCTGCTGAGTCCACACATTTGATCAAGAAAGAGAATGGCTGTAGTAATGGATGTTGTAGTTGGGTGTGGAAGGCATCTGTTGGCCAGTGAGTGAGTGAGTATGTAAGTGTATGAGCACCCATACTCCTCACCTCTTGTTTTCATTTAATGGAGTCATAACGTTTGACCCCTAGCCCTCCATGGCAGCTGGAACTGGAAAACTCCAAAGGCTCTTCCTGAGGGAGCTGTGCAAAAAAGACCTTTGGCCTAAGGTAGTGTCAGAGTTCCCCAGGTACCAGAGCTGGTCCTGAACCTCTTTGACCCCAACTCCATTCCCAGTACTCAGAAGTGATGAATTCATCAGATAGAAGAAAGTGGGTGTGTCCTGGCTACTGATTGCAGACACTGACATTCCATGTCACCCAGGTTAAAGTCTAGATAATTAAGAAAAACAACGATAAATGCTGTGAAGGATGTGGAAAAAGTAACCCTATACATTAATGCTGGGAAAGTGATTTAGCGCAACATCAGTATGGAGATCAGCCATAAAATATTGAACAAAATAGAACTACTTGCTATACCATTTCTGGGAATCCAAGTCCGCATACTAAAGAGATACCTACATGCTATTATAGAATTAGAAAAGGCAAGAATTGACAGATGGATAAAGAATACTCATACATACAAAAGTACATTTACAAACCATAAAAGTTCTTAGCTTGGGACTTTAATCTCTCTCTTCAAAACACGGTCTCTTTGCTGTAATTATGAGTTAAATATGAGAAACAGGTGGATATGTCAGCAATCTCTGTTTGACTTCTTAGATATAGGGATATAACACATGACATGATATAATGGAGCTTTCTTGCGTTGTGGCATAGAAATGTATTTCACAAGCCTGGCAATATGGTTTAATGGGTAAAGGTACTTGCCCTCCAATCAGGTAACATGCATTCTTTACTCAGAACCCAAAGAAAGGTGGAAGGAGAGAACTGACTTTACAAAGCTATATTCTGACTTCCAAATGTTCATCATAACATGCATCTCTACTAACACAATGGTACAGACAGACAATATTTGTTTTGAAAAAGATTTCAATTGTCTTTGACAGCTGTTGACAGGAACCAAAGTGCAGTATCAGAGAAAGGCCAGGTACCTATTACTTCTCCCCTGATGACCCTGGGCTGTGAAGCTGTAGTTTACCAATGGCTGTGATCTGTGGACAGAATTCCTGTTGTGTTCTTTTCTCAGAATCTGAGATCTCAATAATGACAGTAATACTGCTTCCTCACCTGCCTTCTTTGTAAGAGTGAGAATGGCTTCCTTAATGTTAGACTCTGGCTTGCTTCTTAATTCTTTCTCAAGTGCTATAAATAGGTCCTCCATTAAATTCTCTTCAACTACTCTGAAAAAGGTGATTTTTTTTGCAGTGAGCATAATTAAGGAATAGCTACCTCTAATTCCATACTCATACACATACCCTCCTCCTTCCGTCATTTTAGCAGATGTTTAACAGATTTTACAAAGGCAGAAAAATAACACTAGATTTCTATAAAGATTTAAAAACTACTTAAATATAATGATTTTAATCATCACAACTGTTTATTCAGTCAACAGGAATAGGTAGAGCAGCACAGAGACCATTACATGAAAAAAACAGTTATAACCTTAGGCTAAAGCAACAGGGATAGTGTGGTTTTACTCATCTCCAGGATGCACAATCACTTAGTAAGTGTTGGAACCATGGAACAATTTGGAACTGTTACTGCAAAAAGGGAGATTCAGTGGTTGCCAGGAAACCCAGCAGAAATACAGAGGAAGTTGAATCTTGGGCCTGCCCTCCCCTTTCTTTTTCATTAGGCCTCTCTCACTAGCAAAGCTATGTGAAAGAAACAAAATAAGAAAAGATATTTTTATGTAAGCAAATGATCAATTCATGTTGTTATGCTGATTAAATGCAATTTAGTTTGTTTATCTGACAACTTAATACAAATTTAAGGAAATACTATAGTTTGGATAGAGAATGTCCACCAAAAGTCCATGTCTTCAAAGTCTTGAACCCAGGGTGGTGCTCTTGGAAGGTGCTGTGCCTGCTTAAAATGTAGGCTTGTAGCAGGGACAGTGTGCATCAACTGTGGGCCCAGTGACTCTAGAGGTTGTGGCTAATGACAGCCTACATATCTGAAGCCATTCTGGGTCAAAAAGTCAGATGTTAAGAGAGAGGGTATGAGAATAAATATAAAGAGGCAGAGCCTTGCCAGACATGTTGGCACTCATATTTAATCCCAGTACTTGGTTGTCAGTGCAGAGTTCACCATCAGTTCAGAGTTAAGAGAGAAATAGTAGAGATTTAGAGAAAGGATGAAGACTGAGTCAGAGCATGTTTGTCAACTGAGAAGCATGAAGTTGGAGGCAGAGTGAAGTACAGAGTGAGTACATACCTTTAATCTTAAGTTTGAGGGTAAATCAGAGTAAAGATTTGGCAAAGTGACCTTTGAGATGAATCAGAGTGAAGAACAGGCAAAGTGATGAATCAGAGGAAGAGTTAACAGAGTAAGTCAGAGTGAGAACACGCCCAGCTCTCATAATGTAAACACAGGCTAGCAGCTCAGAAGCTTAGCCGAGCAGTTCAGTCAGAGAAGTTGAGGGAATTAGCCAGAGTCAGCATGAATCAGGACAGTTCAGTTAGAAAAAGTCAGGTAGCTCAGAAGGTCAGTTTTAATCAGTCAGTTTGGAGAAGAGTTTGAGCCAAAACAGCAAATGAGTTGAATCAGCCAACAAGAACGTCAGTTGAGTTCAATACAGCTTTGAGTTCAGAAGAACCTAGTCCGAGTGAGTCAGTCAGCAGTAAGCCAGGGAGGCTGAAGCCTTCTTGGTCTGGCTTGTCTCTTTAAGATTAGATTGTACTTAGGCTAAATTACCAAAGAATAAAGTGTCCTCTGGCATGAACCCACAAGAATAATTATTAAATCAATACATTACATAATCACCTATACATAGTAAGTAGTGAGACCATGCCAGCCCCCTCTTCTCCAGGAGGGGACTAAAAAGACAGGTCCAGAACCTGATTAGAGGTACGCAGGTCATTCATTGGTATTCTGCTCTAAACAGGAATAAAAGATTCCAATCCCTTCTGTTTGTCTTCATTTTTGGTAAGAGAATTTGCTTCAAGATGTACTCTTACCAAAATTTCCTGCTTAATGAGAGCAATAAAACAAGTTAACAATTCAGTCTTAAGCAAGGCTCTTCAAAATAAATGTTGTCAAATAAATGCGTCTTTAGTAGTTAAGCATCTAATGTATTTTGTTATGTTGATGGGAAGCTGACTAATACATGATTCATTCATATTGATAAAGTTGATATTAATCTTCTAATTATTCTGGTCCACTACTAATGTAATATCTTTTAATGTTTTAACATTACAATGTTGTAAGAAACTTAGAATCCCATTGGCAATAGTATTTTCTGATTACTATATTTTGAAATTCTTCTCTGGGTTATGCTAGAATCTGAGTTTTCAGAGCAAAACTGAGTCAATGTGAGTGGTAGTGTATCATATTAAGAAGCTGCTTTTGTATTGAAGGCAACTACCATAAGAAACCAGTAAAAACTCTTATTTTCTAAGTAACTTTATTGTTAATATTCAAAATCTGGAAATAGTACGCATGTCTACAAACTACTAATGAGTAATTTCATTTCTGTAATATATCAACACACAGAAATATTACTCAGGAATAGAAAAGAATATTCTACTTATATTTTCAACAAAATTATATCTCATAACATTGTTCTTACTGAAAGAAAAATAACTGTGATAACACACACACACACACACATATTTTATAGATACATATGACAAAATATTTCAAAATATTTCAACTTATACAAGTTAAATATGTATAGTCATGTTCTAACTACACACCTATAAAATTAAGTAATCAGTTTCATGAAAAATATGATTCTCTGTTACTCATGAATTTCAATGAACCTTGTATTGTCTCAGCTAACTCTTACTTCATATATATTGGGATGGTCAACTCTATCTCAGTGGCAATTAAAAAAAGTCAATGGAAGTCATATCCATCCAAACACTCAGATGTGAATAACAAACCCCCACATATGTACTACACAATTTATGATCTTTGTCTAGTTCCCATCTTTAGTGGTGGGTAAAGGGTCTTCAGTAGAGAAAGAAATAATCTCTATAAAACTAGAACCAGCATAAAAAGACTTTATAGGGCTGGGTGGTGGTAGGACACATTTTTAATCCCAGTACTCGGGAGGCAGAGACAGCAGATGTCTGTGAATTCAAGGCCAGCCTAGTCTATAGAATGAGTTCCAGCAAGGAGAGACAGAGCTTACAACCTTTCTTGAGAAAAAACCCTGTCCTGAAAAAACAGACAAACAAGGAAGACTTTATAGGACTTTATAAAAGTTCTACCAGTTTCCATATACACAATTGTCATGCTATTTCAGTATTACGAAATTTGTTTGTACCACTCTTGGAAGTAGAAACAAAACCCAGTGACACAGTCTCCAACATTGGTTATTTTGCACCATACTTCTGGGACAATTATTGTATTTTTTGTTGAATTGAAGGGTGAATCTAGGCCTGCATTCATGCTAGAGAAATGTCCCATTACTCAGCTTTCCTCGCAGCCCTTCTTCATCCATACAAACTGAATTCTTTTTGTATTTAGTTTTCTTTTTTCAAAGATGCTCTTTCTACACTGTAGTCAACTCTATTTTAGAATTTCTAAGTAAACAATATTTTCAGATTAGTTTCAGTTAAGTTAGTTAAGTCTTAACTATTTTAAAGATTTATTTTATGAGTATGTGTGTGCCCAGGTGTCTGTACATGCAACATGTTCATTAAGTGCCTGTGGACACCAGACTATGATGTCTGAGCTCCTGGAGTTATGAGTGGTTGTGACACAATGTGAGTCCTGGGAACCAAACCCACATCCTGTTCAAGAGCAGCAACTGCTCTCAACCTCTAAAATATATCTCTAGTCCCTAAGACTTAAAGTTTTAAGAGGCAGAAACATGCTACTTATTTTCTTATAAATTTTATGTACATTGGTGTTTTGCCTGCATGTATGTCTGTATGAATGTGTCAGATCCACTGGAACAGGAGTTGCAGAGAGATGTGAGCTGCCATGTAGGTATTAGAAATCGAACTCTGGTCCCTGGAAAAGCAGTCAGTACTCTTAACTGCTGAGCTTTCTGTCTAGCCCCACATGCTACTTATTTTAACCTTGATTAAATATAGACATTAGAAAAGATGAAAATGTTCTGAATAGTATAGCAAAAGACATATAAGTCATATTTTCTCCATTTACATTCTATACAATTTACATACCTATTAGATTTTGGCTTCCTGTGTCCATGACTTCTTGGTAGAATTGGCAGAAAGCTACTTTTAACTGTGTTTGGGAAAATTTGTTGCTATCCTTTAGGAAAATGTCCTACAATCTTGCTGTTCCCAGCATCATTAGCAATTATTATGTAATATATCAGTTAATCCTGGTCAACTCAGAGCTTATAGATGATACTGACATACAGATCACAGATTTCTCCCCCAAAGTCCTGCAGTTATCCCAGAGAAGGCTCAGGCCTCATTACCAATTAAGCTAAATTATGTTCTGAAATACTCTCTGCCATCCTGCTGTTTAGATACATAACGTTTCAGATCTTCACAAAAGGTATCCTTTCTTTTGTGCTGGCAAAGCTCAATTACTTCCATAATCAATCCTACACAGTGAACATAACAGCATGAAAGATTAAATAAGAAAACAATAGTTATACAAGCCTATGCAGTGTGGGACAGGAAGTTACAAGGCAGATGGGTAGGTAAGAGATTGAAGAAATCCATCTCAGACATTGCATATAGATGTAATACTCCACACACAAAAAAAAAAAAAACTTCAGAAATTTGTAGATTTCAGCTTGAATATTTTTAGCAGAGGCTGAATTATGTGTACACAAAAGCTATCAGAGTTTATAAAATTTGGAGCTGTTAGTTGGTATAGATCACTCATAACTCAAACAAAAGATTAGCAAAAAAGAGAGCAAAGATCTGCATGCTTTGAACATGTTGGAGTGACACATGCACTGTGTCTATAACCTACTGATTGTCGTGGAATAGTGTGTGCACAGAAATGGAAAGAACTCAAATAAGGACTCCAGGACAATTAAAAGTCATAAAAACGTGTCTGATATACCTGAAATTAGTAGATAATCTCCCCAGTGCAGGTGTCTAAATATGTGAAGTTTGATTGGCTCCCTCAGGCAGGCTAGTCTAGTAAGTATTCTCTTTTATACATCATGGGATAATCAATAAGGAGACAGTACATCCCATGTCCTCTAAAGGTGTTTCTCCAATATAATGATGTCTCTGGTGTGAAATGAGCTTAAAAGAGGAAGTACAAGGGGCACCGAAATGGTTATAATCAAAAAGATCTCTTTGTCCAATGTGATCCTCCATGAATAAAGTAAAATGGGAACATCTGATGAAGGCATTTTCACATTTGCTAAATATGTATGGTCTTGCTTAGGTTTGAAACCAGGGGTGCATAAAGTTAGAGTTGTCACCAAAGAATTCTGAACATTTATTTCATTTAAACTTTGCTGTGTGATAAACGTCCTTATGTAGATTTGGGTGGGATTTTCTGATATGCTTTTTACCACATTCACTACACACATAAGGTCTTTCTCCTGTGTGAACTGTGTTGTGCTGTTGTACCATGGAAGGGAAGAATTCCTCCATAAAAATTTTCTACACATATCACATATATAAACATTTTCTACAGTTTGATCTTTCTTGTGATGATAAAGGTTTTTCCAAGAGTGCTACATATCTGAGGCTTTTGTGGATGCTGCCATCTCTGTTATTGAGCAAGCGACATATAACAGCTTTGCCTAAATATTTCACTCTTAAAAGGGGCATTGTTATGAAATTTCTGCTGCTGAACAAATTTATTTTTGAAGGTAATAAATTTTCCAAACTTACTGCACCTATATATTTGTCTTGGTTAGAGATTGCTATATACTCAGTATTAGTAAATGACTGTCCTTACAACTTGCTGGGGTCTTGGTAGAGCTGAACAAGAATGTCCTCCCAACCACACTACAAGTGAGACTTTTCTCAGGCCCTTGGAATTTGTAGACTTTCATAAATGAAGCATGACTCTTTTCATTTCTAAGGACATTTATTCATTCTCCTGCAAAATAAAGTGGAATTATCTTTCACATGACTGACTTGCATATCACTACTGTCTGGTTCACACTTACTGCTACATAGCTAGATACTGTATAGTCAGGTAGAACATTTCCTTTATGATTGACTCATACACATCACAACCCACATCACTGACGATGTCTTTGTTGTGACACTCTCATAGAAACAACTTGCTCAGAAAGTACACATTCATCATTTTCTTCAGAGGAATGACCACGACTAGGCTTAGCTGCTAGTATCCTTGTGTTGACTGTTTTGAACTCCAATGAGAAACTAATCCTGTCTCCTCTTTGTTGTCTAATATGGGTAGATACAAAAGATCCAGGATCAATAATCAGTGAGAACAAATGCAAATTTCATCAACATCACCTCATAATATAGACATTACTGAGAGTCACCATGTAGCTCCTTGTAGCTCCTTTTCCTTAGGAGAAAAACACACCATCATATCTTCAAAGGTGATAGAGTTCTGAGCAAGGTCAGTGTTTGCCATCTCCATGAGTTTAAATCTCAAGCCACTGTATTTGAGAAAAGTGGGCTTGCTCTACAAATACAGATGTCATAAAGGATCACAGACGTTAAAACAACCTATTACTGAGAGACACTAGTCAAGATATTGCCCATAGCCCAGGTGGCAACACTGAAAGTCAAGGATATTAAGATAAGAACTATGAAATCAAAGTTCTTATAAAACACAGATACAGATATGCAACCTACCTAAAATGTCACCTTTCTGTTACTGATTAACAAGAGATGCAAGAGAAGCAGCCAGGCAACAGCTCTAGTCATCACTTAGGTGATCTTTCCATTTTAAGCCACTGGATTGTGACAGAGAATTGAAATGATGCAGTTGGAGGGAGGTTACAGGGAACCCTGCCCACTCTCAACATAAAGCTTTATTTAAAACCCTAGATCAACCTTTCTTTAACTGAGAAGAATCTACCACTTCTTTCTGCAAAGGCAACTTGAGATTTAAAAAAAAAAAAATTCAGAGTTTGTAGCACCATACAAATCAATCTAAAAGTCCTATTTTAAACTTAATTATTTCAGTTTTCACCACTAAAAAAGTTTTTACCTCAGTAGGCAAAGGTGGTCTTGGAGTAAGAACTCCTTCTAAAAATATACATTAGAGCTGGAGATATAGCTCATTGGGTAAATTCCTTAAGTGCCTACAGTACAAGTATGAGGATTTGAAGAACAAGAAGCCACTTAAATGGCCCACACTACTGCATGCTTTAGTTCTCTTTGCAGGGGAGGAGGGGGATGGGAGGTGCTGTTGAGACCAGAGGAACTAGGGAAGGGATTAAAGAGAAAGGAGACAGGAGGTAGTTGGCACAAAGGAAGAAAGAATGCTGGTTTCAGGGGACAAAGAGAGGGGAGAGGATATGGGGACAGTGATGCTGAGAGAGGACTGGGTACTGATGGGGGAAGTCATAGTGTCTGTGTTGAGAGGCAGACACAAGGGAAAGGGCCTTGGGAAGGGAGGTCTCTCTGTGAAGGGAGCTAGGATTACAGGGAAGGGTGGTTGCATAATTTTGGTGTTATGGGGCTTCAGGGAAGGTGCATCATAAGAGAAGGGCATAGGAAAGCTTGTAGGCTTGCTGACCAATCTGCTAATCTAACCAAAAATTAGCTCCAGCTTCAGTGAAAATATAGAGAGCAATTGAGAAAGGCATATACAGTGACCTCTGGCCTCCATATAAATTAAGACATACACACAAATTTTGAACAATGTCTTAAGTAATAATTCTCTTCATATTGATTTTGTATTTAACCATGGCTTATTATACTCTGCCATTGTCATAGAAAATTGACTATTTTCATTTATATGGACAATTTTATTCTCTGTAAATCACATTGTGTCTCAAAATTGGCAGTTTTACTGGTAACAACTATTTATTTTGTCCCTCATATTTTTGCAATGGCAAGAAACTTTGGGGCAATATAGATTATCAATCTATGTCAGAGGAGGTAATTTCTTTATTTTATTTATTATTATTGTAAGTAATTGTAATTGTACAGGTGTAGGAGACTAAGTGTTACATTTACATGAATGAACACAATGTATATTTAAAATTTCTAAATTTCATGTGAATTATTCAAGAACATCACCTTTTCTATCTATAGACACTATATAGGTATCTTCTTGCTATAGTTATTAAAGTTAAATTTATAAAGTGTTGTTATAATATGAAGGCTGTTTGTAATACATAGATGCATATTCTATTCATATCAATTCAATTAATACATTCATATACACATTGGTTGCTCATACTTCTCTTTTTAGAAGTATTGGTTCAGATCAATTGCAGTGTATTGATAGATCAATTATTTGTCATTTTAAAGATTTTTTTTGGTTTTTTATATGCTCTTTGCTAGCAGTCCTAATTAGGAGAATAGCTAGCATTATTTCCCTCCTATTCTATATAATTGTCTTTTCACTCTGCTGAATATTTTTCTTGATTAGCAGAAAGTCTTCTAATTGGATGCCATTTCATTTATATTTATTTGATTTTCTGAGCTATTGGAGTCACATAAAATCACTTCTTTTTCTCCTCCTCCCTCCTCCTCCTCCTCCTCCTTTTTCTCCTCCTCCTCCTCCTCCTCCTCTTTCTTCTTCTCCTTTCTACTTTTTCTTTTTTGGTGTTTGGAGACAGGATTTCACTGTTGTAACTCTGGCTGTCCTGGAACTCACTCTGTAGACCAGGCTAGCCTTGAACTCATAGCAATCCACCTGCTTTTGCCTCTCAAGTGCTGCAGTTAATAGCATGCACCTCCACAACCAGGCTCAAAATCACTTCTTATGGCAATATCTTACCATCAAGGAATATTCTGCCTGTAATTTCCTGTAATAGCTTCAATAGTTTAGGTCTTAAATTAGGATCTTTTCTCCATTTTAAGCTTTTATTTTGTTTAGGGTAATATTTTTATTTTTTTCTGTGAAATTTTTATAAATATATAGAATGTATCTTGATCACATCCACTCCCATTATTTCTTGATCTCTCCCAAAATTCCTCATCTTATCTCCAACCCAAATTTAGGACCATGCTTTATAATTAATTAATTGACCCACTGAGTCTAATTAGTGTTGTCCATATGAGTAGACATGTAGGGTCATCCACTGGGATATGTAGAACATATCAGTGACCATACTCCTGAGGAAAAGTGACCCTCTCCCAAAGGCATCATTTACTAGTAGCTCTTCAATTATAGGTAGAGCAGTGAGAGCCCTCCATTTAGAGTAGGATCTCGGGAACAAATCTCACTCATTATTTTACATGTAATTTAAAATTGCCAAAGCACCATTTGTTGGAGAAGCTGTATTTTCTCCTATGTATAATTTTGGCACCATAGTTGAGAATTATTTGGATGCAGAAACATAGGTGTATTTTTGTGTCCTCAATGCTGTCTTTCTAGTGCGTGTTTTAAAACTAATTTGATGCTACATTTCTTAGTTTAGTTCACGTAGCCCGGACTATAGTTTAAAATTAGCTATCTAAAATACCTCATGATTGATTTGAGTAATTGGGGACTTTTTCATTTTAGGATTGCTTCTCCAAATTCCATTAGCAATGTCAGAAGTATTTTCATAGAGATTGCATGGAATCTGAAGATCAATCATGTATTATGATCACTGTAGCAATATCAATTTCCATGTTCCAAGAACATTAGAAATCTTTCTATCTCCCAGTACCGTCTTCAATTAATTTCTTCAATTATTATTATTTTTTTATTTTCACTATGGATATCTTTCAAATCTTCAGCTAATCGTATTCTTGTATATTTTGAAGCTACTGTGAATGCAATATATCCTCTTCATTTTCAGTGGTTTAATTGTTGTTGATTTTTCTGATTTTTCAGTGCTAATTTTGAATCCTGCTACTTCACTGAAAATGGTTATTTGTTTTGAGTCTTCTAAGTATAACATCATATAGTAAGAAAACAGGATAATTTGACTTTCTTTTAATATATTTCCCCTGACTTATGGCTTCATCTAAGATTTCAAACCCATTTGAATGACAGTAATGAATGGCATTGGGCATCTTTATTCATAATAACATAAAGATTCTTCATCATTGAACCAAATATATTTCTCTGAATAGAAGAGTTATATAAATTATTTTTGCATAAACTAGATTTATTAAAAATCTTAACTCCTGCTCTTTCTCAGAAATTTTAAATTGAATATAAAATGTAAAAAGAGTATGTTTGCTATCTATTTAGTGTTCCTGTTTTAATTATTTCCAGTTTGAGAAATTCATAGTGTTTAGTTTTTCTTCATACATTAAAAATAGTTGAAATATTCTATTGCCCTTAGTTTAAAAAGCAATGTAAGAAAAATATCAACTCTCAGTGATTGCAGTGGGAAAGAGATTATGGCTTATATCAAACCAGGATCCCTGTTGGATACTTGGGGAAATAAGAGATAAGGGAAAGAGAAACTACATCAGAAACACTGAGAAAATATTGAATTAGAAGGGTTTGTGTCTAAAGAGTAGTATATCAGGGTCATTTCTGAGGCAATTCTGTACTTATTTTCATAATGGATGCACAAACTTACATTCTTATCAGAAGTTAAGAAGAATTCGTTTTATCCTGTATCCTTGCCATCATTTATTATTATTTGTTTTCTTGATGATAGCTGTTCTGATGGAGCAAATACAGAAACTCAGACTACTTACCATTTCCATTTCTTTGAGGTCTAAAGATGCTGAATACATTTTCATATGTTTCTTGCTAATTTGTACTTCATCTTTAAAGAAGTTTTTTTCGTTTTATTTTCCTTATATTTATTCCATTGATTATAGGAATATAAGTTAGTGTGCTACCGAAATACCTGCACATCTATGGTAATTTATGTACTATTTTTAATAGACAAGATTTAGAATCAGCTTAGGTGTGCATGAACAAATGGATAAATAAGGAAAATATGTTATCTATAAACAGTATACTTTTATTAAGCCATAAAGAATAATAAGAATATAACATTTACATAAATTTAAATGGATATCATCATATTAAGCAAAATAAACCAGACTCAAGAAAACAAATATCATATTATCTTATATTGAAAATCCAGATTTTTAAAAAAGATTTATTTATTTATTTATGTATATGAGCACTGTATCTGAAAGTACACCTTTATACCATAAGAGGGCATCTGATCTCATTACAGGTAGCTGTGAGCCACTGTGTAGTTGCTGGGAATCACACTCAGGACCTCTGGAAGAGCAGTCACTCCCCTTAACCACAGAGCCATCTCTACAGCCGACATATTGTTGTGTGTGTATGTGCATGTGTGTGAATTTTGTGTGTCTATGTGTTTGTGTGTGTTTGTGTTCAAATGCACATGCATGACTATGTATATTGCACAATTGAAATCCCAACATTTGACAGCTGAAGCAAGGTGATATGTTTAGACCCAACTTTTCCATGTGATTCAGCCCTTTCAAAAATAAAAAAAAAGTAGGGTTAGGTGGGGTGGGGCATGGAAAATAAAGTGGCTCAAGAGGTTAAAAAAAAGAAAAACTTGTAAAGCCTGACAAATTGATTCATACCACACACACTCCCTCCAAAAATAAATTAAAATTTAAAAGAGAATTTATATTCTACTAAAAATGGGGCTTTAGTTTTACTATCTGGTGGTCAAATAAATATACATCAGAATATTAACCAGTGTACTACTATACATCATACTGCATGAATAATCACAATTTTCAAGGCTTCATTGGTATGGTAAGTATCCTCTCTGAACAACTTGCAGTTTGGGCCATATTTGTGGACATGAATATATAACTCTATTAAGAAGGTCAGTGTTGTGTATATTTTCATGATATACTTGAGGAAGTCCAGCATGTGGAAAGAATGAATGATGTTCAAAGAATCCCTATATCAAAAGAAAAGTAATCCTTCCTTTTATATTATTTATTCTTCTCAATTTTAGTTTTTATGGCTCAAATACATACTGGATTTTTATGCACTAAACTTTCATGAAAATAGACAATTCCAGTTTTTACGAGTAAAGCTGCTATAAATTTGAAAGAAAATGAATCTATATTTATTCTATAGTTAAATCTATCATCTTTTATCCTGCCTGATATACAGGATGCTGAGGAGAATTCTTGCCAGTAGCCTTGATTTCTATGCGTCCTTCAAGCTACACTGTCTGTATGCCAGGCAAAATATTCCTGCTAATGCTACAGCGACACAAGTATTATGGGTGCAACTGAATATTCTCTGATTGGATTTAAGGCCAAATCCACAAGAGGATACTCAAATTTAGAATTGTAAACCAGGTCAAAATCTGTGGCTGAAGAAGTCATTGTCACCAATTTAAAATATATTATTTTGTTAAACAGGTATGATGTGGCTTTCAAATTGTCTTCTGAATATATGTATTTGTGTTTTGTAAATTACGGTTGCTGTCAATCTTAACTGTAGAGGGAAAATTTATTCCTTTGCAATGTATGGTAATTACTGCAGTAACTCATAAATGGTCAAAATAACTGATTGTTGCTGTGAAATAATATCCTGAGAGTCAGACTTGAATGGAAGAAACCAATTATAAATCCATACCGTATCTTCCAAGCCTCAAAAAATCATCATAGAAAAGAGGTTGACATTATTGAAAGAATGGGTAGGAGTGGGCATCAGTATAATTTCTTTCACATTGAAATATTTATTCCTAGAGAGATCATGGGAGGTGTAGATCACAGGACTCAGGAAGCTCACAAGATTTCCAATACTGATGAGGTTGTGTAAGTAGTAAACAACTAAAGAATGTGAGGACACATTTTCGTGAAGTCACTTGCGCAGGAAACTCATATTGATGCATTGAAGAGTTTCTAACAATGCAGAGCTGGGCTTTTTGGTAATGCAGATATCTGAGTCACCCATTGTCCTTTAAATTATCCCTCACATGTGCTACTGTAGATGATATTTTTGTTGAACGACAAAGGTAGAATTAAATAGAATAATTTGTTGGTTCTGTTATCGGTTCTCCAATTGTAGTGAATACATCCTTGTTTTTCATATTTTCCCATGAAAAATAAGTCAATGACTCCCAATAATTTATTCATCCAGTCTTGAAGATCACAAATTCTAAGTTTAACATTTTAAAAGTAAATGTTATACTCTATGAATTCCCTTAACCCTTTTATCTTGCTCCCTTTCACTTTTGTTAAAAAATCAGTCTCTCTTAACTCAGAAAAACATCTTTAGGATGCTCTTTCCAGAGTATGATATTAAAGGACACTTCTCAGAAATGAATATTATAGACTGCATTTTATGTTCTGTTAAATTTGTGTGTTGGTATAACAATGTGATATCTTGAGAAAAGAGGCCTTTGGGAGTTTAGGAATTCATAAGAGCAGTGTCGTAAGTGAAAAAAAAAAAAAAAACAGTGACCTCACTCTTTACCTGTCCCACTGTCTTTGAAATCAACAAGAAGACCAGGTTTTATAAATCAGTATGAAATCACAGTGTCACCAACCTAACAACCCAAGTGTAAGCTTACAATAAATGAATTTTGAGTAAATAAATACCTTGTATGTAAACCACACAGTCTAGGACATGTTTTATTTGCCTTAATCTCTAGAAAATGGATCTAATTGGGATGGAAGTCAAAAACTTAAATGTGATCTTTGAAAAGATACTGGGATGTAAATGCCTTATGTATTGATGTGTGTATTCACTTCCACTTCTACTTCTCAAGGCAAATGTGACCTCTTATTGAAGTCTCTATTTTCAAATGACATGATTTGTCAACATCTTCCAAACACTTACATGGCAAATTGCCTTCAACATGAATTTTTATATGAAAGAAAAGTTAAGAATGGATGATGTTTGTTTTGGAAGTATTTTTAAATATAAAATACTTTTTATACTTATATTTTGCTATGACTCTTTTATTTTGTTCGTAATACACTCAAGCAACTTGATACCTACTTATGATAAAGAGAGTGTAGGATTATTGCTTAGCCTACATTCACTCAGTGGTAATCCTTTCAGTTCAGTTCCTTTCAATTGACTAAATCTCCATGAAACACAAACATTCTTAAAGAAGTACTGGTAATGTCAAGATGCGTACAGCATTATATTGTGCTTCATATGAATCAAAAGATTTATGTCTAATTCTTTATTTTTTACTCTTATTATTGTCATTTTAAAAATTTACATATGTGCCTATTGAATACTGATTTCTCTCACGGGGCCTTTCCTACCATCCTTGTCTACCTTCGAGTTCATGTCACTGTTGCCAAGATTAAACAGGACTATCTGTTTTACCATGGGTTTGGTCCTAGTCATTGGAGCCTGGTGCACTCAGCAACAGGTACACAACTGAAAACAGCGATTCCTTCTCTTCCAGAATTTATCTATAGCCAATAAGTAAGAGGCAAAGGATAGGGTCCAAGAACCCCCTCCTTCTTCTTGACTGATAGTAGATGCAGTGGGTCCTGTCTAGAGGTAGACCAGGTAACTACAGTTGGTGTGAGTAAGCAGTTTCAATCCTTGTATGAATCTAGAGAATGGCATTTCATAGTTCTTCACCCTATCTTCCGGTTCTTGAGTGCTTTCCACTTCCATTTCTACAATATTTCTGAACGTTGGAAGAGGTGGGAAAAGTGACATGTTTAGGACTAGTCCCATGTCTCTTACTCATTTTCTGCAAATTAGGCATCCATCCTGCTTTCCCAATGTTCATTTATTGATCCTGGGATTCATTTTTGTCTATGGCTAAAATCATAGGTGTTCACAATACAATTTGTTGTTTATCTACTTTAATTAATTATCAAAAAGACATTCCTTACTACTTCCTTAGATTTGGATTTTTAGCCAACCTTATAGTATCAAACATTGTACCACAATGTGGAGTGGTCTTCAATCAATTCAAGGAGCAGTTTGTAATTCTCCCAACATTCAAGCCACTATTGCACAAGTGAGCATATCTCATTTGTCAAAATGATGTATTTATATTCCTTTTATCCAGGATAATCTTTCTTCCAATCCTGTATCTTTATTTACTTAATTTCCCCTACAACACCTCCTGCCTAATCTTTTCTTCCCAGAGTACTCCCTTCTTTTTACTTGTGTTCTATTATCCCTCCTCCCTGAAAGCAAGCCCTCTACTCTCTTTCCTTCCCTATTTCTTTCCTTGTTTTCTGGATTTCACACGTACTCGATGTTAGACATACCACACTAGAGATTTATAGCTAGGGTCCTCATATATGAGAGGGAAAACATAGTATTTACCCTTTAGATGTGAGTTTTCTCTCTTATGATTTTATTTTTTTTTTTAGTATTTCATCGATTTCTCTGAAAATTTCACAATTTCATTTTTCTTTACTGATAAGTTATATACAATTTCATCATTATCAATTCATCAGTTACTGAACATATATGCTGCTCCATTTCCTGGCTCTTTTGAGTTCAGCAGCAATGAACATGGTAGTGCAAGGATCCATAACATAGAGTATAGAATCCTTTGAGTACACGCAAAAGGATGGAACTACCTGAGTCTTAGTAATTTTGTTTTTAGCTTTTAAAGAAATATTCAGACTGACTTCCAAAGTGACTGAACAGGTTTCACTCCCAGTAGCAGTGTATTAGTGTTCCCCATTTTCACACCTACTATTTGTTGTTATTGGTATTTTTGATGAGGGACATTCTTCTTGACATGGTTTTAATGTACATTTCTGTAATGGCTAAGGATGTTGAATGATTTTTAATTGTTTTCTAGTTATTTTTTTTTTCATTCTTCTGAGAGCTCACTGTTTAGTTCTGTAGTACATTTTTGAAACTTAGATTGCTTTCTTAGTGTTTTGGTTTTTTAGTCCTTTGCATATTTTTGATACTAAATTTCTGTCAAAAGTACAGCTGGTAAGATTTCTCTGGTTCTGTGGGCTACCTCAAAAATTCTCTATGGTTGGTCATCTTTGTTACTTATTGTACAAACTTGTTGATATTTGTAGTTTCAAGTACAATTGTGATTAAGGGATACAATGGTGCTTATGTGCCTGACCAGCATGAGTATGTACTGGTCATACATACATTAATGAAGCTAATTTTCATTAATCACTGGTTATACAGCTATATACTTGCTGAATATTTGAATCAGGATTCTCCATTTGTTTTCCTTTATCTTCGGGAGATTTAATTTTTCGTGTTTTCAATGTCAGGATGTATTCAAGCCTGTTTGATTCTTGTACCCTTGTTTCATTTAGTCATTTATTGTTTTTGAAACTTAGAGCCCCCCAAAATAAATTTATGCTATTGGGAAGTTTATCGAATCTAATTTTTGGTTACATGTTGAAAGAATAACTGGCATTTAATGTTAAGTGAGATTAGCACATAGTGATGAAATAACATAACTGAAAATAAGACAAGGATGTATCTGAGTGATCTGTGTGATACCTCCTTCACAATCTACAGTATCAAGATGTGACAACTGTCCTTAGTCACTATCAAAATATGGTATGAAAACAATAGAGTTTTAAATGCATCAATGAGCCAGGTATGTAGTGAAAGTCATTTTTTTTTCCACAAATGGCTAACATAGCAATAGAGAAAGAGCCAACATTAACATTAATCAATTCCTTACCCTTTTAAGTTAGAACAGGGAAATAGGTAATATTTTATTCAGGAAAAGTTAGAGAGAAATTGGGCATTTTTTGTAGTTTAGGACTATAGATTAAATGTCTATTGGATTGTACAATGAAGATTCTTTTATTTTTTCCTCCATGTGTATGTTTGTGTGTGTCTGTGCATGTCTATCAGTGTCTATGTGATTAATATTAGTCTTTTTTAAAAGCACATTTAGTGATGATTTTATAAAGCATTTGTTTAGTAATATGAAGACTACTATGTGGCAGAAAGCTGACTTGACCCATATAAGATTGGTTCAATTACATGATTTTGAAGTGAGCACCCAGTTTTTAAATCGTAAGTAGTATCATTATTGTTTTTTTTTTTAAATAGGGTTTCCATAAAGTGAGTGCAACTTGAAATCCATGGACTATTGTTGCAGCTTACATCCTATGATTATCCAAAAATACTTGAAAGGAAGTGACATTAACAATATATTGCAATGTAATTTTCAGCAGTTGTTTATATATTTCTTTTTTTGTCTGTTTGCTTGCTTTGGTTTATTCAAGACAGGGTTTCTCTATTGTAAATCTATCCATCTTGTGACTTACTCTGTAGACCAGGCAGGCCTCAAACCCACAGAGATCCACCTGCCTCTGCCTCCTAAGTGCTTGGATTAAAGGCTTGCGTCACCACTGACCAGCTGTTAATATATTTCTAAACTCAATTTTACTGGAAAACTGAGATTTGCATATTTTCCCAGAGAGGAAAAAAAAACCTATTGTACTTTCTACCGAGAAAATGAGGAACAAAAGATTGTTAATTAGATTGCTAGGCTATGTAAAACGTGAAGCAAATTTACAAATAAGGCAGCCCCTGCAGAGATAGAGATACAGAGCTGCACTTCTTTAAGTAAGGGCTATTTCCCCAATATTCAGTTGCTTTCCCTGAAATGTCCATGATTTTGGCTATTTGTACAGAAAATATTATGAAAGAAAATATGAAAGTTATCAACAAACATGAGCTTGCATATTCTTTTTCAGAGTACAGAAAGCCTTACATTTTCTTTCATGAACTTCTTCACATACAAAAAAAAAACTATTCTGCAAATTGTCCAATATGGTAATAGAAATAAAATAAATGGAGGAGTAGACATAACAAAGTGAAAGTTTTACAATATGTCAGAAGACTCGTCATAATTTTCTTGAATAAATTCTAAATTTCTGATTTCAAAAAAATAATTGAGGATGATGATTTAAAATGACCTCTGTTGGGATAGTGTATCATTTAATATCTTGTTCTATTCACCATTGCCTCCTAGTCAATAGCAACAGTTTGGATGCTTAATTTACAGGAACCATAAGCATCTATAATAAATACAGAGAATAAGCATAGAGTGTGATGTAATGTCTTTGATACTGGCTATATGCGCTACTAAATGTCGTGTGAAAAAATATAACAGGTTTTCTTAATCAATTATACAATTCCATCAACAATAAAGAAACAAATCCCTACTCTCTAATTATTTTCTTTGTTGTATGAACTCATTTTTATTCAAGGGTGCTGGAAAAAAAGCCTTCCACAAAGGGAACATCTTCTAGAACTTCTGCTACTATGATGTTCTCATTAGGACACCACAGGCAAATTTACAGTAACAACAACAACAACAACAAAAAAATGTTTGTGTACAATTTCACTTTTATCTTTTCCCTTTGTCTGTATCTTTTATATTTTGAAAATTTACTTTGCCTTTCATCCTTTAATATTATTCCCAAGTGACAATCACATAAGACTGCTGAGCATGTCTGGAGATCGAAAGAGCTGTTTTTCTATTGCTTTTTCACTTGGTAAAAGTGTGAATGCTTCATTAACACGTCTGAAACTGTAAGTAAAATGCCCTTTTGAAAATGATGAACAGTCTGTGTCCCACAGCTCCCCAACCTAATGTGGCCTTCTGAAACACTCTGAAGTCTCCAAGGGAACAAATCCATTTCATGTTTTGGTTTCCTTGCCATGAAGCACTGAAGACAAATTCTTGTATTAGGGTATGAGGAGACTTTTCTACCCCTTTCCAAAATAAAGAGCAAAGCCCTTATTTCTTTTGTTGGTGGTAAGTATTAAAGTTCAACAATACTTATTGCCAGAGGAGTTTTGCTCAAGTTTACAAAAATCACTATCCTACTATCTTCAAATACATATATATGATATTAAAATATATAAAAGAAGCATATGAATACTGAATTTTAGACAGTAAAATAGTCTGGTCATATTTCAGGAATGCAGAAGGTAATGTTCTTTGCATTTGTGTTTCAAAAAATATAAACAGGAAACTAAATAAATGGAAAAGTAGTAGATTTCAATACTTTTATATTAGTATGTGCTAAACTGAAGTTGGTATTAGAAACAACACTATATTTTTCTTGTAAACTTGTATTTGAAAGGGTTTATAATAGTTCATACTAAATGCATGTGGAAAAAGGTTAGATTTTTATTTTATATAGATATTATCAAGTCTAAGGAAATATTGCTTATTTTAATAAACTGATTTTCAGAATGGCCTCCAAATTCACATTTTCTGCATGCAAATTTTGCCTTTATCTTTTATAATCTATGTTCTTATGGACTGTTTATTTCTTACATTTGCCACACATAAAATTAAAATAATCAAACTATAACTGCTTTGTAATGTTTTAGAGAAAATTAAATGTGTAAAAATAGATAAAACTCTTTTTTTTTATTCTCTTTGCATATATGAGTTGCTTTTTTTATGTTAGCGATTTTCATTACTGGTTTCTCCAAAGGTTGTTAGGAATAGAAAAGGGAGGGTGTATATCAGATCTACAAAAAGGCTTTTGAATTCACTCTTGAATAGATCATGATAAACCTTCTATCTTAAGAGGAACATATTTCCAAACTAGATATAAATCACTGCTGCCTTAACCACCATTCTTGGATTCTTATAATTCTTTGTTTATGCTGTGGTTGGAACACAAGTCACAAGGTAACTACTACAATGAAGGGGTATATGTGCCACAATATATTAGGTGCTTTTCATGTACAGTTAAACAACAGGGCAAAGAGTAAAAGCAGAGCTGTTTAAACTTTCTGCATTCATACAGAAAATAGTGAAGCTGAGATTTGAACCCAGGACTCTTTGACTTTGTAGGTTTATTTTATTTTATTTCTTCTTCTCCCTTTAAACTCACCACACAGACATAAAAAAAATATCCTGAGCAGCAATGTATGACATTATGCAGCTGGGAAATAAATTAACTACTGAATCATGTGTGAAGTGTGACTGTAAAGAATGAAATATTCTTTGTAATGGTTTCTGACCAAGCAAGAACTTTCAAAGGAGAAGCAAACATAAATAACCACAGACACGAATCCAACACACTGACTTTGTATGTGCACTGTGTGCAAAGGAGACCCAACATTAGTCTTTTCAGTTACTCCTATACACACAGATGGGAAGACATCAAAATGTAAATGGATACATATGCTATCACTAAATATTAAGCTAAAGCTGGTGTCTGTAGCAGAAAAATAATTAGCAAGTGCATAACCAGGGTCTTTTTTTTTTAACACTTATTATGGAGAATAATATTTTTTTTGTGTTCAAAGTTTTTTATCCTTTAAAAACTGAGCAAGACCTAATCTATGTCTACAAGTATTATAATTTACTGCCCTGAACTAATGGCTAAACTTTGAAGATTTTAGAGGCTTTGGCAAAAACCAAAACAAAGAAAACAGAAAGCAGATAAATTAGCAACTTTGCAAATCATTAGTTGATGCAATGAAAAGTTCATAAATATCATCCAACCATGCAATGAATCTATTTTTACTCAGAAAATATTTACTTTATTCTATATTCTATGGGCTTACCATCATCATCACTATTAATATTGTTTAGGTGACAAGTAAATGGAAGTTGATTTTGTGTCAAGTTGCAAGCTAAATGGAATTTAATAGAAATGTTTGGGCTCATTTCAGGGAATCAAATGTATTAATAACCAAACATTTTTCTTAAAGAGTAAAACAAGAGTAATCAGAGAAACTATTGAAATCTAAGTATAACAATTCTTGAATTGAGGCAGATGAGTTTTCTCAGTGGGGAAGGTGCCTGCCACCAGTCCTGAAGACCTAAGTTTGACCCTCAGGACCCACTTGGTACAAAGAAAGAATTGGATTTCACAAATTGTTCTTTGACCTAACACTGTGGCATATCCATGCCTAGTATCTTCCAATAAACATAAGTATAATAAAAATAGATGTCTCATATAAATTCTTAGAATTTTTGGGAGACAAAGGATCTTTCCAATAATACTATTGAATTAGTTGATACTCATTTTTCTTCATTTCTTAATGTAAAATTTCAGAGTTCAACCTTTGCTTAGATCCTGTTATATATTTTAGAGTTACTCCTGGAGAAGTAGTTTTAGTGAGATTCTTGTTGAGGGAGAAGCCTTTTACAGAACAGTCAATTCTAAATATAATCTCATTGTTGAATATTCTGCCACCTTTAAAAATGCATATTGATTACTTCATATATGAGTACTAGATTTATATTATTCTCTCCCCTCCTCCCTTTATTTCCTCCTATATATCTCAAAGTCATGGTCTTTTATTCTTTAATTATAATTGTTATGCACAAACATAAATGGACAAAATCATCGTGCTGAGATCATTTACTATTGCTCATACATAATTAGGACAGAGTTATTGGAATTCACTTGTTCATCAGTGGGATTGTCCTTTTGTTCACCAGTGGGCTTGTTCCTGGAGAAGACTCATTCTCACTCTCTCAGAAGCCATTAATTAGCTATAACACTTCTAGGGGTGAAGCCTTGTATGAATTATCCCATCCACCTTGGTATGTTAATTAATGTCATTTTTCAGGACTTGATTAGTCAAGCATAATGTTGAGATTTCCTGCGTACAACTTCTTGATCATGATCATGCATAGAAGATACTATTTCATAGCAGAGGTACTATCTTGGTTCTGTGGCTCTTACAATCTTTCTGCCCTGTCTTCTATGATGTTTTCTTCACCTTAGGTCTTTGAGCTCTATTGTAGAATAATTTAATTGAGGCTGGACACCTCACATTCAGTTGTTCCATGCATTTTGACCAGTTGTGTGTTTTTTTTTTTAAAATGGTTTCCATGTGTTGTAAAAGGAAAGTTTTTGGTGAGGGATGAGGGTTACTCATATCTCTGGGTACAATCATAAGTATTTAGAATTCAATTGGAAATTAAACTGGTTTGTTGACATGGTAGTAGGAAGTTGTCTTCTATAGTATCACCACGAGCCATGAGTAGTGGGCTATGTTTATAGTTTTCTTTTTCCCATATTATATTTAAAAAACTTTATAACGAACTAAAATTTTGAACTATTATGCAAGAAACAATTGTTAGAACTAGTTGTGCTTGGCTGTACCTGTAATCCAAGCTTATAAGAGCATGGGGCAGTAGGAAAAAGATTTCAATGCCAGCCTACGTTACTTAATAAAACTCTGCTTCAAAAACTGAAAAAGCAAAGCATTAAATTTAGTGCATGCCTCTCCATATGTTTAAAATCGTTTACTGAGGAAGGCTAGCTCCAGCTAGTCCGTGGGTGAAAAGGGGGTGTGAAGTCTGTGAGAAGAAGCAGGAGCAGGCGTGAGCCTTCTGGTCAGATCAAAGCATGCTCTCTCTTTCTTTTGGCTTTTTTCTTTTATTCTTTCTCTCTATTTAAGCTTTTCCTTTTCTATACAATTTCTTTCTCTTATGTAAACTTATTCTCTACTTTATTTTCCCTGATAAAATCACACAAACACACACACACACACACACACACACACACTTTCACGCATAAAACACAATCACTCACATATTCGTACATCTTGTGGAGGAAGCAAAGCTTCAACCATCTTATTCTTTCCAATTGCCATAAAAGCACAGTCATTCACACATTTCCTACATCTTGTGGAAGAAGCAAAGCTTCCACACACACTTAGCTCACACACAAATACATCTTGTAAGCTTTAACATACACACACACCTTACCCATACATCCAGTAAGCTTTCTTTCTCTGTGTGGATAAAGCAAATCTCTAACACACATGCATCTTACCCACACATCTAGTAAGTGTCCTTCCTCCTTCTTATTTCCCATACACTTATATATCTTTTAAACAATACTCTTTATGTAAGAAGAAATTATATCATAGTCATGAAACCTATTTTTCCCTGTGAATGATAACAAGCTACATATTTAAAAAAACAGATTGTTTCCAAATACCCACACATGATTACACATTACCACACAGTTCTACATGTACATCTTCCTCACAATACATATATACCCCCAAAACACCATTTTTTAAAATTATATATTAATAGTGTTTATATAGGCAGGACAAGTGTTCTTAGAACCAGCTTCTTTTTTATCTGGCAGATAGTCTTGGGTTACCAGGAAACGGGCATACATCTTGGTATTTTAGCTTAACACAATTTTTATTTAGTCAATAGTGTGAAACAAGTTTGTTACAAACTAGAAAACTTTGAGTCTGTCTCTCTCTCACTCTCTCTCTCTCTCTCTCTCTCTCTCTGCTTTTCTTAGGTGAAAGGAGAATCTGTCCAATATACATGCCACATAGCTCTATATTCTCAAGGCATACACAAAAATGTATCAGTAATACTCTAATTGTAAAGGAAAATACAAAGTTAACTGTGGTTAGGGAATTTCAAACTTAACAGTAGTCACTGAAACTCATTTGTTATGCTTAAATCATAGGCCTGTTGCTCACAGATGAGACTCATGGGCCCTGGCAACCAGACTTTATTTGTTCTTACTCCCTAATCCTGACCAAAATATGTCCTCAGCTACTAACAATGTGTTTTATTATATAGTTCAATAGGTTACTTGTTCTAAAGCTGCTTGGTGTAACACCCTAATCTGATATTATTGGTTAGTTATTCTTTCCAGAGTTTCAATATAATCACCAATTCAAAAGGCACTGCCTTTTAGAAAATCACCACTGTTCTTATGTATGCCAGCAACACTGCCCAGTGAGGGGTGAGAGACCTCTTTTGAGATTTCACACCACTCATACCAGGAAAGGGATGTACAAGGATGCCAAGCAGCAGCAGAAGACATTCAGGCAACGTAGTTCTCAGGTCCCTGCCTCTACAAGACACACTTATTGTAGTTCCGATAGCCAATGGGCCTCACTCCTCAGAGCCCAATGTTGGCTGCAATTCTGGCACACCATAAAAACATAGAAAGTTTATACTGTTTCCAATGTTTGGCTTATCTATGAATATAACAGGTATGTACATCACAATTATGCTTTTTATTTATAAAATAAATTATAACTACCATGACACTCAACATTAATTGAGCATCAATTTGTTAGTCACAAGCTTATTCTTCCTATCTATATGCAATGCTTTTATCGGGCACAAAGAAATTGATACTTTGACAGGTAAGGTGGCTTAGCAGGTAAAATAGCTTGCTTTGTGATCCTGGTGACTTGATTTTGATCTCTAGAGTGCATTTAAAGGTGGAAGGAGATAACTGACTCCACAAAGTTTTCTCTTATTCTGTAGGAAACCTATGTCATGTTATCTCCATTAGTGATATAAATATTATAAAATTGCTAAGGTAATGACTGCCAGTTTTTTCATGTGTTAAGATGATTCCCTTGGTAATTCACAATCCACGAGTTGATCTGTGTTCTAATTTGAATGAGTTTGAGTTACCATTTCCAATTCAACTTGAATATTGGAAGTTTCTGCCTTAATCTACTCAATTTAAATTGTTACTAATTATACTCTTATCTGCTGTAAATAAAATATTTTCTGTATAGTGTATCAACAACAGAAGGTTATTTTTTTTCACCGTTCTATAGTTGGGAAGGCAAAACCAAGGCATCAGTGGGTTTGGGGATAGGAACTACTCCATTGAAGTCTTAGGGTTTTATTGTTGTGAAGAAATAACATGACTAAGTCAACTCCTATAAGAAAAATATGTAATTGGGGCTTGCTTATGGTTACAGATATTTTAGTTTACTTTTATCATGGCAGAAAGCATGGAGGCATACAGACAGACATGCTCCTAGGGAGGTAGCTGAGAGATCTTTATCTAGATCCCCAGGAAGCAGGAAATCAGAGAGCCTCTGGGCCTATGACACACTTCTTCCAACAAGTCCACACCTACTCCAAGAGGCCTCTTCTAATCCTTTCTAATACTGCATTCCCTATGAGCCTATGGGAGACATTTTCATTCAAATCCCATGAGTTTCAAAGGTGGTAAACTTATTGAATCTGACAATTAGGATTGGCACAATTTCCTCATATGGCAGAAAGAACAGGATGGTGAAAAGGCTTGGACACTGGGTAAAAAAAAAATCTGTATATATGAAGAGATTTAGCTAAGGAATTATCTTTTCTAATATGGAACACTAGAAAATCTAAAATCTGATGTGGGAGGAGAGTAGGCTGAAGAGAGTAAAGAGATAAATTGAGACTCCAAAGGCAGTCATAATGCTTTTTCCCCCTTTTGCTTCTTAATTTATTTTTAGTTTTTTGAAAAATTTTACAATGTGCTTTGATCATATTCACCTGTTCCCTACCCTCTCCCATATCCATTGCCTTTTCCCAGCCCATGCAGTACTGTATCCTCTTTTTGTTTGTTTGGTTTCCTTATAATCAACTATTGCCTCTGGTTATTACACTCTTTCTTGCCCTGTTCCCATTATACAAATGATTCCTCAGACTTTAATGGCCAGAGTGTGATATAGATGTCTGATTTAGTGATGAGTATTCTGAAATCTCTTATTCTCTATATCCTGACAAGTTGTACATATCTGTGTTAATTGCCATCTATTACATATAGAAGATTCTCTGATGAGGGTTGAAATATGCATTAATCTATGAGTATAATTATAAGTCTTTAGGAATCAGTTTAATATTATGTTTACTTATCAGCATAATTGCAGTAGGTCCTTGTCTAGAGCCTATGACCTGCCTACCACAGTTTCTTGTACCTCATAATTTTGTCAAAGATAGAGTGCATCTTGTAAATCAGGACTTTCATCCAATCAAAATTAATCAGTTACTCCCATGATGTTCATGTCCATAGGTGAGAATGTCCTTCCAGGCCAGACAATATTGTAGCTCTCAGATTTCTCAGATAGGTAACACTGCTGATTATTTTTATCCTATAATAGCTTTCCTTTCAACTTCTAGTGCTATAAAAGATACCCAGTGGGGTTAAGCTTCTGTGTCAGTACCAGTTTGATTTCTCCATGTTCCATGACTCAGGTACATAGTGTCTCCAGCAATATGGTCTCATCATCAAATGCTGGAGGGAACCAGTGATGTTAGCCTATAATATTTAGGTGTCTACGAGAAGGACTGGCCTACAACTTCAAACAATTTCAGGCATTGGAATTTTTATTTCTTTGCCTATGGTGTCTTAATAGGAGCATTGATACTACGTTACAGGTTAACTACATTTAACTTGTTTTATAAGTGTATATGTGTATATTTGGGGAATATTCTAAGGTAGTAGGTCTCCATATAACCATTATGAAAGGTTTTTATTGTTATTTACGATTGTGTGTCATATGGGTGCTGAGAGTTAAACCGTTAGTCCTTTAGAAGATCACCAGCCAGTGCTCTTAAACACTGAGAAATCACCCCAGTCCCATTTCTCTGCATTTTAAAATTTAATTTAAAATTAGAAAATTTCTGAAACTATTCATAAATCTGAATCTGAAGTAATAGTCTAAGCTGTAGTAATAGTTTAAGTTTAAATACATAAACAATAATGGAAGGGGTTGAAAATATGTCTTTTCTTCTCTTTTTAATTAATGCAAGACATTTTCATCATGTATTCGCAACAAATAATCATTCAAATGGTATGATGATTTATTTCAACTTAAACCATCACAGTGCTGTTAGTATTGCTTCAAATGATAGACAAATACAAACAATTGTTTAGGGAAAATGGCAACAAATTACACAGAAATCACAAGAGTTGTTCTATTCTTGCAGATTTATTAGAGTCATTCTTTCATTAAAGCAGCAGCTAAAGCAATAACCAAAAATATTAGGATTTTTAACTTGCTCAAAATTACTAAAAGTGACAAGTCTAAACAAGTCTAGAGGGACAACATATCATTGATAATTTTTATTGTGACCAATAAATAGATTGATCAAATTTTGTGAATTTTTTCATGCCTTTCTTTTTTACCATTTGTTTGTTCATTTGCTTATTTGTTAATTTTTTCAACTATATATTTATTTATTTGTTCATTTATCCATAGAAAAAAATCTCTTTAGCCTGTAACACAACAAAAGTAAACAATAATCTAATTTCCAGTTCCAGTCTTACAGTAACATAATCCAACACACACACACACAAACAGGGTTTGCAGTGACATTTGGAAAGCATAAATTACACTTATTCCATCCTCAAACAAATACTTTCCAATGGACTCTAAAACTATTTAGAAGAAATTTCAAGTTTCTGTAATAATTTATTTAATCTCACTCCTCAATCTTCAATTTAATCCCTTTCCCCATGTGCATTACAGTCATGACTCTGAGTTTTTGCTGTTGTTTTTTTGTTTTGTTTTGTTGTTTATTTTGCTATGAGGCAAAAGCAACAAGAAAATTCTATCTTGACAACAAAATTCTTATTCCTTATATCTATAATATTCTTTCCTCAAATCATAGTGTGAATGCTTGTCATTTCTCATCATTCCTTATAAGCCTTTGAGATGGCTTTCCAGCTACCTAATGTCAAATGCCTTCATTCCTCTGCATCATATTGTAACTCTTTAATACTCATCATTATTTTAAACTAAATGTATATATCCTTTAATCGAATATCAACTCTGTGAATATGGTATCTGTCTTGTTTTAACTTCAAGAATAACTATTGCAAATCTAAAAATTGGGAAATTTTGCTTAGCTGATTAATGACATTTTTCATTGGCATCCATATTTTCCTAAAGATAGACACTCAAGCAAGCAAATAGTATATAAGTGATAAATGTGAAGTTCATGCAAGAGACAGGTGAGCTTA
This sequence comes from Cricetomys ansorgei, assembly GCA_026225945.1. Taxonomy (NCBI): domain Eukaryota; kingdom Metazoa; phylum Chordata; class Mammalia; order Rodentia; family Nesomyidae; genus Cricetomys; species Cricetomys ansorgei. The sequence continues at coordinate 42,148 of JAMJFZ010003015.1, read as the reverse complement.
CAGAACAGAGTTTTTATGATGTACTGGGGAATTCAGAATAAAAGTAAAAGCCAATAAGAATCTTTGAATTATTTGAAGAACAGCAAAGGATGGTTTTACTGAAGTAGAATGAGTAAGTGACCATGAAGTTAGTAGCACAGGTAACCATGTAAGTAATTGTGTTCATGGAAATTTACTTCTCTCATGTCTTTGAAAAGAAGATACAAAGCTGCCTGACAAAGGGTTCATCTAATATTTTCCTTCATATTTTCAAAATACACAAGTAATCATATTATAACCAATCATTAGTACAACATGTTTGAACTAGCTAAGGATGTAACAAATGTGTAACCAAAGCAGTTTAAGTGTTTGAACCCCATGGTCTAGGATAAACTTTTGGTTGCCATGTGAACCTGTCTTCTTTAGGCATACTTCTTACAGCCAGTAGTGGAAAGGGAATTAGATATCCCTTTCTCTATGAAGGCATCTTTCCCTTTATACTACACACATGACCCTGAAGATTGTAGCAGTGCAAGACAGAGAAACATGTGCCCTCTCGTTTCATAGCTTGTTTTCTGAATGTTATTATTACATAAAAAATGATAGGAAATATAATGCTATTTATACCAAATATTTTACTCCTTTCATGACTGTGAATAGACTTCATGAGGTAATAATTCTGCATTTCGTAAAGATGTCAGGTTGAAGTTATGCTTATGCATTTACTGTAATCCGATTTGGCTAGATGTTCAAAGTAGCACATTTGCATTGTTAACAGTCCATGCTGACTCTTAACTGGAATCTAGAACAGGATTGTTGACAAGAGCCCTTACATATGCTTCTTCAGCTTGGGTATCCTTATAGCCTGGAGGCAGAAATATAGAGATACCTCTTATATGATAGGTCAGGGTTCTAAATATGAGACTACAAGGAAAACAGAAGCTGAGTTACCTTTTATGGAATTTGAAAAGTCTTACCATAAACTCTGCCTTTCAGTGGGAAGAGAAACAAAGAATTTGTGGACATGTTGGAATACTTTCATACCTTCTGTTACTAAATACTTCCCTTTAGGTGCTTTTATATGATGAAAGCATGTCCTGCAGAAGCTTTTGAAATCAATCAGTGTTTCATTTTATGTTCATTGCTGACATGAACCAACAATAAGAGATAACACATGAGTGAAGTTAGCCCATTTGAAAAACTGGTTTAGCTCTGAAAAATGGAAAGAATTATGATGCAGCTACTTTTATTTTGGTTTGTTATTACTCACTACCAAGCCAGCTAACAAGAAACTGAAAAGAAAAATATATAAACATAAAATTGAGTAGAATTAATTCACCCTTATGTCTTAAGATGTACACCCAAAATTTACTGTTTCACATAGGGACTAGATGGTGTAACCCACCAACTCTGAAATGTGGAGAAGCTAAAGTGGCCCTCAAGGACTGCATCTACAAGTTAAAGGACAATTCCTGTTCCACTTAGTTATGCCATTTTGTATTGTACATGTGTGTATAGTATGAGAGTGTTCATGTGTGTGCATGTGCACATACATGTGGGATTCCATCTACATGAATATGTGCACGTGTTTGGAAGCTAAAGCATAACCTCAAGATTCATTTCTCTGTAGCTATCCACTTGATGTTATGAGATAAGGTCTCTCACTGTGACCTGAATCTCACCAATTAAGATAAACTAACTGGTCAATAAACCCCAAAGATTCACCTGACTCTACCTCCCCAGCTCTGGGCTTATAAACATATGTCATGACTCTTGGCTTTATATGAAAGTGCAGAAATTCAAACTTAGATAATTGTTTATGTCCCAATGCTATTTATTACTGAGCTATGTCACCAGTTTCCATTAGCTACTTACATACTTTTACATGCATGTATGTATTCATACATAAGTGTGTGTGTGTGTGATATTATATACATATGTATGCTGCATCTTTGCCCTGGAGAAATGGCTGGCTATGATCCACCATAATCCTTTAACTGTCACAAGAGAGAAACATAGATCAAAGTTATGGTATCAAGCCTACTGTAAAATTTGTTTTGTTATAAGGTCTCATTCTGTAGCTTAGGCTTATCTAGACTTCATTGTGCATCGCAGAGTGAACTTGAACTTTTAGTGATCTTCCTAGTTCTGGGAATACATACATGAACAACCACATCTATCAACTACAATAAATAAGGAATATAAATTAATATCATTATCTTTAGATTTACTTCCCCCACTGTTGAAAATATTTTTAGTTCTCCTATAAATAGACCATTCCCCAGAGTGAAATGCTCATTTTGGATGACTTAGGCTCTTTTTATGCCTGGAGTACTTAATACTTTCTTGTTTTATGATTTATTTTATTACTAATTATGTGCAAATATGTGTATACAAGTGGGTACTTAGAGCATATGTTATTGAAGGCACCTGTTGAGTTCAGAAAAGAATATCATATTGCCTAGAGCTGTAGTTAAAAGAAGTTGTGATCTGCCCACAGTGGATACTGGGAATTGAATTCAGGCTCTCTATGGGCACAGTATGTGCTCCTAACCATTGAGACTTCTTTCCAGCCCTGCTTACCAGTTTCTTCATACTAAAAAATATATTCCACTTATCCTGAAGGGCCTACTTCAAATTCATTATTAACTGCCTTTTTGGTTTTTTACTGCCTTTTATTTATAGTAGTTTTATGGTACTCAACAGTTTCCATTGTGTTAGTGCCATTTATAGGTAGATATACATGGCTCTGAAACCAGCTAAGGTCATTTGCTTTTCTGTTACTCTTTCTTCCTCAATGTCTCACAAAAATCTTTGTTTAAAGTGCATGCTTATTTTTGTTTATTAACCTTGATATTATGATCAAATTAGGCAATTAATCAATGGAAAAACGTACGCTTTTTAAGCTTTTTCTGAATTAACAATTTACTAGGAAACCAAACTATCCTGTGCTTAACTGCTGTAAAAGAAGGCAGTTGGACAGATTAAGGCAGAATTTCATGGCACAATGGTCACTAGCAAATTTGGTCTGGAAAAGATATATAGTCATGATAATAATCTAATATCAAAAAAACTTCTAAGTTTGGGTTTGATTGGAACTTTTTTAGCTTTCTAAATAAATTATACAGAGACTACTTAGGTTCAACCAAGCCTTAGGGGAGAAATGGTATTGATGAGGAGTTTCTAATTCTAATACAAAATTAAAGCTCACTAACTTATAAGACCAATTTCTGTGAGGTTCTTACTTATTGGAATTTTCTATGTCCATCAATACTCTGCTATTCCTCCTTTGCTCACTAAAGTAAAGAACATTTCTTTGAAGGAAAATTCAAAAATATTTCATAATTGCAAGGCTTTTTTAAAAATCTTGTCTTCCTTGGGTTTAACGTATAGGAGCTTTGGCCCACATTGTTTCTTTGAAGAAGAGTCATGTATATCAGGATTGCAAAAAAGCATAATCATGACAGATGTGACAGTGACTTATTGTAGCTCATGTAGGCAATATGGCAGGAGGATTTTCTCATTAAAGGTAAAGGTAAAAGGGAGATTTGAGAATTAGAAAACAATGTAATGGGGTCAGGACAAAATGATCACCTTAGGCCTGAGTCAGCCCAAGTGGAAAATTGTTTGGAAGTAGGTTAGCAATTTGAACCAGAATGAAATAAAGTGTTAAAGAGCACTTACCTAATGCATAGAGATGACCACACACAAGTGATGTTAAAATCATATATCTTTCATTTTTTTACTAATAAAATGTTTTTCAATGCCTGTTATAATGCTTTCAGTGTTCCCGTTGTGCAATTAATTATCAGAAGAATAAGATTTTGTACTTTGACCTATTTTGCGCCAATACTCACTTCTCCATTTTTATTTTCACAATCTTTATTCAGATTGTCATTCTCTCTTGAGTCAGAGCAATAGTTTTTAATTCATTTTCATACTTAACTGTTTTCTCCTAAAAAGCTTGATTCTCTCATTTTCAAAAACCTAAATGGCCCTGCAGCATTTACTAGCTGGAAATTAACCACCCAAACCATTCATTCAAGACCTCTACAACAAGCCTTCTAACAGTCCTCCAATATAAACATCTATGGCTGCTTTGCATGTTTTCTATCCTCTAGTATTATGCAGATATTTATTTTCTAGGTAGTATCTTTGTTTCTTAAATATGTTTTTTGTCTTTTTGCATGTTTAATTTCTATCTGCATTATTAAGGACTGCCCTATTCCATATGAAAGTGTTTTCTTCCCAAAGATCACTGTTCATTAGATATATCACAGAAAATGATAACACAATTTCCTTTCTGTATGTGTCATTCGATCATCCTTCATTGTTCTTTCTCTTGTGAATGCCAATATCATCTACTCAGCCACTAGCTTATTAGGTCACTATTAGTATTTAATATTGTTCACCAAATTCTACTTAAAACACTCTCTTCTATTGACTCCGGAATAGTTTGTTCTTATTATTCATCTCTCCTGAATGACCTTTGTCATTTTCTCTGCTGAGTCATCTTACCCAACCAGTAAATGTCAAACTTTCAAAATTTCATCTCAGTTATTATGATCATCCTTTATTCTTGCCCCAGCAAATATTTTTCATGTTCATAGTTCCTATTCATATGAATAGCTCATTAATATTTCTAGAACATCTTTGTCACTTTATATTAAACTAACGATTTTTGAATTTCATATTCAATAGTAGAAGCATTGCTCAAACTCAGCATAAGCAAAAACAACCCATAAACGTGTTTGTTATTTAACTGTGTTTCTACTCCAGTATTTGAAATCCCTGAGAATGACAGTGACATCACTGTCTTATACAAATTCTGTCATTTATACTACCTTTCCACTCCTTACCTCCTTTGGACATTATGATATCATTTTATTTTAGGTGTATCAGGCTTCGCCATTCTTAACTTCTCCTAACTGAAAAAATGCATTGGTCCAAACTAGCATAACCTTTTTCTCTCTCTTCTAACACTCCATCTATTTCTCAATTCTGCAAAGAGCATCTAGTTGGTATTTGAGAACCAAATATTTGGCAATATTACTTCCACTGCAATATTTTGTATTTTGAGAAAAATGATCTTAATACTACTTGACTTAAAAAAATAACATTTTTCCTTTTCCTTCTATGTGTTGTTTCTTCAGTCAAAAATCTATATCCTTTTCTTTTTGTTCAATAATTAGTCACCATACCTTGTTCAAATTACTTCTTGTTAATAAAATTTCCTTAATCTCATTTAGATTGCATCACATTATAGATTTCTATTGCACACTTTGCTTCACTTGTATAATTTTTCTGACAAATATGAATTTATATCTATTATATGATTATTCGGTTAAATTTTTCATTTATCACAAGAGTGAAAACTCTATAATGTAATGAATCAGGTAATTGTCTTTTACCTTTCTATCACCTGCTCATGGCAAAACAATGAAACCATGTACATGCTCAATTACAGTTTTCTGAATGAATGGTGCCTACTAGAAATTGTAGTCATTCATTAAACACAGTTATCTGAGCACTTAATCTTTGCCACATACTGGTAAGCAGAGATTTTAACTTAATATTTGGCCCTTCTGTAATACACTGATTTCCCATTTCAAATTTTGACTCTCCTAAAGGAAACTCCGTAAGTATGAAATGCTAAGAATCTATATGCATGTATTTCAATTTCCTTAAACTTGTTTACATTTTATTTTATTATAATGCATTACATGTAAATATCATTTTAGTGATTATTAATTTTTACATATTGAGTTCAGAATGATTTTTACATCTTCTTTTAGTACCTGAAGATATGTATAGAGGGAGAATTCAAAGTTAACAGAAAAGATTTGAGCATGTGTACATTCTTACCTCTTAGTCTAGTGTTCTAATTAGTATAAATAAGCAATGAGTAATTAAATGATTCCCTATTTAGGGAGATATCTGTTTTAATATGTTGATATGAAGGTTGGCCACAAGATGATGAAGATTTCATTAAGAATTTTTAACTTAATTCTTGCTAAGTTTAATGGACATTTGTGTTATTTTACCATTCAAAGTGTGTTCCTTGATGACTTCATGACTTCTTGAACTTTCCACTTTTAATTCAATTTGCACTATAATTGGGGAGCAACTTTCATTTATAGGCTTGACATATGTTCCATGCTGGGAAAAAAAGTTATTGAACAATCATTAAAAGTGGTAGAGAAAGAAAGATTCTATTGAATCAAACTTTTCATAGTTCATAACACAAACTGTTCAAGAGTAGTTATTCATAGAACGCTTGACTCGTATTTTTCTAACTGTTAGAGAAGGCCATAAGGCTATCTTTTATTGGTTACTCCCTTTTTACATTGTGTCAGCTCCAGAAGAACACATAGAAATATAAAATATGATGAAAGTGATAGACATAAAGGGATGCATTATACAGTTTTGAAAAGCAGAGTGCCTCAAATTAATAGTTCTTCTATATGAGAATGACTAACTTTCATATATCTAATATCATCTTCTTTAATCATTACATTCATAGCATGTTGCAGGGAATAAAAATACCAGAAAACAGCAGGAAATGATAAGCATTTAATTTTATAATGAGAAATGTATGTACTGCAAAGTTTTTTTTATTTTTAAGGCACACAAAACTTTAATGTCATTGTAACAGTTCTCTTAGAAAAGAGTACAAAATCATTTCCAAAAGATAAATAAATAAATAAATATATATGTAAAATATATTAATATATATTAACACATATATAATATATAAATAAATATATCTAAAGTACCCAAAACTGTTTACTTAAAATCTGAAATAATTTCACATGTACTAAAAGGAAATTTATGATTAAATATTTATCCATGCAATCATATTATCTAAGAAACTATGTAAAAGTATATCTAAGTCCTTTTTCCATGTACCTTTCCATTATAGGAGAACTAAGGATTTTTATTTTGAATATATGAAGCAGTGTATTTAGATACCCATAATATCAGACTAACATTATTGAAATGTCATTATGTTTAGGTATAATAAATAGTCTTTAAGACTGTTTCAATATCAAAGCTAGTCTCTCAAAGTTTTCTGATACCTAGAAGTGGCAGGTAGTTTTATGTTTAGTTTCTCAGAGGTATTCCCTGTGTTATGTCTGTGGAAAATGAATATGTACAGGAAGAAAGCCACAGACCTGGAACAAAAAAAATCCTCACAAGTGTTTACCTTTGAGTTAGTAACAATATAAATACATGTTTTTTAAAATATCTCCAATAAAATATGACGTCTAAATGTATGAAATAATTTACTATCATATTTTTTCCTGTGTATTCACAAGCATAAATCCTGAGTGCTTTTTGGCCCTAATTCCTATCCTTATACATTATAATGTGTCCATTTATGGGATAAAAACAAATCATCTCCAACATCTAAATAAAAATCTAAACATGGATGCATATGTAACTCCAGCACTGTGAGGAAAATCAGGCCGATCACAGTCGCTCACTGGTTAGCCAGCGTAGCTAAAATAGGAAAACCTGTTTAAAGACAGAAGACTCGCAATGTCCAGTTTTTGCCTTTACATGCATGCTTTGAGCTGTGCATGGGAGTGTGCATGCAACAAAAACACACACCGAAAACAATGCATACAACATGCAAATAGCACAAACAACACACACACATAAATGAAAGAAAATTATAGCAATATTAATTTATGGACCTGTAAGAGCCAGGCTAGACTTGACCAAACTCTAGTCAGGCTTAGAAATATACAAGTAGGCCTGAAGTTTCTCAGAAAGCCCGGGTCAAGAGACATTTCTGAGAATAATCACAAATGTTACACCCAGATAATGAAATAGCTACAGCTGCACACCCAGTTCTCCCCCACACTCAAGATAAACCATATGATATCTTGTAATCTTTTCACCCTGCTGACACATGCCATTGCTTCTAACCAATCAGCTTAAAGGTTGTGCTGTTGCTAAAATTAGTAATAAAGAAAAGAGTATATAAGCAAGTTTGAAAATCCCCTCAGGGTGGTCTCCTGCCCACTGAGTGGGGATTTTATGGAGGTCCACTCCTATATAAACCTCGTGTTTTTGCCACGATTCATGCCTCAGAGTCTCCTTCGGGGTCTCCCATGAAAAGAAGACCCTCTGGGCCTTCTCAAACCAAATTTAATACTAATCTTAAGAATTATATCTGTATTTCTGTACTTCAATATTTTGATTAAAGCATGATTGCCTTGTTGAGAAGCCTTCATCTTCCAACTTGTTCCTGCTTCCATTTTCTGCTAAAGGTCTCATTTTGAGCATATGTTATTTCTTGATTGTACTGAGTATTTTACTGGTGTTCTACTGCAGTCCATGTAGTCCATGGAGGTTCTTTATATCTGTTTTCTTTCCCAGGAAATTCATAAATATTTTTGATCAATTACTAGTTCTTTATGTTCCTTTGTTAATGTCATATTTATTCTATTCTTGGAAATGTGTCTGACCATTTAAAGAAGCAATGAAATTTTCTATATTTTAGGATAGAATGGCTTTGGGAGGAAAAGAAAACTGATTTTTTTGGGTGGGAGAGTGGTAAGCATATTGTGATACAGCATGATGCTCGTTTAGAGACACAGAACGTCAAGGATGCAGACATGTGCTGGTACCAGGTCAAGTGATTATGTAATGCTGACTATGATATGTTATATGAACAATTAGACAATAATAACTAAAAATAATTAATTTATCAATTCATTTTCATATAACTAGTAAATATATCATGTCTAAATTATTGTTACCAGCTATATGTTACTGTAATAAATGTGAAATTATGAATTTATAATCACAAGAGGTTTACTGTGGCTTGTATTTTCAGAGATTATTTTTAATAAGTCAGCCATGTTATTTTCTGACCTCTAATGAGGTTGTGCATTATGGCAGGAGCATGTGCTGGAACAAAACAGCTCTTCCTGTGGTTGTGAAGCTAGAGAGAGAAATGATTGGATTTTCATAATAATTTTAAAACATATACATGCATTGGCTCTCTCACTGGGCTCTACCTTCTACAATTTCTACCACTTACCAATTGTGACAAGCTGAGGACCAAGTCTTTGAAATGCCGGCCTTTGGGGGACAATTAACTTAGGCCAATAAAGTTTTCTCTATCAGTACTTCCAAGTTACCATTGGTGAAAACTTTTCTACTATACTGCCACATTCTCATAACAATCTTTCATACCAACATTATCAAACATGGAAGTATCATTGCTAGCATAATCATAATTGGTATAATCCCAGAAATTTATCCCACATGCTTATTTCTTTGCACAACATCTATTACCAATTACAGTATAGTTTTTTTTTTCTTTTTTCTTTTCCTTTGATTGCTTTTGTTTTCTTTTGTTCTCTTTTTTTTTTCTTTTCCTGGAAACTTACACTGACAAAGAACCAAGAGTAATATAGAGGGGGAAGTATGAAACCATAATTCCAATTTTAAAATGTTTTGGCTTCCCATCAATGAGACATGGCTGGCAACCTCCTTAAAGGGCACATAACCTTAGCTCAAAACTGAGGTTTGAAGAAGAGTCTAGTAACTGTCAATGGAAGCAAGATCAGATGTGTGAAGATCTACATGTAAAACATGATATTTATCATTAAACTCTAATATATATAGATATAGATAGATATAGATATATACACACATATATGTATAAATATATATGTATACATACATATATACTCATGCATAATCACTGCTTCAAGGACTGGTTAGATGATGGTGAGTAAAGGTACGTGCTACCCATCATGATGACCTGAGTTCCATACCCTGATCCACATGGTGGAAGGAGAAACCCAACTCCCTCAGGAGTTGACCTGTACATGTATTCTGCAGCACACATGTACACACACATACCTATTTATAAATGTAATAATATAATGCTTCCCCATGATTTTAAAGTATGAAAAAAGAAAAAATGAAACTCATGAATATTTCTCAATTAATAAATTTAGCTGAAGAAAACACAATCTTTCTAGTGGGTTGTTACATTAATCATGTAGAATAATAATCATGTAGGAACATGGAAAGGCAAGAGGTAGTCTCTAATATTCCTTAAAATAAAAATAATAGTGAATTACTTTTAAAGTGAAGTTGTTCATCATAACTGTCTTGTAACCTTTCAAAGAAACGTTAGAATACTCCTATGTCCATAGGTTATGCTGACAAATATCAGATACTATTTCATCACTGCTGCTGTAATTTACAAGGTCTCCTTAAAAGCCTCAGAATAGGAACTAAATATATACTGTGTTCATTGACCTTTGGCATGTTATGTTGCTTTAGTGACTAACATTTAGTCTCATGTGTTTTGAATGAACAGTGATTTTTCTTTCAAAAACTGGAGAGCACAACTTTTGATTTGATAAGCAACAAAAAATTACATTAACACAAGTGAGTGAATTCACAAAAACAAAGTCACATCATTTTGCAATTTAATATTTCCTTGCTATTTTAAAATTATTACAGGTTGCTTTTCCAAGACACTTGTTATACTGATACTACTGACATGCTATTCTAGAAATCATTAATTGTCTATTCATACATAACTACATTTACAGTATATATAGGTTTAGATATAAATACACACACATATATATTTATACATCTATATAAACACTTTATATATACTATATATATTTATTATATATTGTACATAATAAATAAATATATAATTGTGTGTGTGCATGTGTGTGTGTGTGTGTGTGTGTGTGTGTGTATGAAAAAGTTTTGGAGGTAGTATTTCTTTCTGTAGCCCAGTAGGGCCTGGAAGTTACTCTGTAGTACAGATTGTCCTCAAACTTGCAATGGTACTCCTGCTTTCTACACTTGAATGCTAGAATGATAGAACTACAAACTTGAACCACTACTCCTGGTGGTTGCTAAATATTACCTTGATAAGCCACAAGTGTAAAGAGTGAGGCCCACAATCATTATGGGAAGTTTTAGTTCTAAAATTGAAATTAGTTCTAAAATTGTAGAATACATTGTGCTATGCAGTGGGGAAGATCCTAGTCACAGAGTTTTTCCTGTAAAATATGTTTCAATATTTTATTTAACTTAGATAATAAGTGATTAATGTACTTAAGAACAATAAGCACAAGATGGAAGTTGTAGTATATAACCATGTTTTAGAGAAACATACTCTCAATTGTAAATATTCCTGATATAAAATGTCCTTCATGAGTCCCTTCGCATTGATAGTAGAATGTTGTACAGTCTGGATTGATCTTGCACAGGCCTCCTTTATGAACTTACAAGTACTGTAAATTTATGTACACAACAGCTCTGTAATATCCAGCAAATACTTTCAGTTTCATGAGATCAAGGATAGTCTCTCATTTCTTTACTAACTGATTCAAATTATTAGGTCTTTATGCTTAGGTTTTTGTTCCATTTGGAGTAGAATTTTGTATAAAGTGAAATAAAGATCTAGTTCCATTTTTTTACATGTAGCTGTTCATTTCAGGAAACTAGAAATGAAAAGACCATGAAGCACAGCCTTTCGAGGGAGAAGACGTATACAATGATACAAAAGAGAAAAAATTATACAGTAAGAAGGTTTGCATGGAATGGAAGATGGGACAGCAGCATATAGAAAGAAATGCAGAAAGATATAATGAATATATGAAGATATAAAGGTAGAATGATCTTTAAAATTCATTTGAAAGACTATTACTGCAGAATCTTTCATATATATGTGTATATATATATATAAAATTTAACCTTTAATGCCCCTTCTAGAAACCATAGGCTAATAAATAAATTATTAGTTCCAAGAATAGGTTACCTCCTTTGAAGTTGTTAGACAGGGCGAACCCATAGTACCCCAAACATTATAAGCTATTGCCAATGCTGGTTACCTCCAGAATTTGACAGTAAGACCCTATTGCTGGAAATGCAACATAGCAAAGTTGGTGAACATGGAGAATCAACCTACTAATAACCTAGAATCTTTATTGCTACTGGCTAGATGGAAGGTGTTGTGCATGTTATCAAAGGAGTAAGGTAATAATCAATTTTACCCAACTCTAGACCCTATATGCTACAACAATGACCAGCCTGGCAAGATATGCCCATTAGTACAATAGTGGTACAGGTCTTCAAGAAGCAACCACCCATTTTCTTATTGGATTTTTATGGATGTCTAATTCATAAAATAGAACTCTCACTTGGCAACGATACTATGACTAAGATCCTGTGAGTAGACAGATCATCTGTCCTAGGGGAGAATCTACTACTATTACTCTGATAAATGGGAATACTTTTAGACTGATTCCTATCGAGTTATTATACTCATCAATTAGTGCCCCACAACCTTCATCTTCATGTGCAATAAATGACATTTTGCACAGAGACCACAACTGGACAGTGTACAGAGAATAAAAGATTAGGGAGTGTTCAGCCCTATATGAGGCATGTATATTACACCCATCTTCTCAAGGTTATGGGATCATTTCAGAAGAAGGGAAAGGAAGTTTTTAAGAACCAGGCATGGTAAAAGATTACAAGGTAGTAATGTTTTCCAGACAAAGTAAGGCACTACTCATATGGCTAAAATGGTTATAACATGCACAGGATCTGCAGAAATTGAAGTCAGAGAAAATTACAGCATAGAGATGGGAAGTATACACAAATTACCATGACTGATTGAGGTATTATTGACAAGTGATACCTGCTAGTAGCAGGAAAATGAGTTTCCTTTAAGAATGTGACCCTTGGTAGGTCAACCATAGTACAATAGGTCCCTCCCCACCACCACATACAAGAATATGTGAGATCCACACAAATTGAACTCAGTGTTCTATTTCTTTTTAATTTTCAAAAGAGAACACAGATTTGGTTGGGTAGAAAAGGAGAGTATATGGCAGAAGTTGTGTGACATGGGTGAATGTGATAAAAATATGGTCTCAAAAGATTACTAGTATTTTTACAAATAAGATTTTAATTAAAATATTTTCTGTTTCTATAAAAAAGAACTTCTTTTGTTACTTTGTTGCAACATGGGATTTGGAGTAACACAAATCTGTGTTCCTAATCAATTGGCTGTTTCATATTTGGCTCTAGAAAAAACTATCTCTTATTTGTCATCAGTGATTGGAAAAAAAGAGAACTCTAAGTTAACGTGACTAGTAGTACTGAAAATTAGTGAACTGGGGCCAGTCATATGGTTATTCAGGCAAAGGTGCTTTCAGGTAAGCCTGATAACCTGAATTTAGGTTCCTAGTCCCACATGGAAAGAGAGAATTAATTTCTACATATTAGCCTCTGACTATCCAATGCATTTCAAACACACACACACACACACACACACACACACACACACACACACACACACACAAACATAAGCACACATACACACACACACACACAAATGAATCAATAAATTAATGTGCTAATTAAAAAATATTAGCAAACTGATATAATAACATTATTCATCAAATCTATGTTTATTTAATACTATTCAACTAGTATGTCTAAAATTTACTACTTCCACAATAATTTAATGAAAGAGCTTTCCTAGAAACTGCTCTCATTTTTAAGTCATTTTCAATCTGAAGTTGTACTTGTAGCATCAAAAGCTGCTGTGTGTGTATGTGTGAGTATATGTGTGTGTGTGTGTGTGTGTGTGTGTGTGTGTATTTTAATGTTAACTGTTTAGAGGTAAAATTGATGCTTCATAGCCTTAAGGAAAGTACTTACTGTTGAGAGGAAACACCTACATTTGCTTTTTGATGGTATGATATGAAATATATCATAGATAATAACCAACTCTAAACTTCAAATCTGCACTACATGTTGAAATTAAATCTATCTCTCAGGGGTAATGTTAATGCACTGTCATAATTTCCTCCTGAACAACAGGAATGCTCCAGGGGAATGAATGGAGCATAATCATGCATGTAGTTGAACCAAGTACACTATTTTTATATGACTGGATTTTCTTGTTATCTCAGCATGCACAGCATGAAAAGTGCATATTACTTTTAGTCTCATGAATCTTAGCATATTAACATACAATGAAATTGTTTAGGCAAAACACTTTATTTTTGGTGATCAACTATTGAATATACATCGTTGCTTCATTTATCAAAAATGTTTAGATTTCTAATAATGTTAGCATGGGTTCCTCTTCTCCACAATTGAAATATAATGTAATGAGAATGTTTATAGCTTAAAATTTAAAATCTATGTATTTAACTTCATTAAATATACTCTTGAGGACAATTGTTGCTAACATTGGGTTTTTATTATTGATTAATGTGCATATGCAAAATATTTAGGTAGCTATATATATCATATGCTACTATATTGATAGCTTTGTCAAAATATAATTAGCTGCTTGCATTTTATTATTAAATGAGAATACAACTTCTAAAATCATTTTCTTCTAACACATAGCAAAATAGTAGTCTCTATCTGACAATATATAAAGTGTACAGAGTTTCTAAATTTAATCTTTTAATAGCTACCACAATGAAGGAATTCTAAGATATCTCACATCCAAGGAGTTCTTAGAATTTTTCTCTACCATTCTAATCAACTTTATTAATGCATGTGTTAAGAAGTATTCTGTGTATGTAACAGTAACACTGTGTATTATATATAAGAAATGAAATTTATGAATGCTCCACTTATTATTTGTCATTTGCCCATCATTTCTGTAACATGTATTTTTCCGCAAGATTTCAACTTTGTTCTCCTTTTTCTTCTTGAGTCCACTTAAATGACATTAAAATATTCTAGGAGAATGACAGGGTGTGGGAAAACAGGGAGGATCTATCTGGGAAGACTTAGAGAAAGCAAACCATATTCAGAATATGTCATATGTAAAAGTTTATTTTCAATTTTAATAGTTCCATGATTAACTCTGTCAAATTAGTTGTACTGCTGTCTCCTCATAAGAGCTTCCTTTATATAAACCTCCTTTAGTAAATGAACATTGTATTTCTATGCCTTAGTGCTATATTTTTTCACATTTATATTCCTTGGAAATGTGTTTTCTATGAATGTCATATCTTTTTAAAATTTTTATTGTTTTATTATTGGAATTACATACAGGTGTACTGTGAAATATCTACTCCCACCAACTTTCCCTTCTTTATGTCCTCTACTTGTATCCTGCCCAAGTTTATGTCTCTTTTTATAAGTCATTAAGTCCAGTTAGTAATGTCTACATATTCATGGATGTGGGAACATCTATTGCAGAATGGGAATCCTACCAGAGACCAAATCTTCTAAAAATTGAACTGCCCTCCCTCAGAAACTATCAAATACCAATGTTGACTCCGTAAGAATTGGGGTATGGAGATCTAACCAATCTATGCTTGAATTTTTGTTGGCTTGATCTTAACATAGGTCTTGTGAAAGTAGACATGTGATAGCTATATAAGGTCTAGAAGACATTTCATAGAGATTGTCCACATTTTCAAGGTCATAAAAATTGTCTTGATTACTATTTTATGCTTGTATGGTTTTGTAGAATGAGTTAAGCAACTCTTGGAAAAAAATGGTAAGCATCTGAGTTAATTTAATTTCTCAGGAAAAGTAGAAAAGGACAAATATATGTAAACAATAATAGAGAGAATGAATGAGTTAATAAATCTTATTTACTTGGAATCCTTAAATTCAGTGATTAAAGGGATCCTACTGAATGAATAACTGAGGAGCAACATTTTCTCGTAAGGAACAATGATTATGAGTATGAGCTTCTAGTTAGATCTATATTTGGAAGGTAGCAATATTTACCACTATGTTATCAATGTTGTAGTTAAGATCTATATTTGGTTCTCAGATCTGTGCAATGCTACTGAACGAAACTGCAAAATAGATACACTCTCGAAATCAATCTGAGTTCTCCAGAGTAAAGAGCAAAGAAGATATATATATATATATATATATATATATATATATATATATATATATTACATGCAATGTACAATTTTTGTTTCCCCAATTATATACATATGAATTACCTTGATATATATACATATATATTCATATGTATACATATATGTATATATACATATATAAGCACTCAATTTATATGATTTATTATAAGGAATTGGTTCATAAGGTTATGAAGGCTGACAAATATAAGATTTATAGTCACTGACATGAATATGCATATCTAGGATAGTTGATAGACCATTTCTAGTCTAAGTACAAAAATTATGGAAGAGAAGACAGATATTCCAGCTTAAAGACAGACAAAGAGAAAGTCACTTTTCACTTAACCTTTAGTACTGTTGAAGTCTTCAACATATTTGTTGATGCCTATTCACATTGAACAATGGTGATTGAGAAGTTAATCTCATCCAGAAATAATCTCCCAAATCTGAATGGAAAAACTCTTTAACTAAATATCTGGACCCCTGGTGGTCCAGTTAAATTGACACAGAAAATCAACCATAGGTTCTCCAAGCTGTTTCTTTCTGTGGCTTAGATAAAATACTATCCTGAAAGAATACAAGTTAAAGAAATATCAGTATTATCTTTAATAACCTATTCTCATTACAAATAATCTCCTCTCACCTTTAAGATGAAGAAAATCCATGACTTCTTCTGAAAATTAAATAAGTCAATGCTTTTAAAGAAGATATCAATGTCCCTGGCATGAAAAAAGTACTTACATTTTTAGGTGGTGATATCATTATTTTTATAATCATGGTCGTCTTTTTATTTATAATTATTCAAAAAAGATTGGTGAGTATTGAGAGTGTAGTGAAATGAAGTGATAGAAATTGTATACATAAATCCCACAGTATAGATTCATCTTCTGAGATTTAGCAGATGTAGGGCATCTACTTTACTTCTCATAATCCATTACAACCAAATGCTCTAGGCACAAACTCATGTATTATTTATAACATAATTTTTTCATAAAAGTTAATTCTATTTTGTGTCTACACTAAACATTAAATAAAAACTTGAAGCATGAAGACTCTAGGTTATATCATGTTCACATCACTGCTTTAGGTACTCATATTTTTACAATATAAACCACTTCTTACTTTCTGCACCAGACACATTTCCTTCATGCAGAGTGATATGGATAATGAGGGAATCACATTATTTTCTTGGGAGGGCAAATGACAGATTCAAAACATTTCTAACGAAATTTGGTTATCATTAATATTAGCCTTGCTTATTGTTCTGTTGGTTCATTAATGTAATGATACCTATTAGTACACTAAAGTGTATTTTGTATTGCTCAACTATATTATTCCAAATGCTGAGTTTAAGGATTGTAAGAAGTAATGAGAATTCTTTTGTAAGCAGAATAAAGTTTAAAATCAAAGCATTAATTACAAAGGCCCTTTCACTGAGAACAAAAATTATTCTATTATAAATGTAGTTAAGATCATGCCTAGTTTTATATTGCAGCACTGGTGTTACATGTGATACATGATATAACATCAAGAATATAAAATCTTCTGTTATGAAAATGGATTAATTTCTAAAGCACTTACATAGAAAATTACTAAACATTTTATGCTTTCTATATACCAGCAGTATGCAATGCATCTTGTACCAAATGAAATTGTTTCAAACCTCTTTAAGAAGAATATCACTTCATGTGCAGTACAAAAAATGATAATATAATAGCATTGTCTGGTATAGTTTTAAACAATTTGAAAAGGCCCTACCTAATCATATGTTTAGAATTTTAAATAAACTAAGTAAATACTACCTGCTCAATGGAGTGGAATTTAACTTTCCCAAGCCTAAAATGTGGGATAATTTGTTTTTATCATTGACACTGGAGTAGAATTACTTTCTAGTGGAAAAATCACCCATGTTATATCAGGCAGTTGACAAAATACACATAAATCATGAAAAATGACACTGTTAATACATATGGTTCAAACGTAAGCCTAACTTCACTCTTTTCATGAGAATTATAGACAAACTTAAATGGTAGTACTTCCTACAAAATTTTTGAGAAATATATCCCCAAAATATAATAGTTACCAAACAAATGTATGAGAAATTTTCAAATCTGGAAGGAAGCTAGAAGATATAAACAACAACAACAACAATAACAACAGCAACAGCACCAAAATTTAGGGTGGTATTCTGAAGTAAATCTGTGCATAGGAAAGGAAAGTTGGGGAAAAAACTGAGAATATCTCAATAAAGTATACAATTTCCTTGATTATGGTATATCAGTATTTACTCATTGATAGTGACAAATTTATACATTTGCACAAGTAAGTTAAAATAATAATAAAAGTAGCTTAGTTGCAAACTCTTCATAATTCTCCTAAACTATAACTATTATAAAATCATAACGCTCATGTACTATTTTAAAAATACTATATCAACTTCAACATTTCAGGAGGATCTACCAATTTTTGGAAATAGAAAATGCCTTGTTTTCTTTCTGATAGGGGCCATAGTAAATATATGAGCCAAATTATTCTAGGTGCTACCACTTTTGTAGGTGGGATTCAGAATAGGAAACAGATTCATAAAGTTAAGCAAAGGCAAAGCAGACAGATATTAATGTAAAGGGAGCACATGTCTAGTCACAATATCAGGAGTCTGAATGACAAAGATTATGTATGTGACAAAAGCTTGGATTGCATATCACGTTTTAGGCCACGTTGCTCTACTTAGTTAAACTATTGCCAAATACTTGAATTAACTAAAAAAAAACAATTTAAGACAGAAATGACATAGGTTTTCCTGAGACATAGAATACAGAAATGTGATAAGATCAAGTTGGAATAACAAATGGGTAGCAGAGACAACTGTAAAATTGGTCATTGTCTATAAAGTTGGCTGGTAGTTTCAACGTTGGAACTGAGGGTCTAATATTCTGTTCTAATGTACTTTAAAGTGATATAGAACCAGGTAAGAACAAAGTCCTTATGTCACAGTTATGAATGGGTAGAATAGGTTCAAAGTATTTTAGATATAAAATTGTAAGATTATACAACACCAAACTGAGATAACAGGAAATTACATGCAAAAAAAAATTAAATCTGATATGGCAAGTAATTAATACATTTTCAAAAATATTTTATATATATTCCTGTGTAGGAGAGATTCTCTCTCTCTCTCTCTCTCTCTCTCTCTCTCTCTCTCTCTCTCTCTCTCTCTCTCTGTGTGTGTGTACACGTGTCTGTGTATGTGCCTATGTGTCTGTATGTGTGTCTGTATATATGCATATGAATACATTATCTCTGGAGGCCAAAAGAGGATGTTGAATTCCTTGGAGCTATAGTTACAGATGGCTGAAATGCCATTTGATATAGGTGCTGGGTGGGAGCTGAACTCAGAACCTCCGGAAGAACAGCAGATGCTCTTAACTGTTGAACCATTACTCCAGCCCATAACTAAAAAATTTGGAGAAAAATAAATACTAAATATATACCACATTTTATTTGCATTCTGTGAACTGTAATTACTCAATACATGCAACAAAAATGTTAATTTAGTGTATATTTGTGCATATATACTTTATATGTAGACAAAACAAATAGAAAACTTCTAAAATAGTAAATGAGAAATCTGAAAACATGATTCACATTAAAAGCAATAAATAGACTGAAAAATGTTAATATAAACTTTTCCATAAATAGAGACTATTCAATTTGAAGAACACAATGGAAATATGAACCAAAAAAACCCTAATCTTCAAGTTAGACATTCAGACTGATATTAAGGTAATGACAGTATACCTTTAATCATAGCTATCAGGAGGCTGAGACAGGAGGATCATATATTTGATGTCAGCAATTATAGTTAAGTGATTATAGTTGCCAGAATACAGATAAAAATTAACAGAGTCTCACAGACTTCTGACAGACACTCAAATACAGTGACATAATTTTAATGGAAAATCAAAAATGGATAGAGTAATGGAAAAGAATGAGTAAATAAACTTTAAAAATAGAACCACCTTATTTTACATGAAAATGTATCATCTGTGCATTCATGAGTGTTAAGAAACTTTGATTTTCTCAAAGAGATCTACACCTGGAAGCATTATAGTTCAAATTATCAAAATACAGCAAAAACCTGAAAGTGACAAAATATATATGATATTAAATAGAACCTATTTTAAATTGACAGATACATTTTCATAAGAAAATATGTACAGGGAGCAGAATAATGATATTTTCATAATGCTAAAAATTCCACATCCAGCAAAATAACATTCTGAGTCAAAATAATCTTGGACAACAATAATATTAATATTAATATCACACATTGTCACAGAAATATGAAGAGCATTCTTCAGGATGAAATGAAATGACTCTACAGTATAATTGGAATTCTTATAAAGTAAAAAAGAACATTAATGAACATAATTATACAGATACATATAAAAGGCATTGCAATATTTGTGTTTTAAAATCATCTTTGTACATATACATATAAAAACAATTACATAAGGCAAGAATCATGAAACTAGAGATTAGTGTTAATATTCAAAACTGTTGTAGCAGCATAAGGAATGGATCTGTAAAAAGAGGTGTCTAGAAGTTAAGATTTTCAATACTTTCAGAATTTAGGAAATTTTAATCCAAAATAGGTTGTTTCAAGGTCATGGTTGTAATCACCAAGGCAATTACTGACAAACTAGCATCATAAAATTGCTTTTAGTTCATATTAAAATTTTAACAATTGTAGGACAGGAACCAATACTCAGTAAGTTTGATGTTAAAATTATATAATGGATTCCCATGTTTGCCTGCCTATCAGTCACCCAATCCACCACTCCACCCCAAACCATTACCACATGGAGTCCAGCCTGAAACTACAGGTAGGCCACTCAGATCCATTCTCCCAGAAAAACAACTATGAATATGTTCAATGAATTAAAGAGCATATGAATAAATACCAAAATAAGGACCACAAACTATAAACAGTTGATACAAAATAAGGAAAACAATTTTGGTTGTGAAAACAAAATTTTAAAAAGAGAATCTCTGATGAGAAGCCAAAATGGATTAAAACTTGAAATGAAATTCAAAATTACTCACACAAAGAGCCTGGAGGAAACTATCAGCAACAGATTGGATCAAGTGAAAGAGAACATTTGATGTGGTTCCGTTTTGAAAGATTTGTGGAATATTATTATCATTATCATTACTACTGTTATCATTATCATTACTACTGTTATCATTATCATTATTGTGTGTACACGCACATATACATGAACAAAACATGTGAGTGCCATGGCACTCATTTGAAGTTCAGAGGACAAATTGTGGGGTTTGTTCTCTTTGTTCACTTTCATGTGGAATACTGCAGATGAGGGGACATAAAGATTGTGAAATCTATAATATAGGGAGGAATACTGTAGCATGCTGAGATTTAATAAGAATAAGTAAATATATGTAAATAAGGAATAAATGTAAAAAGAAAATTTTTTGAAAACCAGCCGGGTGATGGTGGCACATTTAATCCCAGCATCTGTGAGGTAGAGGCAGGCAGATCTCTGTGAGTTCAAGGTAAGTCTGGCCTACAAAGTGAATTCCAGGACAGTCAGAGCTACAACAGAGAAACTCTATCTCGAAAAACAAAAACAAACCAAACAAAAATATCATTCTCTACTACTTCTTAGTTGGGATGAATGTGGTTTCCTTGCGCTGTCCATTTTGTTGTTGCTTGTTTGTTTGTTTGCAGCTTGATATGTATACAGAAAGCTGCTTATGGAAAGCTCTCACTAATTCAAACAAATTAGAACTGTAATTCAATTCTGAGAGCTACTGCCTGTTCTCTCATGTGGTGAGCATCACACCTCCCACGCATGGCCTCCTTCATATAAGTGTGCATGTCTGGTGCCCAAGGAGGTCAAAGAACACATGTAATCCCTTGGAACTGTAATTACAGATGTATGTGAGCTGATGTACATGGCTTCCTGTACCTGAAGTTCTGAGTGGATTCATAAGACACATTTCTAATTCTATTTAACTTTGCTACTGCTGCATATTTTCTTCTACAGGTTTTCTGTTTTGTTTTGATTTGTCTTTTTTCCTTTCATTCCCACATTTCTCCTCTGTGTACACTTGGTTCCTCTGGGAGACTATATCAAGTTCAGGATGGTTCTTTTATTTCCCAGTTGTCACTCACCTAGGCAGTGAAAGAGTGGTGTGTTCCTTTTATTCTTCAGACCAGTCACTAGAAGGTACTCCTAGAGCATCCCAGTTCAGGTTCTCACCCTGTACATCTGCCCCAGCCATTCTACTTTGTACATTTGAAAGAACCTTGTTTCCTGTGTCTTTGTATATTTTGTGCTTTGTTGTTAAAAAATAAGTGTTTGAAAAATGGCCACCACTGTTTTTCAGCCTTCTTGGACTAGTAGTGAACATTGAATAAAGTTTTCTGAGCAGAGGAATCATTCTGAAGTGAAAGCTTAATATATTCTCATCTGCTGCCTCTATGTTTAATACTTCTTTAAATTCTTTCAATCAATACTGAAAGGTTTGTAAATTCATCCAGTATTTTTTTCCCTTGAGACCTTTAACATTCTACTGTATTCTATTCATCATTTAATACCCTGGGGCCTACAATCAACTTTCAGCTTTCATGTGCTTTGATGTCTACCACTGTCTGTTCTCTCTTTTGTCAGCCTGATGTCCCAGCTATATTACTTTGAATTTTTAAGATCCAAAGGAAGTGAGAGTGAAATCAGTCTCTCGAGAAACATAAACACAGGTTAGAAGGATGAATATGTTCTCTGCTCTTCCAGGCACTGGACAAAGAAAGAGTACATTCACTGGACTATACTATACTATGCCAGGGATGGAGCAAGGCAAGTTTAAAAAAAGACATTAGGGGGCTAGAGAGTGGCTCATTCAGAGTTAAGGTTCTCAGCACCCACATGGTAGTTCATATCCATCTATAACTCCAGATGCAGGGGATCCAACATTCTCTTCAGGCCCCCACAGGCACTGAGGGTACATGGTGCCCAGTCAAAACATGCATACACATAAAATGAAACTAAAAAAATAAATACATCTTTAAAAATAAAAAAAAATAATTAAAAGGTAGTACATCATGTTACATATCTTTTAATTCTGGCCTTTTCCATATATAGATGTCAAAAGTTCCTATTGTGATACTTATATAGTCTTCAAAATATTTCCCCAGCAGAAGAGGGTCTAGACTTCCTGTTGTCATCCTTCTACTTACATAGTTCTGGTGACAGAAATATAAATCTAAATCATAAATATTTGAAAGGCAACTAAGATATCATCATAATCATAATCAAACATTTTCAATGGAAGAAAATTATATTCATATTCTTTTTATTTTCTTATTTTTTAAGAATTTTATATAGTGCATTATATTCATAATATTTCCTTTTTGCCCCTCCCCTCTCAAACTACTCCCATTGCTCCTTCTCAATTCATGGTCTTTATCTTTTATTATTACTGTTACATATGTATGTATGTTTATATATATTAATATGTGTATATAAATGTTTATATGCATATAAAAATGAATAACTATAATAATACAATATTCTGTATCTATTTAGTGTTGCTTTTATGTGTTTGTTTTTAGGGCTGACCAATTGGTACTGGATAACCAATAAGACGGCTCATCCTTGGAGAAGATTAAATCACGCTCTCTCAGCAATGATTAAATGCCTGCAGCTCTTCAAATATGTGTGAGGAATTGTGAGACATCTGTCATCTACACTGGCATAAAAACTGACCCTGTCATTATGCAGGTCTTCTTGAGGTAATTGTTTATTTCTTATGCTGAAACTTCTGATTAGTTGTCTATCTCAGAGAATTTTTCCATCAGGTTGTCAATTTGGAAAACAGATGCTAAACAGATAGGCAGAAAGATCAATATTCTTTAGTGTCTACCATTAAATATATCTCATATTGCTGTGGCAGAATATTAGAGTGTGAACCTAAAATCATCAAAAGACTATTACATGCAACATTAAAATAAAATTCCCGTGAAGAATTTTAATTGGAAGATATCCTTTGCCTTTTGAGCTGATGCTGTCCTTTAGGGAAATTCTGGTAGATGTAAAGTGGTAGGGTTGCCATTATATTCGGTAAGATAGTAGTTTAAAAATCTTTTGTATTTAACCCAAAGGAACAAGTATTAGGCAAAAAGCAACTATTGTATCATGGCTTTTGGAAAAACCTTCAAAAGAATTTTAGTGTCACTTTTGCACTTCTGAACAGTTTTATCTCATTCATTTTACTTGCATGTGCACCTAGAAGTGAAAGAAGTTGAATTAATTTGGTTCTGGAATATAGTCAACCTACACTGGTTTAATATGTTATAATAATTTCAATCATTTAAAATATAAATATAAAAATACTTATGGGAAATAGGACAAGGATTAATGGTATCATTTTGCTTGTTTCCATAATTTTAATAAGAAAATACTTATTTGACATCACAATCTGTATGTTGTATAATGTCATATAAAATAAATTGATGTGTAAAATTGTAAAATTAATGAGAACCGGTATAAAAGCAATGATATATCTAAATGATTAATTACAGAAAACAAGGAAAATATATATCATATGCAACTTTTTCTTATTTTATATTAAAAACACTTATTTTTTTATATGTATGTGTGTGTGCCTGAGTGTATGTATCTGTATCATGTGTATGTGGGAGACTACAGAAGAAAGAAGAGAGATCAGATCCCCTGAAATGAGAGTTTTTTTGTTTGTTTGTTTGTTTTAAGTTGATGTGGCTTGTGGTATTAACCTCTGGATTCCCTTCTCTTAATAGCATGATCATAATCATAATTTATCAAGTAAAATTATGTTTAAATGAATGAATGATTTGAAGAAGTGTTCATTATAATATTATTGCTCTTTTTCACATCAGCATGTCAAAATTTGCATTGCAATCTGTTATTTCTATCAGATATTTTTGTTATACAAAGACTTTGCTACAAATCATATTGATAAATGTTAGTGAAATCATGAATCAGCAGGTTAAGGATAAAAAAGAGAAAATGAACTTGCCTTTAATCATCTTGAGGCTCCAAATTATAATCACATTATTTCCTATTAATAGGGATTATACTTGGGTATATTTGTCTTTAAGCCCATTTTAGTGACTTCAAACACTCACATAGTAGCAAGTGTCAAGGAGTACAGTTGGTTGACATTTCTCTAATTCTTACCCTATCTATAATTTATCACTGAAACATGTCATTTTATTCAATACTGTAAGCCACGCAAAAAGGGATGGCTTGACTTGCTTCTAGACCACTCTAATAGTGTAAAGTAATTACTGATTAAACTAAGTGGCTTCTGTTTAGAAACCTAAGGAAAGTTACCAGATGAAAAACAGAGAAAAAAAAAGGCATGATGTAAATTCTTACTAGGGTTTGATTAACTAAACAGAACTTAATAGCTAAAATAGTAAATATCTCACAACGATTATAGTGCTGGGTACTTTTCATAAATTATGTAACTATAGCTTCTAGCTGTGTTAGGTCCAACCACAGACAGGTAATTATATATACTCTGAAAATCTCATTGCTCAAGCTACATTCCTCCACCAATCCTGATAAGCTGACAATGCAGAGTCTTGAAGGTAGATATAGTGAGACTCAAGTTCCCTTTCCCAGCCAGGTTTGTTTGCAAGCCTGCATTTTTATCTCAGCCACCTCCTTGAAAAAGATTTTTATGTGGGCTTTTGAACAGTGTCTACTCAAGTTAACTCTACTAAAACCTCTTTATGAGCCCGAGAAAGAGATTACTGGAGAGTAAATGCCAAATTTTCTCCATTCCTCAGTGATGGTGCTCAGTTTTCTGTACTATACTTCTAGTCATTTTCCTGTAGTTATTTTCGCTTTCCTTTGCCCAAACCCTGGCTCTGTAGAATGGTGCTGAGGAATCTTTTAATCAGTTTCCCGAGCAGTGAGACTATTCTCTACATCTTTGATGATCCTCTTGCCCCTAGAACAGCACATTTCCGTGGCAAAAGTGGAAGAGTGGAGGAATTAGCACTTTGTCTTATCTAACATTTCTTATACTATTGCAGAAAATGATTAAAGGGTTAACTCCTGTTTTCATTTTGACCTGGTGTCTTAATTGACTAGTTCTGAATATTGTAGTTCCACTCATTTGCATTCTCACAAGGAATAATTTCAACTCCTGAAAGAATTGCAAATAATTTGATCTTGCACAAGTTTATTTAAGAATAATATTGGGGTTCAGAAAAGTTTATAATAACTCCGTTAATATCATAAAGATAACTAATTGATAAAACATATACAAGAACTTAAGTTGCACTGTGCGGGGGTCTGAGTCCAGCTCTAGTCCCCGCGATAGGTTCCTCAGCTTCCACGAAGGAGGATAAACAATGTAAACTATGACAAGTGAGTGCAGTACCTCACTCTTCTATGGGACCCTTAATTGGCAAGCTTAATGCTCTTTAATAAGACACATAGAATATGCCTTGTGGTGATTATGACACACAAGAGCGCTTCTTTAATAGTAAAATAAGGAAAGATAAAGAAAAGCAAAGAATAAAATCAAAGAAAATAACAATGTGCACATTAAGGGAATAAAACAAAGTTTCTCTAAGCTAGCAATCCAACTCTCTAGGCCTTGCAATCTATTCCCCTCAGTTAGTTCATTCCTCTCGTCTCTCCTGTCTGTCTGTCTCTGTCTCTATGTCCGTTGTCCTCGTCCTCATCCTTACCCTCATCCATTCTTCTCGTCTCATTCTCTCGTTCCTCCTCTTGTTCTTCGTTCTTCTTCTGACCAGACTTGTCTGTAGCTTAAGTAGCACACTGCAGGAATGTTTATCTAAGGGTTGCAGATGTCAGGCATATCTCAAACAGGAACCAATGCGAAAGGTGTCTCTCCTCTTTACAGCTGCAGGCTTCAAAGTTACTCAGTTATCACCAAAGAGTAAATGATACAATGATTAATTAGTGGATGGTTGGGATGTCACTGCTGATTGCCATTTGCCTTGCACAGATAGTTCAGGGTGCCCTGAAGGTGCCAGGGGAGGATTTTATGGTTTTTTAGTTCCTTGGTATGTATTTATTCTTCTGGGTCAAAAGCTCTAAATTTCTAGTCTTATCTGGTGGCTGGGCTAGATTGAAGGCTATTTCTTTCTTTAAGTCCTGAGAATGTTTACTTTTAAGTTGGTGCAGGCTTGCTATATTCTTCGTTAGTGAAGGGCTAATTGTCTGCTTGTCTTTCCAGGTGCATTAACTTTCTAACTAAGCTCTCTGGCTTCTATCTATTAAGGCTTATCTCTTCCTGGGAAGATCAGCATTTACTCCAGGAATAGCTTTATGATGCACTTGCAATGAACCTGGGTTGCTCTCACGTTCCAGGACTTGGAAGTCCGGATGTGATAACAATTTACTTCTGAATAGCATGGCTGTGTTTCATTCCAGCCCACAGTGGCCAGCTCAGGGATTAATTTTGATATTACTATTAGTCTATGCAGATCTTATTATTGATGAGAAAACGTATGTCACCATACAGTAAAGATCAGAAAGGGGCAAGGCAGTTAAGGAATTCCAGTTCCCGACAGTGGATGCCCAGGAACCTTGTCAACCTGAAGCTTCCATAGTCTAGGTAACCTGGATCCCAACAGCACTGAACTGTCACTATGCTCTCCAACTTGACTAAATACAATGCCATCAGAATGATTTCTAGATAAGAATAAGGTTGTGAAACACAGTCCCAAGAATACAAGTGGCACTGTTTCTCATTTAAATTAATTTAGTTAGTATTAAATACCCCTAACTTGATGCTAAGGAGATCTGCCTTTTTCCTATGCTAGGGAACAAATAAACCTCAAAGACATAAATGTTCCTAGGTGAAAACTTAGAAGGTCAAGCACTCAACAGGGCAGGACAATTTAAAGGACAGTTCAAAGACCATGATGTACATTGTAAGAAACTGAAAAGTATTATAGTATCTTGATTATCACCCTAGTAATAGCTTTTACACAGCAAAATATAAAGGCCATCCTCAGTGGAATAACTTGCCCATCCAGTCATTATATGTATTTTTTCTCTTTGCAGTTTTGACTAATAATCATAAGCTTAAGCAACTTAAAACAACTCATATGCATTTCACCACATTAAAAAATAGTATTTTGAGATTTTCATATTTATTTTGATCATACTAACATTTTTTCCTCCAATACTTCTCAGATCTACCACCTTTCCCTAGCAATCCAACTTTGTTTCCTGCTTTCTCTAACATTCTTTGTTTTTTATTTTTTAATTATTTTTCATAAAATATATTTTGATTGTGTTATTTTCCCTCTCCAATTCCTCCAATTCATCTGTAGTCCCTACCTACCCAATTTCCTTTTCTCTCTTTCTCTATCTCTCTCTTGCTGTTTAAAAAAAAAAGCAAAACAAACTAAAAACAAATGCAAAAACAACAAAAAAATAATAATAAAATAAAAAATAATACAGCAAAACAAATTCAGAAAAAAAAACATGGAGTTGGTTTTATGTCAGCCAACTATACCTCAGCATGGGCCTGCCCTGGAGTGTGAGTAATATACCCAATGAGAATCCATTGGAGAAAACAGATTTTTCTCTTTGCTAGTAGGTATGAATTGCATTCAATTTCTTATGCATATAATTGCATTTAATTGCATTTAATTTCTTAGTTAAGGGTAGGATTTTGTGTCCTCTTAATCTTAATATGACCATTCCACTGGATAAATATTTAAGTTTCTATCTAATAATTGGCCAATTTTTTTTTATTATATTTCACTTTGACTGAGTCTTCTATTCTGCCATCCACTTCCACACTGAAGAAATTCTGCCACTGTTTGAAATCACACATATAACCTATGGTGACCTCTATATATAACAGCATGGTGAGTAAAGTATTAAACTTAATTCGCCATTGTCATGTAGATAATAGGCTTATGTATTATAGTAGTTAGTATACAAAATATTTGGGAGGTAGCATTATTCTTTCTATTACAGAGTAGTATTAGTTTGTAAAACTAGGCAGTTGTAGTGGAATCAATGTTGATTCTTGATATATTTCTGGTATAGTTTGGTTATAGGATGTGCCCTCCAAGGCCTGAATGTGAACATTTTGCTGCCATGTTTTATGTGATTGGGAGTGTGATAAGTTTTGGATAAGTGTCTGTAGAGGTCTTAGAAATAAATTCTTAGTAGAAGCATATGGTACTTTAGAAAGTAGTGGAACCTTTAAAGGGTAGGCATAGTGAGTCAAAATTAGGTAATTAGGAGTAAGCCCTTAAAGGGGCTTTTGTGAACCATGTACTTTGTCTCTTATATCTTGTTTCCCAGGTGATTATCATCTTCTTATGTATTTTCTCTTCTGACTATGAGGGTATTTTATTGTAACTTACATGTGCTTATTTTCATTGTTTCTACATTATTTTAGTAATGTCATTTTATCTTCTGTGCCCCAAATAAGTATATTTATCTAAAACACATTAATTAAACCCTTTAGTACAGTTATGTTTATTTATGCATAAGTTTTAACATCTAACCAGGCATGGTATGCATGTCTCTAATACCAGAACTTAGGAAATGTAAGCAAAAATATTAGCAGTTCAAGGGGAACCTCAGCTATATTACAAGTTTGAGGCTAGACTCTACTGCATGATACCCTTCAGCACAACCAAAACCAAAACCAAAATACTTTAAAATTTTATTTATTTCTATTGATAGTCATTTTAATTTACATATAGCCAAGGTGCTTTGTCAAGACCTTTCTAAATCTTCCTCGTATTTTTACACACTGTGTATCATATCCTTTTAATATCCTGATGTGCTAAATGCTAGGAAATTTTAGTGAGACAAATACTGATAAAGTATTTTCAAATTATATTTTAAAAGAACATTTCTTCATGAATATATTTTTGTTCCTTTCTTAAGATCAAATAATTTTCCAATAGCCTGTGCTGGAGAGATTCAAAGGAGAATAGTTTAAAATGCTTGCGACTGATTACTTCTGGTGATTGCATCAGGGTTCCAATTAATTAAGGATAACTGTAGAACTGAGATGTGTGACAAGGATGGTGATTATCTGGATTACATTATTAGGCTCACTTCTTGGCAAGTGTTAAGTGTATAAAATGTGTACAATGCTACTGACTTAACAAGGAATACTAATGATAAAAATAAAATCATAATGTGAGTTAAATACTTGATTGTTATCTGTTGATATGGAAAATTTGCAAATGAGTGTGAACTACTGATTGATAGATAAATTTCTTGGTTGACTCAATGGCATTTCTGCAGCAAAGAACATTAAAAGTAGAACACATTGGACTCAAATAGTTGTGTACTGATCATCTTGTGGATCACTGGTCAAACAAGTTATCTAGGCTGTTAAAATCAATTTGGAAGACAGGTAAATATTAGTTTGAGTTAAGAGTATGCACAAATAAGTCCAAAATGACTGAAAAATAGAATTCTCTGATATTTTTCACATTTTGGCAGAATTCAGAAGGTAAACTACTTCAATGTATGAAAGCTAATCTTGATACATTGATTAATGTGTAAGGCAAAATAATTATTCACTATAATTTTATGCTATTTATTTCCTGAACAATTCATCTATTAGAAATATTGGCTGAACAATTATTATAAGACATTTTGAGAGACTCAGGTTAAATTTCGAACTTCCTTTTGTATTCATGTTACTTCTGGGATACTTCAGTTGACCTCAGCTGATTTAACTCCTGTCAAAAGTACTTAGAAAAAAATGTTTCCAATTTAACTTTTCTGATATTTGAATATTTGAATTCATGCACTGAGATATATTGCATAAACACTCAATTCTCAATACTAACTCCATTAATGTTTATACATACCTTATGCACAAGGGAATTTTATATGATACTATACTCTCATATAAATTACATGCCTGATTCTTTTACTTTGACCTGTGACTTCAATCATCTGTGAAATTTTCTGTGTGTACTACTGTGCTGGTGCTCAAAGTGTGTTACAGTTTTTGACTGTGTAAAAAATTGTCAAAGTAGTTTTGATTTGCATTTGATTTGGATATGCTAGTGGCCATTTTTCTTTCTCCTAAGAATTGTCTGGCTCACTAACCCATTTTTTGATTGCCAGTTTTGTCTTTTTTAGTGTTTATTTTTGCAGAATTTTCTCTGAGTTTTGGGTTGTTTTTGGTTGTATTTTCTTCTTTTGTCTTCTGAAAAGTAACTATGTATAATTATCAGCCTTCAATTACAGTTAAAAAATACCTGAGGCAATCAACTTAAATGAGGGAATAATTATTTTGGCTAATAATTTTTGAGATTTCAGTCCAGAAATTGAGCCATTGCTTATGAGCCTCTAGCAAGGCTGTTAATTAAAGTGGCTATTCATGACACAAGGAAGCTGCTTTCATGATGATAGACATCAATGGCACACCTACAATACGCAAACTTCTTTCAACTTACCTCCACTTCTTTTTTATATGTATTTTTATTTATATATATTAATTCTTTGAGAATTCCATATACAATTTTTTGACCATATTCACTCTTCATTTTCCCCTTAACTGCTCTAGGATTTACTCTGACCTCTGTGCCAACTCCCAACTTCATATCCTCCTTTATCATCATCATCATCATTATTATTATTATCATTATTATTATTATTTTAATAACCTACTATATCTAATTTGTGCTGTTCATATACTCCTGGGTGTGGAGCCATCATCTGGAGCTTGGTCAATCTATCAATTGCCACACAAGATAAGAAAACAAACTCTCCCTTCTCTTAAAGCCAACAACTTTCAACAGTTCATAGTTATGTGTAGGTCCCTGATTCATTCTCTACTTTATACTAGAGTGTTAACTGTCTTGATCTTCCATTAAATGATGAGAAATCTCTTCAGCCCGAGAAAATACATTCTGACAGAGAAATACATCAGAAGATGATTATCACCTGGGAAACAAGATATAAGAGACAAAGTACATGGTTCCCAAAAGCCCCTTTAAGGGCTTACTCCTAATTACCTAATTTTGACTCACTATGCCTACCCTTTAAAGGTTCCACTACTTTCTAAAGTACCATATGCTTCTACTAAGAATTTATTTCTAAGACCTCTACAGACACTTATCCAAAACTTATCACACTCCCAATCACATAAAACATGGCAGCAAAATGTTGAATTCTTCCTTTCCAATCTGTATTCCCTTGATATCATCCTGCTGTCTTATTTCTCTGGCTAAAACCTCAAGTACTATATCAATAGGTATGAATTGAGAGGACAACCTTGTTTTGTTCCTGATTTTAGTGGAATTGCTTTGAGTTTCTCTCCATTTAATTTGATGTTGGCAATTGGCTTGATGTAAATTACCTTTATTATGCTTAGGCATGTCCTTTGTATCCCTAATCTCTCTGAGACTTTTATTACGAAGGGGTGTTGTACTTTGACAAAGCTTTATCTGCATCTAGTGAGATGATCATGAAGGTTTTTTTTATATCAGTTTATGTGATGGATTGCGTTGACTGATTTTTCTAAGTTGAACCATCCCTGTGTCTCTCGGATGAAGCCTACTTGATCATAGTGTATGACTGCTTTGATGTAGTCTTGGATTCAGTTTGCAAGTACTTTACTGAATATTTTTGCATTTATGTTCATGAGGCAAATTGATCTGTAATTATCTTTCTTTTTTGAAGAATCTTTAGTTTGGGTATCAGCATGACTGTGGCCTCATAGAATGAGTTTGGCAGAGTTCCTTCTGCTTCTATTTTGTGGAAAACTTTGAGGAGTATTGTTGTAAACTTTTCCTTGAATGTCTGACAGAATTCTGCACTAAATCCATCTGTCCCTGGGTTTTTCTTTTTTTCATTTGGTTGGGAGGCCTTTAATGACCTTTTCTATTTCTGTAGGGGATATAAGTCTGCTTAAATTGTTTATCTTATCTTGATTTAACATTGGTAGGTGGTATTTATCAGGAAAATTATCCATTTCTTTTAGATTTTCCAATTTTGTATAGTACAGGTTTTTAAAGTATTACCTAATGATTCTCTGGATTTCCTTGGTGTCTGTGGTTATAATCCTCTCTTCGTTTCTGATTTATTGATTCTCTCTCAGTCTTTTAATTAGTTGGAGAATAATTTGTCCATAGTGTTGAATTTCTCAAGGAACCACCTCTTTGTTTCATTGACTATTTTGTTCTCTTTGTTTCTGTTTTACTGATTTCAGCCTTCAGTTTATTTCTTACCATGAACTCCTCTTGGGTGCGTTTGCTTCTTTTTGTTTGGAGGATTACAAATGTGCTGTAAATTTGCTAGTATATGAGCTCTTCATTCTTTTTTGGTAGGTACTTTGGGCTATGATGTTTCCCATTAGCACAGCCTTCATTGAGTCCCATAAGTTTAGGTATGTTGTAGATTTATTTTCATTGAATTCTAGAAAGTCTTTAATTTATTTCTTTATTTCTGTCCTGACCCACTCATCATTCAATAAATTGTTGTTCAATTTCCATGTATTTGTGGACCTTATGTTGTTACTGTGGCTGTTGAAATGTAGCTTTAATCCATGGTGATCTGATAAGATGCAGGGGGTTATTTCAATTTAATTGTATCTATTGAGATTTGCTTTATGTCCAAGTATGTGGTTAATTCTGGTCAAGGTTCCATGAGGTAGTGAGAAGGAGGAGATGAGAAGAAGGTATATTCTTTTGTGTGTGGATGAAATGTTCTGAGGATATCTGTCAGGTTCATTTTGTTTATAACATCTGTTAGCTAAGTATTTCTCTGTTCAGTTTTTGTCTAGATGACATGTCAGTTGTGAAAGTGGAGAATTGATTTCTCCCTTTATCAATGTGTGTGAATCAATGTATGTTTTAAGCTTTAGCATAGATGTCAAGAACTGAAATATCCTCTTGGAATATTGTTCCTTTGATGGGTATGTAGTGTCCTTCCCTGTCTCTTTTGATTAATTTTTGTTTGAAGTCTGTTTTGTTGGATATTAGAATGGCTACACACGCTTAAGGTCCATTTGCATGGTAAATCTTTTTCCAACCCTTTACTATGAGGTAATGTTTATTTTTGAGGTTGAGCTGTGTTTCTTGTATGCAGAAGAAGGCTGTATTCAGTTTTTGAAGTCATTCTATTAGTCTGTGTCGTTTTATTCAGAGTTGAGTCCATTGATATTGAGAGATATCAGAGACTAATGATCGTTAGGTCCTGTTATTTTGTAGTAGTTGTTGGTGTGTGTGTGTGTGTGTATGTATGTATGTTTTCTGTATATTTCCTGTGTTTTATATGTGTGGTTAAAGTTCCTTGAGTTGAAGTTTTCCTTTGAGTGTCCTCTGTAGGGCTGGGTTTATAGATAGATCTCATTTGAATTTGGATTTGTCACTAAATATTCTGTTTTCTCCATCTACGGTGATCAAAAATTTTGGTGGGTATAGAAGTCTGGGCTGGCATCTGTATTCCCTTAGACCCTAAAGCACATCAGTACATGCCCTTCTTGCTTTTAGAATCTCCATTGAGAAGTTCAGTGTAATTATAATTGGTTTGCCTTTATATGTTACTTGCTGTTTTTCTCTTGCAGCTCTTAGTATTCTTTCTTTATTTTGTATTTTCGTGTTTTGATTATTATGTGGCAGTGGGACTTTTTTCCCTCTGCTCTATTTTATTTGATGTTGTCTATGCTACTTGTACCTTTATAGGGATCATGTGTTTTAGGTTTAGAAATTTTTCTTCTATGCTTTTATTGAAAATATTTTCTGGGCTTTTAAGCTGGGATTCTTCTCCTTCTTTGATTCCTATTATTCTTAGTTTGGTCTTTTCATAGTGTCCCACATTTCCTGTTTGTTTTGTGTTGATAGTTTTTTGGATTTGATGTTTTCTTTTACTGATATGTCCATTTCTTCCACAGTATCCCCAACTCCTGAGATTCTTTCTTCTATCTTTTATATTCTATTGCTATAGCTTACCTCTGTAATTTCTGTTTGCCATTCTAGGTTTTTCACTCATAGAATTCCCTCAGTTTGTGTTTTCTTTATGGCTTCTATTTCTATTTTCAGGTCTTGAATGATTTTGTTTGTTTCTTTCAATCGTTTGCTTGTTTGTTTTTGAGTTTTTTAATGGATTTATTCATTTCTTCTAATTGTTTGCTTGTGTTTTTCCTGGGTTTTTTAAATGCATTTACTCATTTCCTACCATTGTTTGTTTGCCTTTTCATTGACTTCTTTGGGGGACTTATTCATTTCACCCTTTAAAAGCCTTTATTATCTTGATAAAGTTGGTTTTAAATTCTTTTTCTTGTGCTTCACCTGAGTCAGAGTGTTCAGGGCTTGTTGTAGTAGGGTAGTTGGGTTCTGGGGATGACATATAGCCCTGTTTGCTGTTAGTTGTTTTTAAGCTGGTGTTTAGGCATCTTAATTTGGAGTGATTAAGGTTTAGGTGCTGAATTCCTAGGTTTGTCTTTAATGAATGATCATTTTGTTACTTGGTTTCTTTATCTTATCGGGTCTTCTGGGTTTTGTGGCTTCTTTTTAGACAGGGAGTCTCTGCCTGAGGTTAGTGCTGGAATTCTGGTGGTTGCTTTGGCCTTTGGTCTTGCAAGGAGGCCCCTTCTGAGTTGAGAGCTGGGTCTCAACTCAGTGTTCTTCTGGGTGTCTTGTGTGGCCTGACCTAAAGCAAGGTCTGCCTGCCTCCTATCTTGTCTAGCTGGCATGTTCAGTGCTAGGGCAGGAGCTATGTTTCTGAGTTGATCTCTGGGCTGTTCTGTAGCTGGCTTGCTCTGCCTGTTCCAGGTCAGGTGCTATCTGCCTCAGCTCGTCTCTGGGACTCAGAACCAGTGGCCAGAAGGGGGGAGGTCTATGGAAGTAGTTTTGGGCTTTAGAGATAGGCAGGGCAGTATAGTAGGAGGGATCAGCAAGCAGGTTTCCTACCTGGTCTCCTGGAGCTGGCTTGCTCTGTCTGCTCCAGCCAGGAGCTGTCTGCCAGAGTTGGTTCTCAGAGATCAAAATCATTGTACAAAAGGGGTGGGGGGTAAATGAAGGTAGTTTTGTGCTTTGGGACTTGGGCTAGGCAGGTGTAGGGGGAGGAGTCAGCGAACAATTTTCCTACCTGATCTCCTGGCTTGCTCTGTCTGCTCCAGAGCTGGAGTTGGTCCTTGGAACTCAGAAACAGCAGTATCCAGAAGGGGTGAGAAGTAGGAGGATGGAGGTAGTTTTGGGATTTGGGGAGGGGCAGGGGAGGCAGAGAGGGAAGGATCAACTACCAGGACTCCTACCTGATCTTCTGGGGCTGACTTGCTCTGCCTGTGTCAGGGGACAGACTGATTTCCTGTGACAAGCTTGCTCTGCCTGTATCAGAGGAGCGCTGCCTGTCCGAGTTGGTGCCTGGAACTCTGAAGCAGTGTCCACAAGGGTTGAGGAGTGGGGCATCTAGGGAGTTTTTAGGCTTTGGGGCTGGGCTGGACAGGTGTAAGAGGAGGGGTCAACAAGCAATACCTGATGTCCTGGGGCTAGCTTGTTCTGCCTGTGCCAGGGGAGGGCCAAAGTCAAATATTTTATCAGAATAAAATGAAATGGTATACTAATTTGATACATACACATTTCCTAGGTCACAAAGCCTGCAACAAAGATGGCGGTGGTACAAGCTTCGCCAGAGAAGATGGCTATGAGCAAACAAAATCCTAACTCCGAGTGTTTCTCAGAAACGAAGTGACTCAGGGACCTTGCTCACAAGATATATTGCAGTCCCTTTGTTTTGGCTAGTCTCCACAGGCAAATGACATACCCTTACCCTTTACCAGCTGGCATAGCTCAGAGACCCTGTTCTATCCAAGACAGGATTATTCTCCCAAGAGGAAAGAATAGATGCCCAGAAGCCTTTAGAAATGCTTTAAAGCCTACTTGCTTCTCCCTGGCTGGGCTGATGTTGTATACTCTTCTGAAGCAGCCCAGCAATTTGTCCTCTAATAAATTTGTAGAGCCCAGTGAGACAGAGTTAGAGAGGCAGCACAGGGGATAAGAGGTAGAGGAAGAACTACAAAGAGGTCTGTCTGCCTGGGTATAAGACAGAGAAGCAGAGAGGCTGACTGACAGAGTATGGGGCTGTGAAGAGTTCTCAGACACAGAACCTCTCTGAGGAGTCTGAGGCTGAGATACAGAGGAAGCATGACAGAAGAAGTAGATATCAGACAGGAAGTATGAGTCAGTTTGCAATCCTGTAGAGCAGTTCAGTCTGAGGCAGTCAGAACTAGGAAAAGTGTTTGAGCCAGAACAACAAGTGAGTTGTTCAGTAAAGCTCAGAGTTCAAAAGGAGCTAGTCTGAGTGGCTCAATCAGCAGTAAACTTAAACATTTCAGATTTTACAGAGGATGAGGCTGAAGCCTAGTTCTAGTCTTAAGATTATATTGTACAGAGGCAGGAATGCTATAGGACTCGAGGACCAGGGCCAGGAATTGAATTAGGCAAAGAAAATAAACTATCTTTTTGAGCCTGAATCTACATCTACACATACTCACAATAGTTTAAACTCCTCATAAATTGATTTTTCTATCTGTGGAGTAGTCTTGTTTCTGTGGTTTCTTTTACTACATTAAGGAATAATGTTAGAAAAATAAAGTTTTTCTTCCAGAAGAGTGCTACTACATTTCTATACGTGCACAAAACATGACAGACATAAAAACACTGCAGTTCATATCTTATATTAGTTCCCAATCTGAGTCTACATGTTTCCATAGTATATATTGTTGTTGCAATAACATGCACAAGCAAAGTATGCTTGTTGTGCTTTCAGAACCAAGGCTGCAATGAAGTAAAGCAATACAACATGGGTGAGAACTGCCAGAAATATCCTGAATTCATTACGAATTTATCAGTTATTCTTGTTTGTTTCATGTTCAGAGACACTTTTCTGCTTTCTCACATCCATTTTTAGTCAGGTGATGTGACATGGGGCTGTGATTCACAGTTGGAGAGGCTATAAACTATTTCAATGATGCTCTTAAGATCTGATTTTAAGATTTTAAAATCTGATTTCTTAGAAAAAAAAGTATCTTTCAGAACAATTGCTTTTCATATAGTTTTGATCTCAATATAGTGACCAAATTATGTTCTGTTACATTATTTGTTCAGGTTAATCATCAAAACCCTTAGAATAGTATTGAATTGTGACTTTAGGGCTTTGCAGAATTCTTTGGTGATTAAACAATTGCCTCCCATCTTAACACTGAACTGTGGCTAGATTCTCAAGTCAGATAAGACACTGCTTGATTTAGTCTCGATGGGCTCCCATGCTGGGAAAATCTGGCTCACTTAGTGTCCTTCCATTAAATTCACCAATGATGTGGAAGTAGCAAATATGAAAAACAATAGTGACTGAGCAGCTACAACCAACACTATTCCCAGAGAGTCAATTAGACACTTTGCAAGCTGAATGACTTCTTTCTAGCCATTGATGCAGTAACTTACTTAATGGTACCCCAGTGACAAGACAGAGTTCACACCGTTTCTAAAAATGCCCAACCTTGTCCTAGGGAGTAGTTTACTCAGTATAAAAATCTAACTCAATTAATCTGGGCCAAAGACTCCATTTATAAAAGGTTAAGTGACTTTGATGCTCTGATAGATAATGAAACAGGCTTATTTATTCCATATGGTTGAATACTGAAATCAAAGGCAACCACACTAGAAAAATAATCATAATGCAAGTGTAGGAAGTTGATCATAAACATGCTTAACTTGCATGCTTATATGAATTTCATATTGTAGGATGAATTTTGTGAGATCAGATAAAACAGTACAATCTCATCAAGTTCAAGAAAGAGAAATACATAGCCTTCACTACAACTCAGAGTAGCAGTTTAGAGTACTCTTTCTACTACATTAAATTAATTAGGAAAAATATGTTAGGAAACATTTTAGATTAAATATTGCCATGTATATAGCAAAAATTATTGCCTCATTTTGTGTGTTATTCCTCTGAGTAGTTTTTATTTAGTGAAGAATGATAAAAATGTGTATAAAATATTTATAATACAAATAGGCACTGCATATACACTGCAGCTTTTAGTCTTAATGTTTTGAAATTACACCATAGCTAAATATTCATTAGAGTATTCTCTATGGTTATTTTAAAGGAGTAAGTAAATTCTTATAACTTATCCTCTAGATAGATAGAGATTTAAAAAAATGCTCATTAAAAGGTTTGTTTTCACCTTGCTATGAGCTCATATATACATTCACTTTAAAGAAACTTAGTTGTAATAAAGAGAGGAGAACATATTTCTGGAAGTCCAATCATAATGTATCTATGTAATAAGTACATTTTAATTTTCCTATAATCCTAACTGAATATTCATTTTTACACAAGCATATTCTTTTTAGTATTTGTATAAGGAGATGCTTTCTCTTTTTACTAATTTTTTTCATTTTGATACATCTGGTTAATTTCTATCATAAAATTATAGGAAATAGTAATAATATGTCAATTTTAGATAATAAATAAACAAATAAGTAAATAATAAATAAATTTTATTTATTTAAATAAATTCAGATCATCATTTGAATTCCACAATAAAACAGACTTTTGATAATAGTAATGGAAGGAGTGAAACTTAGGATTCTGATACAGGTAGGTTGCCAAATAAGTAACAAATGCATGAACATTGAATTAATTTTCTATCATTATTTACCAAGAGCTAAACATTAATAACATATAATATGTACAATAACTTTCAAGAATATAAAAATATCATTGGTCTCAGTGCGTTAAAAATCCAGTGATTAAATTCTTTTATTCTTCACTAAGAATCCTTGGGAAGAATACCTCCCTTCAGGTTTGTTCAGGTTTTCTGTAGTATAGGCTTCTGAAACAAATGAGTTACCAAAAATTTCTCATCAAGTGGTAGAAACTTAGTGATCCCCTTCTCCATCTATGCTGAGTTTTGATTAGCTTGATCTTGTGCGAGCCTTGTGTGTGGATCACAGATGCTGAGAATAGTGTGTGCAAAAGCCCTGTGTGATTTGAATGAAAATGGCTCCAACAGACTCATAGATAGTGAGTGGCATTATGGGAGGTGTGTCCTTGTTGTGAAGTAGATATGGCCTTGTTGGAGGAAGTATGTCACAGGGACTAGGTTTTGAGGTTTCAGAAGCTTAAGCCAAACCTGGTGTCATTCTCTGTTCTTACTTTCTGCCAATACAGACATAGTACTCTCTGCTTCTTCTCCAGCACCATGTCTGCCTGTGTGCCACCATGCTTCTGCTATCATGATTAATGGACAAAACTTCTGAAACTATAAGCCAGCTTCAATTAAATGTTTTATTTATTAAGTATTGCCATGGTCATGGTGTCCCTTCATAGCAATAGAAACCCTGAATAAGACATTCTGTCACATGGAACATATAGTCTTACTGCAGACATTTGCTACCACTGTCTCTACAGTCTTTTGGCTCCTCCTTGCTTGATGATCCTTGTTCCTTGTAGGAAAGGGTGTTTCATAGCTAATATTTGTTGTTAACTTCACTACATCTGGAATCTACTAAAACCCAAGCAGCAGGGTATGCCTTTGAGGGATTTTCTTGATTGGATCATTTGAGATGGAAAGACCCAACCCAAATATGGGCCACACCTTCTGGTGTTGGCCCAAACAACATTCATTCTATCAGTTCTGTTCTTTTAGAGAACCCTGACTAATATGCAGTTCTTTCTATTTGATGCATGTGTCCCATGTAGGGCTGCGTACATTAGAGCTTTTGTACCTTATGTGTTATCTAATTATGGACAACTATATTTATTATCATCTACTGCAAAAAGAAGCTTCTCTGATGTCAGAGAATATATTCTTTGATAGGAACAATCTTATAACTCATTCTCAAGCAGCTTGATCCATAAAACTATTTCTTCTTCCAATATCTTTCCCCTAACTTTCTTTTTACATTAAAAAAGTGTGTTATTTTAAGTATATATGCGTTCTATATCATGTAGGTCTCTGCACTATGTGTATGCCTAGTGCCCATGAAGTCAGAAGAAGGTATCAGATGCTTGGGAATTGACTTACAGATGGTAGTGAGCCACCCTATGGATCCTAGGACTAAACCTGGGTCATCTGCAAGAACAAAAAAGTGCTTTTACAGATGAGCCACCTTCATTCCCAGAATTACATTTTTAATAGTTTATATTAAACAATTTCAATGACCTTTAAACATGCTAGTATCAGACTAGCTACTTAGCAATACAGATCAATATATGTTATAATAAATTATTAAATGTACCTAAAATGAAAAAAGCCAATTAAAATACAGAGAATTTTAATCTCTTTTTAGCAGGTTTATATAACTTGGAAACCCATAAAAATAAACCTCTATGGTCCCATTGAATCTAGGCATCTAGTATGATTACTTTCATTGGATTGTTGGTGAGTGCTTTCTGAGGTTTTTGGGCCTCTCTTGATTTGGTTGTTGGCCAACTTATTTATTTATTATGAGCTGGTTAATTAAGTATTCTAATTTGATAAATACTTCTTTTTGATTTGCTCTCAAAGTATTTGTTTTATGGTATCCAGTCTGCTGTTGTCTTTGACAGTATTTTTGTTTAGAAATTTTGTTTCAATTTTATTTGCTAACTTGCTGTCAGATCTCTAAAGGCATTTGTATTTTGTTCATTTTTGGAACTCTGAAGACATTTTGCTTTCTGTTTTGTTTGTCTTGATTTTCTTTGTCTTTGAAATATCTTAATTTCATTTGCTGTTTGTCTCTCAACCCTCCTCCTCAAATGCTGAATTCTGTCTGAAAAACAGTCAGCCAGCTCAGAAAGCCAGTTTGAACCAGTGAGCTTGGAGAAGAGTTTGAGACAGAACAGAGAGCGAGCTGAAACAGTCAACCAGAAGAGTCAGTTGAGTTCAGTACAGTGCTGAGTTCAGAAGACAGCTACTACTCAGAATGAGTCAGTCAGCAATAAGTATCAGAGGCTGAAACAGTCTATGTTTAGGTCCAAGCTAGCATCTTGATGATTAGATTGTATAGAGGTAGAAGCCTTCTAGGTCAAAGCTTAAGATTAGATTGTACAGAGGCTGAAACCCTCTAGGACTGAGGATTGAATTAGTAAAGAATAAAATGTCCTCTGCTATGAACCCATGAGAATAATTAATAAATCAACACTCACATCTGCATTTATCTTTACACATGCCTGGCATTACATAGTATCTTAAAGTTTCAAATACAT